>CM037927.1:7518167-8208167 GCA_021346845.1 Apeltes quadracus | reverse complement strand
GCCAAGGCTAACGTATTCTAATTGAATGCTGGGGGGGGGACTGCTTAGGTAGCTGTGAATTGTTGCCAGCCTAAGCTAATTCCACCACCCGGACGACTAGCCTAGTTGTTTTTCAGGAAGATCGATGTGTGCGATTGTTTGACGGAGCTCCATTCAAACGTTGACACGGATCGTGTTATTAGCTTCCTGAGCTAATGAATTTGAACAAACCCCCTGCTGCGGCACCGGCGCCGAGCCGCGATAAGTTTGCAGCGTCCTCTCTCATCGGAGACGACTCTGGCCGTCCTTTCTTCACTCCATCCGTCTCTTGTCCTCATCCATCCTGGTCCTTTTAACATGCATTGCTGTGTAGCCTCCGGCAGCAGGTGAGGGGTTGATGCTTACCGTCCCGTTTGTGCGCTTGCGCGCGTTGGCAAAGAAAGAGTGCGATGCATGTAATTGCAGGCTTGTGTGAGTGGCCTTCCGTGCACCCTAAGATGTGACACAGTAGACTGAATTGGAACTTGATCTTGATTGTGCTTGCGTGCACACGCATGCTCACACCTGCGTGCACACACACGTTGGACACACACTTGTACACGCTACTCTGGCGGTGCAGATGGCTTCTCCACGGCCCAGCTGTGCTCTGCGTAGCTTTGCCTGTCTGCTTGTGCGTTTTGGTGGGAGTGTAGGTGTGCGTGCACGTGTGTGATTGATTACTGTTCTTGGTCCCTACAAGGAACTTCAGCAGCCTTCACTCTCTTCGCCTCCTGTCTCTCCCCCCTTTTTCCTTCCGGCCTTTGTGTAAAGCCTCCACACACAGGGTCTTATCTCCACAGAAAAGATGATAGGTGTATTATTAAAGCAATTTTTAGAGCGCCATCTCTCCGCGTTCATTATGTTTTGTTCACCATTCTGGAAATACATCCTAACTAGAGGGATAATTGCTGATATCAAATTATAATTTAATTTCAAATTTTGGCCCAGGATTATCCCTCATCTAAGCCACAGGTCACTCTTTGCTTTGTGTGTGAATATCTGAGTATGTGTGTGCTTTCATCCTGGCTGCCATGACTACGGCTAGGCCGGTCAATAGACATCTGAGTGAGAGGTCATTAGCATCTCCTTCATGTTTTCTCTGCATGAGAACATTAGCAATTAGCCAGATCCCGAATGTGCGTCTCACCGCCCCTTTGTCTGGGGGACCAAACGGCTCGCCTCGGGATGCGGCGATCATCTAGATCAGACGCCGACGTGCAGTCCGTCTCCGGCGCCCGAGTCATTCTGTAGGTTTTTTTTTTAATTTGGTGTTTTGCCCTTGTGTTCGGTTGACTTCAAGCTCACCGCGTGAGTTGTGTACCATCGGGCCTGCTTATTAGCTGTGTGCCAAACTTTGACTGTGATGCATATGCATATGTGTGCGTTACCAAGGTGATGGCCCAGCTCCGACAATAACACTCTAATAAAAATAAAAATCTCCTCTGCCCCCGCGTTACACCCACCTCCACGATGCCGCAACCTCTTTCTCCGAGAGACATCAGAGAAGAGAGGACGAAGGCAAACAGAGAGGGAGAGAGAGAGAGAGAGAGAGAGAGAGAGAGAGAGAGAGAGAGAGAGAGAGAGAGAGAGAGAGAGAGAGAGAGAGAGAGAGAGAGAGAGAGAGAGAGAGAGAGAGAGAGAGAGAGAGAGAGAGAGAGATAAGGGAGGGAAAGCAAACAGAGAGAGAACAGGGGATGAAAAGAGGAGAGATACTGAGCAGCCAACAAAAATAGCAAAGGAGGAAGAGAAACAGGAACGCAAACTGTCGGAGCCCCGAGCAGACACCGAATGCTGCTTTTGACTTTGTTTGCGTCCACATTGTTAAATACCCCCCCCCCCCACCCCCTACACCCCCATCACCCCCTGCTCCCATCGCCGGCACATCAACGCCCCATTGTCTGTGACCGCCCGTCTGCCACAGTGCCCTCCATGCCCAGGTTTGGCATCGGGCCTGCCGCCCGCCCGGCGTGGAACCGGTTGCTATGGAAGCTAATTCACAGGCAGAGAACGGCACTTTGCGTCCATAGCCCCGAGGCAGTGAAGCAAGACGCACACACACACACATACACACGCCTGCACGAGCACAGACGTCAGCAGACACGCGTGTGCAACAACAGCCCTGCTTGTGCGGTAATCTACTACAATCGTGGACATAAAGCTGGTTTCAAAATTGGGAAAAGATCATGATGTCTGTGTGGGAGAGGAATGTTTGTGCGTTCGGGCTGTGCTGCCCTTTGACCTTATACCTGCCTGGTGAATGCATGCACTGCCCTTCTGCTCAAACACCTCAGTCCCACATGGTCCTCTGATCGCTATCATTTCACATCCAATTCTGAAAATTGTGTTTTAGAAAAAGGTCAATTTTGGTCATCTACATTGCAGCGTTGTGCGACTGCGTGTGTCAGTTTGAGCCTGTTGTTAAATTTTCGGGAATTAAAGGAGAGATGCATTCAGCGATGCCTTAAGCGCTTTCCCCACTTCTATTCTAACCTACGCGCTCTGACACAACACAGATAGATGGCACCCGCCCCCTCACACACAAACTCACATGCCCCCTCACACACTCAACAACTGAACACACAAACCTTCACATCCTTCTCTCCTGCGCTGACTTCCAGTGTGCTCCCACAGACCCGACGCCTGTCCTGTTTCAAACGCACAGCTCGGGTTGCGTTCCATGGCTGTTTGTATCATTACGTACATCATTAAAGTAATTATAGCACAAGCTTGCTACGTGATAAAATGCCATAGAAAGAACGCCGTGTCGTGCTTGTCTGCACGTGGAAACATTTTCAGCTTGTACTGGGTTTTGTTGTGTATCATCTCACGGCAGAGGACACATTTCTCCCTCTTGGTTCCTCCGTTCGTCTCTGATCTCTCTTTTTGTCGACGTTCCTCGCTGGATTATGTAACTCCAGCTGCCGTTTGAAGGCGCAGGAGGGGGGGGGCAGGTGGGTAGAAAACTTTTCAAAGGCCCGTTGTTGCTGCGTGATGAGAACACAGGACAGACTCCGGTAGCTGGCGACAGCTTCTGGTTCCAGCACGATTCATCGCCGGCCGCCTCGTCACCGCTTCCTGCGCACTCCGATGGTTCCCCCCCCCCCCCTTCCCAGTTTCTCCTCTCTCTCTCACTCCAATGTACACAAATACATCTGCATCTCTCTGTTCCTGCGTTCTTTTTCAATCATCCAAATTGCATGCTGCTTTACACTTTCTTTTTTTGGTTCTCCCCCCCCCAACCCATCGTTTCTCTCCCTCTACAGCTCCCTGATCTCTGCCTGGGCGTGAATCTGTATTTGTTCCCCTCACCGTATCTCTTCTTGCTTCCTCCATCTGCTTCTCTGCCTTCTTCTTCTTCCCTCCTTCCAGCAGGACTTTCATCTCTCTCCCCCTGAAATCTCTCTTCTCCCTTTGCCTAATTTGTTTCTTCTCTCCCTCCCTTTCATTCTCTGTCTTTTTGGCAGACGGCTAAACAGCAGCGGGACAGGCTTTACTTAGCAAGGCGCTCACTTAGCTGAGTGCACAAACACACACGCACACACACACACACACACACACACACACGCTCAAGGTCTCTTAAAGTACGCCTTAACTAAAATGACGGCCTTTCTGTCCGGCTACAATGCGTAGCAGCTTTGCATGGAAGTAATTACCCGCTGAAAACCTTAATAATAATAATAATAATAATAATAATAAGCTCATATCATTCGCCATATGATGCAAAGGAGAGTGAAGTCACCGTTTGTGAATTTTTTTTTCCAAGCATTGAGTCAAAAAACACATACATTTCACTCTATTTGGCAAAAAAGCACTTGTTTTACCATTAAATACTCATACTCACAAATACACGTATTAATATGGACGCTCATTAGGGATCTTTTACAAGCACGATATATTCGGCCCTAATGAGCCACATTTGATCAAACACTCATCAGCAACGGACCACCTTTCCAACTGCGAGGACCGCCGGTCCCAGGCAGCTTTTTGTTGCGTTGAGGCCGGGACGGTGGGGAAGAAGAGCAGCGCAGGAGGAAGAACGGAGAGCGTGACGAAGAGGAGAAAGAGGATGAGCTGTGTGAAGGACAGCTGATGAACTGTGCTGAGCTGAACCGCAGCCAGATCCTTTTAATGAGCAAAGTGCCGCACCCAACGCCTCGCACCTAATTACGCACGCACGCCCGTTCCCCCTCGCACACAAACACAGTCTTGCGGGGGCCCTTGTTTTTGCCTTTTCCCCGCGCTGCAGCATCGCGGCATCACACCATCCAGCACTAAGTACTCCCTACAGATCAAACAAGCGGCGCACGGCAACCAGCATACAGATGAGCCTCTCCTCATCCTCTCCGCCGCCCTCCTTGCTTTCCCTCTCCCTCGCTCATCCCAACCTCTGTCTCCTCCCTGCAGTAACCCTTACCCCCCCCCATCCTCCCCCCATCCTCCCCTCCCCCCCCCTCGATGATCCCCCCCACTCCAACGGAGGGAAATACATCAGCCCTCCGCAGACAAACACACTGCACTGACGCTGTCCCGGCTGGCCCGATAAAAACATATTACCTGCAAACTGCATTAGGCCCAAGTGGACGCGCGCACACACACACACACACACACACGGACGCGGACACACACGCAGTTGTGCATGCGAAGAGCTGCCGTGTGTAATCCGATCTAGGTTAGCAGCTACGGTATACGGTTCACGCGATCTCTCTCTCTCTCTCTCTCTCTCTCTCTCTCTCAGCATAGATCCAAGCTCCTGGAAATAGGCTGTGTGTGTGTGTGTTTGTGTGCGTTAGGTCGCACGATGCAGACGCAGCCCCAGTAACAACATTTGTTTGTGTACATGCAGGGGACGGTGTTGTTTGTTTGTTTTTGTTTTAGGGAGTGGGTGTGACACCATGTTTACTCCATACGGACCACGCGTGGGTTTTCTGTGTGCGTACGCCGTTTGCCACAGATGACACGCAACTTTCTCTACACAACTGCTTCTCAATTAAGTTTCTGCGGTGGCAGCTCCACGCCTGTGGAATAGTCTCCCCCCAGATGTTGGATTGCCTCCCTCCATCACCACTTTTAAATCAAGACTAAAGACCCACCTTTACTCCTTGGCCTTCCCTGCTTCCCAGCTGTCCATCTCCCTCCTCTCTTTCACATTCAAGTGTCTTCTGTACGATTGCGATTTATTTGTTCAGGGTTGTAGTCTATTGTATTTCTGTATTTGTCTTGCTTACTTTCTCTGTGCTTGCCTTTTATATTCTGCTTGTTCTGATTTGTTTTTAATTTTCTATTTTTAGCCATATCCTCTGTACAGCACTTTGGTCAGTGGAAACTGTTTTAAATGTGCTCTATACATTCAATTTACTTACGTACTTACTTTCTGTTTTCCGTAGCCAGACTGAGCTGCAGCGATAAGGCCTCTTCATCACAGTCGTGCGCTAACCTGTCTTCTGGCCATTTAGAAATGTGTTACGATTTGGTGAATTGACTACGGGGCCCTGAGGGCCTTTAAAGCCACAGGTTGTTTCCAGTCAGGCAATTAATTACTGAACCGTTGATGAATTGTTCGAAAAACTTGTGTGGTGGGATGCACCAGTAAAGCACAATGCTAAGGGCCTTCTATAAACATTTCCCACAGGGAGCTAAATTCATTGCTCCTATTGGATCTGGCCCTGTGTACCGGATGTGTGCGTTTGTGCTAAGCTACCATGCTGATGCTGTAGCCATACGGTTGTAGTCGTCCACAACATAAGCTACGGCAGTTTAGAGACAAAAAACAAGACATCAATGTTTTCAGAGAGCCTCTCGATTTATTATAAAGAAATAGAGACTGTCATCCAATATGACTACGAACAACTGCATGAGTCATAGTTGGGGTGTCCACATTCATTAGCGGTTAAATGTGTGTGTGCGTGGGCGCTTTTAATGACGGCGCTAAGGTCCGGTCGCTCCCTGCAGCCCTGCTCGTGTTTGTGTCGGTTCTCTTTAATGAGGGACAAACAGTCTCTCTCTCTATCTGTCCCTCTCTCTGTCTGCCTAATAGCCCCCCCCCCCCCCCCCCCCCCCCCCCCCAACTCGCAGTAAATAACCATGAGCCTCCGGGGCAATTAGGTGGACACTCGAGGCTTATAGTCTGGTGCACATAAACAGCGACACTCACGTACACGCATGCATACATGCACACTGAACGATGTCGAACACGGTGCCAAGTTAGGAAATTTGATATAAAACGAAGGTGAATGATGAAGATGAAGATTAAAAGTAGGAGAGAACCACGGGGGCGTTTTAAGTCTCCAGTCTTCCTTGACTTCGTTTCATGTGTGCTGTTGTTTCTCCACGTCTCTTTCATTTAAGCCTTGGTGGTTTTTTCCCTCCGATCCTCTTCCTGACCTCATGTATTTGTTTTGGTCCGAGACCGGAGAGACAGCGAGAGGACGGAAGGAAGCGAGAGACACAGAGGGGAGCGCTCCCCGTTCCTTTCACCACAGCAATGAGTTGCCAATTTCAGTATGCCCTTTACTGACCATCACACACACACACACGCGCACACACACACACGCACACACACACACACAGAGGCGCACACACACAAACCTGCCCTCCACACGCCTCCCAATCTCCATGATAATCAGCTTCCTTTCATCGCGTTGCATCACGCAGGATACCCGCTGCTATTCTGATTATGTGTGTGTGTGTGTGTGTGTGTGTGTGTGTGTGTGTGTGTGTGTGTGTGTGTGTGTGTGTGTGAAGAAAAGCCAGGGTAAAAGGAGAGTGTTCTTTAGCGTATGTGTGTGTGCGCGCCAGCACCTTTTCCCTGTAGGACCACTTGCGTATTCGAGGTACGTTGCGTTGCGTCCAGTGGGCGGGCCCTTGTGTCTCTTGTCTTGTGTATCGCTTTTGGACTGTTACGAATACGCAGGTAAGGACAAACACACACAAATCATGCACGCAGCGAAGCGTACAAAGAACTCTACTCAGCTAAAAGCGTCACATCGTCTGGAAAAGAGGCTGATATACATTTTGTAGGCATTGCTGTACTATTGTTCTTAAAATTCCAAACGTATTGTTTGCTTGAACTACATGCAAAGGTACATTTCACAGTTACGGACTGTTTTTGTGCAGATGTTTAGGTGTCGACGGCCGTCACGTCGCCGCATGGCAATAAGGGATCAGTCCCTCATCTTGCATTCATATATTCTTCCTTCCCTTCACCTCTTATCACTTATCGGCTCGCGCTCTATCGTTCTTTCTCTTTCGTGAACTTAGTCACACACATCCTCCTCGGTAAACACACACACACACACGCGCACGTGCACACACACCACCACTGATCTCTATCTCACCTCTGTTTTCTCTCCCTAACACCTCTCTTCCCCCTCTCTGCGCTATATGTGTCGTAACCCCCTGCTCTCTCTCTCTCTCTCTCTCTCTCTCTCTCTCTCTCTCTCTCTCTCTCTCATACTCACAAACAGACCAGCCGCACACACACACACACACACACACACACACACACACACACACACACACACACACACACACATAGACACGCACATGAACACACGCCGCTGTCTCTGCCCCCACCTCCCTTTTGTTTTTTGCTCTGTCTCTCCCTCTCAGCCCTCCTCTCCACCTCCTTCTGTCTCTCTCCCTCTCTTTCATCCTCTCCCTCCCCCTCTCATGGGGGCGAGCGAGGCTTTTGGTGTAGCATCCGTTTCAGTCAGCAGTGACACTGCAGTCTCAGTGCATCATTTAATGGCACAGTGTAGTAAAGCCGCCTCTGAAGTCGAGGCTATGCAGCATATTAAACGCGCACACGCACTCACTCACACACACACACACACGCACACACGCACACACGCACACACACACAAGCAGGAGAAGTATGCAATCTGTAACTAATAATACCAACTGTGTCGATGCTCAGTATCCTTCTACTGCAGCGCAACGTACGTGGATGCACTTTCACGCGGATTAAAAGAACCAGAATCCGTCGATGGTTTCATAAGATTTGTGCGTGTGCGTGTGCGTGTTTCCGATTCCTCCTTATGCAATGAGCAGAGTAAACAGCCTGCATGACACATCTTATAGCACTACGTAACACATCGTCGGGATGAGGATGCTGCGCGCGGCTCGGGAGGAGGACAACTAACAAACCCAAACAAACAAGGAGGTCTCAGCTCGTGTTCCCCTGCATGTCCTCCGATGGGGTTTTACGTTCACATGCCGTGCGTGTGCGTGCGCGTGTGTGTGTGGTTTTTTTTTGTCATGTTGTGCGCCTGTTGGTTTTTGCCTGGTGTTCGGAGAGCGTGTTTGTGTTTGTGTCTGAAAAGCAACCAGTGAGTGGAAATAGAACACAAGAGTCTCTGCTGTCCTCTGTTGGGCTAATGGACACACTGAGGTGCACGGACACACACACAACCGCGCGCACACGCACACACGCCCCCCTCCGCCGTTCCACCTGCACGTCCGTCCCGTGTACCTGGAGGAGAAGCAAATGGGGGGGGGGGGGGGGGGTACCTGTGTTTGGGGCGCTCAGCCGTTCTCTCCTCCTCTGGTTGTCCCTCCAGTCCACCTCTCGTTCAGCCGTAGTGAGCCGAGGCGAGCCGAGCCGAGCCGAGCCGAGCGTACCGCGGCGACGCTCAATCCTTTTACCCTGCGATGCTGAAAATGGCACCAGTATTCCCTCTGATAGCGGCAGCCTGCCTGCCTCTCTCTCTCTCTCTCTCTCTCTCTCTCTACCTCCTCTCCCTCCCCTGCTTGTCTGCTGTCATGTTGAGTGCACGCGGGACGAGGGGCGGGCTGAAAAGAAGGGGGCGGAGGGGGGTTGATGGTGCTGGAGGGGAGGAGGAGGTGGAGGAGAGAGAGAGAAGGGGGACTCAGGGGGGGATTGAGAAAGCAATTAGAAGACAGCCCCTCTTCCTTCCAGTCGGGAATAATGGAATTAGCTCGGGGGACGGTGGAGGTGGGTGTCGAAGGGGAGGTGAAGGAGCGGGGGGTTGGTCCTGCAGCCTCTGCCGGGGAGTCAAGCAGTGTGTGTGGGTGGGTGGGTGCGTTTGTCAGGGTTAGAGAGAGAGAGAGGTTGCTGATGTAGTGATGGGAGGGAGGTAAGGGCTGAGCTGTGGGACCACCTGCTACTTGCTTCCCTCTAACTTTCTCTCTCTCTCTCTCTCTCTCTCTCTCTCTCTCTCTCTCTCTCTCTCAGAAGCACCTGGCAGGAGAGAGAAAGGTGGAGCGGCAGCTTCAAGTCCCATTTCCGTCTCAGGTTTGCTCCTCCTCCTCCTCCTCCTCCTCCTCCTCCTCCTCCTCCTCCTCCTCCCGTACCTCTCCCTCTCTTTCTCTCTCCCTCTGTCTCCCTCTGAGTGGGTGGCGAGGAAGTGTTCGTGTGTGTCCGAAAACAAAACGCTGTGCGTCTGTGTGTGTTTGTGTTTGTGAGTCATGCTCTCACTCATTTATGAAAAGAGATGACCAAAAATCCCTGTGTGAAAGACAGCGATAGGACAAGATGAGGGGAAGGGAGGGGAAGATGGGGCTGGGGGGAGGGTGGGGAGTGTTGTGACACAGTATGTTTGTGAAAGTGTGTATTTGTGTGTGTGTGTGTGTGTGAGGGAGATAGGGAGACTGGTTGGTCTTTGGATGGAGGGGGACTGAGATATGTAAAGGCCTGATTGTGTCTGAAGCTAGGGAGCGACGGGGGGGGGGCACTGCGATTCTCCTCCCATCCGGCCGTCTCCTCCTCTCCCTTCCTCTCCTCCGCCTCTTGAGTGACAGATGAGGGACTGCGAGCAGCTTGCTTAGGCGCGCGTCAATAATTAACGTCCTCTCCTTGTTTTCCTCGGCGGTGTCGTGCATAAGAACTTCAAATTCCTGCCTGCGTATCGTCTCTTCCTCCCCGCCGGACGTTCAGTGGCCTGTGATCGCTCCTGTCACGCACACACGCACACGCGCACACGCGCACACGCGCACACACGCGTGCGTGCCAGTAAAGGACTTGTGCCGGCACGCCGTGTCAGTCGGTCACACGCGGTGTCAAGCTCACGGTGGTTCAAGGGCAATTGATTTGGAGTTTAATTTCTCTCCCAGTGCTCCTGACGCAAAAAGGATGCGTCTCCGTCTGACCTTGACAGCAGACAGGGAGAGTTTTGTCTCTGTCGCCAGGCCCCCCCCCCACACACACACACACACACACACACAGCATCTTCACCTGGAAACGTCAAATCCGATGTAGTGTTATAAATGAACGCTTTCCATCTGCTTTCTAATTCCAGCCAACATGGGCTGTTCCTAATTTTAGGAGCAGCCACGAAATAGTCACGTTTAATAATTCATGAGTTCCGGAGACACAGAGCCTGCTCCTTGCTGCCGTGCTGATCACCCTGATGTTGCTCAGGCTGAAAAATACTGTGTGTGTAAAAATGAAGAAAAAAAAACAATCCCACTCACCTGGTTCTGTAGCAGAGAGGCCCTGACAGACCTTCACCCCTCCCTCCCTCGCTCCCTGCACCGTTTAAAAGCTGTTGATTAGTATTTGACAGTTTAGACATAAGCACCACCAGCTGCATGAAGTCAAACTGCGCACATACGTGCGAGCGCTCATCCCCGGGATGCGTTTGTCTCGATCAATGCAGATCTGAGTGAGGCATGATTTCGCCCACAGCGCGGACATCAATGGAGACGGACAGGGGTTAAAACCCGCTGCCTCTGAAGAAGCGTTTGAAAGCTCCTCTCATCTCGGCTCGCCCTGTGCGCCGTGACGCACGGGCCTGTTTTGGTGTGTGTGTGTGTGTGTGTGTGTGTGTGTGGGGGGGGGGGGGGGGGGGGGGGTGGGGTGTCTGTGCGTGTTGCTTGTTCTCAGGTGTGTTTTCCCCTCAGAGAGACCAGCAGGAGAGCTGTCCTCAGTGTGAGGCCTTAGAAATACAAACAGCGTTGTTGTTTTACACATTAACGAGATTCGTCCACTTCATCTAAGTGTAGTATTATTAAAGTGTTTCATGGGAAATAGAGCTGTGAATTTATCCATCTTTTAGTTACTGCGGCTATTTTGTTTTCTAGAAGTGTGTGTGAGAGGAATTCGGCGATGGGGCAGTGGGGGAGGTATAAGGTTCAGGGTCATCGAGGAACCAAGCACACACCTTAGATCAATGGAAGGCAGGGCATGATGGGGGGTCGCTTTTTGTTGCCATAGAGACGGGAGGACAGTGGTGTTGGATACTGTTACCAGGCAAAGAAAACGGTGGTCTGCTGCTGTGGAGGGTAGAAAACATTCCGGCTTAGGGACACAGAATATTCTCGCTTGGGTTGCTTACTCTAACATTTTTTTTTTACTCTAACAACATTTTGTAAAAAGATTTTTAGTTTAAAAAAAAAAAGTGTGTGCCGTGTTTAAAAATTATACGTAAATTTACAGTCACTTATCTAATGTTTCATTTCGTCAAATCAATCAATAACGTGCTCGGTGACGCCTCATGCTGGAGCACAACCCAGTGGCCGTTTCTTTGAAGTGCAATAAACGTTAGCGTCATCGCACTGTGTCTTCACACTGCGTCTTTTCCCTTAAGTTAAGGTTCACAAAAACTCTGGTCATTGCTTGCAAAATGAGCTCACAACCTCAATGTAGATCCACAAAACTCTACAAATATGCAAACCTCTAAAGGCCTAGAATGCTCAGTGAATTAAGGCTGCTGTACCCTCACGCCGCCTCCTGGGCGACACGGGAACTACCGCCTTTTACCGCAAACCAATCTGGGATAATGAACGCTTTGCTGCAAGAAGCATGAAAGCACGCTGTTCTTCAGCACTGTCGCATCGAGCAAAAGTGGGAGAAGTTGCTATGTGTGTTATGGTCGTTACAAGGAATGGATGTGGCAGATGTGTCGGTTGCAAGTGATGTTTGTTTCCTTTGCTGTGTGATAATGTTAATGCGGAGGCTTCGTAGATGATTCAGTTAATAAAATTGGTCTTGGTTGAATTTGGCTCGTCGTTAAATGATCAGTTTTATTAGTTATGCCATAGTTTTAATTTATAGCACGCAATGTACCTATGGCTTTAATAGCTTTCATAGATTTATGAAATAATTAACCTCTGGTCTGTAAGCCATTTAATTACAGTACAGTGATTAATGGAATGATAAAAAACCATATTCCATGAAAACTGTGTTTTTAGACATGAATTACATCATGAAAAAAATGAATGTACCCAAAGCAATTCATAGGCTACAGATGTTGTCAGCATGTCTGATATTCTTAAAATGAACGAAAACAAGGACAACCTCCAAACTTCAAAAATTCTATACATTAATTTGTAATGTTGTACGCCATAAACATTTGGATAATGTGTGATAATATATGTATATATAATATATAATTAAAAAGGGCATGAAAAATGTTAGTGTTTGCCAACTTTGCCATAAATGCTGTATTATACTGTAAATATCATAGTATATTATACCATAGTATAGTAACATAATAACATAGTAACAAGTCACAATACAGTTCACCAAAACTACACGTTAGTATATTACCTCAAACAAGAACCTTCACTCTTTTAACTGTAAAACTTAAATAGAGCAAAAATGAATGTTGTTGAAGAATATTGTTGATTGTCCCTCGTTACTCGACCGATCACATTCACACGTTCGCCTTCAGCCACGGATCAAATCATGCGTCACCAGGGATGTGTCCACACGTTAGTTCTCATTGCACACTTTAATCATTTAGTAAACAGATCTTCACAGTAACAATGCAATAGCAGAAAACAGAAGCAAATCACTGTGCAGCTTTTTAGGTCTTCAAAGAAACTATGGGTTTGTACACTGACACGTGAAAGTAAAAGAACATTGCTCAAAGTTCACCTCACGGATCCGAGAGGCATTTTTAGCCCCTTTCTCACCCTCAAAGCACCTCTTTGACTCGGGTCCGTCCAGTCAGACTGTACACCACGTGTGGCTCCATAAATCATGTCTATACTGCCGACACATTCAAGTACTGTGCTTCTCTCATTGAAAGGGAACCCGGTCATCCAGTGCACAGGAGTCAGAAATCAAACAGCTGTGTTGTCGTCCTACCCTATGAACATGAAAAATACAATTTAAAGGAAACAGAATTTAAACAGCATCCACAACTCTATGGTAACTTAGCTTAATATACCTCAAAATATAGACCAACATAACATTGAATCGATTAAAGGGCTCTCGATCTTTGTGACACATCAATAAATAGTTATTTTGACACAAAATCCCATAACAATTTCCACACACAAACTGCAACATTTTGCGATGCATTAATCGTAAAACAATTTAACAACAGACAACTCTAGACGTTATCTAGATGTTTCAGGTGTTTCTTTAAGAATATTTGGAGGAAATGATCATTCCACGAACCAACCCACTGGTCTCTTTGCATTATTTTTAGTTTGGAACAATTTGTGTTGTACTGCATTTTACGAAAGCTACACTTGCGCAGGAGATGGGGGGGAAAAAAAAAGATGATTTAAAAAAGAGATACAAATCAGAATAAGGCAAAGTGAACAAACGGTGACATATACTTGCACTCGGATTTATGCTGTTCAGAAGTCTTCCCGCGGTTGTTGGCGCTTGGTCCCGACGCGTTTTACAAAGAAACACAGATAAAGCTTTTTGTCCCGCCGTGCACGGCCCCCCAGCCACAGTCCTTTGTCATTTGGTTATGGCAATGTGATAAAACACTTAAAACAAACAAACCGCAGTGGTTCCTATCTGTCCCACACAACAAAAATGCATCTGTATCTATTCAATACAAAGCCCCCCCTCCCCTCTGGTGTGAACACACTTAAAAGCAGCTTGAAGAGAGGCAATCATGGCAAGTCTTGGAATTCACTGAATTCAGCTCTGATATCTGAAGTGGGACGCCCGGTGCGATCCCATTGGTCAAACGGCCACGGGCTCGCTCCATCGTTCACGTGTGTCGTCGGCGGCGGTGGTGGTGGTGGTGGTGGTCTCCGTCACCTGGCAGGTCCGGCCCTCACTACCTGTGGCCCGGGGCCCTTTGGGTGGCCTTCGGGTCCCCGCCGACATCGTCCTCCAAGACGTTAGCGTGGCCCTCTTTCTCCATGCAGCTGGCCAGAACCTGCAGCACCAGGCGCAGCCTGCGGTCCAGGGCCTGCAGGTGGGGCTGGATGAGGATCGGGGACAGCCGGTCCCGGAGGAGGGACGCCTCCATCAGGGAGCTCAGCTGGTACTCCTCTTGGGCCAGCAGCTGCAGACGCAGGTAGGTCGATTTCTTCAGCCTGGAAAGGGTCAGAAAAGAGGATAGTTGAAATAAAAAATGTGCTTTTTAATATTGCTTTATTTAATCCAACTATTGTGGCATCACAAGATTATATATTTATTATATATTTATATTTTTTTATTCTATTCTATTATATGTAAGTAAGCTTTAAGACATGTGGAGGGAAAAACTCCAGAATCATTTTATCGTGGTGTTTGAACTACTTCATAACCGTAATCTTTGAACAGCTTTCGTAGAAATATTAAGAAATGCAAAGTTTCAGTGTTCCAACGTTATGGTCAACGTTATGGTCAGCCAGGCCAGCAAGTTGAAAAAAATATTCATACGCCTTTAACACAGGGAGCAGCGTACGGCGCCACTGCACTCTAAATGCAAACCATTTCCACGCGCCCCTCGGCGAGCGCTGCGCCGAAAGTTCAATCTGCTCTGAAACTCCATCCAGCAAAAATACAAAAACAAAAGTTGTCACGGTTTGGTCCCTTTTCCTGTTTTATTTTGTAGTTTCATGTTTCTGGTCTCCCTGGGTTAACTTCACTTTCTGCCTTGTCCCGTCTCCCCTCGTGATTGTCCGATTGTTTCCATCGGTTTCCAATCACCTGCACCTCCCTTGTGTATTTAAGCCCTGTGTGTCGGTTGTCTCTTGTCAAGTCATTGTCTCCTGTTTGACGTCTCCTGTCCTGATCCGTGTTTTACCCCTTGTGGCGTTTGAGTTTAGTATTTGGAGCAATAAACCCTTTTTGTTTTTGAACCCCTGCGAGTGCGTCTGCCTGCTTCCGGTCCGCACCTCCTCTACATCACCCCGCTCGTGACAAAAGTCTGACCTGCAGCACTGGGTGAGAGGCACCAGGATGGACAGCTCATCGTGGGAGTGTTTTCCAAAACTAAAGAGAACAAAGACAAAAAAAGAAATCAGACACAATGGCAGACGCTGCTGTTCGTCCTTTTGCTCAATCGATTGAGAAATATGTTGAGTGTCCACTTTAATTCATCGTTTACTTTTGACTTCCAAATTTGCAATGCCAAAATGTTTACTGAACATTTCTTCAACACAACCAGTTTCAGAGGGTGAAGTCGTGAAAAGAGGCCGCGTGTCTTTACCCTCTTCCGTTGTCCAGGTGAATAACGAACGTGTCATTTCCAAATTTCTCAAAAGTCTCATAATGGTGTCGATCCATGTTACCTGAACGAGGAGAGAGCAAAGCGCCGAGTACGTTTCAGGCCGCCGCAGTAGATTAACACATGATTTAAAAAAAAAAAAAAAAAAGAGCGATGTACCGAATTTTGTTCTTACCCATTAAGAAGTCAAAGATGGTCATGTCCATTATGTCCAGCAGTCGAGTCCCTCGGTCATACGGAGGAGTCTTCTTCACCTCGTCACAGTAATCTTGGTCCACCTCCCACCTGAGAACGCACACAAATAAATGTAAAAAAAAAAAAGAAATCATTGCATCCACCGGGTGAGGGGGAGGGAGGGAGAGGCGCGTGCTGTGTCGTTTCTTTACTCTGCTTTCTTGCGTTTGCTGTAGGATCGTCTCCAGGGGTTTTTCCATGACTTGCGTTTGGCCAGGTTCTGGTCCGGCAGGAACGCCGCCAGCGAGCCTTCGATCTGGTCCGGTTTACCGCACAGAGCGTGCTCGGTGGAGCAGTAGTACGAGCACTCGCCGTAGAAGCAGAGGTTATTGGCTAAAGGGGGGGGAGGGAGGTTTTATATGAACGAGGAGCAAAAACATTATCGAGAAAAGAGCAGGACAATATCAAGGCTGTAGAGGTTTTGTTTATGTCAGTAAAGAGCTGAATGACAGTACTCAGAGAACTGACCCAGCAATGAGAGTATCTTCTCTTCTTATTGTTCAAACTACATATTGAGAAATCAGAACAATTAGATTTCACCTATTCTGAATGAGTCCATAGTTTTCCCCCGATCCGTGTAAAACCATAAATAATGGCTATTATTCCTATTGAGTGGTTTTATATGGATGCGTATTTATTTTTATCAAAGCTCAGCTGTGTAGTTTATGAGAATAAGCTGGTTTACAGGGCCATCTGGTGGTGACTTTTGGCCACTACCACACACAGCACAATTCTAACTATTTGCACTCCCTTGAAGTGCGAGTAATGCAGCTGCAGCATTGTGCCGCTTCTACCTGGTGAGATGAAGAAGGTCTTGTACAGATTCTTATCTCGCGTCACATCCCTGATCTCCCTCGTCATGTTGACAAGTCTTCCTGCCACCGGGGGCACGCGCCGGAAATCAAGGATCCTAAAGAAAGAGAGAGAAAGAAATTTAATGGTTAAATAGATTTTTACATCCAACGTAGCAACATTTTAATGGGTGCCGATGATATCATGATTAAATGATTACGTTTTACAAAAGGCTTTGAAACGTCCTTGTTCGCTGCAAAAGATCTTTTAGTCTGTAGCTCAGGTGATTTTAAGAGCGTCCCCGGCCACGACAGATGCAAATGCCCATTATTCTCCAAATGAAGGCCGCTGTAGGACATCAGGATACTTCCTCTTTACAGTACAGGCCTGATGTGTATCATTGCAGAACACACATTGTTTTCTTTCAGTTTGTTAGCCTTCATTGACTCCCATCTGCTTCAAAACGAGCAAAAAACGGCTGTATGCATCCACCTTCCACCTGTTGCACAAGCACGCAGACAAGAACACACGGACCGTCTCAACTATATTTAGACGCTTTAGTGAATTCTACACTTTGTGGTCTCAATTCTTGTGCTTTAACTTTTGTCTCCCCCGCGCTCTCTCTCTCTCTCTCTCTCTCTATTCTCCAGCTCTCATGTCTGAACACTAAACCTATTCAGCCCATCCTCAGTCTGCTGTCCAACTGACCCCGACCTGTTTGAGACTGGAGCTAAGGCTCCTGGGAGCATTCACACACACACACACACACACACACACACACACACACACACACACACACACACACACACACACACACACACACACACCGGCTGAATGGAAGAGAGTTGGGGAAACTTTAGCCTACAGAGGAACGCATTCAGGAGTTGCAAACTGCACCGTCATGTCAGGCCCTGGTGACAAAGGAACACCTGTGTGTGTGTGTGTGTGTGTGTGTGTGTGTGTGTGTGTGTGTGTGTGTGTGCGCGTGTCTTTAACCGTGAGAGAACACTGCAGCTGCTATTTGTGTCCATTCTGCCTGCCAGACACTCCCGAGTCACAATGAGTTCCCAAAGGTAATAAATACAGCACGGCTAAGAACCGAAGGTGAAAAAGTATTTACAGGAAAGTAGCGACGCTGCCCTCTACCTGAAATCTTCATTACATATATTTAATGTGATCATTTTAAGTAAAGTTGCCTGCTGAAGTCTGTTGAATTGAAGGATCATTTGGCAATAAATATACTGAAGGCGACGATTGATGTGGATCACGCTCAGATTTTCTTAGCTCGAGTCCATTAACACACACCTGTGCTTTATGAATGGTGTTGTGGTTTCTATGAACGGACATGAGCCACCAGTTATTCTTCCTGGAACAAACCGTGACCTGGAAACCCGCTTGGACAGGAAACTGAGTCACAAAGAAACTTCAACGAACTCACCTGTCCAGGTGAAAAGCGGCGATCTCAGAGTTGTGCCTCTCAAAGTCGGAGAAGTAGAAGAAGTCCGGAGGGGTTTCCTGCTCTCGAGTCTGCCTGAAAGAAAGCGGTGAAGAAAACATTTAACGTGACATCGGCAGGATCGTTATCAGTCAAGGCCTTTCATTTTTAAACCTTAGAACAGGAGAGATGATCAAATGTCCACCTTTATATCCGCGATAAACTAAAAAAAGATCTCTTTAAATTGGAGGCCGAAGGGCAAATTCATACGTTGTGTGCTTGTGCCATCCCCCTCTTGAGAACCGACTTATCAGAAATGGGATGATTTTATAGCCAATATTGTCACCACGGAGTCAGTAAGGCAATGTGGAACAAAAATCTCCACATGCGCTTCAACTTGAGCTGTGACGCCTCATGATTGGAGTCGTTTCTGCTCGTCCACACGTCTGAATCTCCCCGGCTTTCATCTCCTGCGGGATAAATCTCATTTGTCTGAGTGGACGAGCTGGATGAGAGTCTCCGTCGCGTCCTGTAGTTCCTCCTCACGGACTCACGCACATTTACTCAAAGCTGACACTTAATGGATCCCTCGGTGCCGATTAGACCTCCAAGCTGCCGCTGTTTTTCGCTGCTCCTCCCTCTTCCTCTGCCAACGGAAGCTGGCGTGTCCTTCTCTTTCGCGTGTCACGGAAGCAGCCGTTTACCCATAAATCAACTGCTGCTATCTCTTCTTTCTCACCCAGAGCGGGCGGGGGGAACGATGGTGCTTTTTTTTTTCCCCCCAGGTTTGGAAGATGCTGTGGAGATGAAAATGAAGGGCGGAATAAAAGGTAGCAAGAGCAGTTGCTTCTAAAACGGGGCCTTATGTTGGGCCTAAATGTTGTGCAGTTCAGCAGAATCTCCAGCAGGAAGATTCAGGAGCAGGAAGCTGAACTGCCTTCGTGTGCGAGCTCGATTTGCGCTGACTCAACACTGCTCTTACATGAGCGGAGACCCGCACAGAGGGGGGCAGTGTTAGAGGAATCGGCATCCACACTCTGCACACCGACCCGACCACCTTTTCAAACAGAAGGGACTCGAGGAGGCGGAGCTAAGTGCGGTGCAATGCTGAAAAGCACATTTTCCGAGGCAACCGAAAATTGCAACCATGAACTGAACAGTAGCTGTGAAAAGGTTAAACGTTGCAGGACTACAACACGGCGACTGGCGGAGCGGATCACGCCCCAAAGCTCACACTGTCTGAGACTCTATGTTAGGCAACTTCTCCCATGTGACCCGGCACATCTCCTCACTGCTCCTACACCGATTATGCTGCACCTGGCGGAGGACACGGGGACGCACGCAAGCGTATAAAACAATCTTCTCATGTCCCCCATCTTGCTACTGATTGAACCGAGCGAACGAGAGAGTGAGGCGGGTCGGGTCAGCGGGAGACCCGCCATCTGTTAAGCCACCGCAGATTTCAGGCCCCACTGACAGCTGACTGTGTGTGTGTGTGTGAGATATGAGTCAAAGGAGGTGACAAATTTGTAGACTCACACACAAAAAAGAAAAAGAACATAGCTGGATATGTAAGAACCATTTCTGTGTGGTTACAAAATGTTGCATTTTGTAGGAGACTAAATGCTTTAATGACAACGTATCCATTAATAACTTGCATAAACAGCTTTTGTTTGTAGTGATGAAACTACAGGTAGTTTAAAACCTGCAACTCCGCTCATCTTTATGGAGCTTAATAGTGCGTTTAAGCTCGATATTCAGATCTGTTCTACCTGCTGAATAGCTACGTAGTTGGAGAAGAGGAGCTGCAGGCCAAAAACATGGCAATGTTGCTTTGTAAGTGCCGGATGTCTAGATAAGCATTTGTTTATATCGATTCAAAGTGATACACATCTGTGTGGTGTTACAACTTGTTTCTGCTGCAATAATATTAAATCCCATTATGGATTTTTTCTTACCTGCTTTGATTTACCAATCCTGTTTGGACACCGCGTAGCCAAATGAATTCCCCTCCTGCCAGCCTGAACCTACTTAACTCTAATTAAACTGTTAAAGACCCAGCAGCTCCTCCCCCTCCCCCCTCACACTTACTCCTTTATCACCCTCACGTCCTTCACAATTATTTCTTACAAAACAAATGTAAAGTATAAATACATTTCCCCTCCCTCTCGACACCGGATGAGCAGCACGGTGTATCTTCTCCGCTGGGAAATACTGTGCCGAGTCTGGTTTTGTGCGTGAGGGATTTACGGAGAAAAACAGGTGATTAGCGCAACACATTCGGGACGCTCGCAGGTGAATGCGCCCTCGCAGGTGAATGCGCCCTCGCAGGGTGGTAAAATAACCGCTCAAGATTGCAAGATAAGACCTCTTCAACCTGGTGGTTTGTGTCAGAGGGGGCTCGTCTGTCAGCAGCAATGCATGCAGACGAATCCGAGAGAGCTGTGTGTGTGTGTGTGTGTGTGTGTCGGCAAGCAGCAACCCTGCTGTGCGTGCATTCCTACATGTTGTGTGCATTCCCAGATCTGTGTCTGCTGATTCCTCTTTCTTTCACTCACACAATTCATCGCTTCCTCCAGCATCAGTATCGCAGAGGGATCTGAGGATCGTCCCAGGGACCCGAGGCAGCCGTCTAAGATTGAATTTCAAATCGATGTTGCACAAGTGCTGCTCTATTTTCTATTTTCAACACCCGGGGTGAGGCGCCGCCTGGAGGGAAAGGCCAGTTATCTGCATGCGTGGGAGGCGGCATGGGCCGCATTATCACAAGAAGGCTGAGAAAAAGACTCGCCTTGAAGAAGAAGGGTGATGGCCCCGAATCAGGGCTCCGGTTTCAAAGTTATTCGATCCTCCTGAGCGGGCCGAGAGCGAGGCATTGATGCGAAGGCGGAGGGAGATCATTTCTTTCTGCTGCGTGGAGTATTCAGTACGCGTAGAGGTGTAGTGCAGTTATGTATTGATTTATCTTTTATCAGAAAAGAGTGGCCTGGGGAGGGATGTAGTTACATGAATTAAATGGATTCAAGAGATGGGTCATGAAAAAATAATGATTTTTACAATGTCCTATAAAAAAGCATGTTGGTAGGGATTTGTTCATAGATGGCCACTGACAACGTGTATGGTGTGGACTAACACTGCATTTGAACTGTTATGAGTTAGTGACTCTATTTTAATTTACTTCATATCTTTGATTTGAAAATCTCCAGACTTTCGTTTTCTATATCAAATGTTTTGCACCAAATGCATTTATTCCATCTTAAAGGTATTACAATACCACGTTAGTTTGCAGTACTACAAATGCAAACACACATTTCCACCCATTCTAGTGTGTTAATAAACACATTAAAGCTTTGGTCGAATGGTATTACTTTGCCTACAAATGTGTGGTAAGATCCCGTGATCCGACTTTCTCCCAAAACGTCACCCAGACGGTTCTGTTCTCTATCTTCCAATTATCTCTTAACTGTTTAATCTCACTCATTCCTCGTCTCGCAATTATCTCAAGTCCCTTGAGTCTTTCTTGGCCCCCTGATCTCGTCTCCATTCAAAACTTGAGAACTCGACTTCGGAATCAAAAGGGAAGCTGCGCGGCCGCGAGCAAGGTCACTATCTGCGACTAGCCGCAGCTCCCACGGCGACCTTCGGGATTAAGAACCCCCCCCCCCCCCTCAGAGCTGGTGCACTTTGCGTCGCTGTGTGCGTGTTGAGTCACGGTCGAGCGCCAAAGGGGGAGATCGTTGCTGCCCGACTGTCTCACTTTGGCCAGATGGCTCGGAGTCCCCGTCTCTACGCGTCAGGGATCAGGCCATGGCTTATGGGCCTGCACAGCGCCGCTGCTCTCTGCCTACCACGCAGGGCTGGAAATAAAACAGAGTGAAGACTGCGGGACTATCGGCAGGTTGGGGGCTTAGCGACAATAACAGGAGCTAGACTTCAGAATACGAACGTTGAAAGGTTTGTTTAAAAAATGTGATTGTCAGTGAGTGAAAACCCTTTAATGCCTGGAGGGAATTAGTGTAAATACAATAAACGCCGCAGTGAATCACCACGTGAATAGACCATAAGTCATTTCTTGCTCCCTGCGCACAATTTATCTTTATTCATTTCAGCCTGGGAACGTTCAAAGAGCACGTTGCTCGGGAGAGTAAAACAGATCCCTGACAGAGGCATCGTGCCACTTTCTCTGGATATTCTTAAAATTAAATCGACTTTTTTGAAAATCCAGAAAATATTTAAATGTTTAACTGACAAACACAAGACGTTTGCCGCCGATTTCACATTTACAAACACATTTGTTTGAATTGATCGGCTCTAAACTCGTCGTCGTGTCACAATCCTGCTCCTTCATCTTGACAACTGTCAAGGGAATGTTAAATCTCAATTTACACAAGGTGAGTATACTGATCCTTCATTTTGTCCAAGTGTCTGGGATTAGTCTTCAGCAATGCGGTCCGGATCTTAAGAAAATCCCTAATGTCTGGTCAACATGTACAGCATGTACAACACACACACACACACACACACACACACACACACACATATATATAAATTCCCCAAGTCAAATATGTGAAGCTGAATTATTCTCTGCTCTACACTCCTGTTAGAGCTATTTCTGAAATGGCTATGAACTTTTTTTTTTCCTTCTCTGCTGGCCTTATTTGTGTATAACGTATAGCGTTTTCATTTGTGTGTTTCCTCGGTACGTCACTTCACGCAGCTGCACCTGCAGCTCAGTGTTTAAAGACCCCAAATCACTGCAAAGACGTGATGCAGAGCTGCAGAGTGGAAGCCTTCCCTAAAAAATTAGCGCATATGAATGCAATATGAATGGAATTTGTATGAATAAAATGAAAACAGTGTTTGGCTTATTGCTTAACGTGTTCACTGGTGGCCAAACAGCAGCTCTCTTGTTATCAAAACAAGCGCTTTTCAATCGTATTTCCTTCCATCAGAACAATGCAAACAATCTCATATCTGTTGTGGTTTTACACAAACTTAACATTGAAACAACTTTTTAACAGCAACAGATTTCCGCCAAAACAAAATCAGCACTAATTTTAGTTTAGCACAGTCATTTTAGCTTGTGATGCTTGTTTTATTCTTTTGAGCTGAGCGTCTATCACCTGAGTAAGTCTCACGCACATGAGAAGCATGCACGTGTTATGTGCATGTGCGGTAGGTTCATGTACTGGAATAACACCGCTGTTGTTATTTGTGCAATTTGAGTGGAGTGTGCGTTCAGTAAGGGGATTGTATACTTGAAAAATGGGACGCGTTTTTATGCTTTATGTTCGTCTCCTTTCTCTCCCACACCATCGCACGACAAACACAACGCACATTGGTTTACCCTCAACAATGTGGAGCGACACAGAGCCATTTATATTCCCGTATCCATCCGCAGAGGATCAACCACTTTCAACGGCACGAGTCTGAGGCAATCCCTCAGCGCCGACAGAATACGAAGCGCGAGTTATGCAGAAAACACACAAACATTGAGGGTATTCTCGGGTATTTTGAACAGTAATTGTTTTTTAAGGCCGACCAGCTGTTGCGAATAAGTCTTCAAAATGTCACAGCATTACTGAACCGAACATCCTACGTTTACCCCCAATAAACCTCATGTATTCTAAGAGTCACTAGTGTTCTCTACAAAGAGCATCTGCGATGTAGGAGAAGGCACCGACACACATGAAACCATCTATTCAATCTATTTTCGATCCATTCCAGCAGCTGATTCCTCCAGAAAAGCCACTGGCAGAAAAACGTAAAAGCAAAGGCCGACAACATGTCCAGAATGAAACAACTAACGTGAAAGCACTCTGCACGTTTGCATCAACGGGGATTTTTTGAGCTTTCCCTGCGTGTGTGTGTGTGTGTGTGTGTGTGTGTGTGCGGGTTGAGTTTTTTTGTATCTGCCCGCACACGAAACCAACGGGCATTACCGCGAGTCTTCATCTCGCGGGGAATGAGTCACAAGCGCTGGTATTCAGCGTGATGTGTAAGCCGAAGCTGATGAGAGGAATCTCAGTGTGACAGTAAACTGCAGAAACTGCCGGCTTTGCAAAACGCAGTCACTCCGGTCAGGCTGAGCAGGATTTGGGAAAAGATAATGAAAGCAGCAACGCTTTCTCCTCTCAGTCTCACTTCGCTCTGATTCTTTCTCTGCATTTCAACGTTGTGTGAAAAAAAACTGCGAACTGAAGGATGGATGCTGCCAAGGCAGGAGCAATGCTCTTGTTTTTAGGTAATTTTTTTCTTAGTGGCAAAATTCATTTTGAAGTCATAAAAAGGATAGAAGGAATCTTTGACCAGGGTCAAAAATCCAATCATCTTCTCCTCTTTTGATAAAATTCACAGCACTTGGCAGACGAGTGCGTCAGAATGAGTGCTAAGGAGGAGGAGACCAGCCAAGCCACAGAAATCCTCCCTGGACTGAGGATCTCTGCTCGGAGGGTTTGCATGCAGGCCCATTGAGATTCCTTTGATTATTGCTAAGTAGTTGATGAAGCGCAGATTTAGTGAAATCCTGGGAAGCATTCATTTCCTCAGACCCAGCCCCCCAAAACACACACACGTGAACTTCAGCCGGGGCAATTATGTATGGTTCGGGACCGAGGAAGGTTAATTGCATTGGGAGTTAGCATTGTGGACGTTCTTTATCTCTGTCCATCTGTTCCTGGGGAAAGAGACGATCCTATCACGTTGACCCAAAGATAAGAAAAAGACCCAAACACGCACACACAAACGCACGCGTACACTCTCTCTCCCAAATGCACGCGGTTTAAAACAATTGCATTAAAACATCCCTTGCTGCAGCTGGCAGATACCTTCACTGCTCCCAAAATAATCATCCTTTCTCTCTGCGCACCTCCCTCAGGCATTGTGTGCCACCTCCAGGTTCCCCGGGTCCAAACCGGCGAGCCATTTCATCTGTAAACACATCTCCATCACGTTCCCTCTCTCCCTTTTGCCTCCTCTCGCCTCCCTGCTTCAGATTTCATTTTCCTTGAAGGGCAACATGCCTGCTGGACAAACTCTCCTTTCCCCCGTCTGTGTTGACTCCGACTGAATGTGTTGTCACCACAAGAAGCAGATGAAGGCTGTCAGACGGCAACCTGCACGCACACCCACGTCGTCCATCGCTGATTATCTCTGAAAACATTTACCCCAATTAGTCCAATGTGAGTCACCAAGACTGGCGACAAAATACCGTTTGACTGCGGTCTTTTGTTTCTAGCCCCCAAATGTGTTTAATGATCACCTGGGAAGCTTTGGGGTCGTCGTGACAACTTGTTTTGCTCAGCGCTAAAAAGTCCTGGAGTTTATCCATCACCAGAGAGATACAGCTCAGAGAGAGAACAGCAAAATTTAAATACGCTGTCGGTTATTTCTAAGGCCTCTTCTCCGAATCAAAATGGATTCCACACCGCCGGGTGAAAGCTAACCGCGCAGAACTCCAAAACGTCGGTACCTTGAACCAACGCAAGCAATCCAAAGAGTCTCTCCAGAAAGCTATTATGTGGGTGAGGACCCCGAACGGAGGCGCGGATGTTTGTGCTTCGCTTCTCCCACTGCTGAACCTTTCTATAAAGGCCTGTCAACAGTCTTGTTGTGTTCAGTGGTTTGAGGTCAGATGCCGTCTCCTAAATAGAAGCCATCTATCAGAGGCTAAGTGGTGGCTGAGAGATGTCATTGCGGTCGCGAGTGGGTGACGGTGGTGAAGGAGGAAGTGGTGAAACCCGCTGGGAAAAAAAGTTCTGAGAGCTGCATTTATCCTTGTGTTAGCGCTAAATGCGATGGAGAATGGAACAGTGGCTCAAATGGGGAATTATATATCCTCCTCACTATTACTGGTTGTACAGCGTATCATGAGTCATTGAGCTTTAATGTCTCTGCAGACCGTGTCCAAATTCATCAACTTGCAAGGAGGATGTTGGTACACGGTTCCTCCTCATACCTCACAAAGCGGGGCGAGATAGAAAGATCCCAAAGTGTGTAAGGACTATTGATCTCGGTGATCCCCTTACTTTTCCACCAGCCGGGCGACACATTTGTTAAAACCCGAGTAGTTCCATTAGCGAGCAATCTTCCCAGCGGCAGCCACACTGAGCGGGAGTCTCCCAGCACCTGTAGAACAGAGGCCCTTCTGTTTGCAGCGCTGCTGCCCAGAGCGCTTAAAAGGGTGGGAGGTGAGGGGTGACCCAGGCAAGCGCCTGGATCGGGTGGCCCGGTGATACCGTACCTGCCGTCAGCAGCCCCTCCCACATCCTGCCCCGACAATGGGCAAAGCCAGGCAGAACCCTCTACTGGTTTGATTGGTAGACAATGATCGCATTCTCCTCCCCCCCTCCCCCCCCGTCCTCCGGCCTCTGTCAGGGGACCCGGGGAGCCGGACATCGCCCTAATTGCCACCTTGCGTATGGGACAGGCTTGGACATGTAAGGGCCTGGCCCACAATGGATGTATTAACCTCTGTGCATGTTATCACAACAGGCCCAAGTTTCAGAGCCACAATGCTTCCCCTCTTTCTCTGTGCCGAAAAACGGTAGTTTCATTCATTCGAGCCGGAGAGACGTTCAGGCGCACTGCGGTAGATCCACCAGTGCGTGCGGTCCCATTGTTAACGGGCAACAGTTGATTTAGTGAGAATGCAACAATGAAGCGTGTGTGTTTGTGTGTGTGTGTGTGTGTTCTCTGTCATTTTCAGACTGCTGTAAGGGAAACAAGAAGGTTCATCCCCTTCTGGTCTGTCTGTCGAAGCCCAAACGACTATCCTCATTATAGCTTCTGAGGTAGACAAGAAATAAAAAACTTCAGGGAATTAGGCAAGCTTTTATGTTACACAGCAATTTGTTATCTAACCTGTCAGGGCAAATTGAAGGAAGATGCAAGGCCTTAATTGCAGATGGGAGATTCACCAAAGATTAATTGACAATTATCCTTTGAAAAATCCCCTTCAACCAAATCCAGCATTTCCTGATTTACCTTTATACGTCAAAGTTCGGCCTTCCTTGTCTCCTAGGAATAAGCGATTGTTTCAAACTTCTAGAACGTCTAGGGAAGTTAATTTTTAGCCTTGCAGATAAATGCAACAGCACCATTCCTGGCGGGAACCTGTCTCCCAAACAGTATTTTAGGCTTTGATTATATGTTAGTGTAGATGAGAAACATAACCACTCAAAGCCGTGAGTTCCATGAATCTCAACAAGGGTGCACAGGAATGTGATGTGGTGTAACGCAGAGGAGCTGTCACGCTCTGGTCCCAACCACGAAGCCACAGGCATGATAACACGTACACAAAAACACACACACACACACACACACACGCACATCAAAGCAGCAATGGGTTTAAAAGAATCATCCTACTTGATTTAGTCATGAAATATCCATCTTCCAACAAACTGTATGTAGCTGACTAATTGTAGGAAACCGGTTTTGACTCCACCAACCACCATGTTCTCACCATAACGTTACAAAAAAGAATAGATCCATTATATCCTGATGATGAAACAGTTTTAACATATTGAATTCATCCATTATCTCTTACTAATCCAAATTGTAGGTGGAAACATTTACGATTACCTATGGGGAATGGGATTATATGCTCTCTTAGTAGTTTAAACATTGGTTATCATAAGTGAGCCTAAGTTAACAACGACTTCCTACCAGCATCTTTAAAGCTCACAGGTTAAAAAAAGTTAGATGTAGTGAAATGTTTGTTACACACAGAGTTGCGGTTTTTGTTCTGGGCCGAGTACACAGAGTTCTTGGACAGGATCAGTGATTTCCTGGAATATCTGCGGGTTGCCTAGCAACTGTGAGAACAGGACCACAAAGTTAATGCGTATTATACCATCTGTTGCAAACTATTCCTTTCATATTTAGAATAAACTTTACATACATAAAGGCAAACATTGAAGCTGAAGAGAAAACAGATGGTAAAGAAATAATGGAAACTGACAACATGGTGTGGGACATTATTGTTATAAGATGATACTCTGAGATGTGACAGTTGATTATTGGGGTCATTGCCATTACAACACACACACGCACACACAATTAGCATCCTCTCAATCAATTGAGCCGCCCTGCAATCACACATGAACACTCACGACTTCTGCACTCACAGCTTGGCAACTATTACACTGCGAGGGCATAAACACTAGTGAGACAGAGAGAGAAAAAGTGGGGACATCTAAAAATACACAGCAGCGAGGCGAGGGACAGGACCAGGATTAGCACTGCCTCAGCGAATCGAACAAACAAAGTCCACAAAGGAGCACAAACGGGAGGTGGAGCCTGAGAGAGCCGAGAGAAGGAAATAAGGGAGGGGCGCTGAAGAAAAACGGCTATTTCCTCAGGAGCTGCCCAAGTAAAACATTCATGAGAGACGTCTTTATGTGAAGTGTGTGTGTGTGTGTGTGTGTGTGTGTGTGTGTGTGTGAGTGGCAGGGGTGTGAGGGGAGTTTGAGGCTCAGGATTCTCAGACATAAGATCCAAAGATTTGAGAACGGAGTTGGAATACCGGCACGTTCAGTTTCAGGTGCCACACTGCGACCTCGCGAATGAGGAACTGACGGAAAGAGGAGCGTAAAAAGGTGTGACTTCCTTTGAGAACAGAAAAATGTCAGCGGTAATTACTCTCTGACTGATGGGAATTATATGAATTAGCTAAAATGACGGCAGAAAATGCCAACGCACGCCTTTTGTAATTAAAGAATAATAAGCAGACGCACACCTTTGTCGCTGGTGTTGGTTGGAATTTGCAGAACACTTCACGGCGTCTCTGTGAGACCGAGACATATTGAAACATCTTCACATATGCAAACCAGCTGGTCACAAGGCTATTACTTTTTTTTGATAGTTCTTGGACAGGATCAGTGTCTTCCGAGATCTGTGGGTTGCCTGGCAACTGTGAGAACAGGAGCACAGGAAGCTACTGCAAACTGTATCTTCAATATTTATCAAACAAACTTTACATGCGCAATAGAAAAAATGTAACCTGTAAATCTGTTTGTCAGAGGTCAGTGTGACCGAAACGCTCTATTGAACTCAATGTCTACAATTAATAGCAAAGTATGGAAACTGGGGGGAGGGAGGAGGGGTGGGGCACATTGTTTTGTCATAAGATGCTTCTCTGAGGTGTGACAGCTAATGATTGGGGTCACTGCTATGAACTTGGAACCACACCTACACACACACACACACACACACACACACAGATGCAATTAGTGTAATCAGAGGCAATTTAGCTGGCTTAAAATTACACAACGAGTGATTACTATATAATCACTTGGGCTTGTTACTTGGGCGCACAGCTTGGCAACTATTACACTGTGGTGAATCAACACTTGTGAAACAACAAAAATAAAAAGGGGAACATATAAAAACACCCACAGAAGACAAATACAGTCACAGACATAGTCAGACAGTCAGACAGTCACGAACATTCAGTTAGCCAGATATAAAAACTTCAAGTTCAAATACATGTAAACAACATCATTTGCCAAGAAGAACTGCTGGGTTCGGCCCTGTGCGGCCGCCTGGCTGACAGTACAAAGCTGCACGAGAAACAGATGTTGTGAACGCCTGATACCTCAAAACTCCTGTGAGAAATAAAGACAATAAAATGTAGAGGAGGAACACAGCAGAAAATGTCTGGCTGAACACGTTATTACCCAGAAAGCAACTGTTATTTCTGACAGGGGAAAATTACAACCTTACAATAACTTTTACTGCGGCAAGAACTGTTACTCAAAGTAAACAGCAGTCAGGTATAACAGAGCTGTAAAAGTGTTGCCGTGGTGATGGATGCCTGGATAAGCGGCTAGCAAATGGACGGATGAATAGATGACCGCCATTTGCTTCACTGCGACGTGCGTTGTGTCCCAGTGAAATCGAGAGGATCATATGTTTTGCTCTTCCTTGCAACGCATAGACTTGTCAACCAGCGTGCAATAATTATATGTTAGGTTTATACTCCCTCCTTCGATCCCTCAACGCCCTGCCCGACCAAATCCAATTAGCATGACACGAGCGTTGCGGTTCTCTATAGACACAACAACCAGGATCTTGGCAGGGGATGGGTGGGATGGGGCACCAGGGTACCGGAGCCAGACAGACACAGAGACCTGGCAACGGAGGGTCTCCGCTCAGGCCGTAACGTCCCTCCAGCTGGAAGACCCAGTTCCTTGACAGGTTGGCAGTGTTAACTGCTCCCCTTCCCTCAGGTCCATCTCTGTCCTCTGCCAACGCCAGGGCCTCTTCCTTTTCACATGCCACTTTATTCCTCTCAATCTTTATTCACGGCTGTCTGGAACCCCCCCGTCTTTTGTTCATAAAGGATTTGCATTCATATTCGTGGGGGATTTGGGAACACGGCTTTAATTCATCCACTTTTAACTCTTAGGTAGTGAACTGAATATGGTATATATATATATTTATATCAGATCAGAGCATCAGAAACGGTTGCCACCAATACATGGGGGGTGTACTTTCTAGCTGGGGGGAAAAACTGGCTGTTGTGACGTAAACGACCAAATTCAAACGTCAATCCAATCAAGCATCTTCTGCCCCATTGTGGGCACACACACATTTTAAATCACCGAACGAGATCATGGAGCTTCTCAGACAGACTTTTTTCCCCACACAGCTGCACAGATAAAACATGGCGTGGAGGTGGGTGGCGAGCTGTCGGCTGGTGCAGTCCCCCCGGTCCACGCCGGTGTTCAGATTTGCATTCGGCTCAAAGGAGGCCTAGAACATCAAAGCGTCTATTAAAGCACCACTTGACGCACAATGGGACAGGTGAAGAAAAAACAATGCAACACGGGAAGGCTCTGCACTTCTGTACCCAGAATGCACCACATATGCTAAAATAAAATGGACTGCATTAATGGCATGATAGAAATTTAAAAAAAAAAAACATCATGATGTGCCAAAAGAAGAACAAAGGCTATCCTTCTACATTATTATCAAACGGATATTTTTGTATTTCTGCTCTGAGGACTTAGACACTGTAGACGGATGTTGTGACAGTCGAAGCAAGTAGTTTTAATAAAACATGACAGGCTTAAGTAAAGAGCTGCAGGAATCTGTGGAACGTAATTCAGGAAACGACATTTAATCACCACTAAAGCAGTTTTCTGACAGTAACTGAAAAAGACTGCTTTACTTTCATGAGAACGCGAGTGACATACTGTTCTTATTGTCAGGGATCAAAGTAAACAAATCTATATATATACAACACATAGAGATGATGGCATTTCCTACGTTACCACCTTTACTATAACAGAGCTCTGTGTTCTGTGCCTTGACACCAACCCTACACACTATTCATCCCAGGTGATACTCATCCTCACAACACCTCACAACGCTCTCCTTTTTAAACCCATCCCGAACATGCCGAGGCTCTTGCATGGCAACACGTCGTCCGTGTTGCTTAAAAGCCGCCTGTGGGCGCCGAATCCAATCGAACGCACAGACACACGCGGACACGGAGGGCAATCTCTGCTCCCATCAAGATATGACCGTTCCATTCATGCACGCTGTGGACTGGAAAGGTTTGAATGGGAGGAGCCTACAGTGGAGGCTTCGGCGTGCCATTGTTTGGATCATTTATTATCTGCAACCCACCGTGTAAACAAAGCTTCATGTTCTAAGAACTCCACCGACTCTGAACTGTCCCTGCTGCTATTTTTATGAATGTATAATGTTATAACTCATAATATTGCACTACGTTGAGGTGTTGGAGCCTACAAACACTTAATATTAAATGATCATCAATGATTATCTTTGAAAACATGTTGCAGGCTCTATATATCAGATACAATGTTCAACCATTCATTGAGCATCTCTGAACTCCCTTTCCTCCCTCTAGTTTGGCTTTGGCTGGAATGGTAATGAGCTCGGTTCATTTGAAATGCAAAAATGATCCCAAAGTACACCTGCGCAGGTCGACAAGGTGCGACACTGTGAGCTTTCATCGACATGCATCACAACTGTACGACTCATACAGCCAGCTGCTCTGTCCGTCTCCTTGTCCCTCTCTCAGGAGCGTAGATGTTTCCAGTGAGGCTCTCCTGTAGAAACCCTTTATGCATTTCATTGCAATCTCACCAGGCTCCTGAGCAATTACTTCCAGTTGGCCTGGACACTGCTCATTCGAGTCGGCACGGGAATTCGCTGGGCCAAACTTAGACAGCTGAGAGGGAGGGGATTTCTTTTTTTCTTCTTGTGCCAAGTGGATTTGGTAGCACGTATGACTCCCTAAAGACGCGTTGACGATGGCTCAAAAGCTCATCTTAATTAACACATAAGCCGGTTGATGTTAATTAAAAAGGAAACCAAAAAAAAAAAAAACATCACACAGAAAGGAGAGCTGTTTATCCAAAACACAGCGAAACATGCAGCGGCAGTGCTTGGCACCTATTCCGAGGAGATTCCACGTAGCGCTCTTGAAACAGGTGCATTACAAGTGGACGCATTAACCGAGTGTATCGAATACGTTTTTTGATATCAGTTATTTTAGTGGGAAAATGCAGATTTTCTAAAAACCGGGAAATGCTTTGAAAAAAAGAGCAAATGATCTGACACTGATATTATCTAAGATGATTTGGTGTAGCAACATGTACATTTAGTCTATCTGTGCCACTTACTTCATGGGCTTGAACAGACCTTGTCCGTAGTTCTGGAAAGTCATGATCAACTTCAGCTGGGTGCCTCCCGATTTCATGGCTGAGAGAAAAACAATTGAAATGTTGGATGAGTATTTGAAACAAACAAACACACACACACACACACACACACACACACCCAGACACAGGAATACACCTCCACATGTGTACAGCTGTTTCATTATTTGCCAATTTGGAGGACGCAATTTTGCATGACTGCATGATAGAGCTATCACATCTGCTGACCAATTTGCCAGACGCTGTTAAATCAAAGTGGCAGTTAGGAGGTGGGTGCGACTGAGGGACAGAAATGGCGTGAAAAGCATCTGCTGGCAACTACAGCTAGTTTTGAGTTTGATGAAACCGGAGATGGACAATTTGACAGTCTAGCAGTGACTACGTCTGCAGTAAAACAAGAAGTACCTTCGCTTTTGGCACATTAAGTCCACTGACAAAAACATTTCAGCTTTGAGCATTTTGGAGAATCGTCTCTCAAAACGCGGCTGGATCTTCATTTCCTGAATCAACTATAAAACGAACTGCACATTTCCATCCACATAGCAGAGCTGTTCATGACCAGATGTTTCTCTCTGCCCAGATGTGCTTTTGCGTATTAGACTCTCCGTGGCCCTTTCTTCTCTCACTCTCACCAAACTGATCTCCAAAAAACAAAACATGAGCCAGAGCACATGTCTCCGACCGTCAGTCACGTCCACAACGTTCTCGCCGAGGCGGATGGAGCCTCAGCTTCTTGCCTCAGACTCACACAAAGGCCCCGCCGGGCGTTGTGTTTCCGTCATAATAGACAGGCTTTTGGGGGATTTGTCCATTTATTGCAGCGCATTAACTTGAGTATATTACACAACACAGCGCTTCTGCCTAACCCCAATATCAACATAAGCCCTGTGTAGTGGACCCACTTAATCAACGGCTGGCTGCACTACACACAACCGTATTTTGTGTTTATTGACTCTCTTGATGTTGCTCTGATATTCTTTCTCTCCTTTCTCCTCATTCTTTCTTTTGTACATGTCGCCATTTGATTGGTATTGTCTCTGACGTGCTCCGTCTGTCTCACTTTGCTTTACTCACCGCAGGTAATCGCCATCGCCATTTACCGTGACTCCTTTGGAATAGCTACTGTATTTCTACATCCGCTGTTGCCCAGAGTCAAACCCACATAACCACAGAACCACCCAACAGCAGTACGCCTGCACACGCTGCAGAGCTGCTGTAGCCGGGTCAAGTGGACGGAGTCCCAGAGTAATCTTTCAACTCAGCACAGCTATGCAGCCAACCTGAAACCTTTGAGAGATTGGAAACAACTGGACAACGTTTTAATGCTGTGACTTTGAACCCATAAGCCACAATCCTTCAGGAGCTGACCCCCTTTCTCTGCTCCCCAAGCAAACTTCAACAAGAGATTCTCCTCTTTCATCCGTCTCTGTACCTGTGCAAGGACGGATGGGACTCTGTTCATCTAACCATCCATCTCTGGCTCGGTTTCTCCCAGCACCCACAAATGAATCGATGTGGTCTTTTCTCAAACCTTCATGTTCTCTGCTATTCCAGAAAGCTAGAGGCTCCGCCCCCCCACCATTCTCCCCCCCCCCCCACATCATGATGAATCCCCCCGGCTCCCACCTGTGCCACCTCACGGCACTGTGCGGATGACTTATGACTTCAGCTGAAGACTCAACATAAGGCCGCGGAGGTGCCGACACAGACTCATTTTAGTGTGGTTGTCGTGCGCTTTTAAATTAAGGGGAACAAACAATTTAATTAGTCCTTCCAGGCACTTGATTTTACTGTCAGAGGAGACAGACAGGCGTGCTCATAAGTGTGTCTGGACACACCTACAAATAATTGATGGTTCAGTAACGGTTTATTTTAATTATTACAAACAGAGGGGAAAACACACAAACTCTCCAGTTTAGGCGCAGATGTGGAGCATGAATAATGAATGATCGTGCGCTGCGAGGGGGACTCATAACAAAGAGTCTATAAGAAATACAATGACGTTGATGCACAAAGAGATGGAGATAACGACGCGCCCCAGTGGAGGATATTTCGGTGTCCCACTGTCCAGTTTGAATGAAGTCATTATATTAAAAAAAGATACGGTATTCTCACACCCAGATCTCTTTCACATGAATTTAAGATGCTATCAGTATAATAAGAAGTTGAAAAATACAATGAAGTCATTAACAGCATTGTAGAAAAATACAAATCAGACTTATAGCAGACTTGTCTCATACAAAGAAACCGATAGTTGTCAAATAATTTGCAGGGAAGACTTTCCAAACGAGCTATTTTTTTTATTTTACAGAACAGAACTTTAAAGCTTTCTTTGACACGCAATATCCCCAATATCCCCAATGGAAAACAATGAGGAATTTCATTTTTTTTTCATTATTAAGAAATGAAAAATGGTCAGAGGGAAATTCTCTTCACATTTCCTGCCAGAAGACGCTGAGTAGAGACATTTTCATCTTTCTTTTCCATCCATGTTCATGCTCACATTCAATTTAGTAACACGTCACATGTTCTCTTTCACATGTTCACGACTGGGTGACTGACTCACCCACGCTGGTGACCTCCTGTGTGGCCAGGTCCTTCAGGAGGGCGTCCAGCACAAGGCTGTGCCTGGAGTACATCTCATAGCGGTTGATGCCGATATGAAAACGTAACCAGTTAGGGTACGATTCTGTGGTCCCTTCTTCCTTTGGAGAGAACCCCTCTTCCTCCTCCTCCTCTTCCTCCTCTGCGTTCCCCTCCTCATTGTGCCTGGAAAATAGAGAGGGTGGAGGTTTAACAAGAAGTTGTGGTGCAAGCTAGTAAGATTATTTTTAGTATTGGTTATTGGTGGATTTTTGGCAGATAGCAGTTCATTCTCGTGACACATGGATTTGTTCTACTGAGGTTAAAATGCAGCCTCAGTGACAGGTGTAAAAAAAAAAAAAAAGAAATCCAGTATGATGGTAAATTATAAGATATCATCAGCTACCAGCTATATATTTCTCTGTCGAGCAAACATGTAATCATCACTTACTTATTCTCCCCTTCTTGCATCCCTATCAAGAGCACAATATGTTAACGCGGTGTGTTAAAGGTCCCACTTAAGTTTTAAACATCCCCACTTACCATCCTTGGTTCCCATTTGCTTTGTTATAAAACCTCATGTCGGTGTTGACGTTGAACAAAGTGTCATCGTTTGTGAGGGAAGGAAGCTCGACGTTGTAAAAAGGATGCTCAAACAGAGCAACCAGGCGGGACGCACCGGGGGCGGGCACAGCTGCCCGAACCGCCCCGGCGGCTCCGATCAGCGGCTTGTGGTCCTCCGCTTCCCCCGCCGGCGGGTTGGTCTGCCCGAAGGACTCCGCTCTGTCCCCGGCCGCCGTGATCTTTTCCAGGGAATGCGACGTGAGGTTGGAGCTCGGCTCGTTGCTGAAATCCTGGAGGATTCTCAGCGTGTGCTTGTTAGGCCAGCCCGCTTCGGCCGCGGGCATCGCCGGTTGCTTCGCCCAGCCCTGCGCCTCTCCGCCCGGGTGATGAGCGCATTGACAGCCGCCGTCCCCGCTCCCCGCGCCCGCCGCTTCCTTTTCCAGTTTCGGCAACAGATCTATCATGATGTGCGTGGTGCACGCTACCAAAAACACCATGAGTATCAGCACTCGGAATTTACGAAAAAAGATCATCTTTTTATATGTTTTTTTGTTTTGTTCTTTACGCAGAGACAGTCTTGTACGATTTAAGCGCAGCGCGCATTACAGCACCGAAACTAATGTCCAACACTGTTATGCGATGACAAAGCAGCAATGCAGATTTACTGTGATCACATGCTGGTTGTCATCCCGTGTTAAGCACTCCGTCGTGTGCTCACTCTTCTTTTCTTATTATTTACAATAATTGATCATTCGCATTTTGAGCTGACCGCGGCTCACGTGCTTTTCCTTTTTCAATGCCTTGTTGAACAGGATATCGTTTCAGTAGGACGGACCGGTAAATGAATCGTTGATAATAGACTTGAAGAAGGAGGGGGGGTTCTTAATAAAAGCGCCGACGTTCGTCCTCAAAAGTGAGAAGGGAAAAAAAGTATCAGAAGAAATGGTAATAGTCCACCGCCTTCCTGGTCTTTTAATGATGAGTTGATAACTAAAGAAGAAAGTAAAAAAAAAATCCAGTAGAAAATAAAAAAGAACAGCTGATCCGCTGAGATGCTTTGCCCCGCTGCCGTTGTGCGCGAGCCTCGTTGAAGTCAAATCAGAGACTGGCTGGCAGGTGTAGGGATCCTGGTTGTCGTCCCCCCCCCTCTTCCCCACACACACACACCCTATCCCGCTACCCCTCCCTCCTCCCCCGCTCACACCGCCTCGTCCTCCCTTCCAAGTGTTTCATCCACGGTGGGTGTGTTAAATATCATGATCGGAGCCCTCTTGAGCCTCGCCTCGGCTGCGTCTTCACATTGAGGCTCCGGAGCACTGCTGACACACGAAGGGCGAGATTCAGAAAAAAAAAAAACATGTGCCCCGAAAGCCTTTGTGGCCGCAACTCCCCTGCACGCAGCCAGGGGGCGCTGGCACAACCTGAGATGCCGTGCTGGCGCTGCGCTGTGAAATGCGATCTGAAGAAGAACGTCGTGCACGTGCACTTCACGCAATGGTTCCACGTGCTCAGGGAGCTACTGTGTTTTTTTAATGGGTTTTGGGGCCATGACGGGTCCTGGTGGACGGAAATGTGTAATTCATTCGACGTGTATGAGAGGCTCACGAAAGGACAGGTGACAAACGAAGACTGTTATTTTGGTGCCCTCCCGCCAGAAGCCTTCGTCTTGAGACGAAAGCAAAGATTTTGGGAGAAAGACATGACGTAGATAGGTTCGAATCTACATCGAGCTCCGGAGAGGAAGCGCAGCTGATTTCTAAACTTGCACACACAAGCGGAAAGGCAGACAAAGGGCCAAATGCAGTTTTTGTGGCCTCCTACTCACACGCAGTGTATCACAGAAACTTTACTTCTGGAATGTTACTCCAGATTGTGTAACAGTAGGCGTAGTCCCCTGTTAGACTGGTGTGTAGAAGGACCAGTAGTGCAACATTTCATCTGCTTTCAAACAATGACACACCTGTCCGGTGCCATCTATGGAGGACTAAAAGTGCCACAACTAAATAAATAATAATTATAAAGAATTACTTAAATGTGTCATTAATTAAAATTAGAATGATATACTTAAATGTGTCATTAAATGTGTCATTAATTAATTAATACTGATTCATTTTTATGTAAAATACCTATATAATTATTTCACTATTTATATTTACATTTCATGATCCTGTTTTGCAGTTCTTCATGAAGTGCTTCATGAAGAACTGACCCATCAAAAGTTTGTAGGCGGAACCTAACGCCTGATTGGTTACCCGGTGCATCAAGCTAAGATGCAGAGCTACTGAAAGTGCGGAAATGACTCCCAACAACTTCAATAAGTTCCTTTGCTTTACTAGCTACATGCTCTGGTTCAGCAGGGCCTGCATCTACATCCTCTGCTAAGTTTAAAATGTCTCTCACCAACTCCCTCGAAAGTTCACGGAGATCCTCCATGTTTCTATCAAGGTACTACTTCCATCAATGCAACGGATCAGACAATATTCGCGTTAGCCCCGCCCACTGACTTTGATGGGTCAGTTTGACAGTTAAAGTATTTCATGAAACACTGCAACGCTGGATCATGAAATGTAAATAGTGAAATAATTATATAGGTATTTTACATAAAATTAATCGGTATTTGAATTAATTAATGACACATTTAAGTAACTATTTAATGGTGTGTTTATTTATTTAATTGTGGCACTTTTAGTCCTCCATAGACATCAGAATGACAGTTGTCGCATCGATCCAAGGGGTTGAATATGTGGGACTTAGAGAGAACATACAGCATTTTAACGACAGCTGGTTATCTACATTTTTGCTTTATAACAAGTGTAACTTGGCTTAAGAGCATTGTGCCACTATGACTCACATACAGACTCTCAAAGTGAAAACAACACCAGTCTCACACTGTTGTAGTTTCGGTTGTCAATCAATAGAATTTTCTGTGGATCTCTGGAGCCGAGTAATAGAGCAGATATTTATGCACCAGCAGCATGTCACAGCCATATAATAGCTAAATAGACATTGATATATCAAATATCTAAAAATGGTTAATTTTCATTGAAGCACTTGTTTGTTATAAATGTCTGTCTATATTTATATATATATATATATATATATATATATATATATATATATATATATATATATATATATATATATACATATATATATATATATATATATATATATATATATATATATATATATATATGTCTTTATTTGATTGACACCCACATGCATTTACATGTACTGTATATATACTGGATAGATGTTTAAAGACACAGGGCCTGGTAATACAAATATCTCTCTTGTCCACAAAGATTAATCCTCTTGCATGGAAGTTTAGTTGTTTTACACATCTGACCGTTAACCGCAGGGGGACAAAACACTAGCAGCAAATGATAGAAGTCAGCACTTACAGCTATGCCTGCACTAGATTTCTCTGAGACTCTGCAAGATTGAACGAGTAACATTTGAAGTGCCATCAAGTTTATACGAGCAGGCAGAAATATACAAACACACAAAGAAAATCTATTTACCAAGAATGTATACAAACTCAGATGGGAAGCTGGCGATGTGAGCTCAGTGGAAACACGGAGTAATAAAATGAATAAATGACCCGTATTCTTCTGGGATGTGTGCGTGTGCTGCACATGGCTCACTAAGTGGGCCCGATTGGAAGAGCTTCACTCGGCCGACGCCACTCCTCCCAGAGGCCCCGAGGCGGAGTTCATGTCACTGCCAGATTTGTGCTGCTAAATAAAGTAGCATCTTAAAGAAAGCAAGCAAAGACATTGTTCCCCCAATGGGGACACTGCTCTCCCAAATACATCTGGTGATCCGAACAAAACATATTGGCACGTTCACACACATCGGAATCCACTGATATTAAAAAGGTATTACATGATTTCTTTTACCACCAAAACCCCGCTTTCCGATAGATATGGTCTTTAGCATGTGACACAAAATGCATCGTGGCTGACCAACATCATCGTGCCCACAGGAAGCTGTGATATTGTAAAACAACAGAGTGAAGTTCTGCAGCGAGACGGTATCGACCTGTGAAACACAGTCTGTTAACGCCGAGGTGTTTATCAGCGGTCCTCCTCCACTTGTCAGAGGAGATGGAAGATCCAGCACGCTGTTCTGATAATTTCACTTTCTGCATCACCCGTCTGCTCCCACGGTATCCAGGACAAGAGACAAGAGGACCAAACAGGGGACAACTGCACGACATCACCGTATGGCGACATTGAGGGAAGGATACTGCCGCCGGAGGAGAGCAGAGAGGAGCAGAATCTGCATCCAAAGGAAAAATATTATGAAGAAGTGATCCACAATACGGTAAATCAGGAACGCATCACATCCAGGCCGCCATCTTGTCTTCACATGTTATTAATGCAGAAAAGTAAAGAATTTCCACCCTCACAACACCAATAATCTTTTACTTATTTTGTAATAAGCATTGCAGTAACTCAACATACTGGCAAAAAAAACAACGTTAAAAACAAAGTGAAGCTTGATTTTCTACATGAAATGAATCAAACATTCACAGAATCTCTCTGGGAAGGAATTTGCATTGCTTCCTTCCACAAAAGGCTTAATCATATCAAGCCCTGTTTTATGAGCTGGATGATTTGTAAACAGCACTGAGACATAAATGGCTGCACAAATGTTACCAGCGTTGAAGTTATTATTCGGTAATAAAGACAGCAAATAACAGCAATACAAACAGTATATTGAGAAATGGCTTGTTATTGGCCAACACTGGAATGGTAACACAGGGTTTGGCCGAGCGAGTCAGAACTAGTGAGTGTTGAGTAATGACACATTTTACCTTAGTGTGATTTCCTTTTGCAAAACACAATGCCCAATTTAGTTCTCCTATCTGACAAAAAAGGCTTATTTTACTTAATTGGTCATTTAAAATTGAAACAATTTCATTTTTAAATACTCTACAATGGTGTAAAATGGAATGTTCCAAATGCACTAATGCTCTTTTCCACGTGTAACGGTACTCTCAACACGAAGCAGCACCCTGGCCCGTGGCCTGTGTTAGTATTTCATTCGCAGCCTGTGCCAATCACAGCACGACACAGAGCGAGAATGACGAGACTCCCGGCGCCGCGCGCAGTGCTACGGTGGCCCTGCCGCGTTGATCTCTTTATCGCAAAGACTCAACGAGTAAAATTGAGCTGGGGGATTTTAAATGGCGGGGTGGCAAGGAGGTGACCTTGGAAGCAAAGACACAAAAGGGGTGGATGCATGAGCTTTGTGTGTGTGTGATTGTGTGTGTGTGTGTGTGTGTATTCCTGATAAAGACATAAAGACAAAAAAGGTGCCACTTCTCACCGACTATCAAAGGCCAAATGACAGACGTCTGCCTTTCGCTTCCCCTCTCAGGTGACTATTCATACGAGTTATGCCCAGCTTTCGCATCGATGCAACTTGGTCATTTTATATGTAAATCAAAGAAACGTGTGATTTTTGTTGGTATGCGTTGGTGGTTCTCTCCTTCGTCTGAGTTTTATTTTCACAGCATAAACTGCATCTCAGAAGAACTGAATAGCCTGCGTGTTAAACTGCGGCTTTTGTGTGTGTGTGTGTTACCTTTCCCCCCCCCCCTGCTGATGTAGATTGGACATTGACCAAAGGGAGGTTGTGGCAGAGGAGTAAAATGACTCTTCAGCACTGTTTATCATTGACATGCACCTGCTGATTGTTAAAAATCAAACATCCAGCAAAGGCTCATGGGTTTATAGTGAAGCCTCGACGACTCTAATAGTCACAACCAATAGCTGACAAATTAGGTACTAAAGCCTCCTCTTTCCTCGGTTGACATCCGATGTTACCGCACATGGAGATGAGCCTGCTTCTTGTTATCCAGCTCTGTATCAGGGCGCAGATTTGATCTTAGTGTGTCACCTTGTTTTTGTATGTTTTTGTTTGTTTGAGCCGACAACCCTCCGCCCTCGATTAAGCACTTTGCAAACAACAAAGGAGGAAGAGGTGGAAAGAATATGTTTTCAATTTCCCTTTTGACTTATTAGTCATTACGCTTATCACCAAACGGTGTTCAAATGACTTTGTTCTTGAGCGCATAAAGTGATTGACTATACCTTTACCTCCAGCTCCTCCTCCTGAATGCATATTGTTAATACGGTAATAACAATTTCCGAAGATCGCGTTCAGGGAAGGTTAAATAAGCACCTTGTCTAAAAACTCTGATACACCGGCGGGGAGAGAGGACAGGCCTACTCGCTGCAGCAGAGCACAGTCTTATTTTCAGCGAGGTTATTGGTGAGCTGTGTTGCAGTGGTAATACGCTGTCATATTAGCTCTCTGGATGTCAGAGTGTGATGCCTCACAGGGGGATCAGGGGCTGTATCTCCTCCAGCTGCAATGTTGCTCAACCAAACAAAAGTAATCTGCATGAGAGAATAATGATGGTATTGTTAGTGAGGTGTCACTTCCAGTAAATACGTGCTTTGGAGTTTGCCTCTAGCTTGCCATAGAGTCGCTGTATTTCCCTCGCGGCTGTATGTTTTACGAATAAAAGGCAGCACACAGAATGTAATTATGGATTACTCCTTAGAGCCAAAAATCAAATCTATATCATATCAACATCCTTCTGGGATATGGTTAATTAATGGATGAATGCGCTGTTTGCAGTTCTAGAGGTTGTGGAAATGTTCTAATCAAAGGCCAATTGGGTCAGTGGTGTTGTGGCTTTTGGGTGGTACTTTCAACAGAACCATGGTAGGGCCCAAAAGCAGGGTGCTGTAAGATCTCACCGTTTCCAACCAACAAACGCTGGTTTCCTTTACCCATGAACACAAAGGTCCCAGGACCTTAACCAAGACGTTATCATTGCAATCAACCCAAACCACAATGTCTTGCAAACCAGGACCAAGATTTGTTTTCTGCCAAAACCTCACCACCTGTGGCCCACCATAACATGTATGTGTTCTTCCACATTGACGTGTGAGGGTTACCCCAGATGTCTGTGACAGTAAGAGAAGTTCAGCATGTTGCCAGGTCCACCAAAGTGATAGCAAGGTCCAATCTGGACCCGGCTGTTACAAAGGGACTTCTTATCTGTGCTCCGAGCTAGTTTTACGAGGTTAGCTTAACCTATTTGCACACAACGGCAAAGGGCAACCAAACGAAAGCCACTCCGGTGATGTGGCAATCCTCTCTCCTGATTTCATGCGGGTTCCGTCTGCGGCAGGGGAGGCACCGGCCCTCTCTCTTCCCCCGCTCGGCTGCGGCTGATTTCACAGGCTGTTTGTTACGAAATAGTTTGGCATGGCTCGAGTCCCTCGTGGGCTTCATCCTGTTACCGCTCTGCACCCACTCGCTCGCAGACACACAGGTCATTGCAGGGCGTTGGCTGAGCTTACAAACGTTCAGAAAAAAAACAAGGCAGACACACAAATATAAGAGAAAACACAACACACAGCCGGGCATGTGAAGTGAGCAATAGGCAGACATTTCCCTTCTCATTTCAGTGCCAGTGTGTGTGTGTGTGTGTGTGTGTGTGTGTGTGTGTGTGTGTGTGTGTGTGCGTGTGAGCAATGGCGGTGGGATATGTTGAGTTGGGCCATGGCTTTTCTTCCTGGTAGCCCATAATTAGACGGATGCTGGAGAGGAAGGATGAGGTTAAGGAGTGGGAGTAGTGCGCTGTTTTCACAAACGCTGTAAGGAGTTTTGGGTATGATTAATATAATTTTTGTAACCACCTTGGACAACTCTTGACTTCTATGTGATTGTTTTTGAACCACCAATCCAATACAAAACCGTATAGTAAATCACACAACATATGTGTGATTTACTATACTCTACTGCTGCCCACACCTAATCAGTTGTATACCAAACACTTCACCTCCTGCTGGATAAAAAGAAAAACAATGGAGGGAAATAGCAGGAAAGCAATAAAACACATATTATATTACTGAGAGATGATGCTATAGGGCACCAGTAAATAACACAAGTCTATAAATCATCAGAAATAATAGGCCTCGCACTTTCTCTAACCGCGGTTACATATGTCATTTTTGCTGTCACTGACATTTGTATCCCTGCCGGTTTCCCTCTCTTTCTCCCTCGGTCCGTGGCTCCTCGTGCGCTGCTGCTTGTGGACCCGAACAACCTTGGTCCTCAGCCAGAGACGGTGGCTGCACGGCAGGCGAGGCCGCAGGAAAGTCACCCTGCTCCCAGGTCAGAGTGGTCTGGAGGCCGACGCTGGCATCAACACGGAATCACTGGGTAAACAAGGGGTTTTAGTCAAAGGGCGATAGCAGGCTGTGTGCCGGGGATGTAAGGATGCAATGATCTCGCCTGTAGGTGCTGGAAGGGAGGGAGGGGAGGGGTGGAAGTGCTGTTTAAACTCATCAATATCATTCCCAAGCATTGCCACTGACAGGCATTAGTGCACCGTCATAATAAATTACTGTATTAAACTGCCCCTCATGCATATTCATGCTTGTTTATCACAATAGCAAAGAGCAAATGAGCTTGGTTTCACCAGATTAACGTGGAATTCAAACAGACAGAATCATTTTGATATAATCAGTTTAAGCATGACACTGTCAATGTAGGGAATCTCTGTATGATGCTACATTTGCATAATGGGTGTCCTCAAACAAACGCTACCACTTCAGATTATGCCAAGATGTCCTTTTCGACATGAGGAAAGTCTTGACGTGTGTCTTGCTTTCATACGTGCGCTTTCTGTGACAAAATGTGAAATGACAACAAATTACAGCGTTATGTTTTGAGATAATGAAAGAAATTAAAAAATGCCAGCGGTAAAAGCGTCAATATTTTTTGTTCTTACTTTACTCAAATGTAGTTAAATAGTTACACTTTGAAGCTACGTAGTTAAGGGATTCTGAGAAAAATAAATCAAAAGTTAAACTAACAGGGTCAGTGGCGTTTTTTTTTTTTCATAGATAGGGCTCTATTTTCAGCCCTCTCACCCACATCTCTCTTGTCTCTACGGTAAACATCCAGGCCTCGCTGATGTTTGTCTTTCTCGAATTGACAAAATATCCCATGCCAACTTTTGATTGGCTGTTGGCACATCTATACTAGATTACAGTTATCAAATGAGCTCAGCAACATGAATAGCAAATGTGCTATATCCTACACCAACAATCTAACCATCTGCCCTCAGCAGCCTATGTTGCTGTTGTGTAGTTTCTTCCTAAAACAGATTTTCACCCAGTTGTGATGATCTGTGTGAATCGGCTGAAATGACGACATCAACATCGCGCAGGAACATTGCATTGTGTGGAGATAAAACAAAAATGTAAAACACATTTGTTAGGAAGCTTATTTGTAAAAGTAATAGTTATGTAGACTAAATCTCGGATGATTTAGAAAAATATACACAACTTACGTCGATTGAAACACTTTTAACAATTGTAAAACAGGTGTTTTTAAACCTGTGTTGTGATTGCTCATTGTTTCATTTAAACGTCCGAAGGCAAACCACGGCCGTTTAGCATGCGATTACGGGAGGTTTCCCAATTCATTTTCCTTCTCGTTATATTTTTCCACAAAGATTTGGGGGATTGAACAAGAGATCGGCCATTCTTTTTTTCTGTGCAGTAAAAAAAAAATAATGATTTAAAATGTGAGCAAATTCTTTTGAAGCTCTCACCTCCGGCTCACAGTGCAACATGTCTACGTCTGGTTTCCCGTATACACTCAACCTTTTAAAAAAAATAGGACAGCAGCATTGGCCACAAGCCAGTCGTGCAGAAAACAATGTTATTACGTGTTGCACCACACTGTTATGACGTGATATATAGGCTATTCATAATGTGTACAGTTAATATTTTAAACATGGCCACGCCTCGTACATATTTTATGTACAACATTCACGATAGAACGGGAAATGCCCTCCACCCACAACCATCCGCCCTGTTTGTCCTACATGAATGGCCCTAAATGCCTTTGTTCAGCAGCACTGAAGGCCGTCCTCATGCTCTGCGTCCCGTCCCTGCGGCACAAAGCTGAGTGAGCGGTCTGCTGGGAGTGGCTCTGATAGACCGGACAATGAGAAAAAAAGGGTTCTTGTCCTCTCTGAGAATAGAAGCAGATGTCCTGTAAATGGGTTTACATTATCACTATAGAGTATTCCATAACATTTAGCAGTGATGCTTTCTTGAAAAATAAGTCAATGCGATCCGCCGATGAATTTTCTCTGCTCCACTCTGGACGCAAACGTTGCTGGAAGGCACATTGGATTGTGTTTCCGTTCGTACAGATTCATTGAGAAACTTGATTACAGCTTTTTTTAAGTCCACAGCTGGTCATTATGCTGATCTAAGTGTGCACTTATGTCACCGTGCCAACCAATGAGTGACAGCGGAATAATGCAGGAGTGAACTAAGTGCTATTTAAGACTCAGAGTTCACAGTTTGACTCAAAAAAGGAACTGCATCTCTGACAAAGCTCACATATAGCCAGGCTCTGAAGAGTGACTTTATTCATATTTTTCAGACCTAGAACCTATTTTGTCATGTCTTTGTGTTTAAGTGACTAATAGAGACTACAGATTGGTGTTTTGTACTAATATCGAGGAAAGACGCTGAAAACAGTGCTTGTTTTGGCTAATGACCGTCTCTGATTGTGTGTTACAGAAAACTATAGTTTTTTTTTACCTTCAACACCATCTAGTCTGTTTGTTATTGTGTCTCACTCAGAGATGTTGCGTCCTGAAATATACAAAACCAAATTTTCCAGATCAGGCATAACACTGGAAATTCGATAACGCAAGGCTACACTGCACTCCGACTGAATCAAACCCAACGAGCTCTGACAAAGGCCACTCCTCTCTCCAGCTCTCAAGTACATGACACAATAACAAACAGATTGGCTCCAGCTGAAGGTAAAAAGTAAAATACATTATATTCCTCTACGTCGGGTTCTTTCCACAACAGAGGCAGAATCTAACAATACAAATATGAGCCGTTGAATGAAAGAAAAAGCACCTCAATAATGGTCCTCAATAATGGACCAAAAAGAAAATCGAGTTACCCTTCAAGTCGATTATTAACCGTGATGAAAAAGCTAAAAAATCTATATTAAGGCTCAACACAAAGCCGACCAAAAAAGTGTTTCACAAAACGATGAGTCAAAAAAACGGATATTTTGTTTGATGGTTTTGTTTGCTTTTATTCTGCTGCACCCTGTGAACTCTTCACTGTTCCCACCGAACAATTTATATCGTTTGGTGCTTCTGCACATTCATTTTGTCTTTTGTCTAACATATACTGTGCACTGCTACATAACAAGGTCAAACACACACCACGGATACGTCTTTACCTCAGGCTAATTTCTTTAATTCTTAAACAAGATGTGCATGAGAGAGAATACATTTTCTGCATAAACAAATCACGGTTTGTTTCCTGAGGGGTTGTTTGGCTGGCTTTTTTTGTTGTTGTGAGCAGCACATGATTAATAACCCTGAACCTTCTGCTGTGTGAATTACTGGAAACAAGTGAAGACGAGCACGTGTGTGTGACAGTGGGTGTGCGTTTGGCTAAATGGAAACCTGTGTATCTTTGTATTGTGTCGTCTTGAATGTCACTGATGGGCCACAGACCATCCGTCCCTCCACTCTGCAGATAACAAGGACATTAATTTGTACGTATACCGACTGAATTTCACGGCACCGTTTTTCTGGTCTTGGCGAATTTCAACGGCGTGAATAAATGTCTCAAATAGAAAAGCGTGGTTCTGAATTATTGAACAGATACACGACTGACAGGCTGGCTGATGAAACTGAAGGCAAAGCGTAAAGGAGCAATAAACAAAAACGGCGTTTCGATTGATGCCAAAGATGAAGATGAAGACAAATATGGTTACAAGGGTTTTGGTGTAGTGGACAAAATTGCTGAAATTGCTCCTCAGCTCTCCTTTTTCTAAAGTTTCTAAAGTGGAGAAAGGTTTATTCCTGGCATTCCTGCAAGCGTTGCCTTTATAACTTTCAATAAAAGCTCATGATACTATTTGAAAGTGGGGAGCTCATTCGTTCTGTGTCGCTGCTCCGGGAAGACAAACTGTGTTTTAAAGCAGATAACTGTTGAAACGCTGGCTGCCTATTGAATACAGACACATTCCCTTGAAAGGTAAATATTTTCGATGAGCTAATTTCGGTGGCATCCCCAGATTTTTTTTGTCAGCCGTTAAACCTTAGAGGAAATGTCCCTCTAAAAGTCATCTCAAATGTCAGAGAGATAAAAACAGGTCTGACAGGCAGAGCCAGTGCCGGCCCGAGCCTCTTGGGGGCCCTAAGCAGAATTTGATTTGGGGGCCCCCCTCCCACCACGCAGAGTCAACTGTGCTAGAAGATTATTGGCACAAATGTCACGCTATAATGTTATAGCGAAAATTATAAACGAATACAGTGAGGGTATAATACAAAACTAGGGCTGAACGGGCCTTAGCCTCCCCTTGCATGTCGGAGGGGGCAGCGATCAGCGATCAGCCAGACACGTGGTCAAAAAGTGAAAAGAGAAGAAAAAAAAGTCTGGTGCCAGGCAGGAATCAAACCCAGATGTCTGGCTCCTTAAGCAGACACCTTATATCTGATCTATCCTTCATGCTTGTCAATGCATTCATGTGAGCCGGCTGTTTGCGCCGACTCGTGGCACGCGGTTCGCCGGCAACTCGGGGGGCCCTAAACAGCCGCTTTGTTCGCTTATGCCTCGGGCCGGCTCTGGGCAGAGCGAGCGAGCTGAATGGAGGGATTCTCTGTCTGCTGTTCTCTGTCCTGTTCCGCTCTCTTCACAGCACGATTGTGTGTTTCTGAAGTTGGGCCCGAGACACAGCCGTTTAAAAAAAACCAGGCAGCCAATATTCCTGACCATTGCAAGGTGAAAAAAATCTTTTTTTAATCTCAAAATTCAGAGACCTACATTACACTTCTATGATGACTTTATTTCTCACGCAGGTTTGTTTGATATACTTTAGTGTTCAAGAGAAGGTTTAATCATGACTTTGTGGTGTCCTCGTGTAAAGTCTTCACAACGCCTTCTCTTACTGCAGAGACCTTTATTATGGCAAGAAACTTCACTTCTTCTGCAAACAACAGTACACAGGTTTGAAGTTCTGGAGCGATGTCAATTAAACTCTAACGCTTATGAAAAGATAAACTTTTAAATCTTGGTACAACGACAACCAAACATCTTAAGGGGGAGGGCATTTGAAGAACAAAGGAAATCTTTGCCTTAAAACCAAATGATTAGAGGGTTGCCTACAGCTCAATCAGCTTCAAACTATCAGAAATAAAAAGGCCAAGTTTACCAGGAAAAGCCCTGAACAAGCCAAAACTAGATGTAATCAGGGGGAGTTTGTAAAGAGTGTTTAATCATCAGCTGACTGATGTACTGCCGAGAATAAACCGGCGAATTCAGGTCAAGTCAAATTCAAAACTTAATTTTAATTCGCACGATGTACTTTATATTTATGAATATACTTCTATGTTCATAAATCTTGAGAAGGAAGCTTGAGAAGGAAGGACAACACCGACCTTCACGCCTTTGTAATCACCACAAACACTGTGAAACATGGGCACTTTTCATTCCGCCTCCGGTTGTCTCATCGGCGATCCACGTACAAAAGCAGAGTGAACAAATTGGGACAAAATAAGGATAAAGAGTCGTAACTGGTTACAATGTGTCCGTCACAAGTTTCGCTCAGCCTACTTTGTTCGATGGCAATGCCGATACGCAGCCACAGACTCTGAGGCCGAGTCTGCAGCATTTTAATGCCTTCTGAAGGACACTCTGGAATTGGTTTTTTGAAAGCTCACATGGCGATGTGTAACAGTCCACGGCATCGGGCCTCTGCATCTACTCCACCGTGGTCCAGACTTAAAGACTTACAGTACATACACCATTTGTCTTGTTTATTTTTACTCAGGTTTTATCCATTTCTTTTAAACTTTTAAAACGTATAGTCAGTGTTTGTATCACACAAGGAAAATTGTATTTTGTTGTGAGCTAGTAGTTTCTTTGCAACTCTTGTTTTGCAAGTCTCAATTCATAGTTGTACAGGTCAGACAAAGCATTGGTTTAATCTCCATAATACAGTAAATACAATTGGACCCCGTCAGTGGGCAGGTATCAATAGTTTAAGTCCTGAAGCGAGTTCTTTTAAAAAGAAAAAGAAAAAAAAGTCTCAACAAAGCAAGCCGAAAATGTTTCATGTGTTTCAAAATGTTTCATCTGTGGCCAAAATGCAAAGGACACAAACCTGCACTGTAATCAAAGATAAATCCAGATAACGACAACATATCCCCGTTCTTCCGGCTCAAAGCAGCGACGTGTAGCGCCGTCAGCACTGACCTTTCAGGAACCTCCTCTCCAGCGCACGTATTCCACACTCAGCAGCTGAATTATTCCAATTAGGCCTGCAGCATTATCCTGGTTGTACTAATCTGCTGATGAAGTAATTTGCCGAGCCGATCATTCTGCTTCAAAAAACCCACTGCAGTTGTATTATAGATATTAATTGGATTGTTTGGGGAGAGGGAAGTCTCATTTTTTTTCTTTCTAAAGCCACACACAGAATTTGGAATCAATTCAAATCAAATAGATTTTTTTTTTTTTTTTACATTTTCAACCACGGGCACCCTAAGTGGTGACTACGCCCCAGCCTCCGATCATCCAATCGCACACGCAGAGATGAAGTCGCCTGCCGATGTCCGTGATGCAGCGGAGATAAAGTTCCTGTGATCCAAACACAGAGCGAAGGCACGGCTTCTCCGGCTCCTGTGACGGATGGCTTCTGGAGCCTTGAAAGATTTGTATTTATGACACCGAACAGGCTGGTAACAAATACGGCCAGATGGGACCTTGTTGGAAGCGTTTTACCCCTCATGGACTTTTAGCCCGCTCTATTGATTTTGTATGCATTGCACAAAGGCCGGCTGAAATAAATGCCGTCCATGCTGGGGGGGGGGGGGACGGCTTCTTCCCCTCGTTGCCGACTCTCTCTTCATCCAGTGAGCACTTCATCCCCCTTTGAAGAAGCCGAACTAAGGGAATTATACTGAGGGAAGTTGACAATAAAGGCTATTATGTCTGCTGTAATATCCATTTCCCAAACAATAATGTCAGGGAAAGGGAAGTAATGAGAGCAGACCATTATTGCCCCACCATCTGCTCTCCTCCGCCGCTCGTTCCGTCTCTTCTGTCTGTGCTGCTTTCTATTTACTCTCTCTGGCTCATGTGCTCACTCTCTCTTTCCACACCCCCACACTGAGCGTCGACTCCGCTAACCTCCCCCCCTAATTTCCTCAATCTATTCTGTAGTCTTCACAGTCTATGTTCCCAAATTCTTCATTACCGCCCGGCCTTTGTTCCCCACATTTGACCGTCTCTGGCACGCTCACCTGTGATCCGATACAAACCAATTTGTCCGTCATTGTTCTCACGCAGTGTCTTCCATCCAAAGGGCTTTCAGAGTTCATGTTAGTCAACATTAAGCTTGATGAATGATTGTGAATAATACATGGGATGCTGATGAAAATTGTATTTTTGCTCTACTAATGACAGTGTTTCTGTCTGGTGAAACTCAGTTCTAAACTGCAGGAGTAGTTTCCGAGCATTGTGGGAAAATGTTGTATTGTGTATTTGTTTTTTTAGACATTTTGCATAATAAAAAAAAAGCAATTATGTGATAAGAAAGTTTTACTAAATTATTATAACTTCGGGGATTTGCGCTGCATGATGTTAAGCCAAAGTTTTGCATGGCGTGTAACCACAGCTTTGTGCAATTTTATGAGAAATCTGAGAAACTTAAGAAAGCCGTGTGACACCTGGTCATTTGTTTACGTAAACTGCTTTTAGCCAGTATGCCACGGTCAAAGTTTCACACGTTGATTGCTTTTACTCGTCTCATTTCGCCGTCTGCGCTCTCCTTTAAGAGCATTGCATGTTGGGTGTTGAGTGGGAACGGCACCACTTAGGCGGCCCTGCTGTCTCACCTCTGTGGAGAAAAAGGCGCTGTGACATTTAGGCCTCCGCATTATGCAGGCTAGGGGCCAGCTGTGACAGCCGCCCCGGGAGGGTTACCTATTGTGGACTGGAACAGCCTGACTTGCACACCTGCAAACCTTCGCTTGCTCTTGATCGTGTGAGCCGGAACGCAGGCTTCCTGTCGCTCAGCACTCAGTGATTTATTCCGCGTGAAAAAACATCCCTAAAATAGGATGGAATTCTGAAGATTACATCTCTTCTTCCATGCAACCTAAACAGGAAATAAAGGAAAGAGGGACTTTTTATTTTTCTTTCCCCGGTCGGCAGTCACAGTGGTTTCCGAGCAACTTTGTTTGGCAAAAAACCACAGAGGGCGGAAATCCACGTTTTACCACAGCTGACCACACGCCCACACGTCTGAATTCCACAGCTTGACCTCAAACACACATCCAGTCAACACGGGCTTACGACTGCACGTCACACAAACAGCTCAGACCTGCCACCCACACAACCCCAGATACACAAGGCTCTCATTAGTGTAAACACACGCAGCACAGCGTGCAGGACGCAGGTCCGCACACACACGGGCGGGCACAGGAAGTGAAAGTCACGTGGACAAAAATAGAACGTGATTCACCTACTGAAGCAGGCATAACAACATATATATATTTTTTAGAATACTATAAAATCAGTACCAGAATTAGCTTCATAGGCAACGCTTGCATAGGCATTACCCTCCACATACTCTAAGGTGAGGGTATAAACATTTACCAAACAGATATTATTATATCCAAGTATATACGTATAAACTGTATATGTATGTATTCTAATGTGTACATGTATGCAGGATGCGATTCGACAAAAAAACAGAGGGGGGAATGTTTGTTTTTATTCATAGACAAGAACATGTGACTTTTAATTTGCATAACTAGGGAGAAAAACGGTAGACAGGCCACTTTTTTGGGTCGGTGGATTAGTCCCCATCACAACATGGCAACACTCCTAATGTTAATTTAGTTGTTTTATTATTGGGTTCTGTAAAGTAAGACGATGTGCTGCTCTGAACGCGTTTCATGTTTGGTTCAGCGCTGTTTTCCCTGCGAAGCTCCCGCTCTAAAATGTTACAATGTTTTTGTGTTCGATGATGTTCAGAAATAGAAGGCTGCTGAACAGCTACTCCGATGTAGTGGCCCTGAAGATCGTTAGATTTCGAGAGTTTAAGTAGGCGAGCAGTTAAGTTGCATTCATCGCTATCAAGGGGGGGAAATCCTCGTCCCCACCGGAGATAAAAATAATTTAGCAGAGGGGGGGAAATCCCCACCATCCCCCCCCCACAAATTGCTCCCTGCCTGTACGATCTCAAAGAGAAAAGTTTTGCAGGCTCTCAGTAAATGGTTGAACGAATCCAACACGTGTTGCTAAATTGTTTAAAATATGCTATAATGCATTCATATGAGTCACCAAAACAGAAATTGTGTTACGGTTCATTTCCTGTCCTCTCCGACGTGCTCCCTGTGACTGATTTCCCGCTCTCTCATCCGTGTGCTTCACACCTTTCACACATGTACACATTGCTTTCCAACCTATTGAAGACACTGACGCCTTTATTACAGCTCAAGGGTTCGGCGCGCCCCGCCCAACCAACTTCATCCGCAGCCAGTTTATGAGCAGAACTTTCCCACCACAAATTTGCCCGTGCTTCAAAGAAGTCCTGAACGGGGAGAGAAATGTTGTGTGCTGATGCAGACGAGGCTGATGTGTCTTTATTTCACGGGGAAGCGTCGCTTGGAGAAGCCACCGTGGCAAATAAGTGGGGTAATGGCTGGACAAATCAGATGTGTCGGATTCTTCACACTTGCCACTTCTCCTTCCTCTACAGGTAAAGAGAGATATGAGACTGCAGGCAAGGACAGGAGTAAAAACAGAGGACAATATTGGCAATTTGTTGGACAAATATAAACCTATTTACAGACACATGTATTTCATGTGCAAACATTCTGTTGCCCGTTAAAGAAAGGTGGTTAGAATGGCAGTACAGTGGTCTAAGCAGAAACAGAACCGCTAAAATTCATGTAGGCAAAAATATCTTCATCTTCTCGTCATCTCGCTTCACTGAGGTAACTGAATATCCATTTTATAACCCCCACGGAGAAGCGACCATCGCCATTAAAGGTTTGATGCAGCAATTCCAATGGCGCGCCCTTGCTTTTAACGGAGAGGAAGAAGAAGGGGACCCCTGCCGAGGGGCTATATTTGGCCTCCTTAGCGTCTCCGTTGGCGCCGCGGCCCAGCATGGCGGTTTCTCTGGCAGCCTAACCGCTCCCTGGGAGGCGCTCATGTTTGAACGTAGCTCTGCGGACTGTAGAGACAACAATTCGGGGGCTGAATTGGAGCTCGGGTGATTTCCGTAATGGGTTTTTCATTATATTGTGAAGAAAACTTAAAACCGACAGTGGAAGGGTGCAGCAGTGGAAGCATTTATCCATTGGCGACAGCACAATGTACGGCACAGGTAAAAGAGAAAGTAAAAAAAAAAAAAACAAAGCCTACGGAGGCGATATTCAGAAAACAGGCCCTATATGTAAAACAATCGTGTTACTCAACGGGGAACTAACAAATTCAAATTGGGCCCAAATGCCAAAGGGTGGAAGATTCACAGTGTGTAGTAGAGACCGAGATTGTGTTTTGGACAGAAAAGAGTCTACGCTTGCAAACGCACTTTAGATCCGCACAAAAAGCAACTCTTCTTGTTGCAAAAAAAAGAACTATTTCCCCAGTAAACATTGTAAAATTGAGTTTTTGCTCTCAATTGCTTGTGTCAAGTCTTTGTCGACACGGTATCATGTTCATTTCATATATCACAGTCCGTTCAGAGGCTTTTAGACGGCCTCCCTTCTGATCTAAAGGTCGCTGACCTTTAACAACAATGAAAGGAGAAATGTAAATGATGATTAACTTATGTAACTAATACTTTCACTTCTGCATTAAATGGATCATGATAGGAAAACAAGGCAAAAGCATATTAATGAAGGCTGGCGTTTCTCCTGTTTTACAGTATGTAAATCGATCTGGGGGAAGAGCTTTACTGGGAGCTGGTGCATCGTAATAAGTGAGCGCCCACATTTTGTTTGTTTTGCTCTGACCAATTCATAATGTTCTGGTTTCATTGTGTAAGCATAACAATCATCACTTAGATCCCCACTAAAGTGTGAAAAGCCCAAGTGTTGAAAATGTCACCCGTAATCAACCTTGTCTTCTCCATTTTCCTGCAGTATTTTGTATTATTTTTGTTTAGTAAAAAACGAGGATAAAAAAATGCAGTATAAAAAACAGTATTTAGACTGTGAATAGTGTTGCACCGCTGTAACACAGGTGTGCAGTTGCAGTTGCGACTACATTCCTGCAGCATCGTGTAGGCTTCACGGCCCCTTGATGTCAGAGTATAAATCAAGCCTAAAGTGTGTTTTCATGTGTAGGCTGTCCACGTAAGGAGCTCGGGATGAGGATGTGGCGTTTGAGGGAAGAAGAAATGCACAGAATGATTGTGGTCGTGAACCGAGCAGTCGGTCTACTGAGCCTCCGCCGCCGTCGGTGCCTTTCCATCGGATGCACGTGTCTTTTTCTTCATTCTCTGTATTCTCATCTCCCTCCGTGAAGCACAGCGGTAATTTATGACTTTGTGCCACACAAGCTGACATTCAAGCACCGCAAGCTCCTGACCTTTGGAGTGTGAACCACTTGGCTGGGCTAATTCACTCACCATCCGAGCAGCGTCGCATTCAGAGGCCTTGTAGTCGTCTGCCAACAGGCAGGAATGGTTGATCTGCTTAGCTTAGCTAAATGAGGCGGAACATATTCGTTTTTCTTTCTTTCTTTCTTTCTTTTTTCTTTTTAAAGGCAGCTGTGTTTGCTTAATGGATTTTAGTTTCTCTTAATTGTCTTAACTGCCAGACTCCATTTGGTTCAGGATATGATTGAAGAATGAAAAGTGCTGTTGCTCGTTCAATAAGTCAGCAAAAGGTCTAAATGGAGTTCATCTTTTAGAATTGTATTACGCCTACAATCTTTATACTTGGGATATTTTCATCAGGATCCCACATATATTTTTTTTTTATAAAACAAGTTGAGAAGTTGTTGCCCGAATCGTGAGAAAAATGAAAACATGTTGTTTTCCCTCCCCATCAAAGCAATCAGAACTGACAGGCATGGCGAGGGCGCAGTGTTAGATTGCTGTTATTGAAAAAACATAACTTGCCGAGGTCCACTTTCAGCGGGCAATGCATTCGTGATTTGTTTAATGCTTGTGTCAGATGAGGAACCCCTGTTGAAAGAACAGATTCTTTTCTTCACGTGTCAAATGCAATCCATGTCAGACAGGTTTCTGCACGGCAAAAATGAGAAACACCTCCTGTGCTTTCTGAGGTGAGATTTCCCATTCGAGAGAAAAGTGGTGAATAGGCTGTGTGCATGCTTTTTACAGAAACACAGGGCCCTGATATTGCTGGAGATTGCACATCTCAACGAGGCTGCTGCAATAGAAACTAGCTTTCTTCGTTCCAGGAAAGAGGAAAATAAGCAACCAGAAGTTTTTTTTTCTCCAACATTTCGCAATGTTCCGTTGGCCATGAATGATGCATCGCCTGTGTCTTACTGTGCGGCCGATGAAATGTAGCAATAATTCTACAGTATGCAAACTGCAGCCACTCAAAGTCCCACAAAAGCTCACTGATTTTGCCGGCTTCAATCGGAAGGATTTATTCTTTTGTGAGCTTAGAGCGCATCGTTGCATCACCAAGAGCAGATAATCCTCTGGATTATGTGAAAGCAACTTCAAAAAATGAATGTCAGTACAAGCAGAGACACCTGCTGATTGAACATGTAGGTCAGACTCTGCCGTCCTACATCGCACAAAAGCTAAGAAAAAATGATACATTTCTCAGTAAAGCCTTTGTGATCGTAGCTCCCCAAAAAGAAACAAATTGCAGGATGTATTCATGTGTGTTTCTATTATTTCCCTTTTTGCTTATATTTATACATAGTATATATGTATATTTACTGTACAGTATTTATACTAAACCTACAAGGCTGGTCTTTTATTGATTAAAGCTACGCAACATTTTAAAATCAGAGTGAGTGCTACATAGAATTGGAAATAAAGTCACAAGTTCATTAACCTTTGCAACTTTACCTGAGGGAAACTGGTTTCTGGAGAGGTCTGGTCCAACCTTTAAGAGTGAGTCAACACAAATCACAAAGGATTTTTTGGTTTAAGTTGGGCACACAGGCGTTGTTGATCCAAGGGATTTTCATCAGCGGTTGTCATCTAAATGCAAAGCAGAAGTCTGGGAGTAGTGAGTCAGTATTCACAAGATGCAGCCTTAATTCAAGTGTTAAATTCTACAATATGTTTCTATTAAATATAACCCCCCCCCCACTGTGTCCACATTTCTACATAATGTGTGTTTTGTATTTTTTCTTTCTATAATCAGGGACAATCAAATCCATTATTCTGTGAGAATAAAAGATGATTAAGGGTTACACTGTTTTAAACCGTTTTCATTCAAATATAGATTGCAGTTTGGAGTAATTCAAATGAATGACCGTTCAAGAATGTGAATCCCCGCGACAACTCACTCAATCACTCCGACAGTGCTCCGCGGCATACAGTGAATATTGATAGTGACAGCTCTGTCTCACAAAAACAAGCGTCGGGCCCTCTGACAGAAGGATGAAAAACCACATGGCCGCTCTCACCGTCTCGGAACTATTAAGCGGCGAAGGGCTGAACGGCAGTTCATATACAGACGTATAGTCTGTCCTCTTCTCTTCCTCTTACAGGTTGGACATTTTTCCCACTCACATATTACTGTCACTCCCCCCCCCCTCCCCCCCCCCCCCCCCCCCCCATCCCTGTCCTCTCCCCCCCAATCCTGCAGAGTTTGCTTATTTTTCTCCATCTTTTCACCAATTGCTTTCACAGAGGAAGAAATCCTCCATTGACCGGGACAAACTAAAAGGACGGTTTAGGGCTATTCAGGCAATCACCTGCCTGCGAGTGCACATTTCCCCCCCAAGAGAAACCTGCACAGCTCCTCTGAATGTCTCCCAGCAGCGATGCTCTCCAACTGCTTCCCATATTTCTGCTTCACTGGAAGATAAATCCCACGAGCTGCACACAAACACACACACACACACACACACGCACACATGGTTGTACGGAGCTAAGTGCCCTGCAAGAAGGATTTACAATCAAAGGCACAGTGACTCGCTGAATTCAAAGCAGGGCTCTTAAGTGATGGGTCGACAGTGCGACAGACCCTGTCAGTCATTGCAGGCTCTTTTACTCTAGGCTGATGAAATTCTTACCTGGGTTTATTCTTTGAGGTTATGCATAAATATAAATATATGGTCACATGTAAACACTGCCATGCAGTTCCTCTGCCAGCCATTCAAAGCAATTCATGATTTTTGCTGCTCAAATGATCTTGGTCGGGGAACTGCTACATATTTGATAAATTCATAGTTGATCAATGATGCAGAGAATGAAAAATGTATTCTATCACAATGCTTATTATTTTTCTTAAGGGCATAACTATGTGCCAATTATCTGCCATTGACACTGTATGTGAAAAGGTCCCAACATTAGAAACATGTTTGGAACACTGGTCACTATCCCCAGAGCCATATTGATATTGATTTCCCCCCCAGCACATTGGGTGACTCCAAATTGGTGTACACAATAGAACACACCTGTGACGGCCCATCGACTGAGGAAAGGCCGGCAGCCAGCAAACATGAACTTTGGGGGGGAAAACATTGCTTCTGGTGTTGGATAACTTCCGCGACGGCCGATCACCTCAGCTCCTCTCGTTCCTTTCAAACGTGGCAGCTCGTTTTTAACACGACAATGTACCTGAATGGATCTATAATCCCACATTCTAATTAAATCTAAATGGAAAACCATCAGTGAAAAGTCGAAGGCGCGAAATATCAAAATACTACTAATAAACATGCAAACTTATAATCAATAGGAAAACAAATTAAAGTACTCATGATGCGTATATATTGGGTTATTGGATTATTAATTGTTGATGCATTCATGTTTTCGTTTTTTTAATGTTGCTGCTGGGAAAAGTAGAGTTGATTCGAATTCCTTTATATACTGCTGGGTAGCGGAATCTGATACAATATATATTTTTATTATTGATTGGACTCTTTTAAGTAACTGAAGCTTTCAGATAAATGTAATGCAGTTAATAATAGTTATAATATTTGAGTAGAATTAAAAATTAGTATTAAATGAAAATATTTAAGTACAAGACCAGAAAGTTCTACGCTATGAATGTTATTTTAGCGAGTAAAATAGCGATTGAATTAATTCAATGTTATTCATTCAATCGTACTAAATATACATGAGCACATTTATGCCCCTTTTCTCCAAAGACTGAAAGGAATATAAAGGTCTACCTCTTTGCATTTACACAATAAATTATTTAAAAAAGAGTCGTGGATGTGGATGAATATGTATTAGAAATATGATCTTTTATCATTTTTATAATCCTTTTGCTTTGAATAATGTTTTGATGTGTTAATTTCTTTCAACTCTTGGAAACTGGTAATGTGTGAATGCAAAGTCCCGCTGTAAAAAAAACAAATATGGAAAGTAAGAAAAAAAAAGACTGTTATCTGTTTGACTCAAGCTGGCTGGTTTTAAATGTATTATTGTTGTAGCCATAAAAAAATCACAGTACTCTATTTTTAGTTTTCTCCAGAGTGGGACATACATTCATGATGTGGATAAAGGACAAAAGCCAGACTATCTGTGCCACTTTGTTAGAGTGGTTGGGACATGTTTCCTAGTGTCTGTGTGCAGAACATTCTTTACGGCTTTGCCAAGCAGTTCCTGTTGATACATGAATGCACTGTTTATGAATTGGCATCACCATGGCGATGTTTCAAACAGAATATCCGAAGGTTGGGAAACTTTCCTCGAGGTCAAAATGGCATTGCAAGTTACTTACTCTGTGTTTGTCCTTGAATCAACTCGAGAGCTATTTTTGTGTCCAAGCTTATTATAAATCATGAAATCCTTTTATCATGTGATCATCTAAATGTAGTCCTTGCACCTGGTGACTGACATAAAAAAACATTAATTCTTCTGTTTCAGAATGTCATACTCCGTCTTTAGTTTCTCTTGGTGGTTGAGAAAGACTTCCATCTCAATCCACAACACATTCTGTCCCCGGCAGCCCACAAGATGAAGGACAACAACCTCCACGCGACCCCCCCACTGCGGAAGATTGCCAAAGGATAGTTTTCAATCATGTCAGCGGAGTGCAGCTTGGTTTTGATGTACCATAAAGACATTATTTCTCTGGCGCTGATAGCCACTTAATTAGAAACACAATGAATCCGCAGCACATCAGTCAAGCCTAATTAGGCTGGAGTGAAATGCCGAGATAATTGGGTTTTCTGTTCAGGGCTCCAGAACATTGACCCAGACCTTCTTCCTGACCCTGCACGTAGGTCCCCAGGTCCCGAGGCTGCTTACTCCAACCCGACAAGATGAACGATCAGCACATCGTTACAGGAAACACACAGGAAGAATCTGTGGATTGGTTGTGAGCTTTGTGATCCATGAAAACTCCCCCGATGCCCTTTATAATCCCACTAAACCTATTGTCTCCATATTATGGCTCAGTCGCTGGAGGACAGGAACAAAAGGAACCGGCCGGTTTCCGCGGGAGCCGAACAGACATCCGTGGCTCAGGTGTGTTTGCCAGAGGGAGTCTGAGGTTGAGCTCATCAATCACGCCGTTGCACAACACTTTGAGACATGCAGGGAGCACGTCCCCTTTAGCTTTAACCTGTAACCTCGAATTAAAGCGCACATGTGGTTAAACCCGATTGTGAGTTCATAAAAGCAGGTCTAAGAAAGTTTAGTTGCTAGCAGGGCTACTGGGACTATTTTACAGGAGGGGGCTCCTGATACAAATACCGAGCAAAGCCAAAAAAAATCACTTCTTGTATTATTACTTCTTTCACAAGGCCCTACCATGGACAGCACCGTCCAACACAGCAGCGCTCATCAGAGTGACATAATAATCAGCTCGACCCAAAGCTTTCATTTTGAAATAAAGGATGATTACAATGATAGCAGGTAAAAATGTAAAAAATGCTAATAGGATTCATGAAATCATGAAAACACAAACACACCCATGCACACACAAGACAAGATTAAAGAAAGCAACTGCGAGGAATCTTCCCAATGCAGGGGCTGCACATGCAACAGGCATATACTGTTTATGAATTGATACTCATGAAAATGAGACGTTAAACCTGGATGCTTCATACTTTCACACCCTTGACAGCTGAAAACCGAGCATCCCCTGCTGCATCTGAATGATTGTTGAGAGTGATCTAAATCAACGTGTTCTCTGAACACCAGTTTATGTTGTTGTGAGTTGTTGTCATTTATGAAGCTGTTGCATATTCACCCCAGCGCGGGGACTGCATTAGTCAGGACTGTGTGGAGCCGGAGAGCTTCCTAGGGAGCATAATCCAGCACCTTGGACAGTTCAGCCCTGACAGCAGCACCGCTGTCAGAATGCAGAAGTCATGTTGATTGCGTTTAAACTAATCAACATTGGCTGTGTCAAAAACAGAATCACAAGGTTTACGTCCTCTAATCAGGGATGTCAGGTCAACTACGCTTGCAGTCTAGTCATCTGTGCTAATTCACACAGGTAGATTGTGACGGTTCCCAACGCCTCAGTGTGAACTAATGACACAATAACAAAAATTGAGTATTTGTTTGGAGGGCGGATTAGGGTCACCACCCCCCTCCCCCCCGAACACGGACCCATTGAGCTGTGCAAAGGCATGACAACACCCATCGTCTTGGTTGACGTGTTGTTTGTCCGAAAGCAACAAAGACGTAGAGACAGGTGAAGAGAAGAGCTGTCCAGTCACACTCGGGAACAAAGGGACGGGGAGCACTTATGGCGCAAGGAGGATGATAGCGGCGGCAACAATGGAAGCCAGATAATGACAGCTGCCTAGGTGACAACACGGCATGATTAGCACTAATTACCCTGCACTTTATGAGCCTCTACAAAGACAATCAGTCCTCCCACTCGCCTCTTCTCCTCTCGGGGGCCGTGCACAACGTTATAACACACAAATCTCCCTCTCTCTTCGTTTTCATCCCACTGTGGCGTTTAGATTTTCCGTGGGTGTTTTATGGCTTCTGATCATTTGCATTCCCTCCATCGGCGCTGTAAAAAGATTCACTGATATCCTCCACCGTGCACCCATTCAGAAGAACGCTTTGAAGAGCTTTTTCTTTCACATCGTGTAAGACTTTTTAGCATGTACTGTAATTCATGGAACAAAGCTGGCCAAAACAGCCTGCTATTATGTGTTATTAATGATCCTATAAGGTGATACCCACTAAAGTGTACACATGATTGGTCATAAGGTCGCAGTCTCGCCAACATTACCAACAGAGGTCTGTGGAGTATAATAACATTTATTTCTTCAGCGGTTAAACAAATCCTTACAAGACAAAGATGAAATAACAGGCAGTGACCTTGAATGTCCTCAATTGATCTTGGTTTCATCCTCTCCTACAGTAAATCGGATTCGGATTCGAGGTCGTCGACTGTCATCGTACTGCGCAGCACTACATCAAATACTCACCTCCATGTCTGCAAGTTCCGTTCACTACATTTTTACCAAGACTTTCAGACTATAGAGCTTCGCGTCCTGCATTATAAACAGAAATACCACATATAATGAGTCATGAGATGTATTAGCTGGATTTTAAATGATTTATAGTCCAGTAGCAAAAAGGTTGTCATTGGAGCTGTGAGACATACAGAGGGACGGATTTAACACACAGATGCTCATAAGAGACCTGAATACAGACCCTGAAGCAGCTATTTGGGAAATTAGATTTTCTTCATAATAACTGAAATGTAGAAAATTCTGTTTTTGTAATATACCAATACAATCGCAAGAAACTCTTACTTTGCATAAGGTTTGTTTTGATTTTTAATTGCGTGGTTTCGGTATCAGATTATGGCATTTTTGTATTCAATTCTTAAGTCAATCAAGTGGTACTTCTGTAAATGACTTGTCATATTCAGATCACTTGAGAACGTCATTGTAATAAGGTGACTTCACAAAAGTAAAGTCTTTTCATATACTTTTTGTTAAAATTGTCAACTATTTGAAAACTTCATCAAGTATAGACTTGAGTATACAATCGTTTTTTACAGGACTACTTTCGATGTTTACTTTTAATTTGGTGTTACACTTTGGGTTAAGCAAATTCAAACAATTGACTGATTTAAAATTAAGTTTAAGTTAACAATTAAGTGAATATTTTGTGGACCCTTTGACAAAACATCTCTCTCTTCCAGTGCGGTAGGATGCTGAGGTGAATGGCCCTACGTGTGCAGGCAGACCATGACAACCTCTCAGCAGAATGACTCCTTCCCTCCTCACAGACCCGGTGGAGAAGTCTTGTTACCTCTTTCTCCCCAGCGTTCACAGGCTACGTGGCTTTCAGAACTAATCCCAATGTAAGGTACAGACGCCAATAGATCTGTGTCGCATGAGGGCTCCGATAATGACCTGCAGCCAAATGTGCTGCACCAGATCCGGACTTCTAACACCGTGTATTTAGCAGACTATTGACTCTCTCTGCCACAAAGCCTGTGCAAGCTGAAAAATGACTCCAATTTATTTCAAATGCTCCCAAGACTCCACTGAATTAGAGACATGTGACTGGTTAGCGCTGGGTGCAGAGGGGCGTTTGTTTTCTGTGGAGGGAATACAATATGTGTCTCAAGCTGACGCTATCTTACGCACACCTGTTCGTCCGCTCCACAGCTCCAAGAGATGACTGGTGAAAAAACTACTGAAATATGTTAACAAAGTCAGCAAACAGATCATTATTATCACTAATAACTTTACTGTAAAAACATATTTAATGTGTTTATCAGAACCAGCCGAAAAGACAACATGCCCCTCAGCCCAATATTAAAAAATCTGCTTTAATTGGAGTGAAGCGGTTGAGCAGAGAAGCCTCATGATCCGCCCAAAAACACCCACTACTGGATGACCAAATGGCAGCCCGATGGAGAACACATGTCGTGTCACTGGTTCTCACTGCAACGTCCATCCTCACACGTGCACGGACTTGCGTGCGCTTCTTCTCGACAGTCACATCTGCAGTGCAGACGCGAGCATAGTCGAAGATCTGAAGGACCTTCTGTGCATTTACGTTTTCATTTTCCGCCGGCACAGTGTGTGTGTGTGTGTGTGTGTGTGTGTGTGTGTGTGTGGTCCTCTCCTATGATGGTGCATCTTCAGAACACAAAATGTTTCATCCCTCATATCAGGTGTTGAAGTGCTTTCTTCTACACTTTCTGTTCTCCGATCAAAAGGTGCTGTGAAGTGAGAAGTCAGGGTCACGTGGTCTCAGCAGAGATTTCAGCGTTGCACAAGCGGCCAAACTCCTGCCGTTGCCTCTGCGGTTTGTATTAAATTCCAGCAACGCGACTTCGTTTTAACTGATTACACGCTGTAATATCCCACCAAGAAATGCCTCCAGAAAGAGAAAGTGAAACGACTGCTGATTGAATGGGACAGAACATTTACTGTTCATGAAACAGCAGGCAGCGCCGCGGGCCACAAACAACAAATGTTTTGTGGAATGCTGGTATTAAGTACATAGATGGGTATAAAACTGCTTTTTTTCTAAACGGAACATGTCTCGCTGTGTGTTGAAGTGAGAAAATAAGAGAGGCTAAAAAACTGATCCTGGAGCAGTCTCAGTCCCATTTCTGTAAAGCAGTGATTTGCCTAATCACACACTGCAGTGAAGCAGTGATTTGCCTGATCACTACACACTGACGCAAGAGTGAGAGGAAACCAATACAGATAATCCACGAGTTCTGCGTAACAATAAACACTACGAGTTGTAATAGTGGTAAAAAAAAGTTTGCTTAGCAGCACTAAGCAGATGACGTGGCATTAAATTTGTTGTTGCCTTTTCATTTTTTTTTCACCTCTAATTCTCCAGTACAGTTAATGAAAAAAACAGAATTTTACAAAGTCAATCTCTGAACAAGTTACCATAGAATAACCATTTTAAAACATTCAATATTCAACATTCAACAAACATACTGTGAAGGAATAACGCTTCTTATCTTCCCCTCCTTGGAGGGATCCGCCTGTTTTCTGGAGAGCGCAAACGAAGCCAAGAAGGACACAATAAATACAATTTGAGCGTTCCTGCGGCTGCCGAATTTCATTTGCTCTCGTGAATTATGTTCTCCTTTTATTCCGAAATCCTGCGTAGCATGGGGGATGAATGGCTGCATTGTGTTGAAAGCTCATAGCGCGCCATTTAAAATGTTCTCTATACTAATTTAGCAAACAAAACGGCATCGCGGGGGGTGGGGGGGGTTGATCACGGGGGCCAGTATAGAGGACTTTGCCAACATGTAAGGACACCTGCATAGACGGAGGTAATACATAATTCTGCAAACGAGGTGACACAGCAGGCCCAGGAGAACACCGAAGATATACAGCTCAACAACAAGTGTGTGTGCGTGTTTGTGGCTTTGTGTAGGTATTGAAAGGAGACAGATCGGTAGCTATGTTTTTGTGTGTCACTGACCATTTAGATCAGGGGTGTCAAACATACGGCCCGCGGGCCAGAAACGGCCCGCCAGATGGTTCAGTGTGGCCCGCGGGATAAATCTGTATTATTGAAAAAAAATGAGAATACACTTCATTTTCTATAAAATCGGCAGTTCCTATATTGTCCGCTAGTGGCGCTGTTTCACGTCTATCGCTTTACCCGCATTTTCTGTTGACCCTGGCACCCTCTTCAGTGAAATTGAAAAGTGGACAGTGTCGGATTTTTCAAGAAAAATGGACCTCTTCCTACACTGTGATCAGTTTTTATGCATAATGCACTTAAATAAATGTTAAACTGGGTGAAAATGTTGTTGAAATTGCACATTACTTTCCTTAAAAACTCTTAGGTTGTTAATATATTTATTAAAAGGACAATTCATTGCATATAAATATATAAATATATAATATATATATATATATAATTTACTTCTTCTCTGCACTAATAGAAAGAAGAAAGTGGACTTATTGTTAGTTCTATGTCATTTTGGAATGAGTTTACTGGTCTGGCCCACTTGACATGCGATTACGTTGTATGCGGCCCCCAGACCAGAATGAGTTGGACACCCCTGATTTAGATGAACATGAGCATGTAAAACTGTACGTGTGTGTGTTATTGTGTGGTCACAGTGGAGTCCCACGTGGCCCGACTGCTAAGTGAAACAGAAGAGTTAATGTGATATTTATCAAGTGAGGACGCTGCGCCAAAGACAAGGAGACATAAACAGGCTTGTGTGTCCAGGGCATCCGTGGCTGTTATGATAAACAAGCTCATTGTTTGCAAGTATAATGGCCACTAGATTAAATGAATTGCGCTATACCCTTCAAGACTTTCGGTGCACACTTACTGTGGCTCAAGCCTCCACGGAATATTTAATGTATGTTATGCTTATGTTATATGTATTTTTTGGGGATTTGTATGAATGGCACTTCTTTCAGTGAAGTATCTGAACCTGCTTATAGGTTTTAGCTAATCATTGTGCAATTTCCCACCCCTTAATGGGTGCTTGGTTTGTCAAGTATTGAACACTATCTACTTTAGGATAACTACCTCCGGTCACAAACATAGGGGTATTGAGTTTCGGATGGAACAATACTTTGTTTAAATCGACTGCCATCCCTGCACAGGTTAATGCAGGACATCACATTTGACAGTTTGATTAATTTGTTTGTGATTTTGACGATTTCGACTCACCAAAACACTTGCATAACTGACTGGTTTCCTCTGCAGCAATATCTATTCATATCAGGAATGACAATGACGTGGTTTGTTACATACTTTGAAGTGATGGCAAACAAAGGCAAGTGAAACGGGTTGCCAATGGAAGCCGTCGCCACGTTGTTGTTTTCAGCCTTAACATGTGGAGATAAAAAGGTGCAGTCGTCCTCCCCCATGCTGACAGCCTGTTCTCTGCTCCCTCCCTTCTCTGCCCCCCCTCCTTCACAAACAATTCACGTCTACTTCCATTTTAACTGAGTAATTCTCTTCCACCCACCAGGGCCAATTCATTTCTTGTCAAATGTTACGACGGACACAAAGAAAACCTTCAGAGCACATTACTCAAGATCTACGCATCTGCATGTTAATGTTTCTTGGAGCGCTGTCAACATTCTGAGAGGCATCAACACTGATTTGACTTCCGTCTGAAAGTAAAGTCCAAGTCCAATGTCATGTAAATGTATTAAAGATACCGAAAGGCAACAATGACCCTTGCATGTAGCGGGAGCATTGTGCATATCGATTAGATGTACACTACAATACGTTTTGCAGATGACTTTGTCAAAACTCATTCGCTGTTCATCCCCAGTGAAATATTAGGCTCAGACATTGAGGGTCCTCCTGGAATTTAAAATTGAATTTGAGTGGCCGTTTGCTCAGCCAACCAATCCCATCAATTGAGCCCTTTCTCTCTGATGGTACACGCTGAAGTACAAACAGCAACTAACGGAATCAGATACAAAAGATGAAATACGGTAACATTGGGGCAGTACAAGGTATTATTCAGGGCCGGCCCAAGGCATAAGCGGGCCCCCTAGATTCGCTTATGCTGCAAGCAGCCCTAGTTTTGTATTATAACCTCACTGTATTCGTTTATAATTTTCGCTATAACAGTATAGCATAACATTTGTGCCAATAATCTTCTAGCACAGGTGACTGTGCGTGGTGGGAGGGGGGCCCCCAAATAAAATTCTGCTTAGGGCCCCCAAGAGGCTCGGGCCGGCACTGGTATTATTTAAAGGATGTTGTTATCTTGAGCATATTTTGTTTTGAATGCTTGCTTTTTTGCGTTGCTTTTGTCTCACCCGCCTTATCAAATCTCCCCAAAAGGCATCACTGAACACACAAAACTGCAGGAGCCAAATGAAAGTTGACGACGGATCTGAAACGGCAGCGTAGACGATGTGAAAGCCACTGCCTGAAAGAAGAAGGCGCAACAAAAGTTTTTTGTGACGGCGGCCAGGTTTCATGTTCATGGCCGTCTCTCTGCACTAACGTATGACACGTCTCTGTGGGGAGGGGGATGCTTGTCATTCATAACCTGTGTGGCTTTGAAAGACGAGGTGAGGCTCGTACATTTAATGTTATTTCTTTACACGGATGTAAGATTGTAACGAGAGAGAGAGAGAAAGAGAGAGAGAGAGAGAGAGAGAGAGAGAGAGAGTTGAATAATACGACAGGTAAAGAAAGAGAAAATATCATATGTGTATTGCTGATAATCTTTTTTGGTTTTGTCATTTTACGAGACCCCCTCTGCAGACATTGTTTTTTGTGCACATGCATCACACACAGTTAACAATGAATAAAAATGACGAGAGCTTGGGAGAAATGACGGAGTTAAATAGGGGATGGAATAGAAGGCAGTTGGAGTTCTTGCTGGCGGCGTGGTCCTGTTTGTATGTGGTCAGTCCATTCCCTGATGTCTGAGTGCTGCCATATTAAGAGGCTGTCGGAAGAAGTCAGTTTCCACCTGATCAACTCAAGAGCAAATCACCTAGAGACATATATAAATAACCCACTGCCTCTCCTCGCCACTGCTTTCTGTTGGCCGTGTTGCTGACATGTGCACAACGCCTGCTCAGAGAGCAAAAGCTGTTATATACTGTAACACTGAGACGATTATGAATATTGATGTGACCATTAGACTTCCAACAAATGTGTCCAACGTCATCAGGACATGAACACAGCAAGCTCCCTGAAGACGCTGAACCCAATGCGTCAGAGAAAATAACAAGACTAAAAGACTTCAGAGATGCTAACTGATCGGTGAGATTTCACTAAAACACAACAACGCCTTGAGCTCCATGCCAATGACAGCAGGGTAACATGGTCACGATCTGCATCTGGGTTGAGCGTGTTTCTTGAGAATGCTAGAAGACCAATCTGCTTCATTCTCTGGAAACCCTAAAGACAGTCGGAGGGGCTCACCAGGTCAAATGTTTTTAGGACGACAAAAAGAAATAAGGACGCTTCTTCTGGGGGGCTGTGCATGTCTTCATAAAATGTTAATCCAGGAGTCTGTGTTTAGATAATTCTATTCTGGTGGCAATTTAATCACAACAATACCATACTCTCCAAAATGTATTTGCCATTCAAAGCAGTTTAAAGTACTCAGGCATTGAGAAGCCAATTCTAATGAGGTCCATTTAAAGGCACTACTTTGCTTAATTATGTGTGGCTCATATTTTATGTCTGTAATTTTGAATATTTCATCATTTAGCTGTTATTATTAATCTATTATCTTGGATCGTTGTGTGCCTTCGTATGTTATCAAATGCTCCACCATGGCGTGTATGAATGCACCAAAGTCCAACATGTACTCCACAATCGAGTGCGTCTCCTTTGGGCGTTGTAAATAAAATAAGCACACAAAGACACACTTTTCCAGCCCAGTTCCCGGGGGGCGGGGGAGCAGCAAAAGAGAGTGCACTGACTGGGTCACGTCAACGATCACAATAAATGAAGCCAAACACAAAACCCAACTGCTCACCAGTCGGTCCTCGGCGCCTGCCGGCAATTAAGACGACAAGCCCGAGGTAGTGCATGACAGACACGAGACCCTGCTGCTAATGGGGTTCATGGCATTTAAAGAAAATCACTCCTTGAGTCTCATCTGGAGAATCTGTTCTCACAAAGCCAGAGAGACGTTGACAAAAATCTGTTACTTAATAATCGAAAGAGCTTATGTAAAAATTACAAAAAAGGTAAATAGCAGGAAGTAATCAGAACGACGTCTTTCAAAATAAGAGGCGGCCTTACAGGAATTTGCATTTTTTTTAGACAACATAGCATCCGAATGTGATCCCTGTCAACAAAAATACTGAAAAATGTAGCTGGGTCAATATCACTGTAGGGTGCCTTTGAGACTCGCAGGAGAAATGCATGAAAAGATCTACTGTGTGAGATATGTGTGTAACCACTTCACGCTAGACACAGATATGACTTAACCAATATAAAAACCGGATTTATATTCTGCTATGCATTGCCGTGAGTGCGAATGTGCTCCAACACTCCAGGCTGGTTTCTTATCATGAGTGCAAATGCATTTGCACCTTTAATTAGACTTTAAGCACCTGGACCGGAATTGGATAACTTCATGAAATACTGATTCATTCTAAAATCCCATTTGCATGATACGTAACGCATATACCATCTGCAGCTGTTTGCAACAGCTTATGTCATTAATATTAAAATTACATTCTGGATTAAGGGAACTTTGAATCAAAAGGCTGATTTGTAGAGAATATGAGCTCAACAAGCGGAATACCAATGTTGGCACCTTCATTTTGGGCTTCGCAGTGACTCTTTTCACATCACACAACGAATGACCATTCACAGCCAGAACAAAGCTTTGGCAGTTAATAAAACATAAGCCAATACAAGATTATTCTACTTACACGGAACAGGCTTTTGGAATTCAAATCAAAGAAATATAATTCAGATGAATTCTCTTGGCCATTTACAGGGAACGTATTGCCCTATTTAAATGATGAAAATGATTTTAAAAAGCGTAAGATACTTGAAGGAGGCAGGGTGTGTTACTCTCTTTAAAAGAAGGACATTTTTTTTTCCACATATATATATTCTTCTTTTAATTGAACATTACAGCTTCTGCTTCTAAAAACATTTCTGATCAGATACAATACATTTGTCATTTTAACGTAGAGCTTTGAGTGAATCAGATTGCAGCACTAAAGGCTTTCTTGTTCTATTGAAGCTATTACAAATTAAAGTTTGCCTTCACTTTGGCTGATTAACACCCTCAAAGAGCCCCCCTCACCCCTCCCACCCCCAAAGCCCCGAAAACAAAACAACAAAGACACACAGACTTTAAATGCATCAAAGTAAATTATGCTGCAAAACTTGTTTCGATCTTATGAAAAAAGTCTCATCTCACATTGGAGCTATTGAATATTTCACAGCCAACACGTTTCTCTGCCGAATAGAAGCACTAATGAGGAGCAATTTAAATCAAATCCTTCCAAGAGGAGGACGACGACACAATGAAGAGCTCCTCTTTGCACAAAACCCCAGTGCGACTTCGGCAGCACCCCGACGAGGGAAAAGGGATTATTCTGCCCTCCGCCAATGGTGATAATTCACATACACTGGGTGCTCTGCTGGTCTTCACACAAAAACGCTAGAGCCAATATTTCTGTAAATACAGATGCTCGTTGGAAGTTTTGACCGGGAATAATGTGTCTTGTTGCAGACATTATGTATAACCATTTTATTTCACTAAATAGCAGTGGAGGTGAAATAAAGCCTCCCTACCTGCATGGATCACATGACCAGGGGGGTTTCACGTTGATGTTTTCCTGATGTTCACGTAAATATTGAAGGTTAACTTTAACTTTAAAAAGACATCCGTGCTGGTAGAGAGGGGAGATGGAGAAGGACTATCAGGAGCCTCCTTCCTCCGCAGTGCAAATGACAGGTATCAGGGAGGGTTTCCTCTTATCACTGATTCACTTTACCTCTTGGCAGCCGTCCTCCACCGAGTGCTTATAATGTAAATGCTCATGTGCTGCCCGCCCGGCTTATTTACTGCAATCTCTAATATTCCTTATAAATAATGAGACTGTGTTGTGTGATGTGAAGCTGTTGTGTGGATGTGTGGGTTTCAGGGACACATGAATTGGAAGTATTGAATGCCACATACCTGATGGAGTGAAAGGCGATGGGAATTCTTATTCTTTAAATGTTTTATGAATAAGAAAAAATGAGGGGTTTACAGTGGCACAGAGGGGATTACAAAGAGTGAAGTACCGATATCGAAATGCTTGATGAGAAACATATCCAGCCAAACTTATTTTTCTTTTGTGGCCGTAAGCGATCATTAATAACTTGTGTCATGTTAGAGAACAATGTGGAGAACTCGGCGGGTGCAAATCATCGAGGAACAGCCGTTCGAAGTTCCAGACTGAACATCATTTTGGAGTATTTCTTTCAACAGTTTTTTAATAAGGCTCTGATGGGCAGTTCGTCTTCAGGCGCGGTGGGGGTCCCACTTGTTCAAATTGTAAAACAGCATGTGTGCTCCATGAGGAAAGCCACCTCGTAACTGCAGTGACGATTCAAACCGATGGATTCTCAGGGTGGCGAATGGTGTTGATGTACATTGGGCACCCGAGAGTTGGGGAAAGTTATAATTGGCTGAACGCTTTGTGGGGCGCCACGCTGATATCAAAGGCTTTTGAGTGCAGGAGGGGGAAAAACCTCACACATGTGCTTCCTTTGGTGGCTCCATTTTTGCTTTCTAAATAAGCTTAAGAAATCCGTTAAGACGGGAGACGGAAAGCAACTGTGACGCCGGGGTTTAGAGTGATGATGAACTCCGAATGAACTGCACCTCTGAGGGAGCTAAACGGAGACGCAGCATCGCTGCAGAAAGCCACAGGTACATTGAGAGAGAAGATTCTTTGAAAGGACGATGGAAAGCCAGCTTCATTTGAATGAAGCTGGATGTTGACGACTTGCATCTTTTACTTTTCCCTTTCAACCGTGGGGAAGCTATTTTCGTTGTGTAGCACACAGTTGCTGTTCCTGCTGCAAGGCTCTTCAGGACCTTTTGTAGGAACAGGATTCATGATAATGATTCATGGCTACTGCAGCAGGGGTGTGGGTTTGGTGTTGTCGCGTCTCTGTGGTCCCGGAGGACGAAATGTAGGTTAACCCAATAGATCTTACCACCGGAGGACGCAGCGCTTTGAGTCTCAAGGTTGTGGGAAATGACAGCGTCTTCTCCGAGCCTGTGAGGACATGAATGCGCAGTGGGTAGTGTAATCACCGTCTTTATTGTTTATAACCTGTCATTAACATTCACATACTACACACAAAAAAATGAAACGTAATGAACTACTCTTTTGATAATTTAAATTAAAACCGAGTATAAACAATATTGATAATAACAATAACAATGCTTCTGCATAAAGCGTGTGCACAATACAGAAGTGGTTTTGCCCCCCAGCTGTTTGAGCGTGTCCCAGCCGGTATGTGATATAAAACATGCAGCTAGCAGTAACAGAAATGAAAGGGAAGGTAGCCGTCACGTTTGCTTATGTGTCAAAGAGAGACAGTGTGTGTTTTTGTGTCACGCAGGCATAAGAGAGGGTGAATGCAGCGCAGCTCGGGGGGATACTGAGATGGAGAAGAGCTGACCATGTTCTCTCCTAATGCTTATCTGACAGAACCTGCCTTTAGAGGGTTGCCTTCTGGATGCCATATGTTAAGGTCAAATCAGCCCTTTTTGTACAGGAAACTGCCTCTCTTTTCCGAGTCAAGTGTTTGATGAAGACACACCTTGAGAAAGGTCTTGAAAAAGACCAAACATGTCTCATTGGACCCTTTAAAGTACGTCGTTGCATCTTGTTAGTCAGAGTTGTTTCAATAGAGGCAACTGAAGAAACCTTTGACCACAAGGGTGATGGTTTGATCCTTGGTAAACCAGCTAGCGGTCGGCGTCCGTATGCTCGCACGCATAATCAGCAAGTTAGCATTAGCGATGCGGCAGTGGACCAAACCGATTCAACTTCCGGGTTTCACGCAAAGTCAACGGAATGTTCCACAGAGGTTGAAATAGAGGGGTTTTGCGGGGGTTGGTAGGGGGAAACCATTATTGCAGGGGTGTTTTTTGTGTATATCATTAATACGGGTTTTTTTCTGCTACACTGCTACAGCAGTGTTTGCACTTTATTCAAATAAAATGTGAATGCATTTGCCATTCATTGTTGTTTACTTGCTTATTTATGTTCATAATATATATGCATGAATCGTGCTACAAATGGAATCGTTGTTAAAACGAATCGTTACACCCCTAATTGTTTTACTTCTTACACAGATATTCTAGGTATACATCATTATGTTATTTACAATACACACAATTGTTTTAATGATATTTCTAGGGGGGACAACCCTTAGATTGGGGGGGGGGGCTGACCCCCCTGCCCCCCTCAGGAATAACGGCCACCCTATTATGAAATAGTCATTTCACATTTTCGCATTTAATCAACTGACCAAAAAATGTATAAGTAAATGTTTCAAAACAAAGATAAAATATCCGATAAAATATATATTTTAAAAACTGACTTCTGATGAAGTTTCTCTTTTCTAAAAAACATATCCAAAAGGATTTATGAAGCGCAGAGGTTAAATGTATTACTGTCAAACTGTAGGAACCTGAAGAAACACAGTATTTCTACATGACTTCTATTTTATATGCAGTTAAGATATTCACTTTGAGGTATTTCTGTTTAAGAATGAGAACAGTTAGCGACATTAATCAAAGCTTTGTTAAAAAATATTTTTGTTGTGTCCTGCTGTTGAGTGTATGGATATCGTTCTACATCAACAAGACTTTGTGTAGTGGCCTATCCCTCGCTTGTTGGACATATACACTGTCTGGTATTTTTGTGCACTTCAAAACAACATGACGCTTTCTTTGGTGTCCGGTTGAAGCAGCAAACATGTGACTTAAAATGAAAAATACAAAAGCCGCTGAATTTGATCTCATTCATACCTCCTGGACCATTTCTAAGCTACATTAAAAAGTATCATCATATTTAAAACCTACAGCTTTTAACAGTGTTATGTGAATCAACCTTCTAATTACAACATGTGTCAAACATTTGGACCTTTGAAGTGGAAACTTCCAAAACGCCATGTGCTCGGTGATTTCCAGAGTAAAGGCAGCCACGCCTGAGACGCGCGTGTAAGTTGCAATATGATTCAAAAATTGCAGAAGATTGCACTACCCCACTGCAGCTGCAGTTTTAGACTTTGGGCTGATGGAGGTATTAGAAGTTTCCCAACGCTGGCACGGAGAAAGGAGGAGACAGTGTGTAAGGTGCATCATGGGTGTCCTTGAGTGTCTGGTTTCCCCCATCAGGTGTACTTTTGATCCTGTGACACCGACACAAAAAATTAATTAATCGTAATTAAATGAATTGTGTGATACAAAACTACAAAAACTTGAATTGCATCTAAAACAGGCTTTAACATTTATTTAAACATTAAATAAAGAGGCATTCAGGTTTCAATGGAAATACGCCCTCAGGAAAACCATCACTGTTTCACTGCACTGCAAAACCATTCCAGGTGCCACACTAGCATGTCCTCAAAATGTCCTTGTGCACCTGCTGCTTCCCGGTTCGGGCACCCCTGCTGCATTTGCACAGTCTCTCAGAATACACGGCAGGTTCTGGAGCATTCAGATAAGGATTCTAATTTTGCCAGCCAGCGCACTTTGTGTCAACCACTGATGGCTAATAGAGTAAATAATTATAAAGCTACCTCGCGATAAATCGCAAGGTAGCTTTATAATTAGTTTCTTTTGTTGTTAGTTCCTCTCTCGCTGCACCGAAGTGGAGGCTGAGAGAGTATATGTTTGATTATACAAACCCCAGCTTGATGCTAATCTGTAGACTATATTAGTAAAATTATTCAGTTCATTGTCACTATGTGCAAAATCCACACCTGTGTTTCAGAGTATACTATGGATCATTTTCAGAATCCTCAAACCGTTGATACATACTTTTGGCACCAAGTCAGTACATGTATTTATATCATATATATTTGATGCCAATGCTCCAAGGTCAAAGATAAAGAGGAACTTAGTTCTCTCAAAATTACACAAGATTTGCATCCTACGAAACTTCCTCCCTCCTCAGACATCTTGCTTTGAAGACTTTTGAGTCCATTTGTCGTCGTCATTTACAGCCACATCAAACATCACGGATAACCTCCCCTCTGCACCGGGCTGCAGGGGGGGGTTGACTTCGGCCCCCGAAATGATGAGGAAGAGCATGAATCAAACTGCTCCTGGCGGGCTCGCGGGGAGAGATGCGAGTCGTCAGCCTCGGCTCGGTGGCCAAGCTGCCTGCAGTCAGACCTGGATCACTTCCCCTCCATTCAGCAGGATGTTCAGAGCCAAAAACCATGAGCGGTCTGCAATGTGAGCTCTGGAAGACAGCGGTTGCAGAGCAGTTCAGGAGTGCGTGCTGTGGGTTGAAAAAAGTGTGATTTTCTCTAGGTTTTCCATTTCGGGCTTGTCCGGTGGGGCTTGAACGAAAACCAGGCTGATACACCTGGAACTCTGCAGCAGTCACGGATCAGCAATGTGAACTGTTTTTAATGTTGCAGAAACATCTTTAGGTTGATTTTCATCTGTGTGTGTAATGCAGTTCAGTTCAGTTCTTGAATGTAATTGGTCTAAAATCCGTTATGTCTCATTACGAAGTAAACTAATCTACTTGGATAAGAAACATTCAAACAAAATTTGATAAAGCAAGTACTCAAGCGCCAAACTAACACTAAATTGTCAGCGTAGAATGCTTTTATGCGTATGCGGCGTGACAAACTATTTTTTTGTCATTGAACAGCCGAATAGAAAAACGGTTTATTTATTTTCTTTCCAAAAACCAAAGCAACTAGTACATGCATGACTGGTGCAGGGGTGTGTTGAGCTACATCCACTAATAAATGCATTATTTATAACAATGGTTTCCCTTATCTTTTGCCCCATATTTTTGGTCCACCATCCTCTGTGAGCACAATCCCCCACACCAAACGATTTCTCATCTCACGCACGGGTCGATCCACTAACAGGAGTCAAGTGGAGTCTATATTTCAAAGATGGCACCGCGTTGTAGCTCAGGCAATTACAAACAAGCTTTCGCCCTCTGAAACGCTGCCAACGGGGTTTGCGCCTCTGTCAGCAGGGCTACTGTTGAAGCGGCGTGATCGGTCCCAGTTACTCTGTCATGACCAAAGTTTGTCTACCTGCTTCGGGGAAGTGATAAAAAAAAAATACACACTTGGCAAGTACTTATCCTTTGTAATCAAGAAGTCGTCACTTGAAAGGATGAGAGGGGTGTGGAAAGTCGGGGATGAAGGGCGTCTTCAAAGAGCAGGCGGGGGCAGAGGAGGAGAAAGCACTGCAGCCAAACGTCCACTTCCCTGCGGCAGTGGAACGAAGCAAAGCAGCAGGGAAGCATTCATTCACAGGTGTTTATCTCCTTTTGCTGTGGCCCAACAAATGACCCGGGAGTTTGCTTGTTTGGCTCCTTCGCCTACTGGAAGATGAATAGATTCTCTGTGAAGACGTACATCCGCGTGAGACGCATCGTATTAGGCTCTGGTGTGAACTGTGGACACAACTGAGGGCTCACTCTGTCTACGGGTGGATCCCTGATAGAAGGGAAAAACAACTACATTTACAACTCAAGAAATATACATAATTATTTATTTATGGCTGATTTGATTAATTTATACATAATTAGTTGGTAATATTCCGTAGAAATGTGTTTTTTATGCATCATGTTTGCTTGTTTTAACATCTCCATTGCGTTGTTTTAAATCTGTTTTATGTTTTCGCAAACTGAACACATTTGGGTCTGAAATGTTGATTGGATGAAACAATACATTTGAAGTTGGCTGATGGTAATTATTACTTTTAAATTGCATGATGGTGAGGACTTTTGAGTGTTCATAACATGCATACTCACATGCATGCAAACACACCTCTGTTTGAGTTAAATTGAGTTAATTTAACATAATTTCCTCTCAAACCCCGAAATAAATGTACTATTCTTTTGAACTTGCAATACTGTTCACCGTCTCAACCTGAAATTGAGTGACATGTTTTTTGTGGGTGTCACAAATGTTCAAGTGAATAATAAAATAATCTGGGGATTCAGCAGGGGATTTTTGACAAATGCACATATTGTCAAGAGGTCTTAACAATTTATGGGCCGGGTCATTTAAAGGACACGAGGCCCCACTACTGTCAAGCTGACACGCTGACAGCCGACATGAGGCCCGCTAGGACGTCGTCTCCGAGGGTAGCAGATGACATGATGAGTGCAGGAACAGATGTCGGTGCATTATAATCAGCTGATGAAGGGAGAGCTAAACAGACATTGATGAACTCTGACACACCAGCCCCACAGACTGTTGTTGAATGATAGTTGATATCAGATATCATGTTTATCAGATGCGTACTTCAAGAGTGAAGCAGAAGCTTTCTGACTAAACCCACGGGGAGGCACATTGGAATCGTTGATCATCATGAGGAACCCTAATTGGCATGAAATTAAATTAAAATTAAAAAAGAATTTAACACTGATAAATTACTGATAAATGGTGTTCAGGTGTAAAGATTCTAGGCGTTCAGCCAAATTTATTCCCTATGTCACATAAAAGTAAAAAGATTTGGGAAGTTGCAGGATACTTTCATGTCAGAACCTAATTTGGGATGTTGAGTCTTTTGTTGAAAACTATCAAAAAAATCCACTTTCTTGTCACAAACACAGCGCATGACTTTGCTGACTATTAACTGTAGTTATTGTTGCACAGTACTTATCCTGCTCGCACTGATAAACTCATGAAATGCATTGCAAACGGATTCGAGTACATTCGAACACAATTGAGTTGTCTGGGCTGTTCACCGTGAGTCTCTTCCCGCTCTGTGGGATTTTAGGGAAATGAGATTAAAATACATGGAGTGTCGTAAAAAAAAAACCTGGTCTGTAGACAACTTCCACAGACAAACGCAAGTGATTGGTTGCACATAAATACCAGTTGAGTGTTGCTGAGGTCTGGATGGTCCTAACATCTCACGGCAACCTCAAATGGAATCACAAAATGCATCCTTAATAATGAAGTGGGCGCCTAGCGATGGTTTGTGTTATGAAATACTTCCTCAAGGTCAAGGAAAACCTTCTTTGTTTTGGGTTGAGATTGGGGAGCAACTGTCAGTAGGGGTTTGCAACCTGTCCCACGGTCAGTCACATGACCTTATAACCCATGCAGATGTTGCCTCTGTGCCCCTGTGCACTGCTTCCTCCCAACAGGCTAGATTGCAAACTCCTGCAGAGGGCTTTGCTACATTGGACATAACCGTAAGAGGTTTGAAAAAAAACCATGTAATTCCTGTCTCAGGCTTCAAGTTGAGACTTCAATAACCCAAGAGCACGGCCCTGAAATGTATCCTTCAGCGCCAAAGTGATCAAGTAATGTTGTTCTCATGAGGCGCAGGACGATTCCCGTAATGATCCATGTGCTCATAGTTGTTCCATTGTCCTCGATGATTTGTCCTCCAAAGCCAAATGAATCAATTTGCCATTATGGGGATCCTTCAACTCTCTGTGCACCTTCACTTTCCTCCGTCAGACCACCACCACCTTGATCCCCCCTGAGGCCTCATGCTTCTAGTAGAACCTAACTATCCTACAATCCTACACAGCCTTCCCAACCCATCTGGAGACAGTGGAGTGTTAGCGAGGGAGAAAAATATTTTCAGAAGCCAGCGATGCAAGGCCACTCGAGTTAGAGTGCTAATGTAGCGTTGCCCATAAGTGCGAAATGGCATTGAGGCAGCGGGCGCTGCCAGCGGCGTCGCCATTAGGGCTCATTTTCCACTCTTAATGGTACCGGCACCTTGTTTAATAAGCAGGGATTACAGGTCATAAAAAGGCAATGGAGCACGCAGGCTGGGGGGAGGACAGAGGGAGGGAGGGGAGACGGAAGGGTCGCCTGAGGAGAGGAGAGAGATAACAAGGTGGAAAAGAAGATGACTCTGCGTTTCCTTTGTTGGCAGCACTTCTCCTCTTACAGTATTTGAAGGATGAGGTTTCTCAAGATTTAAAACAGCTGGAAACGTGTTGTGTCACAATGGCCCAAAGTTTAGCTTCCCGTGGTGTGTTTCAGATTCTGAGTGACTTTCCCCTCCGTTTCGTACATTGTGCGTTTCATGCAGTCAAAATTGGAGACACAGATTGCGTATTATTTCATGGGTGAAAATCCTGTGGATACATCTTCATTCGTTGTGTGGTCATTTCCTGGTGAGAACCGCATGGTTATACGTTTTATAGTTTAAATAATCCTGTAAAAATAGTGGCGTATCTCAATCTTCTGCTATCTTCCACATGTAGCATTTGCAGCTCAAACTTTTGATTGCATATTGATTGATTATGAGATTGAAGCACTTTAAATGAGTTCATAGTGATTGTTTTGAATGTAGAAAACTAGGAAACTACTTGTCTATTCTGTATTCTGAGCACGTCATTCATTCAACCCCAAAAAAAGATAAGTTGATTGAACTCAGTATAAAGCCTCTTTGTTATTATCTTAGAAAATAAGAAAAATGAGAGTATAGTATCTTTAAATTGCACGCCGTTGCTTTTCTTGGGGAAAACAGACATTAGAGTGTAAATTACTTCATGGAGTTTCTCACATTTCCCCACTGGCTGATGATTAAGCTGTGTTGAGCATTACTGATGTTGTGGAGGAAAATAAGAGACTTGTCTGCTCTTTTTCATATACCTGTTACTTTCTCACTCTCAAAGTCATTTCTTAGCATCAGCAATTTCGGGAACACTTTTAGATATGTTAAATCTGTTGCTTTGATTTTTTAACCCCTTGCTGACATCATTAAGGATTCTTCATGTTATTCTGAGATTTTTACTACCTTTTGATGAACTTGGAATCTGATAATGGCCGTTATCCATGGCACGGCAGCTGGTTCTGATTGAGTTTGGTAGTCTGGTGTAATTAACCTTTCTGCCAACTTGAGCTCATCGAGGTCACTGCAGGAGCGGGTTTCAACTCGGAGCGCAGTTACACTTTAAAATATTTTTATTGCTTTAGTTCAATCATGCATTTGTCAACATAAATGATTCAAATCACGACATAAACAATTTCAATCACACTTCTGGCAGCTTTGTTGAACACAGACACATCTGCTTTGACATGCATTTGCACAGCTGCAATGTCATCTCATCGGCTTTTAGAGGATTATGAACATAATCTACGACTCCACTGATAAATGAACATGAGGGCAGAGTAGCACATAAAGAGGTCCTTTATCAGTTGATTTAATGATTCGAATGTGACATGCGGCCAAAACCGGTGCAGTTAGGACAAATATTGACTGTTTTATATTTACTATAATTTCATTGTAAAGCGGCTCAGTATTTGTTCATGAATTCTCCTTGATTTGCCAGAGAAGAAATTGGCAGTTATGTCCCGAGTTGCTCTCAAGTTGCTCATATCTGCAACGTGTACAAATGAGGGCAAGATAGAAAAGAGTTTGATCCCATTGAGAGATGCACAACAAAGTGAAAGACTCCCCAAGAACAGTGCAGAAATGAGATCTTAACTTTAGATTTGAGATGAACATCTCAGTAATATGAATGTGTATGCAAAGTAGATGAACAGGTGGGTGTTTGTTTGTGTCAGGTTCCTGTTTTATTTCAAATTCTCAGCTCGGTTATGACTCCACCTCAGCAATGATTTCTTGGAGGCAGTAGGCGTTCACACTTCTCTATTCCATCCATATCAAAACACCATGGCAACCGTGACTCTTGAGAATGATGGGAAAATGAAATGATGCGTTTGATTTGAAATAACATGTTTGATTGAATTCTTCTTCCAGCCTGGTGATGCATTGAATTTGAATGGTATAATGTGATTAGAAAAGTTTGTCTGATCCATTACTAGGTTTTAGTTTGTGATGCCACTCATAATTAAAGTCATAAAGGAATTTAAAAAGTGTGAAATGCAGTTATCGAAGTTACTTCTATTATTTTCTATTTGTAGGGAGCATCAGCAGCTGGAGGGTACAACTTAAATGAAGACTGATATAATCTGAACTAATAAGCGTTGTCCATAGTGTATGCACGGAGACCTACAGGTCACGCCATGGTTTTACTGTTAATTGACGAAGTGCCTGGACCCACTCAGAGCAGATTAGACTCTAAACACTCAAAGCGTTACGGTCAAGTTTTATGAAGCAACCGTCTATGTTCCCAAAGAAAAGAAAGACACAGAAAACACACCCAGAGAGAGTCAATCAATGGTTCTATCCAGTCATGTTTGTTCATTTGTTTTGGGTTCAGGTGACTGCAATCTTTATTTTATGGTAATTTATGGGTTCACATGGATGTGTGGATAATGTAATATTTAATCATTCTTACATAGTTTGATTCATTATTATTTATTTAAACTGCTACAAGAAACAGCGCTACATATAAGAGTTTAGATACATACATTTGCTTAATCAGTTTTTCTTGGTGCTCAAAAGCAGAGCAGGTGGTCGACTGAATGTCAGCGTCAGCGTGTCAAAACATACACGTAAACCTTCGGTGGTCGCTGGCCAGAGCGAGTTGGCCTGCGGTATTTGCAATGCAATAGGTTTGTTTGTGTATATGACCTATGCATGGATGTACAGGGTGATGCATAGCAAGCAAGCCAGGAAAAAGGCACGCACACACAAACAACTACACTATGAAAATGAACAGACAAACAGACCCACAAACAGTCATGCACACATAATGACACAGAAGCTGCAGGGTGTTGAAATGGGAAACCGCGTTTAAAGTACCTGACTGCTCTCAAAATAAAACCACCGTTGCAACATTTATGAGATGCGAGAAATGAACCCGTTGGAGCGTCTGTCATTGTATTATGCTGATGCAACCAAAAAACTACAAAAATATGCTAAAAACACTTGCTAACTGGACCCCTGCTGGGCCAAACATATTCATGATGGATGAGAGCAGACTCTCACAATCTGTTCTCTCACTTCCCTTTGCGAGAAAGAGGAAAGACCAAGGTTGAGTTAATCCTTGCAAAAAAAAAACGTGTCCACTTTAAAGCTTGTTCAGCACAAAATGTTGATAGATCCTGTTCGATAGCCGGTCTTATACCGTTAGTCCTGGCGCCACTTCCCATCAGATGCAAGAAAAGAGGATTTGCCGTGAATCAGCATTTAGCCTCACTCACAATGTCGGGACAGCAGTGGGCCTGTGACCTTCAGAGCTCGCCATCCTCCATCCTCCACCGCTCGCTTAAAAGTAGAAAAAAAGCATTGTCTTACCACTATGAATATTAAACTAGTCCTATATTCTTTCTATTTTAAGTAACACATATCACATAAAGCATACGTAAGTGAATCCACACGCACTGTGCTTTGTCTTATAAATAGGTGACCACATTTATTTAGAAGTTATTTCTTGAAGAGCTCAAGAGAAATTATTAAATGGTACCCACTAGTGCTCTCAACACATTTTTGTATTATTCAGATAATTATCTCTATGTTTTCGACAAGGCAACACAGGTGACCTCCGGTCAGACTGCGGGCCGCAGCTGTCATCTTCAGCTGGGTTTGGGAGTAAACGGAACCAGCTAACTGCTATTGCATGTACATTTTCTGGCATTATGGATGACGCTTTGGGCAACAAATTGCGAGTGGCCATGCGTATGATTAAGAGATGGAAGGGAACGCCGTTTGAATGAAACATGAAAGAAGAAGTGCGCAATATGCATCAAGTTTTCCTTTCCCGAGAAGGGCATATTATAATCAGCTCAGCGCCCGGGGGATTCAGGGAGCGAACAACATGTGCAGATGAGGCCGGATTTCCCTGAATCCGACAAAGATGGGAGAGAAATAAAGGATATCTCAAATATAAGAATATATATGTGTGTTGGAACATATAAAGGTGCACAACCTGTGTTTTCATCCTACTTCCTCTTTTAAATCCTAAAGTTTTCCCGCGAGTTTCGTAAAGGGGCCGAGGCGTTGTGTTTGTGTTGCCGGCATCGTGCCAGCCTGTTTGTGTGCGTGAAACACAGAGAGCCGGGACGTGATGGCTGAGACAGGAAGTGCAGGTAGACGCCTGAGCCTTGAGAAGAAGCCTGCAAGAATCAGTATAGCTGTCTACCGGCCAGGACCCCAGGGACCGGCCGGTGCCCGGGGGGCTTCACCTACGAGCAGAGAAAAGCTGTGAATCGGCTCAGCAACAGTAATCATACTGCCCACATATGGTGTTGAAAAGTGCAAAGATGGCTTTTCAGTAGCAAATAACACTTTAGTATGCATTACATTCTATTACAGTTAATTCATTGAAATTGCTGTCATGCTTGATGAAGGCGGCAAACCTAATTTGTGATAATAAACAAGCACGGAGGGCTATTATCTGGTTGGACGGCCTTTGTAAGCCTGTCTTAATTCTTGTACTGGAAACATTTGATTATATATATAATATTATAACTTCAAAAGGGAAAAGACCGTGTGAAGGTATCCCTAAAAACTGCTCACCCCTGGCCGAAACAGGGATATTGGTAGTTAAATCGTATTGTACCATTACATTTTTGGGAATAACACATTGATTAAATATGAATTATGTGTCCTTCATGAAGGGTATGTAAGACTACCAAAAAGTCAAAGACACCCTAAACTGTATTTATTAAAAGAAAAAATATACTGTATGTGTACTAAAGGTTACCACAAGTCTGCAAGGATGGATCAATGTTAATACTTTAAAAAAAAAACCCGTGATCACCTGAGTTCAACACACGAAACCGCTAAAAATGAATCAGTCTGCAGAGACAAAGCTTTAGGATGACACATCACTACCGATCTGTGATCTATACAATTTGATCACAGCTTCCGAAAACCATTTTCACTGACACACACACACACACACACACGCACACACACGCACACACACACACACACGCACACACACGCACACACACAGGCACACACACACACACACACACACACACACACACACACACACACACACACAGGCACAGCATGTACTGTACGCACACCGGTGGCGTATCCCATCTCAGCTAAACTACCTGGGGACCTTCATTCTCCACCTCATTTATCACCGAGATAACAAAATACTTGGGGAGCTGCTCATTCCATTGCCTGACAACGTCAGTAACAAATGTATCCAATTATAAATAATGTGGCATCTTGACAAGAAGATGAAGCATCTGACACGTGTCAACTGACACAGATCAATCAGTAAATTGATCAAATAATTACCTCACCTTTACGTTTTCATTACAGGTGGGACTATTTTTTTGTGGTGTGGGGTCAAAGGATAGAAATGGAGAAGGATAAAAAGGGCATGAAGGTGGTGAAGATAGACACTGTGACCTTGTAGAGGTTGTCCCATAGATACAGACAGACAGGTACGAAGCTCTCCGCCCCGCAGCCCAACTTACTGGCTCTTCATTGGTAGGTTGAGCCTCTCATCCTGTTTCTATTTGTTTGTGTGCGTCCGTGTGATAATCTACATGTGTGCGGGGCAGCTACAGTGATACTAATGAAACATAGTATGCAGACACGGTAATCTGACACATGCGGGAGTGAGTGTAACACAGAGAGGAAAGAGGGGACACATTACAGTGCAGTATTCACTAAAAACCCCTTTCCGAGACAAGAGCTCTTCACCGAAACCTCACCTGGGGGGACTTGAATAGGTCGGTAATGTGTTTTCTGTTAGTGGCGGCTTTTGTTGCTAACCAGCAGAGTGGCTGCGGGTCTTTTTAGGGAAACATTTAAGTGATTATTTAGTGATAAGTGCTGTTTGGTTAAGTGAAAAACAAAACATGAAAGTAAAGGAAACATGAGATGAGTTATTCAATCAAAGGCACACAAACAGATCAGAGAGGTTGTCCGGGAGACGTTTCCATTCATCAATTCTACAACAAAGCAAACACCATTAATGGAGCAGGTTGCGTTGTTTCTGGGTGCAAACCAGCTCATGGCGTGCCAGTGTCTGTAAAGATGTGGTTATAAGACATTAATAATGAAATCTTCTCAAAAAGTCATGCTGAAATCCCACAACAGTCTGTTGGTTCTTTAATATTTAAAGCCAATTAAAAATGTGAAATAGAGGAAAGACAAGTTTGACTGTAAGACTCTTTTATGTTTGACAAACACTCGATCCTTTAAGAACGATTGATGCAGCGCAGAATGTCTGGTGAGACGTGCTATTTGCGCTCGTCATGTTGCCCCACCTGGGTCAGAAGAGGGAAAAGAGGCGCCGCAATTCCCAGCTCATATTTGTAAAGCAGAGCGATCGATACGCTCGTGTTTGAGAGGCGTCGAGTTGGAAGACACATGCGAGCCTCGTTCCGTCCCCTGAGGGGCATCGCAAACGAGGTTGAAACTGGGGAAAAACATTGGAGAATTTATCTCACTTTACCTTGTTTCCTGAACATTTAACCTTGGACACGGAGCCACTGGCCACGGCTTTGAAATGTGGTTTTTTGTCAAATCCCGAGGGGCCAGAAAAACAACCTCCGCAAGGTCAAACGGCAAAGTATGTGTCATCTGTTTTCCTGCAAATAAAAAAGCCCCCAAAGGGCAGTTAATCCAAAACCCGGGTGATGCCCCCCATCCACCCCCCCACGCCTCCCTCCCCTCTACTCTCATGACCTTGAACTGGAACACAACACATGAGACCTGCATTGTTATCCGGCATCACAGACCTCTGTGGTGACATCGTTTCTACCTGGCCTAATGAGGTGGGACAAAGTATTGATCTCAGCCGGAGCAAAGCATCAATATTACATGTTAATGGAGTTGGAGCACGAGTGGCATCAGTCTGGCATTTTAGCCAGTCAGGTCGGGGGAATTCATCATGCAGGGTTTTTGTACGGAAAGCCTAAAACTCTGCAGACGAGGTGATGGATTCGATTGTAAGGGCTCATACGACAAGAAGTGATGTGTGAGTAATAATTCAATAATTGTGGTAAATGTGCCTCAACTGTTGGAGTGGAAAACTGTAGCTTTTCGTTCAGTGTCTCGAATTGGAGTATATTCATGTAATATCCAAGTCCATCCTAGAAACATCTTGAGCGCCCTATTTAGATACTATTTTGTGAGAATGTATTAAAAAAATAAAAAAATCTCTAAATGACAAGTACAAATACAACGGGGGAAGAAAGACTACGGGGGAGAGAGAGAGAGAGAGAGAGAGAGAGAGAGAGAGAGAGAGAAGAAGAAACCTCTGTCTATTCCAACCCCTCTATTTAAATGGGGTTTATCAATGAGTGTCGAAGTGGGTTTGACACAGACCTTGGTGTCAGCAGGTGTCCGATCGAGTAAATGTCACTTTCCCATCCTGAAGCATCGGGGGAGTAAAGCTTTGCCTTTGAAAAGGACTTCACCTCTGAAGACCTGCGCGTGTTTCGAAGCCCTGCTGTGTTACAGTTCAGAAAGGTGCACAGCTGTAACTTCCTCAGGATTAGGGATGCTAACAATGCTGCAGCAAGACAGCAGGAAAAGTACTATTTCAATGGCTAACTCGTCTGTGGGCAAACTACAAAAGTGTCAATCCCCCGAGGGTACTCTTTATTCTGCATTCTTTTCCTCTCTCCCTCTTCTCTTAATCTCCTCTCCTCCGCATCCGTCTCAATGCAGTAGCGGCGAATAGATCCCCTTGTGGATGGTGACTGCACTTCGACATTAATACAAATGCCCTTTCATGAATGCTTCTGCCAGGGATTATAATTAGGCGTTTTATTTAATTCATCCTGCCAGAGGTTTTGGGAATTCATTGCACCGAATGCGATAGCAGATTATACGAGGCGGGAAGAATGTAGTATATCCATGTCTTCCTACAAGACCTTACAAAACACTTCACGGCTCAGCCCGTGTTGTTGGCTCAACATGGGAAATCACCTCTTTCGAGAAAGTTGCAATGGGTTGTGGGTTTCTCTTTAAGAAGGTGTTTTGAATGCGGAACTCTCAAAAACAGCCTTCCATTGATTGAAGTACATGCCGTTCTCCTAAATTCTGGATTACACAACGAGACATCCACACGTGTTGCTCAGTGAGCACACTTATCGATACCTGAGAATCCCAGAAAGCAGGATTCCTGTCAGACGACAGACGACCACAGAACGTAATAAAAACCGCCTCTTTTGTAGCTGTATTGTCATTATTGACTCGTCATGATACTAGATGACTTGTTCAGACAGAGCCATCTGGATAAATCAAGACTGGGGACATTCTGAACATGCTTTATTAGCTCAATAATCATTCGGTTGTCTTTCGGCATTCAGCCCTAATGGCCCGTCTGGAGGAAATGTACGTCCTTAATTAAAAGTCATTCATGGCTCAAAAAGCCACCTTTAATCTTCCACAAACCACCACAACAGCTACAACTGGTCCCTGATTCACAAGACTTCATGTAAATGATTCTGAACTGGGGGAAGATAAATGGCGCGAGATGTGGTTTGCAGCCAAAAAGGACCGTCGGCACCCTAAGAGAGTAGTTTAAAGTCAACCTTTTTATGATGTGCACTTTTTAGATGAATGATGCCATCGTCACGTTGTCTGTCAGTTTATTATGAATCTAAGTTCAGCATGAAGACCGGAAGCGAGACAAACAGCTCGGCTCTAATGGATGCCAAATCTGCCTGCTTGCACCTCAAAAGCACACTAATTAGCTCACGCATACACACATGATTGTAGGATTGGTTAAACGCGGGGGAGAACCATACATCGACCTACGAACTATCAGAAAGCATTACTTTTGACTTCAGACGCAAGTGGCAGAACAATAAGACACCGATACTGGTAAATTTATATTTGTGCACATATGCAGGAAAAATTTAGGACTGTTAATCCGCTTTTATATTTCACTAAAGAACGCACACACACACACACACACACACACACACACAGTCAGCGTTTCCAGGAGCTGATTATCCCAAACATTCCTGTGAGAAAAAGCACACCGCCTTGTTTGGCAATGATACCGTACTGTGCTGATAAAATCTCCTCCAATTTACTATTTGGTTACACCAAAACACTGTAAACGGCTGTATAATGGAAACACAGACACATTCTGAGCAGCCAAGGGAGAGATAGATGGAGAAAGAAAAACAAGTGACGGAGTGACAAATGCAGCAAGACAATTGAAGGGGAACAAACTTCATGTTTTGCTGTTTAAACGCCAACTTAATTCTGCCGCTGACTTATTACCCTGACACAGCCTCGCTCTGCTTCATCCTCCTCGTTCCTGATTAGTTTGCTTTTCACTCAGCCTGTGAAAGCAGAGGGAAGTCACTTCCATTTCAAAGGGCTTCGCGGCTAGAAGACAGCTGGCTAGGAGTCCTACCCAGGGGTCCAGACTACTAAACACAACAGTCTTACTACTGGATCCAAGGATTCAAAGGAAATAAAGAATGGGCTGCTGGTTATCCCTTTTGGCTCTGCTGTGGATGTACATCAGTGCACGCAAGATAAAGGAATCAGCCTCCATTAGCCGCTGTGAGCAGTTTTTGCACTGCTGTAATGAGAGAAGAGGAGAGAACCAGTGCTCTTGCATTTCAATTACAACCTCTGGATGTTCTGAAATATCACCCATATAGGCATTAGAATAACTGCAAAGAGGAAAAATAAAAAATTGGATTGAGTTTGGTTGTTAAAATTCATCATGTAACTGCTGTTGAAGCTTCACTAAGCAAGGAATCAAAGTCGATAAAAGGGGTGGAAGGAATGTGAAATAAGAGCAGCTGCATGTTTTAAGTGGCAAGGAAGCGTCATCACCCAGCAACATGATAAAAATACCAAGCAGAGAGACTTCGTGCGGCCCCCCCTAAACCCCCCCCCAACAGAGATAAGGTTCCCTTTGTTCTCCAGTACTGTCTCCACATTGCGAAAACTTTTTTTCCCAAATGCACGGAAAAACCTTGTGTGGAGAGAAAATGTTTGGAAATTGGCAAAGAAAAACTACAAACTGTAATACACTTTGTTTGTCAGATACCAGGAGGAAAGGGTTCTATTTCCTTCCAGAGGTAATCCATTGAAAATGGCTTATTGTAAAACAGAGGCTGTTTCAGTTTAGCATCGTTAGGTTCAAATGCAGCTCTGTAATGTTGAACGCGATCCTGCAGAGATAACCAGCGCGGACCCAAGGTGCTTTGTGACATTTCCTTAAGTGTTCATAAGTGCGTCTAAGTCATAGGAGTCAGCTACTGGAGCAAGAAATGCTTTTTTGTTTGAAGCCCTCTGGAGTTTGTAATCTACAATAATAGGGAAAGCTGTTATGTGACCATTATCTATTTAAACAATGTTTTTTCTTTCACTGTAGCTCAATTGCTTTCCCATCTCAATACTACAACAAAGACTTTTTTGGGATTAAGGATAAACCTAATAATCGTTACTACTTTATCAGTGTGTAAAACACTGAACAGCAATAAAGACAGCAGCACAGAGACACGAGGGACAGCATATCTGACAGGCAGCTCTTGATGACTGATAGATTTAAACTGCTGAGGCCTTGTTGTGGAAAATGCCTGCCTCAGTGTCTGCCTGATTGCCTCCTTATGCAGGCTGAACATCCTGAAACAGCGGGTGGGGACTGTGATACAAGTAGCGCAGTCGGATTTGATGACTGATCTACAGTAGAAATAGCATACAACTCGTAAAAACAACACGAGCGCAAACAATCTCACCGCCTGCAATTTATAACAAAAACACACTAGGCCACCCATGTGAGCGAATAAAAAAAACATCAACATGGTGACTGCAAAAAAAAGGGTATTCGGCTTCACACCTCTGACTGAGCCATCTAGACGGCCCTCGTCGGACCGTCTTGTCTGGTGTGACTCACAGGCAACTGGGTCAGCTTGTCCCCATCGGAGTGGGTGAGGACAGTCAGGTCAGTGACTCGATCCAATCCGGAGGTGCTAGATGAGAGTTAGAAGAACAAGGTAATGAGACACTTCCTCCACCTACGAGCGACACGTTTTTATGACACTACTTTTTTTCGCCAAGACCAGCCCTATGTATTGATTCGAGCGTTCACACCCAATGAGGAAGCAGTAGGCTCTTCAACTCCAACCCGCCACCCGCCTGACCTCGATGACCCGGGCTAAATCGAGGTGAGTGGCGAAAATTAGGCCAATTTCTCTGAGTCAAGCAGCTCCGCTCTCGGGTCTTGACCCAGGAGAGCAATGTGATTTATGATAATACAGACGTGATGAGGGAGGACTCAAAACTCACATCAACACAGAGACTGTTTGATTTCACCAGTGAAATTCATTCAATTCAGACGAGAGCATCCAAATGCCACGCTGGGAGGGAAGAACCCTGTTCAAATGATGTAATCTTCTGCGCTGCGATTCGGACTTGTCTGCGCTCACCTGAGCAAATAGGTCCCTGACATTTTCATTTTTAGCACTGATGAGCTCGGTTCAGGCTGTTTGATTTAAAGATGATGTGTGACTTTTCAACATTTGTTGATGCCATGGTGCACATACTGCTTGCTTTCTGTGATTGGTATTGACATTGAAGTATTTCACAATCAAATTGGAAAGCCAGAGAAAGCTCATAAGGGTCTACCGCCACACAAATTACAGCTCAGGCTGCTGCCATACGTATTTAGTTAGTTGAATTAAAAGTGAAAAGTTTAACCTGAAGATACTACTAAAAAAAAGCTCTTTGGGTTAACATTTTTTCCTGAGGACGACATTCATCTGTGTGCCGCAATTCCCAGCAATGCATCCAATAGCTGTGCAGACTTTGCAGTCTGGACCAATGTAGTGGACCTGCCAGCTCTGAAACCCTCAGAGAGCCATGAGGCTAGCATGGCTAGAAATGTGCCAGGCTAAGCATCCAATAGCTCAACTGTGAATGTGAATTATTCTCAGCGTGCTGATACAAAAAAAAATCAGCCCTCTGGCAGCAACTCGTATGTCCTTTGTGTGTAATGAGTTGTCTGAAATCTCACCCTGACATCTAATGGACGATCTAATTGTGTTCTGTCTGAGGAGGCAGTCAGGAGGAAAAGCTGCGTGGTGATACGAGAAAAGAGAAACAAGATGTTGTGGAGGGTAAAAATTGGATGAACGTCGCCGATGTTGAGCTCGAGTTGACCGCTGTGTCATTGGGGTGACCGATGCATCACAACAGCATGTGTCCAGAGAGCTTTACAATCTGTAAGGATTCCATTAATGGACCCTTTATTTGAGAGAAAAACTGGACAGAAAGAAGAATAGTAACTGAGGAAAGATCCCGGTTACCTTTTGTCCTAACGGTCCTTTTGTGCAGGGCAAACTGTTGAGAGAGGAGAAGCTATTTCCATTATTTTTGGTGTATCAGTGTGTAAGCATGAACAGGTTAGATCCTGTAGAAGCATTTACAGTTTTGACTTCATGATCTGACAATTTAAACAGACTGCATCAGCAACCTGTGCAGCTGCCGCTTCCCTGCTAAATTCCACTGGTATTGCGTTAGTGATAAGTAACATGAAAGCGTGGTTAACATGCTGTACTATTATGGTTGTCTATATATAAACTAATGCCTGATTTGAACTTTTGCAGGAGCAGTGTTGGTCATCTTACTTAAAAAAAGTAATTAGTTACAGTTACAAATGACTTCTCCCGAAAAGTAATTGAGTTAGTAACTCAGTTACCACATTGTAAAAGTAATTAGTTACTCAGCAAAGTAACTGTGACATTATTTTGTTTATGTTCTAAACACTATTACGTTCTGTAACATTTAAGGTGCTTCATTAGGTTGGAGTTGCTTGAGGCAGACGTGGATATCGTCTATTTCCTGGGCGTAGCTGCGTGTAACATAAACATTCTTGCCTTTGACTTCAAAGAGCGAGAAGTAGTGAAGGTACTTCCAGTTTGACAACGCTATTTTTGAAATTTTTGTGATCAGGTCCATTAACAGAATAAAGATACATGGATGAGACACATGAACTCAACCTGACCCAGACAGTGGACGTGGCTTTAATTAAAGTAAAAGTAAAACTTTTCTAATAGTTCTTCATCTCCACGCAGCACGGCTCTCTGCCGCGCAATTTAGCCTTGTGAGGAGTTTCTGATTGAAAGGTTTCCAAATGGACTAAATTGAGTGTGAGCTCTGCTCAACCCTGGCTGCTGTCTGCACACCATCCTGTCTTACTAGTTCCACGTTCAGGCTCCAACCCAAAGTTATTAGAGTAGCCGTTTGTAAGAACAGGACGCTGCTTGGTTTAGCAAAAGAGCTGGACATCGTCAGTCCGCCAATGAAACATTTGTCTCATCAATAGTCAATTGATCCCCTGTTTCGTTTTAAAGTTACATTGGGCTGGTCCAGTCACATCTTTAAGTCCCTCCCATGCACTCAATGCCTTAATTAGACATAATCTTTCCATAAGAGCCTGGATAGCAGCCTTCCATCGTCTCGAGAGACCTTACATTAAAGGTACTACAAACAAATTTACTTTAGTTACCAAAGAAAAGTATTGGTTAACCAGGAAAAGGCCTGGTTTTAAACATAAATATGTTGTGGAATGGGCCACCAAATCTGGTGCACAGTGGAGTATCATATCTATATTCTTTACCATATTCATAATGTTTGCTTTTACTTTAATCTCCCTTGATTCCCTCTTGTCATTACAGGGTGTGTAGTTAAGGAATGCCCCGGTCGGTAGTGCTACATATCGAGGGATGCCAGGCTGGGTGGTGTGTGGTCATTTGTGGTGTGGCAGGCTAACCTCAAACATGCTAGACAGCCTGCAGCGTGTTCTCATAAGCCGGTCGCAGTGCCTCCATGAAGAACTGTTGCTAATTGTCTAATGGCAAGGTGGTGAAGCTCAGTTGGACATGACATTGAGCCAACGAAGTTAAGCCATTCACAGCACATATACTACTTGAATCCTGTTTGATAACTGCCGCCTTTGTTCCTTTCGTCTCACACACATATCTCAGTCTAATGTCCCATTTTTCCTGCATGAAAGGAGCTTGGGTTTTCGCATCCACCCACTGTAAATCTCCAGATTAGTGAAAACAGGTTGTTTTTTGTCTCGGTGCAGTGAAACAATAATCATTTGTCATCCCACACTCAAGAGCAGCCATCCCAAATGACATCCCTCCAAGTGGATGCCTAATGAAGACAAAAGCCCCTTTTTGAGAACAGCCGTCCTGTCTGGAAGGAATTACGCCCATGCGGTAGTGAATGTGTGAAAGAGGCAGGGAGGGGAACCAGGGATGATGCGGGGCAGAGAGCTGAGCAGCAGAGAGCAGTGGTGAGGAGAATGAATAGTGACTGGCGCTCGGCCCAGTGGCGGCTTAATGACTTGCGGTCAGTTGACTCTGTCTCAATTAATCAGACTGCTCTTTCCTGCTCGCCTACTTTTTTTTCTCTTCCTCCCGCTCCCCTTAGCTCTAATTTCTGTCTTCGTCCCTGGGGGAGGGAGATGGCTGCTTTGTTCTCTCTCTCTCTCTCTTTCTCTCTTTCTCGCTCTCTCGCTCTCTCTCTCTCTCTCTCCGTCTCCTTTGTTTTGTGCTTCTCTATCTCTGTCTGTGCTTCTCCATCTCTCCACCATCTCCCTCTCTTCCTTTTGGCGTGCTCTCTGAGAGCTCCCCCGACTGGACGGTTCTTCCATTTCTCCTTCATCTCTGCATTAGTAAGAGACTGAAAGAATCAGGCCATTTTTCTACCCCCCCCACCCTCCCCACTCTATCATCCATGTGGTGGGCTGTCTAAGTCTGAGGAAGGAGCAGAGCCTTGCAAGTCCCAGAGAATTAGCATGTGCGAAGCAAAGTCGTGTAGGCTGAAGAGAGGCTGTGACCCGTGCCGATGGTGGAGCGAATCCAGGCGCGCCGGGCCTACATAGGTGGTTCTGACCGTAACGTGCAGCACACAACACGAGGCAGTGCTGTGCCTGCGTTTGTGCGAGTGGCAGCTCAGCTCTCTCTCTTGCTGTCAGGAGTTGTCTGCTTCCCTGGAAATCCCAGGGGGTCTTGCTGGCTTCCCAGGGTGGTCCTGACTGGGCTGACATTTGTAGGACTGGTCCATGAGGGTCTCCAGGGCTGCTGTGTGTCGCAGCAGTCACAACTACTGTCCGTCCGTGCCTTTGTTTCATTTGTTTCCCTTGCTTTTTGAGGGGGAGAGGAGGGGGGCGGTTTCGTTATTCCTATCTCTCGCAGGCATTAGTCTCTGGTTGTCACACATTTTCTCTCGCTGCCGCACATCCTATTCCATCTCGGTCTCATTTTGCACTTTCAGTTGGTCGGGCCTCCTTTCTCTCACACGCTCTTTAGCTCATGGTCTCTCGCTCACACTCCCTGCGACATCCTCTCTCTCTCTGTCTCCCATTCTGTCATTGTGGTCATGATGCTTGGCCCGACCGCCCCGAGGAGCCCTGCCGCTACGTCTCTTACATGTCGGGAGGCTCTGCCCCAACAAGGCTTCCTTCCCCCCCTTGACTGAGGCAGAGGGACAGGGGAAGCTACCAGAGGTCAAATGCTCCAGGAGGGTTGATGATGCAGCCATAACGCAGGGTGACACCGGTAGTTGAAGAGTTGATTTTGTTTTTCTATTTCATTTACAGCTGATTGGAAATAGAAAGATTTAGGTAAAAGTGTGGTTCGGGTTAAGCAAAGTACTACTATGGGATCTTTGTCGCCTTGGCAACAGTGATGACCATGTCAAAACAAAAAATTGCTGTCGCCGGTTCGCCTGGCTAACGTCATACCCTGATCTCAAATAAGACTGTGTCTGGAAACCACATGTTCATTTCCTCGTATTGGAGGCGTGGTTTACGAATGCCCAGAGCCGTTTATTGGGCGCTACGAATGTCTGTCAAATGCTCCTGTTCCTAGCGACAGTTCTACGTGGAAGAAGGCGATCAGTCAGAGAGTTATGTGTACAAGATGTCGTTCAGCGACTATTGCTGTTTGTGCAAGGCAAACATGAGAGTAGAAGGTATATATCAGTAGCCCCCCAGTAGCAAATTTGCTCCATGGTTTCCAGTCTGCTTTGCAGCGTGAAATAAATCGCACGCACAAGGCAGCATGGGAAAACCCACGTTAAAGACACGTTGGTCTCGGTGCTGCTCGGTCTGTCTTCTCCGCCATTTGCGTCATTTGCACATTAGCTCAGGAGCTAACGTAGCGCATCATGTCGGCGGTTTGGCAGAACTTTACAGTGGCTTTTCCCACCAGGACGCCGACATGCAACATGTGTAAAGAAGCAATTTCGAGGGGTGGCACGAGTGTTGCAAATTTCAACACCAGCAACTTAATCAAACATCTAAAGACACGTCACGCTAAAGAGCATGACGAATTTACCAAAGTAAAGCGGACACCGGTATCGGTACTCAGTATCGGCCGATACCCACAGGACGTGTATCGGAATCGGTATTGTGAGGTAAAAAATGGTATCGGAACATCTCTAGTTTTTTACCTTTCCAATGGTCTTCCAGTCTGTAATTACTGACTCCATTTGATTCTTATCACTGGCCTGGAAAGACTAAACCCCCCTTTAAGCATTCCCACAAAGGCCTTGGAAGTTGCAAAGCTACATTTCTCCCAGTTATCTAGTCAGCATCGTCTGGCTTGGTGCTTCTTAGAGTGTGTTTGCCAATTTGCTGTGTCAATTAGATTTTCTCCTGGGTAAGTAATCAGAGTCTGGGAGGTGAGAGAGGGAAAGATGAAGGAGAAAGTAATTACAGCTTTTTGGGAGGTTTGCAGCCGCTCCGAGGTGTCTCTGTACCACCCCTGTCTTTTTTAATCACTTTTATTGGACTCCACAGGGAGCCCCTGCCTTTGTGTTTCGCAATAAGAAAGAAGATAAGAAACAAAAACAGATAGCTGTTATATGCATGGTGAAACGCACACACACAAAAACAGAGAGAGCCGGCTGGGAGGAGAAAGTTAAACACATTATTAATGACAACAGTGGTTCATTCGCTGACTGATCTTAGCACATTTTTGAAACGCCAGTGTAAAAAGCTATTGTTTTTTAGCTTGCAAGTTATTTAGCTTTCCATTACTCCTACTGTGTACTAAGAAGGACTTGGCACCATGCAAAGTTTGAAAAAGTCCAAATGTGATAAGAAGCCAATAAGGTAAACTCACAGCAGCAAGGTTAAAATAGATTTAAAAGTAGTATAAGGAAATGGGCATTTAATTCTTTGATGAATTCACAAATTGTGTTCTTGCTCTGTGTTGAATTGTGGAGTAATATGCATGCGGGACGAGACAAAGCAAGCGCTGAAGACTTGAGCAGAGACTCTCTGACACTGTGACACTTGGCTGTCCTGTTTGCCCTTGTAAAGGGCCTGACACCTTCCCCAATCCCCACCGGCCCTCCACCACAACCCCCATCTCAGCTGGGCAAGGTTGGCTGGCAGACAAGCCTGTCACCCGGTCCGAGATCTGGGACACGTCCAAGCCCCGTCCAGATGTAGGCACCAGAATTCACAGGGACCGTCCGTCCCTCGGGCGCAATCGCCTCACCTCCCGAGACCGGTCCTCACACAACGTCCTTGCCCCGGGGTGAACTCGGTACGTCTGACTTAAAAGAACAGTTGCGTTGAGTGTGAACCTTGAGCGCCGTTATATAACTGACAAAAACGGAGTCCTTGCTCGAGTTGTCAAAGTTAACTAAACAATCTTTTCGTAGCAACGTAAAAGCATGCAGTTTATTTTGGCCATTAAATGTCTCCCAACATGCAGGGCAAACAAGAAATGTTTTGTAGAGAAACCACTGTGCTTCGGGACAACAAGAGCGATATTTACCTCATTACCCAGCAGCAGAACATTCTTCTTACCAACAGAACAGTGTGTCTATATGGGCAGATGGACGTGGGGGGTGTGCCCTGGATTCTTTCAGATGTATATATCAGGCACTACTGTAAACAACAGGTAAAAAGTCCAGCAACTTTGTGATTTAAAACATGTTCTCAAAAGGGAAAACAAACAACACATAAAACACACCATAAAATTCACAAGCGGGCTAAATTTGATCACAAAAAGCCCACATGCCGAGGCCCCCACAGGTAATTCTCCAGAAGGCAGAAACTGTGTGTGTGTGTGAGGTTAAGCAGTTAGTGTTTCCTATAGTTACTCACTTTGTTTTAATTTCTTCTAAACGCATTAACAGTGATCAGAGGAGGCAGCGGGGCACACACCTGCAGCTATTCTTAAGTTTCAAAGCCAAAATAAACAAAGACATTTAAAAGTATTTACGAGTTTTTGTATAATTGAATGCTCTTTGTGTTTGTCAAGCCATGAAGGTATCTTGTACTAATATCTAACGGATAACATGTACATGTTGGACAGGAAAATGGTGTATAGGGATTAGTGGTGGGATGTTATCAGCGTTAGCGTGCTGCGTTATGGTGAGACTCTTATCGGCGATAAAGAAAAATGTCGCCGATAATCTATTCTCAAAGTTGGGTTGGGAGCTGGGTCTATACTACGCAAGCTATGATGACTTTCACCTTGATATTCTAGCGCGGATGTATACCTAGCCAAATTACACTGTAAGGGGCGAGAACGAGTCTTCGAACCTGTGCCTACTGTGAAATTACCACAACAAACGGGACGTGCCAACATGGATGCAGCTACGAAGCCACCGGGTTTGCTTCAGCTGCGGATTGTGCGGCGCAACGGTGTTGCTTTAGCGTCGAGTGTGGTTGGTTGGGCGGTGATGCTAGTTCGCGTCTGGACATAACACTGCGCCTTGTTTATAGTAGCAGAAAGCTGTCAGAGTAAAGCGGTGAGGGAGCGACGACCGACGAGCACACGCTATGCAGGCTTACCTTCATCTCCAACGCCGGGAAACGCGGTGTCATTCCGTGTGCAGCAGGCAGCAGTAGCCCCTCAAGCGGCTAACACTCGGCATGGCAAGTCGACCCTCCACATCCGCGCAGATCGAAGCAGCTCGGCATTCACAGGCATCCGCAGTCCCTGACCGTCCAGCGGGTAGGCACGCAGAGACTAAATGGCTAACAAAGCCCACGCTCAGGTGAAGATCCGCGACGCAAGCTATATCCGGTTAGCATTACTCGGACGTCTCCATGTGATGCTAGCTCAGCGGCGTGAGGTGACGCGCTGTTGTGTTTACGCTCCACGGTTGAGCACGTAGCCTGGCGTCTATAACCGAGTCGGTGGTTGTGCGGGGGAATGAGCTAGACTCCTAACGGCTGGGTAGCGAACTAAGCACGAACTACGGGAGTGACAGTGCCATATAAAGGGGAACATATTTAATGTTTAATGTTACATAACATATTTATTTATTTTTGTATATCTGTTATTGACAAAACTATGCTGCTTAACTGTTCGTCATACCTCATCCTGTAATACTTGAACCCGTATTGCCTTATTGCTTCCCACTGCTCTTTGCACCCTTGTTATATTATGCTGTGTGTTGTGTAGTATGTAACTTTATGTGGTCCTGCACCTTTGCACCTTTTCATGGCTTTCAAATATTAAAATAATTTATGAACAGGAAGCGTCAGGAACTTTACTCCATCATACGGAAACAATTGTTCTCAAAGACTTTTAGTAATTATTTGGGTAGCACACATAACTCAAATGAGCCATTTTAATCTAGATTAATCTATATTAATTTCAAGATTACAGTGAGATTAATCTAGGTTAAAGAAACAATCTATGCCCACCACTAATAAGGATGTATATTGTATATTTTTACTTGTCGGCCTGTAGAGTCAAGTCAATGATACTTTAATTAAGGGGACATTTTGAAGAACTTTAGGGTAAGATTTAGATGCCACTTTACTCATTTTTTTCTCAAATTATCATTTCATATTATCCCACAATTTTTCTTCATGAACCCAGTGTGTACACTACCCACAGTGCAGCAGGTGTGGCCAACAGTTTGCTCATCGATTTAAACATGTTGTGCTCGGAGCAGGTGCATTTCTTATAGAGAACCTTAAATTGGACTTTTTTGTGAACATGTATACACTTCCATGTGGGAAGGGTTTATGAGAGAGAGAGAGAGAGAGAGAGAGAGAGAGAGAGATAGTGTACCACCAGTGCTGTGGAATAGTGGATGTAAAGCATCAGGTACAGGTTACCATGTGATGTTTAAAGTTCACATGCTGGGTTTCACTAATTGAATTAATTGATATCTGAATTTGATAAATTTGAGGCTTAGTGTTGTGTGTACAATGTTGTTACAAAATGATACCGTACATGTAAGAGGTGGGACATATAAGAGCTGAGATCCGGTAAATCATACGTAGCAAATAAGTGACATTTAAGCATTATGGTAATAACATCAAAAATGTGTTCCGAACACACGCACACACACACACACACACGCGCGCGCACACATCACAGTCAGTGAACCCAGAGCACCTTATCAGGTTTTTGTTAATTAAAAGCCAAGCAATACATTTTTCACTTATTCCCCTCCACAAGAGTGCGATGCTTCCTTGAGTATTCACTCAATAGTAATCACTTAATTAACATCAACGGCATATGTGTGTGTGTTACTGATTCACATTAGACATTTTTACTACCGCCTTTTTTCTAATCCTGTCAGCCTGTCATGCATTGGGCAAGAGGCAGAAACTGGACGGGTCGCCTATATTGAAGAATTGAACGTAGAAATGTGTCTATATTCATGCTAACTGCCCGTCTTAAATAGTTGGTTTGGTTGGTTTAGTTGCAACCTTTTGTCTAGATTAACATTTAAGGTGTCTCAGACACAGCATTGTTTAAATATAGAATAGTGCATCTTTTTGAACATTTAACAACACATTCTGCGTGTTCATTTACTGAATGTAAATGAGAAGTGGAACCGTAATAAATATATGCACTGGTTACCATACGAAAGTCTCAAATACAGGAGGAGGCAATATTACCTTTTCATCTTGACTATTCCTTTCAAGGAAATAACTTTGCATTCAGCAGATTCAAGGGGTGACTGACCAAGCTATGAATCATACTTACTAACACTAAAAGAAAGCCTGTTGGGGGGATGATTGTGAATTAAATGCTTGACTGCCATTATGCATAGAGAAAATGGCAACATGGGAAACCGCGAGAAACACTTATTTAGAAATGATTTATATGTAAATTACATCTTGCAAATTTATCGGCAAGATGTCCTTTTCTGATGCCCTTTCAAATGATAATTGCTTGAGTTAAATTGGAGGACAGAAACACGACTCTTGATGCTGTCTCATGTATATCAGATTCAATGTTAACTTATTTCTTCTTGGTATACTATACATATACAAAGCCTGAAGAGAAAAAACTACAAAAACTAAAACTACATTTGTTTAGATTTATAAAAAATTAACCTGATTTACAGACAATTTGATTCAATGTTATCCCACTCCTTGTTTACTTAGCTATGTTGACTCATTGTTGGCAATTAACACTTCCTAATTACTTTGAGTACTACTATAAATACTGATATTTCTAATCAAGATCAGCCAATTCATGACTCCAATCAGGACTTGAAGCTTTGTGGCAAAAAAGTCTAAGCAAATCTCAAAATCGTACTTCCTCATGGCATCTCGCTCAGGCTGAAACTAGCAATTTAGCTTTTCCAGTTAGGAGAGTTACCTGGATACGACTTTGAACACTTGGCTGACTAGAATACTAAAACCCTCCTGTGCGAGGTGCATTGCTTCTCTTCATGTCAACAGAATTACTTAAACAGGTTTTTCGGAGGGACCCTCACATTGCGGAGAGACGTTTAAAAGCATATGGCACCTCTTTGAGTCTGTTGGAAAAGAACAGGCGGTGGAACCTTCCCTCCTCAGACCGCGTGAGTAACAAAGTGTTGAATATTCATGACCATCCTCATCACAGCATAAGGCATCCGCTGGGATTCTAGCGGCGCAGGTCACGGCTCTGAGCGTACTCACCTCACTGAGGCTTCTGTTAGGTGGCAGCCAACAAGGGATTTTTGGTAAGAGAGCACAAACTCTCTGGGCCTCAATGTGTCACAGAGGCCAATCGATCCCGTGGCCCCCGGGCGGGTGGGAGGCTACCGGGAGCTAAAGGCCAATCAAATAAATTCCACCTGGCCAAGCCGGGGGTCAAAAGGTTCTGTTTCTCTATGTGTGTGTCGATATGTGGCCCCATGTGATGACAGCCGGCACTTATTGGAACCCGCTCACAGGTCATCTCGTGTTTTGCTCGTTAGCTATTCGACCAGTCAGTTGTTTTGTTTGTTCACTCCATAAACTTTTCACTTCGTATAAGTCAAAAGAACAAGCTAATTGGTGCATTAAAAACAGCCTGAAGTCTGAAAGCGAGGCGGGGAGTTCAGTCTCAAAGGTACATGGGGATTGGGGGAGGAGAAGCAAACGGAGAAAAGAGAGGAACCAAAACAAAGAGCGAATGCAAACAATAGGGAAACAAACTAGCAAACGAGCCCGAGTGAAAGACACAGCGGGCCGTCTGACTTGCACAGACATTTGTGAATGCACGCGTTGAATGTCGATGCCGCACACAGCGAGCGTCTGATCCGAGGCGATCGCTCTGTGCCGCAGAAGCGGTCCCCACAGACCTGGCGGGACACGGAGCCTTGTTTGTTTGCCTGCTTTTCTATTTTTAATCCTCTGCTCACAACAACACCAGTTTGCCTTTTTTACCGTATTGCCAAAAGCTGTGACTATAAGCCAGCCAACATGGATCTTCTCTCCATGATACATTCAGTTACTTTGTGTTTGAGGCACAAAGCGACACACGGACAGATTCCTTTTCATAATTGATGGCAGATTAGATGCATCGGCTGTAACGTTAATGTTCTGTATTGTAGAAGACACACTATACATTGTGTACATTAATGCAATGCGCATTACATCATCCAACCCGGTGGGACCTGGTGAGACCCGGTGAGACACTGCGCTCCTGCCTTTTTAACGTGCCTCTTAGTTAGTGAAGCCACGTTAGGAAAAAAAGACCAAAGTCCCGTCATACATTTTCCGTCTGATTTCTGCTTGCCTGGGTGTGAAATCCGCTGATTTTCACTCAGATTAGCCTCTGCAGTCTGCGTGATACAATTGCGATTCAAAAGACACCCAGTTGTTGGATGAAGTTGATTGAGCTGTGAAATGTCACTAATAGATTTGTTCCTCTGTGTTGCATGATTGCATTCTTCCTTTGTGACACAACAAGGCCGAGAAACCACTCCCGACCAAATCAAGATGACGTATTCAGGGATGATCAGAATACTTTCTGTTGTTTGGAGCTTTGGCAGGTGTTTTATTTATTCATAAAATGTACTTGATCTGAATTCCCACTAACGTAATTTTTTAACCCCTGACGACTCAGTGGCACAAGCCCTTTTAATATTGGACCGTGAGGACTGAGAACATCAAAAAATATAAACAGATGCAAGACAGTTGACTTTTTATGAACATAGCAAGACAGAGATTTAGGTTTCAGGTTGTATAATTCAAAGAAAAACAAAAATCAAAGACAACACTAAGTCCATCGGCCGGAGCTCCTTGATGCAGAGTGCTACAGCAAAGTACAGACCTCTGCCTCTCAACCTTTCTGAAGTTTATGAATGCCAGTTTCGGGCCACTCTGGCATCTGGCGTCTCTGCAAATGCCTTGCATCGTCTAGCAGCAGCAGCTGCAGGAGGGGGGCAGACTGACAGTCACAGACAGCAGAGATCAAAGAGGAGTAAAGATGGAGGCACTCAGCCCATCTGTCATCCTGAGCATCCAGATCCCGCTCGGCGTAGTCACATCTTTAATTGAAGTAAAAGTTACAAACGCAACATTTAATAGTACTACTGGAGTCCCTGTGAGTTTATGTGTGTTAGTTGACAAACCAAAAGAGAGAAAAAAGAAAATCCATTGTTTTTAGTGTTGATGCTTTGCCTTGATGTGAATTCCCGTCTGAAATAACCCCGCCATCCGCTTCAATTTTCACACTGTTTCGTTTGATGTGGAGAAGTTTATTTCAGGTGACTAGGCTGAATGTAATTTGCATGAACGATGAGTGTGTGTGCGAGTGTATGTGTGTGTGAGTGTGTGTGTGTGTGTGTGTGTGTTTGTGTGCAGGCGGGTGGACCCTTGTGTACGTGTGTTCTCACCCGTGCTCCCTTGCCTTTGTTCTGTGTATGTAAAACAAAAGCAAAAAAAACATCATATCATGCAAATACCTTAAGTAGCCTCATGTTGAAGCTTTAGTTCAGATGGTCGATCTATAACTAACTATAACTCCATGAAGAATCACACATGTGTCCCAACATGAAAAGTAATCTTCTACATTGATGTGTTCAGCGAGCACATGCATGGCTTTGGCCTTGACCACTTCCATCAGCAATGCTTCGCTGAGATACTGTGGCCCCTTCGTGCCCCCCAATACCTGTCTGCTCCGGCCCACCCGGCCTGTCAGCTGTGTCCATGTCGCATGGATGTACGGCAGCCCTGGAGCTGAGCACTGACACCATCATGGAGCACTCAACATCTTCATGTATTTATGACTCTATTAAAAAGCTGCACAAGGACAAGGGTTTTACCATTTGTACTGCCACGTTTCACTCGCTCCCTCTTTTCTCCATGTCTCCCAGTCATCAGCTCAGATTTATGTAACTACCCCACTGATGGGAAGTATATAGGTGAAAACATGGAAATTGTATTTTGTCATTTTTACGTGACACGTGTGTCATTTATCACCAACATTTAATGTACATTGTTTGGATTATTGCAGGCCGGATTAAATCTATACTCACTAACAATGGAATTATTAAAAGGGAATGTTTGGTAATTCACAAGAATAATTATTCTGATACTGTGTGCGACACAATGCATTCATTTGATGCTGCTGTCCGCCGGGCTGATAAAACACCGTAGCATGTGACCGTATTAGAAGGCTGATGGAGGAGGATGATGGCTCTTTCACACCAAAAAAAATTGTCTTCATGGGTAAAAGGGCAGATATGACATCACAGCCCTGACATAAGGGGGAGACAAATATCCAAATGCATCATTTGTGTGTCTGTATGTGTCTTCTGCTTTTGGTATTTAGTGTTCAATACGCCCATTTCACCTGCGCTCACCCGAGTCTCTTAAAAGTGTGGGTCACACTTGGCACACATAAGCACTGATGTTTAGCGCCAAAAACCTGGAATGTGTGCAATTTATTTATTAATGTTGTTATTGGGGGGAGGACCCTTAAACCTGTTGTACACAATAGAAATTCCTACTTTTCATGAGAAGCAAGTGGCTTTGATCAAATCGTTAAATTGTCAGTGTAGAATTCATGAAGTCCTAAGTTACCAAAATGTACCATATACTCATTAAATACGTTACCTGAAATATACAAATCTCTGTTCAAAATGACTCTGCCCAAAGGAGGAAATCTCATGGTTTTGCCAGCTGCAGAAAAACTGATTAAACCAATCTGATAACTGTAATTCATCCAAACCATATTGTAAAATGTCCTGACCTAGCCAGATGCGGCGTTTACGGTCTATTTTCAGCAATTCTTTCAGTCTTTAATAATTTTACTGTAACTGTAAGTGAAGAATGTCATTTCTCTTAACATATTGTAATTTTTCAAAATAAGCTAAAACATTATGGGTTCTTACAAAATTACAGGTTATTCCATCGCACACAACATTGTAGATGTGTAACCATGGTAACTGGTTCCAAAACACTTTCAGAATGTGTGGTAATAAAAAACTTGCTCTGCCTAGCAACAGTTGCTAGGCAGAGCACGAGAAACACTGCTTCAGTTTGGTACGTAACTGAAGATACTCTTTTTGTGTAAAAAGTGAATTTGAAGAAAATAAATGGACAGCATAATTCCTAATTTCAGTCAGTTCGGATCTGACTTCGAGAGCGAGGAAGCGCACGATGACAATTGTCCTGATTGTTTGGCGACCTTGAACCGGTTCAAGGAATATTGGGATGAATTCGACATGGCTGATGGCCGCAGTAAGGAAAACCACTATTCGCCTGCTGCGGGAGAAGAAGCCTCCTTGGAAGCTGATTTTGAATCGACATCAGAACTTGAGTGCAACACTTTGGCTCAATCCAGTTGCGATTTGATGAGAAAGCCAAAGAAACGCAGCATGCTCAAAAGATTTGTGAGCGCAGTGGGAAAACCATTCACCTTCTGCTCCAAAATGTCTAGTAAATAAATGATTCCTTGACAGGTGTGTGAGACTGTGTGATACAGTCTGTCGGACAGTGAATGCTCGGCTGTGGCGTGTGGTGTTCACGTGACGTTATGGCTCCAAAATATGTTGTCAATGAATGATTCCTTGACAGTGTGTGAGACTGTGTGTGAGACTGTGTAATACAGTCTGTCGGACAGTGAATGCTCGGCTCTTTTTACAAATCCAGAATTGAGTCTTCACATTCTAACCCAGAGAATCTTCTTCAACCTCCTTGAATCCCTTACTCCCCCCCCCCCTTCTTTCGAGTGCTATTTTAACTAGGGCTGTCAAAAATAGTGCACTAACGGCGTTATTTACGTCTTTTTTTTTAACGCATTTCACGCATGCGCAGTGTGACAAGTCATTCAGGTCAGGAATGCGTCCGAAATGCGGTTGTGATTGGACTATTATGACCAACCAATCCTTGTCCTGGCGACTTTTGTCAGTGTCATTACATGATGATTCATTATAATATTAACACACATCGTTGACATTGATTGCACTTCTTGCACTTGAAAGTTGTATTGAAATTGGCTGAGCTTTCTAAAATATTACCTCCAGCCCGCATACCTCACCGACACACTGACATGGACACATGTACAGACATACGTCACCATGACAACTGTATTACATACAGAGATTGCATGCAGCACAAAACAGCTGCCGCAGCCTTGGGTCAACAGAAACCTACACGTGACAAAACAGCTACACACACACATAACATTAGTGCAGCTTTCGGGCTTTCAGGTCTGCTGATTCATGGCAGTTCATTAATCTTTTGTTCCCCTCAGGTGTTCCCTCTCTCTCCCACACACACACACACCACGGTGTCCCTGCTGGGACACGGCCTCGGGTGGGGTTCAGGTGACGATGAGAAAAGAGTCTAAACTACCTCACGAAATCAACTCTTTTCTCTCTGACTCGTATTCCTTTTGAGTCACAACCTTCCCTTGCTGCCCCATCCACCTCCGGATGTGATGAATGAGTCACTTGGACTACGCGCTCTGCCATCTTAAATCATACGCAGCATTCACCATCAGCCGCGTCTAAACAACCTCCTCTTACATGGGGAGAGAACGTGGGTTTCCGAGGAGAGAAATAAACTCCTTTTGCTTCCTTGTAAAATGTTGCGTGTGCTTCAAATTGACTTCTTCACATTAACTAGCCCTCTATCCCCGGGCTACAGACAGAGTGTGGGTTGATCCCTACGGTGGGGAAATGTGAGGTGCAGAGAGTAGGGAGAAGAGATCACGTCTTTTTCCAACTGCCTCTGGCTGCTCGATGACCGACTTCTGCCAATGAGACTTTGACTTTGAAGAAGCAGAAGAAATAAAGACGGTTGAAATATAAATGAACATTGGATCGCTGTCTGCATACTGAACAAATATTACATTCTGGATCCATTAAACACATATTAAGTCACATCAGGAGTCTTTTTTTTAAATAAGTTGGGTACGAAATACATTAAGCGAGGTTTACACCCAATACAAATCATTTGAACTAATAAGCAATATGAAATGAAATATGTTTAAGCACTATGGCAAATAAAACATCACCTGCTTCCTTCATACGTCATTCTGCTCTCCAAGGGCGCTAACCAGTTTCCTCCACCAGCTAGCATGAGCAATACAAAAATAATGAAGTAAATGAAGTAATGTGTTTTTACCATTGCTCCACGTTGCAAAGAGTAAGTAGCAGGAAGTTTAACATAACAAAAAACAAAAGATGAAAACGGCACTTTTCAAAATAAACAGCAGAACAGACCACAAGGTGGCACTGTAGAACTACAATATCTTGTTAACACATAAATATAATATTGTGTAGGAGAATATTAATGCAATTCATCAGACATTTACAACTTGGTTGCTAAAAAAAAAAAAGAAATCACTCTTGATAATTGTAGAATAAGTAGCTCCTGTCTTTGGAAGCCCGAGAAAAGGGAGGAAAAAGCAGCATTTTTGGGAAAAGCCTAGTCTGTTGCCTGATAAAGAAGCACAGAAAAGCAGCGGAGGGAGAAAGAGGAGCGAGACAGAACCCAGTCAGCCCTCTCCCGCCCCTCCTGGGGACGTGAGTCATTGATTTGCCTGCTGGAAGCTACACTTCTAGTGGTTTTACGGGAGCAGGCGCACAGGCTAATCGAACGGCCAAATGAAAATTGAGAGGCAATTTGGGGGGGAGCCCATAGCACGGAGGATTCTTCCTGAAACCTGGAGCCTGGAGTGTGTGCCTGTGAGGGTGCGTTAGTGTGCTGAGCAGAGTATTTGGTGACATGAAAGAAAGAAACAGAGAGGGAAGAGATGGGCGATCAATTCAACACATTAGAGGCGTGGACCAGATCAGCATCTTTCCTGGAAGAGAACCCACCTCCTCTCCTCCCGTTCCCTCCTGCTCCACAACACTTTTTCCAGTTGAGCTGCTTTCTTTCTTTCTGATGAGAAGACCTCCACCTGCAGGGGGCCTCCCGCGACTCCATCCATGTTGCAAGGTTGGATAGCGCTGTGAAGTCAGGAAGGTGTGACGAGCTGTTGCAGGTGCACCGCGGCGTCCTCATCACTTAACTTGGTCCTTTGCAATGACATCATAGCAGCCATTAGCGCTCACGTGCATCTGTGTGCGCTTGTTGTTGTCAGTGTGCAGCAGTACGTGACGATGAGGGACAATAGTAGGAGAGAAGTGATGGATGGAGGATCGTCTGCTTGAAGCAGCTTTCTAGTTACCATCCAGATATGATGGTAAAATCAAAACACATCATCTACCACTCAGCAACCACTCGATGATATTTCATTTAAACGTATTTTTTCACTTCTAACCACCATAAAATTATGTGTGGAGTCTGGATTCCTTAAAATGACCATATTTTTTCTCATGTCCTGACTGAGTTATCTTTTAAACTGTCTGTATTCTTTATATAAAGAGGCCAGCTGGTATCACATTGTATTGTCAAACTACAACCTCTTTTCTCGCTGCTTCGTCACTCTCTTTGCCCTCAGACTTTTCTAACTGAAAAGGGTAGAAAAGGGAAGGGGCCAGAAAATAATTAAGGTATGTCACTAATATCGTTACTGTTTAACATATATAGCACGGCTTACTGAGTCAGAATTTCCCGAGTTGGGCCATTCTCTATTGCAAAGAAAAGTTGCCTTCGTCAACCATGCCTCCCTGCCTGCTGGCAATTACTGCTCCATTGGCTGAATCATTAGAGTAATTTACTTACAAAGTGCTCTCCACTCTGCTTTGAAGAGTCAAACTGCCCCTGCATTTCCCTCGGGCATTGGACCAGCGCTCTCACATGTCGACCAAGTCGATATAAATGATCATCTTCCTCTGCTCTCTGATAGCAACGAGCTCTGAAGTTCTGTGCACTCATGCAGATGTGGTATTCACGGAACATCAATGTACCAACACGGAGAGAAAGCAGCAGCATTTTCAATGTTGTATAATGTGCTTTTTTCTTTTTAGAAGGAATGGAAAATGTTTCAAACTGGCACGATTTGACTGATTCTACCGAACCAAAAATCCATTTTCCGGGGGACTGTGCATGTGCGCAGTGCAGTGAAAGGACATGGTCTCTTTGACACAGCAGATGTGTGGCTTCGGCCGGTCCTTTCTGCCCACGGTCATTTTGGTTTTTAACTAATGAGCCAATCCGTTTTTTGCCCCTAACCACTTTTTTCTACAGCAAGTTATACACGATTTCATCTCAGGTCTGCTAGCAGCGATCCATACACATATTAAATGTAATTCCATGTTCAATATGTGTGCAGATTCGAATTCCATTTGTAAGACCCCCCCGCCACCATATGTGTTTCGAAAAGGGGGATGAACTTACATAAATTCACATCATAATAGGTAACAACCAATCTCATATGGATGAACAGGATAACTGATAAGCTGGGTGTAATAAAAATGCAGCAAAACACACAACGTTTAGCCCAGTGTGTGCGGTACATGACATTTTCCTGTAAACCCTTTAGTCAATTAATCAAATGCCAGCCTGGAAAAAGCAAATGGCAGGTTTTGGCTAATAAAAGGAACACTTATGGGGAAAAACTAAAAACTCTCCTGGATACCAAGTACGAGCTGAAGGACCGAGCTGGAAGTTACAGCCGGTTGAGATCTCGCAATTTCATCCCCAAAGCTTTGACTTGGCCTTGTATGCACAGAATAAAAACATGGATAGAGTCACAATATTACTGCTTTAAGACTTTTCTTTGCAAACCATTGTTGGGCGCATCAATAGCTTTATTAATAATATCTAAGAAAAATTACAAAATCATTAAATAACAAGGCTAATTATAACACGACTCAATAAGATAATACATTTTTTACTTCTTGCTGTGGTTCTTTTACAAGCGATTTGTCATTGATCAGAGGATTGAAGTGCGGTCTTCTTGCACGTTTTGATCCTGCACGTTGTTTTCCTCCCGCCTCTCCATCCATATTCAGTTTGGCTGCTCCGTGGAGCGGGGGAGGGGGCGTGCTCCAGGGAGGGGGCGGGGGGGGGGGGGAGCAGCGCCATGCCTCACAGATCCGTGTTCAGAGAGGGCCGCCACTCTTTGGCTTTATCACAAACAGACACTGGGAAATGAATGCTCTGTGGAGGCCTGACACTCAGACTGGTCTCGTGAATGTGTATCCCCATCCTTTATTATGATCCGGGTCGAGAGACGTCCCGTCAGCAAAAAAGCCCCTCTGGAGGGAATAGCTGAGGAAAGCAAAAGGGAGGCCCGCTGGCAACGCCGATGAAAGGAAGAATTTGACCTAAAACCGTGTTGACAACACACAGAAGCTCCTACAATCTATTTTCATGATTACTGAGTTGGCAGATTTAGAAACTGCAAAAGCGTAAAACAGACACGGTAAAGAGTTTTTTGCCGTGCGTATTTATAAAAAAAAAACGTGGTAATTTGCCCAGATGGCCTGAGCGCTGTGAGCACCCTCTAGTGTTCAAAACACACGTTCGTCTCTGCAATGAAAAACAAAAGATGAAGGACCACAGACACTCAACATCACACATCCAACGGCTCTGATGTGACCGAGCATCGGCATACTTTTCACGTGTAATCAAACATCCACAATTTAAATCCCTGGAGGCAAATCCCACGCATCCATCATGAAGAAAGGTGATGAGAACGGTACCAAAGCACAGAGAGTTCCTCATTCTGACACAAGAAGCCTCGTTCGCTGATCATCAACGGACTGGATCCGTGCCAGTGCTTCGGATGAAGCGCTGTGTGAAACACCTGCTCGGGTTCAGCTCAGCTGGTCCGACCTTTAAGGTCAGCGCACGTACACACTCTCAGCAAAACAGATATGATGTAAAGACACCGCCCCTTCCTGCAACAGCGGAGTGTGACTGAATATGACACCTGTAGGTGGGGGGTGCCGCTCGTCACTCGGCTGTAATGCTGCAACTGACTTTGTTTTTTACCTCATTTTTCCCTTTTACAGACGCACACTCATGTATTACACACTCACACACTACACGCACACAGACACACATTTCTATAATTAGCTTGGCCGTTTTCTCTCTGATTGTTCCCTGTGCTCATGGACTCACCTTGACGGTCCCATTAGCGTGATGCAAAAAGAAAGAGAAAAAACAAGGAGCACTGGGAGAAATAATTTCCTCCAGCTATAATACAGCCTGCCTTTTACACTTAAATTCAATAACGACACATCCTGCAGCATTCTCACTTTCCTGCTTCCAATTTATTTTTCCCTGCGATGCAGGCGAAAGGAGGAGAGCTCAAAAGGAGCTGATATCAAACCTGCATTTTGGAAGGTGGAAGACTTTCTCTGTGAATGAAAGATTTCTATATAGAATATGAAGTGGCCTGAAACTATTACAGCTATTAGAAATACCTACACAGCAGCAGTACAGCAATTTTCAGTCGAAAGAAACGCGTACGATGACAAATGAGGGCAGCGTGGTTTGAAAAGGTTGGTCAATGTCGTACTCGGTTATAGAAATGGGGCAAAGAGACAAATTACCCTGAAGTGAACAAGCAAATCTACATTTTCCAAGAAGGTTGCAATGCAATTAGTTTCTTCTTTTCCAGATTGCTGAGCAGATTTCCTCATAGAGAACAAAAACAGGTGTAGCTCAGTCTTCAGTGACTCTGCATTGAATGCTGTTTTTCATCTCCAAAGTGGGTAAAGATGTGCATGTTAATGTCATGGTGCAAATGGAGTATGAAATGAAATATATCATCTGGGAAATCAAACCAAATCTTGTTTATTCAGGATATCTGACGCAAAACTAGATTATATATATTTGAAAGGAAGTTTGAGGAACAGAACTTCAGACTCAAATGGGACTATTCAGTAAATGTGTGTGTTTGTTTTTAAGCAAAAGCAGAGAGCCGGGTGAATGAGGAGGAGGTGTCAGCCAGTATTTACCATTTTAAACATGTGCTTTCCTCTGGGAACTCTCTTTACCTGTCGCACCTTTCTACGTTAGTAAATGCACAACACGTTTTTTAAAACGGCATTTAGATTACCTGTGTTTTTTAATATTGGAAAGCCCTACATTGAAACATTTGCACAAGTGATTCATCTGGAATCAGAATTGAAATTGGTATGACAGAAAAATCGATCTCGGATAAAGATATGAAAGACACTCTTGGCTCGGCGGACAGGTGTGTTCATATATTGGGGTATTTGTATAGCTCATGCACACAGTCATGCCAGCAGGCATTTTGTTTGTTTTTTGGGGGCAGAACTATGCATATAAAACGTGAAGTTGTCACATTGAGCATTTGCATCACACACAGAATCACACTCATGCACACTTCCATCACAAACATTCCTCCTCAAAATACTGTACACACACACACACACACACACACACACACACGCGCACACACGTCTTGGTGAGCAACTATTCATTGAGTAGGCACATGAAATACGATTTATTTTTTACCATTTCACTTGCCGCCTGTCTGAATCCAATCAGTTCCCGTATTACCGGCAATGGGAGGGAATTATGCAGATCGGCTGACCTTTCCCATAAACCCTTGCTGCAGGAGCCTCGGCAGCCACCTGCCCAAATTGGACAGAAACACACCAATAAACAAATAAATAAGCAATATGTGGGCAACCTCTCAATCCCCCCCTGGTACCCTCCACCACCCCTTCCTCGGCCCCCTTGCATACATTAGGTAACTACCTTTTCCAACTAGTGATTTGTAATGATAATGCACAGAAACAAAACTACATTTCTACGAGTGAACATTTTCGTTTTACTGTACTGCAAATCCCACTGTACATGATTAGAACTATTCACAACTGTTCAGGCAGACGGACTCAGACCCCAGCGCTGCTCTCCTCCGTGTTCCTCTCTGTCCTCTCTGTGACGGCCGGCCCAATCAGCGTGAACCCGGGCGGCAGAGAGTTCCAGGCAGAAGGGCCTGGGCAGGAAGAGAAAATAGAAATCGAAGCACAAAGCAAGAACTAAAGGGCTCGTTAGTTTGCCTCGCTGGTGCACAGATCGCCAGTCTGAACACTGCGTCTGACTCGCAGCCACTTGAGCCCTCCCCAGCTGTGGAGTGCTCGGGGTCCACGGCCCCCAGGTAGGCCCCATCACCCAGCCCAGCCATGCGTGACGCGGACCCTGTGTAATACAAAGTGTTAGCACCGCTTCCGACGGCTCCGCCGTGGAGCAAACATGACAGCCTTTAATTGGAGCGACCCTCAGCGTGGGACCGAGGGGGAGAGGTGGGGGGGAGGAGGGGGAGGCAGGAGGCAGAAGAGAGAGAACGAGAGAGAGAGAGAAAGAAAGATATGGAGTAAAGAAAGGGAGAAAAGGGAGCAGTGGATGGAGGAGAGATAACAGAGGGGGCAGGAGGTGAGGAACAGAGGCAATGTGAAGCTGTCACAAGCTCCTTTCCCACCGAATTCCATTAACGTTTTTCACAGCGAAACTTAAGGAGTTAAAGCCGTGTTTCACTACCAGTGCTGAAAGGAGGGATCAGATTGTGTCTGTGTGTGTGTGTGTGTTATTGCTAAAACTAAAACGGTTTTGGTGTACCAAATAAAACGAAATGCAACTCTTTGATGCAAGATTACGTGACAGGAAATGAGAAGTATTCCAATTTAGACTCCTAATTCTTTACTGAGTTTACTTCACTGAGTCGTTTTATCTTTAAAAGGAATGAATGCATTTCTTGTCTCTTTCTTTCAGGTTTCCCCTGTAGACATTATAAAAAAATCCTATTAGCTTAGCGCTGTGAAGCACAGGTTTTCAAAGCTGGAGGCGGGCCCCCATCAGGGGGGGTCCAAATACTTTTGTGGGAGGCTGAGTGAAGTTAGAAAGTTACTAAAAGAAGATCACATAGAGTATAGATGAAACGTGATTTGGCTACTTTCCCATAGTCAGAAACTAATAAATGGGAAAACGGAATAGGAGATTGCAATTCATCCTACAAACAAGGAATCGTGCATCCATCCCATAGTTGATGCGGCAAAACCATAAGTGTGAACGTTGAGCTGACGATGGAAGAGAAGTCGTGAGGTTACGTTCCTACGGCACCGTGGAGGTCATTATGCATTGCGACCCATTTTCATGTGAAATTGTACTTCATTGAATGTGTCAGCTTCTCTTCAGCTGCATATGAGTTAAACTCTCTTATAAATCAATGAGATGCCTCAGCTACTTCAGCTGCATGAAACTGAAGTTATTTAATAATGATTTAATCGGTATCGCACACTTGTGTAATGATGTACACTATGTAGCTCATCGTATACAAGACAGTACAAAAACAAACAGAACTGCAATTCCTCACAAACAACAGCAGGGGTCACTGCAACCTTAGTGTTTTCCTTTGTATACTTGTTGGTCCAGAAAGTTTGTCCAGTTTTTCACATTCACGTGCATAAATAAATTAATCTTCACATCTGATACAAAGAGCTTTGCAGAGGCTTTTGTTATTTTTTATGTCCTTGAGCTTTTGTGATATTTTCTCTTTAACCTGAAGTTCCTTTCACCATTTTCTCCTCCGTTTGGACGTCATCAGCCATCACCAATTGAAGGTCTAACGTTTGTAAAACTCAGAGAACAGTTAGAATTTATGGATCTCATCAATTAAATTAACTGTTCTGGTGGAAAAACTGCAATGTTACCGACTAAGACTCTACAGCAGACATTTATGTCCTATCCGGGAATGATAAAGTTTATAAGACCTTTCGCTCCTTATTGCTCCTTTTGATGTTACAACCAGAGGGCAACATGTGTGTCATTTCCGATTCAGTTTGAGTCGTGCCCTTTGGCTGTAAAGGGGAGACGTCTACGATGCATCTGATCTACATGATCTACACCGATGTACATGCACAACATAAAAACTGAATTAAGAACTTCCTACTTACAGACAGGTCTGCCTCGTGTTGTTGCCACTCACGCACATTACATTACACACAATGACACACGCACACACACACACACACACACACATATATACACACAGAGAGAATTCAGTGATCTCTTATTCTCTCATGGCAGAATCGGGACGGCTCGGTTTGGCAGAGGGAAAGTAAATCTGCCGAGATGTGTGTTTGTGTGTATTTCTCTACGTGCTTGTGTCCAGCTATATGTAATTGTGTTCCCATGTGTGTAATTCTGCTTAAAGCCGTTGTGTACGTGTGCGTGTGTGTTTGCCTCTTAATGTGCACGTTTCTCTCATGTCTTTCTGTCTGTGTGTCACTTGTGTCGCGCATCGTGACTTGTGTGTCACCTGTGAAGCGCATATAACGTCCTGTTGGTGATGAAACCGCACTCGATAGGAACAGTTATTATTGGGGTTGTCAAATGATTAAATTTTTAATCAAATTAATCAGAGTTTTATAGTGTTATAATAGTCCAACCACAACCGCATTTCGGACACATTCCCGACCTGAATAATTTGTCACACTGCGCATGCGTGAAATGGGTTAAAAAAATGGAAGTAATTAACGACAAACATCTGATTAACGCCGTTAGTGCACTATTTTTGACAGCCCTAGTTATTATACAATATGTCACTTTCTGTTAAAAGAAACAAGTCACAACCATGCAGCGAGCTTGAATGAAGCTAGAGCGCCGAAAGCTCGGCCGCCTGTTGCCTGCGGCTCTACCGGAGCAAACGGCCTTCTTCAACACAAGTGCGGCAGAAAGTTACAATCCGTTACAATCTGCCTTCCACATCCATGACACGTCAGTGCTCTTGGCACGGTCAAGTTTTCAATTCAGACCTCTGCAAAAATAGCCATGAATGAATTATGTTCCTAACAAAGGTTTTAGGCTTATTACTTACAATGAAATGGGCATCGATTAGCGAGTTTGAACCTTGAATGACACCTGTACACGAGCAGCATCCCGCATGGAGTAATGTTCCATAAGGAAAACACATGCTTGAATAATGTAGACCGTCTTATTACTTCATTAATTTAATTGCCTTTGTCTCATAGGCAATGGACTTTTTTTATTTTTATTATTCAGTGTGCCCCTCCTCGCCCCCTCCCTTTCTGAGGCAGAGATGCACGCCACCTCACCTAAATCTTTGCTGGGAGTTATGATTTGAAGCCATGATGCCTGTTACTTGTCTTGCTTTTGCACTATATTGTTTCATTCAGCAGGATGCTTTATTCACGGAGTTGGGAAACCTCCTGGGCTGACGGCTCTCTGCTTCGGTCTGTGGACGGCTATAGGAGCAATTTGAGGAAAGATGAAAAGGGATCATACCGTCTTTGAAAGAAAAAAAATGAATTCAACCTGCTCAAAATAACAGCTAACCTCCAGAAGATCCCACTGGTGACATTCTAACAAATCACCCACACGATAGAGGGAAGAAGCGGATTTGAACCGGGACAAATTCACAACCATCAAACTCAATTAGCCCACGATCGCCCAGATATCCCATATCCAAGTAATTACATGTAATCAGCCGTGTAACACCATGTAAATCCATTTAAACTTACTTGCTGGATTAAAAACGCGTTAAATAATGTTGGGCTTCGATTGGTTGGAAATCAAGTCAAGTGTTTATTGCAAAAGCAGAACGAGATTAAAGTGATTTCCAATAGGGGGGAGGGTGGGGACAAAACGTCATCCCACAATGCGAGACGCGTGCAAAACAAGCAGCGCGCTCGCGTGTGTCTGTTTTGCTCTCTGCGTACACAGATATCAAAGGGCCTTTGAGGTGATGGAGCTGCCTGCACCGAGGCCTTCGGTTCTTTCAGCCAGAGACTGTTGCGTTGCCATGGAAACGCCTGTTGAGCGAGGGTTCTATGAATCTTTCAGCGACCCCCTTTTTCTGGCTTTGTCCACACCAGCAATTTTCCTGACACACACAATATAGAGCAACCTTCCATGGCGGGGGGGGCGCCCAGTCCCCAGTACAGGGGTCCTCACGGTGCATCCGCTCAGGGGGGCCCGTTACTGTTTACTGCCAAAGGGGTCTGCTGAGCCAAACCGATACCATAGCAACACTTGCGGGAACAACACGGCATCGACATGTATGCTGAGAGAGCACGTGGTCATCAGCTTAAAAGGATTTCAAAGGCAGGCACGGCAACAACCTTCTCCTCTTTCTTTCCCTCAGTCTCCTTCAGCGGCAAAGTGCGCCGTGTTGAAAAAAAGGGCCGTGCCCTTGTAATGAAAAAATTAAAAAGACAAAATAAATTGTATCAAGGCTTATGGTTGGGCCAAAGAAACTCAAGGAGATGGAGAGAAACTCTCGCCGATGCAAAAACCGAGTTTATGATACGTAGTATTTTGAAAAATGTAATGTAATTTTATTCAAATCAATCCACTGCAGGGATTGTGATGGGAATAGACACACACATTCTAATCAATATATCACTGCTATGGTGAACTTTGCATCAGGCATCGGAGGTCCACAGGTTTTGTGCCATTCCTGCTTGGTACTTCGGCCTGTTGCACCTTTAGCGTGAACAGCTCATCTACTTCAGCTTTCATGCGTCTTGGAGACGAGAGAAAATGTTCCGGCTCATCAGTACCACATCCAGGCCGACTTAGGTAGTAATGGTGACACTGCCCCGGATTTAAAAGGGCAGTCTTTATCGTATCAGAACCCTCATTTGTCGGCGCCTATTGTTCAATTTGGCTACGAATTTGTTTTACTGACAACGGATGAGGAGGCTTGTCACTTGTCACTGACACTTGTATTTATTTGTGGATGTGGATTAATAGTTTAGCACAAAATGAATCATCACTGTTGCTTCAGTGTGCAGAGATATGAGAGTGGAGATTTAATCTTCTAGGAGGAAAAGCAGTAAAAAGCGGGACTCGATCTTGCTGGTTTCATATGAGCATACCTGGAGCTGATAATCTTAATAGACACCCCTTCACCACATTTCAAGAGGCTCTCGTGATGAAAAGGGAAATGTTTACCAAACCCTCAGTTCAGACGGAGATCGGTCCTTCCCACCAGGATTCTGGGACATTCAATTTCCCTTTCATCAAAAAAGCAAGGATTCATTTCGTGAGGACGGCTACGCTCAGCAGGATAGACACTTGAAGATCAAACTCTCCTTTGCAGGGGGAGAAGCTTCTGTCTTAACTGGTTTCGCCCCTCAGCACTGCCTCAGGTTTTGTAGCATTTCTTACTCAAAGATTTCTGTCCGGGGTTAAGTTCAAAAATGTTTTCAACGCCTTGAGGCTTTTATCCTTGCTAATTATAAACAAGCAAATTACAGAAAGTGTTGTATTCTTGTAATGTTCAACCAGGAAAATTGCACAATTTAAGAAGAGTGCTGACGCGAAATGAATGGGTTAGGGGATACTTTCCGTAAAATAAATGGATTCCAAATCAACGAAACTTAAAACATTGAGCCAAAAAACCTTACATTGCTTGTTTAATTGTTTTTCCTTTGTCACAAAACAGTCGCCTACTCATTTGGCTGTGCTCTGTCCTCAAACGCTCTGTTCAGCAGTTAGTTGCCGCGTCGCTTTGTCCTCTGCCTTTTCTTCTGCCCTACGGTTGGAAGCAGGCTTGATAGGCTTGATATGACTGAGAGAGCCTGCAATGTAACACGCTGTTTCGTCAGGGTCAACCGGCCTGTTGACTTAAGACCCACAGGATAAATGGTACAACTGACAGATGCTAAGAGTCTATGGCAGGAATGAGTTGAATTGTAGAGGTGAGAGAGTCACTCGGCCAGCGAAAGCAACGCCTCGGTTTCTTGAACTTTAAAGGTATTAGAGCTTCAGGTTATTATTGATACGGCCGTAAAGCCTGCAGCGGTCTCAATCAATCTCTCGGGCGAACTGATCAACAGGGTAATCGAAACATCTGCAACCTGCACGTGACGGACTTTGAGCTTCGATGGACGCCGTCAAAGGGCGTAGCCGTCACAGGATGCTAATCTGCAGGAGGGACATGCTGCTTACTTATTATGCCACCCTCATTCCACTAATACTCGGCTCTTTTAATAGTAAGACGTGTATTACAATGTGCACCTCTCCTTCTTACATCCTCTTACGACAGATAGGCGAAGCGGGCGAGAAGGAATTCAGAGAGTTAGAGAGTCCCCAAAGAGAGTGTGAGAAGAGAAGGTGGTGGAAGATGAATGCATTATCTTTAATTAAAGCGAATGATGGCTTACCATGATCACTATAAGCTGTCATTCAGCCTGCAGGACTAACGAGCTATTATATCTACACGCGCCGAGCATCAGGAGCATGGCTGTTTGTTGTGCTTCCTGCTGGGATTTCAGCAGTGAGACTCTAAGAGTAAGAGGGTGATTCAAAACAGTAATTCAAGCTCAGTCAGCTACTTTGATTGGCTTCAAATGCAGAAAAGGAATGGCTAATCAGTTCATTAAGTAGCCATGTAGCGAGCTCTCCGGGCAGTGTTCATTAGTAACATCCTGGCACTCCTCCATATACAGACCTTCCCTTGAAAAAGAGCCACCGAGGCCTTGAAGCTTTAAGCATTTCTTTTCCACAGGGATGTGATGTCCTAGTAAGCACATCACAGAGAGACCAGAGCGAATAAAGACCGACTTTGGTTCAAAAAATATTACAGGATTCAAAGCATTTGACCAAAGCTTAATGCAAATGCCTCTGCCAATTGACAATTCCTCATATTTCTGCAGAGCAAACCGGGCGTGAGGGAGCACAGTTTGCAGAGCGAGTTTTAGGTTGATCGACATGTGGCGCAAAAATCGTGCGCTACGGTAGCAGCTCGCGACCTGTTGCTTTACTGCCGTCAGAATAGAGATGTGCTTGTTGAAAGTCCAACAGGAAACATTACACACTCGACCCGGAGGAGGACATGTTGGCTGACCCCGTCATGTTTTCCCAACTCCTAAGAAACAGCTTATTGAACCCAACGCGCCGTCAGAAACTTCTCCCCCTGATTCCATGTTTGTTATTTGAATCAATGAAACCGGAGTGTTTGTGAACTGTTTGTCTATTTGATTCACATCGCTGACTCTGCTTCTTCCTCCTCGGAGTCTTTGTGCTTTCTCACCTCAGAGGTTCCCCTGCGGGCCGTGAATGATTTAAATATGCTTTTAACTTGTAAGGCATGTGTTTCTACTCATTACTGCTATTACTCCTATTCATGTTTTAACCAAGTACAAATGAAATATATTATTATTATTATTTATTATTACTAGTATTGTTATTATTAGTCACTTTCCTATTTCTATTATGGATACTATTCTATTATCTATGATTAATACTTTGATTATCATCAATATTTCCAGCGCTGCTGGGAGGATTAGCAGTCGTCCTTTTTTCATCACTTATTACTTAAGTCGTTTCTGTCATGTCCATTGAAGGTGCCGTAACATGACTTGTAACCCTTCTTTCCTCCCAGGGAGACCGATCCCAGCAGAGTTGACCTCTGACCCCTCATTGAGGCCTGATGGAACAACACAGCTGCAAACCTCTCTGCTGCTGCTGCTGCTGCTGCTGCCCAGGCTCACCTCTCTTGCTTTGGAAGGCTGACAGCTAATCTCGCTGACTGTGGGATTTTACAAAGCTTTTCCTACGTCGATCTTTGACCGAGGTGATGTTTCATCATGAGTGACATCCGGTGCCATCTTGTCACACAACCGCAGCGGCACGTTAATATGCTGCACCACTCCAGGGAAGCATTCAGTGCGCTTACGTTTTATCAAACTATTAAATGATGATTATGCACTACATCATTTTCTTCACTCCGTCTAACAGCCCTCGGCGGTCGTCTCGCACACACTGTTCCTTATGCTAACCTGACACACGTGCTGAATTCACAGAACACCTATTACTGAAACCGACGCAGACGCCCAATTACATCGTGAGCGAACAGCAGGGAGCATTAACATTCAGACACATTCACACAGATGGGTCGACACACAGCCGGGTCATTCCTTCGTACTTTTTGCTTCACAACAAATTAGTGGAGATTTATTTCGGCAATTTAGGTCACAGTCTGCTGAATCTAGGCTGAGCAGAACTGGAGCGGGTTAATATTGGTGCATACTTACGTTTGCACTAAAAGGGTCGATACATGTATGTCATGTCATTTTACCAATCTTTTCTTTCTCCATCCACATAGTGGCTGAGCGTAGTTTTTATACCCTTCGTAGTCTGTTTCTGAAGCCGGTTTTACTAAAATTATACAGACGTATTTGGTGACTATGATGTATTTAGCGTCGGCTTGGAGTCGTTACATTGGCGGTTTTTGTGATTCATTCATGCTGGATCCAATTCTTTGGGTCAGCTAAATTAAATGTGCTTTATAAATTACAGTAAAAATGAACCATCACCCTCCGTGCAGCGGAGGCTGTGCATTGAGCTATGGACTTCTGTCCTGTATGAATTCAAGCGTTTTTTATTAATCCACTGGACTGATTGGTTGCTTGGATGGTTATTGCACCTTGTGATTGGTTGCTCGGTTTCACTCAATTTACATTTTAAGTAATTACAGATACTGCTCGGCTCAATTGTGGCTATTCATAGAGAATGCATTATCATGTATTAATCAAACGTATTTGTAAGATGTCGTCTGCAGTGCCGGCTCAATCATCATTAAACATTCAAGAAGGATTTATTGCTTAAAATGATTTTACAAAGTGATTGATCACACCAAAGGCATTTTGCAAGCCGCTCTTTTCACTGAAAATCATTCAGGTAAAAAAAAAAGGTCCATCACTCACTTTGTTTTTCATCGCTCTCTAAAAGTATTACCCCCAATAAAAAATCTCTAAAAGCCGAGGCCATGTACTCGCAGCTCATGTGTGGGGAAGTGACGAATACTTCATTTATCCGAGGTTATCAATAAAATACCAGTCATGCATAAAATGAAACTTGCTGTACACCAAGTAAAATGATCCTCAGGCTAACAAATACATTTGATATAGTAAATACAAACATTGAATTAGTTCAAATTTACTGCAATTATTAATGCAAATAAAAGCTTAAATGGAAGGTTTTTTTGCAGCCCTGGCGATCAATTTTTGATTTTTGATTACGGAATTTGGAATTATCCCCCATTTCTTAAAACATATTTGGCAACCTATGAACCTCAACTCCGTTAAAACGGAAGCCAGGTTCTCTCGTTTTCGGCCGTGAGGCGCCGTCCGACTCGTAGAGCCAGATGCCTTTGTTGTTTTGGTGACTTTAGAATGCAATTCTATCGCCTCACCCAGAGCTCAATACAAAAAAAACATATTCTATTGGCTTTCCAAAGCCCCGACTTGCGTGTTCCTCACACTGCTGTGAGCCCTCCTCTAGAGAGCACTTGGATGTGACTGAGTCAGGAAGGGTTGGATGGCGCGGGGGGGCGATGGATGCGCTGATGGATGGTTTGTGTGATGTCTGGAGTAAAAGTTTTTCACCTGACAGCTCTGGCAGCAGAAGCCGGCTGTCAGCCTGCGAGGTGGAGATGAAGCTTTTCAAAACAAGTTTGGATAAATATCACGACAGAGAACTTTTGTCTTATTTTTGAATGTGGGAGGAAATGATGCTCTTATTTGTGACTCGTGCAGAAAGCGATAGAGACCTGCTACATGATATATGACTTATTCCAACTGTACCAGCCGGTAATGAAACAACCTCCAAATAGTTCACAGTAAAATCTTTTACGATAACCACAATAAGTTTATGAAACTTATTCTCACATATAATTTCTCACACCTCCAAGGCCAACGGCCAAAACGTTGTGTACTAGTATTATTATCAAATATATATATTATCTCTCGATACCAAAAAAACAAAAAAAAATCCCCAATCCATTGGCCTACAGCAGCAATAGTGTGTTGCTGACCAACACTGAACCCACGGCTACGACAATGTGAGAGGTGTAACGATCTAACAAAAAGGCTTAAAAAGTTAAACTAAATCTTTTTTTATTGAAACCGGGTCTCTAAGCTGCTCTCGGGGGAAATAAAGAGGAATTAGCTTCACAAGTTATTGTTTGCCCCCCGGTCTGGACAAAGGATTACGGGCCAGAGGGATGGAGCCCCGGAGGTGAGCCTGGAGGCGGGACATCGGGCAGGCAAACTGGGTCACAGAACAAAGGAATGAGAGGCGGTGGAGGTATGATGGAGGTTGCAAATCTGTCTCATCCGCTGCGAGGGTTAAAAAAAAAAAACAGAAGCTGCTCTGAAATCTCTTTTATTGAGAACAATTTGGACCTGAACGCTGTGTATTTCACACGCTGAGGGAAAACAATGCAGTTCCCATCACGTGTGATTTTCCACCACCAGGAGCGCTTGCACTGCATCCCGGCATGCAGCCTAGTTTTTTCAGTGTAGCACCTCACAGCCTGATATCATGACGCTTACAGTACCAGATTGCAGATAAAGAAGGACCGCTCTCAACTGCAACAGCTCCAGCCCACTCGTGCTGAATTCATCTCGCTACAGTCCGCTCTGTTAATAAGCGAGTGCACAAAGAGCAGAGAATGACCGGGTAGGAGGAGGAGGAGGAAGAGGACGAGGAGGAGGAGGAGGAGATTCAGAAGTACAAAAAAAAAAAAAATCTGAGCGGACATTAAAAAGTTCAGGTGTGCTATCGGTTTGAGAGTTTGTTCTGCACACTGCTGAGCTTTCTGAATAATTCAATGCGTGCTTAAATAGCTCCTTGCTTCAGGTACTGTGAGTTCTGCTCGGCTTGCTTACCGAGGCACCGACAGAAACGCAGAGTTTGAAGTTGGGTCTAATTGGTCGAACAACCTCCAATGAGATCAATGAGCTTTCTCTGTGCGTCCCCACATCTTTGTTGCTTGTATTTATACTCAAATCTTACATACTTGATTTTTTTGTTCCAATGTCTAAATTATGCTTTAACTGTTCATCCGTCTTGTTTTTCCTTGTTTTTTCTCTTTTTTTACTCTCTCACTCGCTTATCCTAACCTTTCCTGCACTTCTCTTCCTTTACACTACCCCTATCTGGTCTCTGTTGAAACATTAATAACGCAGAAAAGCAGGGGTTCTTTGGAGCTCATTTTCAAAGGTTTGTTTTTGTGTCGACGTCCAAAACGCAAGCCCTCCTTAGAAGCAATCTCGTAATATCGCGCCACTGCTGATAGAATTCAACTACAAAGCCTGAGCTCCAGGCCCTTCCTATTATAACAGCATTTATTAGTCAAACGAAAAGGAAGAGTTTTTTTGCTTTTATGGCATAAGTATTTGAGAAATAGTATTTGGAGAGCCTTGTCTACAGCTCTTACTGAACGACTGTTACACCAAGAAGGAGGAGGCTTGGATGCGAGCAGGCTGCGAGGCGCCAGCGGGGGTTCAAAAGGTGACGACTTTGATCTGCAAAGTGATAATGTAACCTCCAATGTTCACTTACTGAGTTGTCATTCATAATTGTGGTTTTGGATACTTCGGCTCTCTCCTGGCTCATGGAGTGGTTGTTTTTTTTAGGTTTTTTAAATTGTCGCTGTGTGATCCTTAAATGTATGCTAGACTGAGCTGCCACAGCAACCAGGATGATTATCATGTAATAACAGTTTATTCGTCAGGGTTGCTCCTCTCACAAAGCTTCCGAACACAACAGATGTCAGCCCTTCTTGTTTGGCTCCACTTGCTTTGGCATCTTTGTTGGATATTATTGAACGGAATCACCCATGATGATTTCATAATGACAACGGCTTTAAAAACAACCAGTGACAGCTTGAAATCACAGGTGTAAATTGTACAAGTAAGGAGTGCCGCATTCCATTCAGCCGCTTCAATGTCAGGGTCCTCACAGTTTACCTGGCACAGTTCTACCGAAATCACTCGCCCTCATCCGGATGGATGATATAACAACATGTTATTAAAAAACATTCAGCCTCATATTATCATCATTCACTGCTTACACATGGGCTAAATAAAGATGCTGTTTAACTGCAATTTTCCGTTGTTTAACTTTAAGTAGTGAAAAGTAGTGAAAACTTTGTCTGGAAAGGTTAAACTACTCCAACTGCAAAGCTCCTGGCAGTTGGCTTTGTGTTGGTGATTAGATTTTTGCACACCTGCTCATTTGTGTTCTGTCCCGCTGAGTGGGAGTAAGCCACTGAATTTGTCATTTAATGTATTCGTATTCCAGGTTGTAGCAGCATTTGGGCAGTGTGATGGCGGACATCCTCTCCTTCTCTCACACCGCGTTGTAATGTTGTCGCTGAGACATCGTGGGGGGAAGCAGATGAGATGTTTAAGACACAATTACCAAAACAACGGAAGCCAATTGCATGGATCTCAGTGGCCTTCAAACAGAAAATCAGCCGTGACGCCTGATTCAAACCAACCGTCTTTAAAGCTCATCGGACATCATCACGACATGTCACACAGTCGTTCACTTCTGTTCAGCCGACGAAGACGCAGAATTCTTCCCAACAGCACAGAACGAAAGCAGCCCGTCGTCATGGAGAGCGAGAACATCAAGAGGACTTAAAGATTTGTTCACCTAAACTCACCGGAATACGCACAAACACGGTGACTCAGTGTGAAGTCGCACATTTCTCCTCAGAGACACACAAAGAGCTCATGTGCAGAAGTAGGTTCCCCCTTCAGGTGTCAAACTGCGAGATGCACACCGACCAGGCAGGGAAAGAGCGACAATAACGCACAACGCAGAACAAGGAAGCAGCGACGTCGTTAGGCCTATTTTAGGGGTGCTGAAGCTACCCCAAAATGTTCATGAGCCCCCCTAAATGATAATAGCAATAACAATTCGTTTTATCAATAACCGTATCCTCATTGATATTTCGACGCAACAAATGACAAATAAAATAGCCAAAAAGTCGGAAGTTGGACAGAAGTACAAAGACTTGTTGTGCCTTGTCGAGACTTGTTAACATCTTGGTTTCTTAACTAGTTGTTGACATAAGTGTAGCTCTAATACAGTAGCAAAAGATGTGAGTGCAACAATTATGCAAAGGCAAGTTACAAATAACCTGCCTAGGGGGCCAAGCCCCCCCCTGTCTTTCAATCCTAGTGACGCCCCTGCAAGGAAGGAATGAGAGGAAACAGGTCCTGCCACGGTGTCAGGGAGCTCACTAAAAAGTTCTCTAAGCTCACCAGAACTTGGTTAATTAAATAAGCTGTACTGCTATGACTGGTTAATTTTAAGGAAAAACCTCAAGAAAGCCACGTCACGGTGTAGGGCCTGAAACATATTGAAACATATTAACGTTGAACATGTCAGGTGACAGTGCAGTGCCTCGGGTTCCCAGCAACACACCTGGTCAAGTGTAAAGTAAATCAGATGAGCCAGAAAAGACATCCACAGACACACAGCATTTCTGCAGTGAGATGAAGTAGACAGAAATCAGCAAAGCACAGGATAAATGAAAATAACCAGAAGGGTCTGTGTGTTTTTCATGCCTTCGTTGCAGCAAATTTGAGAAACAGCCAAACACATCCAGCAGGGAGCAGGAGGGAAAGTAAAGAGTGCAAACAAAGAAGTTCCTGGCACGTATTGTGGAGGCTTATCTACCTGGAGAGAAGTCCTGAATTAATGGGGAAGTAACCTGGAGGGGCCCTTCCTTCGCCAAAGACAAAGATCAGGGTGGTAAAAAAAAAAAAAAATGTTTTGAGCAATCACACGCATCCCTTCCAAGGAGGGATGCAAATGCTCGACAGCATGTGTCACTCAGCCTCAGTCACATGGAAGCTCTTCACACAGGTGTGAGTTAAACTAACACGGGAAATGAGCACTGTGGTGAATTAAAACACAGCAACAACTGTGAGTAAAATGCGGAATTTGAGCAGAAAGTACAGTGGAAATGCATTCTGCATTGGGTCTTTGTGGGTCACTGTGCAGCCTCCCTCCTCGTTCCCCTCTGAGACGCTATAAAAGAATATCTGATGTGGATGCAGAGAGAGGAGGAGAAGCGAAGAGGACAAGAAGAATGCTAAATCACTGAGTTTGGAGCCAGCTGGTGTTATTTGATGCCAAGTGTCTTATTAAAACCTATGCAAAATGTACAGATGTGCTCACAAACCTTCAACCAGAGGAAGGAGTGAGAGACTTGGGGAAAAGAGACGGAGAAAGAAAACAGACTTGACTTCTCCGATTATTTGAGTGCAGCGCATTCACCTCGGCCCTGATCACTTTTCAAAATAGCGCACAAACACAGATGCAGCCCGCACCGCTTCAGCCGCACAAGGGCGAGTGTGAGTATTTGAATGGATGCATTGCTGCAAACACGCTGAAAGCCATAGAATATGTCAGTATAGTGTGTGGTTAGCGGTTCAGCAGAGTTGTGATCCCGTGGAACGTGGTTGAAACATACAGGGAACCTTCAATAAGTAACTTGTGTGCGTCGTCGTGACTGACTGATCAGTTCCACATGGGATTGATACATTTCTAATTATTGTCTGTGGGCGTAAAGCCTTGATTAGGTTTAACACTAATCAGGTCTAGGCAAAGTGTAACAATGATATGTTTAATTAGGGGTTAGATATGTGTAACTGCATTCTAAAAATAAAACACATTGACGGCAAAGAGTAGGATTACATTTCATGCGCATCTCACATCCAGAAACGCATTCACCTGCTTATCAAACATGAGGTTTGCCGATGTTTCACATCTTGCAGGAAATCCATCTTCTTTCCGCTGTCGGGATGACAGTTATCTGTTCTTTCTCTCTGGATGAGTCAACGCCGTTTGGGAGGTGAAAGAAAACAAAACTAATCACCGCCAAAGCAGAGATGTGCGCTTATTAGCGAAGACTACACAACTTGTTGTGAGCCAGGAATCAGTGTGAAGAGTCATCGTGTTTTCACATCCAACACAACTGGATTTGTAAACACTGAAGACATCGAAAGCGCTGGCTGGTCCGTCTTCACAGAGCGTCCAAGTCAGTCGATGAGTGAGGCGGATCTCGCTGCTCGCCAGAGGAAAAGCTCAGAGGGCTTTGAGAACTTTCTCCGTTGGGTGAGATGGCCTTCCGTGTGTACGCGCACTTTCCCTGCTTATCTACGACAACACTATTTTCACGACTTTCCTGCAGAATCCAAACCTTCCTATTGCCTTTATTATCTTCTCAAATGAAGAAGGTGCTTTTGCAGTGGGCGGGCAGCTGCAGACAAATTAGTTTTCCCGTCTATCTGAGTGTTCCCGTGAGAAACTATGAATATAGTTAAGAATGAAAGTTATGATAAAAGAAAAAATGACATTGTGGTTTCAAAATACAACAATTCTGAATATCTGCCAGAAGGCCTTTGAATGCAACTTTTACACAGGAGGGTTTTTAATGTTCTGAATTAAAGTTAAAGTTACAAGCCAGAGGCATTGTGGTCTGCTGCTGGCTCTGCATTGGAATTCTTGTATTGTGTCCGTGAACGTGTTCGACTTAACATGGACAGAGACGTGATCGTAGAATTCTTGCAAAAACGTATTTTCTAGTTATTCTCCATCATGAAAGCTTTGATAGAAAAAATGTGGAAAGTAAATTTCACTACATTTTCAGGCCCGAATGGTCCTTGAAAACCAACGAACCGCTGTGTGAAATATTTAAAGACTCCTCAAAAGAAATGAAAAGGATTGCGTGAAACGGCTTGAAAATGAATTGAAACTGACTTTCGTGTAAAGATTCTGGGAATTGATAAAATAACATAATCCTTTATTGCTTCCACGGGCGAGAAGTTCACAGGATTACAGCAGCAAAGTTTAAAGTGACAAAACTGACACGGTACACAAAACCAGATACAAAACTATTGGTTTTCCTTCATGTGACGGTGACTCATATCGGCACTTATGTGGAATTACAGCCAGCAAATACCTGCTGATATTGTCGTTATTATTCTAAGATAGAAAATGACAAACATCCACCCCGGACTAACTGTCCAACCTGCGCAATGTGGTCCTTCTATTTTTATTTGGCAGCGTGGGCTCTCTGCTCAGACAAACGAACCAGTGAAGGAACATCTGTGTCACCACATTAGCGTCTGACTTCTGGGCCGCCTCACACTCCGGATGCTTCACACGGCTGAGCTGTCCTAAAGACGGCTGATGCCAAATCCTCCTCTTCCTGCCGGCGAGAGCCTGCGGCTCAGGGATGAAGAGGTAGAGGGGATGTCTTTCAGGGGAAAACTCTCAGAGGGGGCAAAACCCATGAAATAGATATTTAGAGTGATTGGGCACAATACGGGAATTTCTAGAACAGTTGCAGTAATATTGATTCAGCATTACTTCGCAGCAATAACTACATAATTAACATAAATGTGTTTTTGAAGCCACATTTCTAATGCATCTTGAAGAGTGGATGGCAGATAGATAACGTACAAGACTTAGTGTCTCGGTCTGTTCAATCCAGCTCTCATTTGTTAGAGCAAAACAAACTGATGCTCGTATTGTCTGAATACATTATCTTCCATGTCTCTCAGGATATTTTTGCATATTTTTTACTGGATTCAGAAAACAACCAGGGCATCCAACAAACTAAATTCTTCTTCTGCACATAATAAGATACACATATTTCCTCAGTGGGTTAAGCTCCTATCATGGTCCAAAAATTGCTGAATAAGGCTGAAGGCCTCGGGGGAAGTGAGCAAGTTGCAGACATATCTGGCCACTGCTATGGTAACACAATTACATTCTGAGGTGAGATCTCGACCTTTTACTTGTACTGTGAGAACAGTGATGTAAGATCACAGACTGTTTGGCATGACGTGGCTCCTTCCATCCATCTGAGACTCCAGAGCTCAGTTTGGCAAAACTTACACAATGTATCATCAAGCACAGTTTGCATAGTTGTTACCGTCTTCAGTCCCAAAAACGTTCTCCTGCATGGCGTCACGCGTGAACAGGGGCAGGGATTTGTATCCTAATAACATTTCAGGAAGGAAGCCAGTACTGCTGTGTGTTGGAAGCAGTAACTTTCACACGGAGCAAGTTTTTTTTTCGGGTCTGGAATCAACAAGACAAGATCCTTATTGACAACTCATGCCTGGTAACACCGTGTACATTTGAGGAGTAAATAGACCAAAAAACGCTCACAAAGTGATTCATTTCTGCAGGGAGCTAACACAGAGCAAAGCAGCTTAGGCAGCCGAAAGCCAAGCAAGTGAAGCCCACTTGATGCCATGAATAAGGCTGCCGAGGTCCTGGCGGCTCCGCGGTCGCTGCAGACGCCATCTGGCAACCTTTCCCGTCCAGAAGGCCCTGTCTCAATATCCGGTGTCCCCGGACGCTGCCAGGCCTGCCCTCCCTTCTGAGTCCTGAGCCGGGCCACGACCTGCTGCAGCTGCACCTGGAAAAACTCCCACGGTTGGCAGCCAGATCCGGCAGTTACGCCGTTAAAGACAGCAGCAGCCCTGTTGGAACCTGTTGGAACCTGTTGGAACCTGTTGGAACCTGTTGGAACCCGTTAAGCGGTCAGTTTCTATGAGGTGGATCCCAGAACCCGACGGACCTCGGTGTCTGATTGCCTACATTTCCTCGTGGATACACTGAATCTGGAGACGTACCGTAACTCCCTCTCATCCTTCTGAAGAAATGTGAACCTGTGAAGGGAAGTCACTGCATGATATCTTTATGAAATGTACTCCTTTATTAAGAGGCACGCATCCAGAGTTATTTGTGATGTGCGATAGGAACATTAATCAAAGCACATTGCATTCCTCCTTATTGCCAAGTGGTTGATAATTATAGAAAGAAAAAGAAAGGCTCATATTTGGTATAATTTTGTGTCCAACATTTTTTTTAATTTATTACAATATCGCTATGCTTTAGTGAAAAGATCTTTAACCTCTGTGTTTTAAAACAAATAATTTAATGACTCAAAACATCAAGGAAAAATTGAGCACCGTGTGCTAATTCTGGAATCGTTCAAACGTTGGTTATAAAGGTGTGTCGTATTAGAAATGTTGTCGTATTGACATACTGTTTGAACCATGCGACAGAACAGCGGATACATTTCAAATAATGCTGCATTATAAAGATTAGACTGATCAATTGTGAATGAAAATTGTACCTGATCAATTCGTTTTTCCCATTCAATCTTTTTTTTTTTTTACATTACTGATTGTGAGCATTTACTCACATGCAAAACATGTGCTGCTTTGCTTTGTGATTACTCTTCCAGGTCTAAGAAATCGTACAGTATGTCACTACTCGATCTGTGAAAAATGTAAGAAGTAACCGCTCTAGTTTCCATGGCGATGTTCTGCAACTTTGAGATCTTAACTGACCTTCACTTCAGATGCTGTCGACGTCAGAGTAAATCAGGACTAACAAACCCTCTTGTTTAAATCTTCAATAAAAACAGTGGTGATTCACATCATGGTGTCGTCTTGCGACTGAATCAGACTTTTGGCGTCTCGCTCATCGTGCCTCGTGTGGACGGATCAATAAACCAGCTTTGCAGTTCAATACTTATTTGTGTTGCTTCGGGGCTCTGCATGCGGCCGACGTTACTGCTCATCGAGTAGCTTCGGATTCAGTCTTTAATGAATGATGCTCACACAGCAAATCAAGTGTGGCGCTCGCAGGGCCGGCACAAGGCATAAGCGAACTAAGCGGCTGCTTGTGGCTTTTATTTGGGGGTCCCAAGCAGCCGCTTAGTTCGCTAACTAAGCGGACTAAGTGAACTGAGCGAGTAACTAAGCGAACTAAGTGAACTAAGCGAGTAACTAAGCGAACTAAGCGCCCCCTTGGGGCCCCCTGCCTAGGGGGTTAGCCGCTTAGTTTGCTTATGCTGCAAGCAGGCCTAGTTTTGTACTATAACCTCACTGTATTCGTTTATAATTTTCGCTATAACAGTATAGCGTGACATTTGTGCCAATTATCTTCTAGCACAGGTGACTGTGCGTGGTGGGAGGTGGGCCCCCAAATAAAATTCTGCTTAGGGCCCCCAAGAGGCTCGGGCCGGCACTGGGCGCTCGCACATTCCTGAGGGCTGATAAAAACCCTGCATGCCTCGCCACAAACACACTGACTGCCCAGGCACTTTTCTGCATCGTCTTGCAAAAATGTGATCCTCATGGGATGGACTGTCCTTACCTTGAGGTTAATTGATTTTCAGCAGCTGGATTTAAAGGGGGAGTGTGTTTCCTTGATCGCAAGGGCTGAAGGACCAGGCCTGCGCATCTCTCGGGGGTTTTGCAGGTCATTCCTCAAACAGCCCTCCAAACACCGGCCCGTTATTAAAATACAGGAAGACATTTCACATTATATTTATTACTCTCAACAGCTGAGGTACGGAGAGATGCGTCACTGGAGGACTGAGCACATTCTGGGTGTTTCAATTGCCTCTAGTCAGCGCTGTTTAATTGACTTGCTTGATTTATTGTTGTTGCTAATATCCACAAGCAGTTGCACAGCAAAGCATGCGCACACAGACGCGCATTGTTTAACGGGCGCTTTATGGCCGGGCACGGATGGCACACCCCGAGGTGTTCGTGGGCGGTCCTTCCTTACGGCACATGGGGAATATCATAATTGCAGCCTGCTATGAGCCGCCCCTGTTGGTTTTTTACTTACGGACAAGTCATTGAGCTGAGGGCTTCGCCGCCGACTCTAAATTAGACGTTATCACCCCTTCCACATGATGCAACGCTCACGGCCCTGAGAGCAATGCAGCGCACCGCTCAGAGCGAAGACTGAGCTCTCAAGAAAAATGGGTTCAATATGGCTGCAAACCTTGAGGCGTTCATAACATGTTAACACGATAATAGGTTGATCCACACAGAACACAGAAGAGCTAAAGCAGAGGTCAAAATGCGGCGCAAACTAAAGTCCAAGCCGCAGATCTCATGACGAAGCCTTGTTGCATACGGCTCAGAGTGACGGAGGTTAAGGGGAAGATCTCCTTCGTGTGTTCCTAACCACTTCTTTCAAAGGGAGCACTTGACGTGTCTGATGACAGGAAGAGATTAAGTTCTCTTCAATTTGAGCTGCATAATTCTCTGCTCAATGCCATTCTGCACATCAAAGCAATTGGCGGATTATTGAACAAAGTCAATCTAAGCTTTTTTTATTTATTTAAGAAGGCAGCTGTCCTACATCCAGCATGACAGTTGCATAAGAAGCTATTAATGATGCACATGTGAAATGATGTTCCAGGTTCACATCCTCACAGCTCGGAACGCAAAAAGCTCGCTGTTTGTTTCAGGTTTTCTCCTTTTGACTGTTCACTTACCAAGGCTAATCGTTAAATGGCTGCACATGAAACATGTCACAAGAAACAAAAAGTCAGCTTCTGCTGCTTTAGAGGACATTAAGGAGTGACAATAAACTCTCCCCTGAACTGCATTTCACACAGAGCTAGTTGTTATGTGGAATGTGTGGGCTGGCAGCACAAACCACTCTGTTCGCTTTCTAAACTGTAAACTGAAAACAACTATACATTTACTGTGTAAAGATCTGTTCATGGTCGCAACATCGACCACCCGGTTAAGCTCAGGGAACTAATGCAGCTGCGGTTGTCTGTTAGAAACAAGAAGTATGAAAATTTAGTGTATGAGTAGTAGCAGTTTTAAGTTTAAGTTGTTAAAAAGTTAAGCTACGGTTATGATTTTACGTTATTATCTTCTCCAAAAATAATTATCTTCTTTTTTATTGCTTCCAGGACAACTATCAGATTAGTTTCTTGATCATTTGCAACTGTATATTCAATGTAGGGTCGCTCCTGGCATCAGCGTATCAGTCTGAACGAGGTGAATAACTAAATAAATGGATCTCATAAGAATTAAGTCCATTTACCATTTGTGTATATCTCAACATTTACAGCCCTGCACAGCTCCACTGAGTAACACATCCACAATTAACACCACTATACATATTTCAGGTTGGCACCAGCGGCGTATGGGCTTGAGATTTAGCAGCCAGCAAATGCTAAGACGTCGCCTCCAAGCAGATCTGCAAAGGACCAATAAAGCAGCCGGCTGCACTTTGCCAAGCAAGCAGACAGCGAGTGAACAAAGCCCGAACATCGGCTCGCCACATTCCTCTGGCTTGAGGTGGTGTTGGAGGATGCGAGGAAGTGAGAAACAAAAAGAGATGCTGAATATCCGCAGTGGGGAGTGCGCAGCGAACGCGATTAGTCCCCCGCGAAGCCGTCCGGAAGCGAAATTCATGACATGTAGTTTTGCAAAAGGGGCCTCGGCCTGCAGCATCCCGAGGGAGTTTGAAATAGGCCCTTTTATTGCAGCGGGTTGCTGGATCATTTAGAGAATTTCATGCTCTACGAGGAACCTTTTCTCACTTACTCAATATCCAGTCTGCAGAAAATCTAAACAATAAGATCTGAGGCTTTCATCAAATCGCCTTATTCAACGCTTTTGTGAAAAGAGAGAGAAAATTCTCCCAATTTTATTCATAATGTCTGTCACTGCAGCAAAAATGTAACTCCTGAAAAGCCACATCGTTATAGAAACCCTGAACGTGAGCGTGTCTGACACTTTCTGCTCACTTCCGTGCATTCGGGATGGTGAGAGAGTGTGAGTCAGTGTGTGTGTGTGTGCCTGATGGAGCATAGTGTTTGCGAGTATCTATTTCTAATTTGGTGTGATATTTTGGTGGGACATTTTGTTTGATATTTTGTTCTTTGTTCATTGTCGAGGAACGTGACTTGCTGTACAAAATCTGACTCACAAATTTCACACTTTTTGTTTTGCCACGGTTTTAAAGGCGCGTGTGCTTTCTACGTGTCCTTGTGTTCGCCGGGTGTGCAGGGTGCTTGTTGCTCATGTGTGCGAGCAGGTAGCCGGCAGCAGGTGGAGGGATGAGAGATGGCGGCATGGAGAGAGCGCAGGAATGTGACTAAGCGTCGCCGTGGGTGAGTGTGGCTCCGCTCAGAGGCTCTGAGCGTTCGGCGTCCGCCGCGTCCACCAGGTGGAACTCCGAATGGGAAAAATGCCACGATGGTAAGGAGGAAGCTGCACGGAGGATGATCCAACAAGGGAAACAGCCCTGTGAAGGAGATGTGAGGCCTCCATGGTTGCATCACCAAAGCAGGTGTGTGGAGTAATTAGAAATGTGATTGTAAATACGTAATATGTCATATACATTCACATAGGGAAGTCTCAAGTTGTATTATAACCAAGACATTTTGTCATATCGGCGGCGTGGTCGGACTCAATTTAAGATTTCCAAACAATAAAGACTTTATTACACTGGCTTAAATACACTGGGGAGGTGCAGGTGATTGGACACAGGTGGGAACAATCATGGACAGGGAGGGGGGGAGGGGTTGCGTTACAGGAAGAAGAGATACACCAGGGACACGAGAGGCAGAAAACTACAAAATAAAACAGGAAACCCAAACCGTGACACTGTGCTTGGTTAATCCGTTAATCCGTTAATCCAGGTGATTCAACATGGCCCGCTCTAAATATTGTCGCTGGTAAAAAGGTTTTATACAATTCTGTTAATGTTGAGGCTGTAGTTTTTAGTTCTGTTGTTTTCAATTGCATGACATTGACAGGAGGAGAGGACATTCATCCTTAAAACACATGGATGACCCTTTGTTTGTGAATCAGTGCCTTTTTTTATACAGACATTGTTGTTGCCCGTAGCCAAGTGTGAATTGGAACATTGAAATGTAGTCATCTTTGTAGAGTTCCATACCTGCTGACACCTCAACCCTTATAAAGTAGAGGGACTTCACCCCTGCGCTCACCGTGTTGCGACGTGGAAGTGAAATAACTTTATCTCATCAACTTTGAAGTGAAACTTGTCATCTCTGCTCGGTCTTCGGTATTCCCGCTTTACTTCTGCCAGCACCGCACTCGCAGGTACGAGGCTTTTGGGGCGGGGGGGGGGAAATCAGGAAGGATATATATGGTCTCCGTGGTGATTGTGTGTCCCTGTTTGCCAGGGGACCTGTCCTATCAAAAACCGCCTTCCTTAGCGGTGACTTTGGCGGGCGTTCCCTGTCAGGCCCGGCTCCGCGGGCCCATTGCACGCTGAGTGTGCGTTAATGCCGGCCGACATTTCCCTCCTGGGCCCTGTGAGCCGATAGGAAGTGATGGATGTGATGGGCAGCGCAGTAATACTGCACACCACTTTAAGAGAGCGTACCGCTGCCTCAGCGCTTCAGGTTTTAAGGGAATTATAGTAAGGACATATATATCGACGTGGCTGTTTTGGGAAACAAGATGCGTCTTGATATCAGCCGTGCTGAGCCACATTCACGAAGTGAACGGAGCCGACGCCATGGCTTTGAAGTTTTTTCATATTCTACAATTCTTAGCAGGCGTCTGACAGGCGCCGGATCCCTTGTCTTATTTTGAAAAAGCATGAAGGGAGCGCCACAGCCAGCCTGCAGCGATTTACCTCACTGTCTGTCATTGTCAAAGAGGCTAATGGTGTCATATGCCACCGACATGTATTTGACTGCAGATTTCTAAATATATCGAACCAATTCCATGAAATCATTTCACACACACAACAGCAAAGATTTGCTATGAAACCGAGGGATTATATGGAAACCAAATACGGCCTTTGGGTTATTTTGAGAAGGGATCCCATCCAAAAAGTCTTTTGAGGTCATAGTTTACCTTGACGGCTCGACGTGTTTATCATGAGGTTTGTGTGAGGAGGTATTGGATGTGAATATTAGAAAATGTTTGTCAACCAGGGAAGTTACTTTTCCTTCATTAGAAACTGAAACAGAAAATAACATAGATGTTACGTACTATTTTTTTTCACTTGGCTGTTAAACCGTTATCTAATAGTAATAGGATAAACTCCCACCAGCCAGATTAAACCAGACGCCAAGGATTATTTTTGGTTCTATAGTATTTTACTCACCACCAACACGCACCATAATTAAACATGTTGACGGTTCGTAAAGTAAACCGCCACCGGCTTTATTATCAGCAATGAACACATATAATAATAACTGCAGCACTGCAGTGTTTCAAAAATACAAATACCGGAAAAAAATGACATTTATTACATATTCTGCAAGGGATTTTGAGAGCAAACTCCAGCCTACTTGACTGTATTTAGCTTGGGGGCGAGGGGGAGGGGGGGTCCAATTTCACTCAAACAAATGCAGAATGTGAGGGGCATAAAGAGTGCAACAACAACCCCCCCAGGGCCGGATCCAGACAGATAGGAAGTTGTTCACTCAGTATCCTACTGATGTGTCTTGTTATCCTGTCTTAAAGCATCAGCGCATCTGAACGCGGGGGCATCCAGAGCCGGTGGGACGGTCCGTGACTCGGGATTCGGGGATGACGCAGCTTCTGTATCCCGCAGCTGAATAACCGCAGCGCAGAGACGGTGTGCGGAAGCAGCGCGCGCGCACCTCCCTTCAATAATCCGGCTGAGCGGCGTCGCTGTCTCTTCAGCACCACTCTGAGCTGACCAGTCATCCGACCGGAGAGGCAGGACGGGACGGACCTGACTTCTCTGCGACGCTCTGAGGATATTTATTTGAAATCGTGATTTACACATCAGTGCAACTTTTTGTTTCGAGTCTCCATCCGTCGAAAGTAAGAATTGAGATGTTTAGATTTTTTTCAGAGGCGACTGTGTGGTTTGTGGATCTATGATTTTATGATTTTTCAATGAGGATTTTGATGTGTTTGTATTCATCACTTTCGCCGTGAACTAAGTTCGTTTTCTGTATCCCTCTTTGGAAAATGTCCGCAGTCGTTAAAAAATTAACGAACCGTTGTTTGAAATAAGTTAATCATTTTACAGCAGACTTCCGCAGCCTTTTTTCTCCACCCCTGAATAAGTTTGCGCTTCAAGTCGTAATGCTGGTTGCGGTAGTTGGACTTTTGTACCTGGTCAGTGGACGCACGGTGCGCAGCCAGGATGCCACAGGTGGCCGCTTCGTCTGTAACGCCATCCCGCCGGGCGCGGAGCCGGGCTGCGGGTACGATCCCACGGTGAACCGCGTCCAGAGCAGCAGCCCCGTGGAGGACGAGCTGCGGATCACGATCATTCAGCTGCGAGAGACCATCCTGCAGCAGAAGGAGACCATCGTGAGCCAGCAGGGCACCATCAAGGAGCTCATCTCCAAGCTGGCGCGCTGCGAGGCGGCGGCCGACGAGTCGCCACAGGGCAAGTCCCGAAGTCAGGGCTCCAGACGGAAGGAATACGGCAAGAACACCATGGGGGATCTGCCCCGGGACCCCGGCGATACTATTGACCAGCTGGGCAAGACCATGCAGAGTCTGAAGGGTCGGCTGGAGAATTTGGAGGTAAGATTGCAAAAAAGAAATGCTGCTCCAACGTAAGCGACCCAGATAAGCAGGTTGGTTAAGGTTCCCTCTGAAAGCTGTTAATGGATTGTATTATTAGACAATAAAACCAACTACATTTCATCGTTTAATGGATATTTAGGGGGGAATATCTTTTAATCCATTCACAAGTATTCGTTACAGAGCACACGTCGAATCATTGGCTCACTCGTTTTGGGAGGATCTCGAAATCAAAGGGTCACATATAGGAATGTCACATCATTGCGTTTTTATCATTAAAAGATAACCCGGATGGAAAAACCCGCAGCACATGAGTCTTCAATAAGAAATGAGCAACGCAAAAAATCGTTCAAAAGGTGCAATCGCGCACGTGGTGCAACGCAACCTTGAATAATGTATGACTCCCGTGTGTGTGTGTGTGTGTGTGTGTGTGTGTGTGTGTGTGTGTGTTCCACATAATGTTTTATTTGTATAGTTAGCTGATGAGATTAATTCCCGTAGATTTCACCTGCATGAAATCTCAATAGTTGAATGGTTCATAAATCCCCGTTCTCATGGAGAGCTGCTGTATGAGATCACAATTGATATGGAGGTCACCTGGTGAAGTGCTTTGCATACTGTAGAAGGCCAGAGTATGGCTTTGTCTCTTATATCATGTTGAGTAGTATTTTTCACCATCTGACACATCATATAAACTGTTGCCATGCGTCAGTACGATCCAAATTCAAGGTTGTTGTATTATACCAATCCATTCATCTCCACAGTCCCTTCCACATATCCCTCTCTATTTTGCGCTTTAACACCTGATTAATTTAAGGATATACTGCAGCTGTGAGGATAAATATCATAGTGCATTTTAATCACATACAAATGATCTGCATCTGCATAACATAATGAATGGAGGACTGGGTCATAGCTCTCAAGACCTTTGCCACTGACAGCAATTCATTATAGACGTCCCATTTGCACATTGTGTTAAGAAAGATTAATACAAATCATTCATCTTTAATATCTCCAACATTTGTGAGTACCAGGACCAAATATACATTAGAAAACAAAAGCTCAGGGCGTTTCGGTGCAGGGAGAAAGCCACACATGAGCGTGTCCGAACCCGCTTTTTCAATCTGCGCCTGGTGTGAACTCAGGGCAACGTCACTCGTGATGCCTGTGTTTAAGCCACGGGTGTTTGGCAGGTCACCAGTCAAAGTCTGCAGCAGGGCCGAATATTGCTCTGTCAAAAACAATGGTGCTAAAAGAATATGAGGTTAAAGGCCATGCAGACTGAGTGCTTGCGAGTGAGCAGGATTAACATGATTAAATGTCTGTGTCATTGTTCGCATGTGTCACTCCTGCCCCCCTCCCCCTCCCCTCCCCATCTATCTATCCATCCATCTAATCATCCATCATCCCTGCAATCCTTCCAATTCGGTTCTCCACCTGCAGAGTTTGCGCCTCCCCAGCGCCAACGTGTCAGCTGGAGTGGTCTCGGCTCTGTCTCCACTACCACAAGAGCTGCGGGAGCTGCTGCGGCAGCGTCTCGGGGCGCTGGAGAGCCAGCTCCTCCGGAAGGTGGCCGACCTGGAGCAGGAGAAGAGCCAACTCTACAATGAGACGGCGGCGCACCGCCATCGCACCGAGAGCGCCCTCAACTCCCTGCTGGAGAGGATCACAGAGCTTGAGAAAAGTGAGTGGGTGCTACAAAACGTTAGTCAGATTAAAAAGGCAGGTTTTTTTTTTTTTTGTCTGAAATATTTAGCTCTATAGTCTGTCATGCCGCTTCGATGATAGACATCAGAGTAACAAAATATCTTTGCCGAAAGGGTTCTTATTTTAGAAGATTATCTCACTGGACATCTACTGTGAGACCCGTTTCCTTAGAGAGACTTATTCGATCGAGTCAGTGGCTCCGTGAGGATACACGTTTTCACCAAAGTGAATTGGTCACGTTGAAAAGATAAATACTACCTTATGGGAGCCTTATTGAATTCAATTTACGTCAAGAAGATTCAAGAGGTGTCGTAATAATTCTTCACTCAGATTTTGAGGTGTTTCCACTGATGGTGGCCCTTCACTGTAATTGTAACGGGATAATACTGAGCACCAGGGACGGAGTCCGGAGACGTTTCGGACTGAGGCTGTAAGAGAACATGGTTAAAAACATCAACATTGGTAGAAGACTTTCTTGAAGTCGCGACAAACCAAAGTTAATCGCACGTAATTGTCGTCCGTCAACAGGTAACAATGCCTTCAAATCCCCCGAGGACTTCAAAGTCTCCCTCTCCCTTCGCACCAACTACTTGTACGGACGCATCAAGAAGAGCCTCCCGGAGATGTACGCCTTTACCGTGTGCATGTGGCTCAAGTCCAGCGCCAGTCCCGGCATAGGAACCCCGTTCTCTTACGGCGTGCCCGGCCAGGCCAACGAGATAGTCCTCATCGAATGGGGGAACAACCCCATCGAGCTACTTGTTAACGACAAGGTAGGTCCTCAATGGAGAGAGAGAGAGAGAGAGAGGAGAGGAGAGGGCATGCTGTTCGTTAAGGATTTGTTGAGGGAGAGGAGAGCAAATTTGAATTCTTTCTCTCTGGCCTGATTTCGCGATTAGGGAAGCTCATCAGACAGCTCAATCATTCATGCTCGCCCGGCAGCACCGCTGGCTGGAATGATGTTGGTAAAAGTGGATCAGCAGTGACGCTGATGAAACGCAAAGCAGGCATGAACAGGTTGGACCAACTGCTCTGATTACGTGTGAGCACGAGAGGACACTCGCTGACTATCAGCTTGGAATATATTTAATTTAGCAACTTTCATATTATTAACCGACATTCCACAGACACACAAACACACACAAGAGTAGCAGTAATTCACATGATCACACATCCTGAAGTCGATTTGGTCTTTGTTGCAGTCACATACTTTAAGATTTTAGTCTCAATTACTGCGACACGAAAGACAAAAAGTGGTGGGAGCGTTAATATTTGATGGTGTTTAGTCAAAGAGCTGTAATTGTTATGTGGATCCTGTAATAAGATGGTTAGCAGTGTAGCGTTGGATTCGGGGGAATCATTTTCCTCCGCGTTGTCTAAGCCGAGAAACGGCAGAGCTTCGGCAAGCGCCAGGGTGCTGAGGAGAGAGATGGGGAGAGCGCGAAAGATCAGAAGGAAAGGAAGTTGTAATGTAAGAGGGAGGGAAAGCGTCTGGGCAAAGGAGAGCGCGGTGGGGGAGTCCGAGGCAAGACGAGTGAACGTGAATACGGCGTGTGCAGCCGCACATCCCCGCGTTGAGCCGGTACACAGGGAAAACAGGGTCCACCAGGGCACACCTTGTATGCTGAACATTCGGCTGCATACTGAGAGGAAAGCAACAAAAAAACGTGAGCCTTGTGTTTTGTATTTGTGGGTGGCTACAAATGAAGGAAATATTTCTAATTCTTCTTCATCGGGGAAAAAAAAGAACCAGTTAAAACATGCTTATTGTATCTTCATTTTTCTAATCTAATGCAGCTACCAGGAGTTTAATCTGTAATGGATTGAACATCAAAAATGAGTTTCTTTGGCAAGCGTGCACGTGTAATCTGATGCTTAATCTGGTTTTATTTGAATGATGTTTTTTCCTAACATTGCAAAGGTTCTGTGCCTAATAATTATTGTGGATTATTACAGAATGTTTTTGTTTTGCTGTGTTCATTTATTTTGCCGGATGAATGAATTCCTTTTCTTTCCTTCTCTTTTTCAAGACTGTGCATGTGAGCGGATTTTAGACCAATACGTATACGGCCTTCTTAGAACATTTTATCTTCAAAGCTTATCTAGTCTTTTGGAGCCGGAGAAGAAAATGTCCTTTGAACGAGTAAGAGTAAGATACATCGTGGGCCTTTTGACATTTTACAGCAGCAGAAGCACAGTTGTACGTAACACTTTGGGTGTCAGATTTCCTCCCAAAGTCAAATGTGTAATTGGGAAAATAATCACTTCTACTATATTATTTGCTGTAAAACTGTTTCTTCTTTGTGAGATTGAGACCAATTGTAATCTTCTAGGTAAAAAAAGAGTGAGGCATCTATTCATAGTGTTTACCCCGAGAATATGGTGTCATATTATTAATCTATTCCTGTACAAAAACATTACTGTTGTCATGTTTAGTATTCAACACATGCATCACATTTAAATGTTGAAATCTGTAACAGTCAGTGAAGCGATGACTTTACCAGCTCCCACAGACTTGTGATGTCACTGCGTTCGCTGTGGTCCCGGTGCTGTTGAGATGCCACCCGGCAACCTTTTCTTGGACATTGTTTCCTCTGGCTCTTCCCATATTTTGAGCTTTATTTTTAACAAGACGCAAGCGTGAAGTTCCACTGTGGGCTCACAGAGAAAAGGCTAATGAGTTACATCATCATAATCTCATGTGCTGTATCCTCTGAGGACTATGATATCATCGGGTAAAATAACCATTTGTTATTCTTTGATCTCTGAAACAAAGCGCAAAAGCATAAGAGGACACTGTTTGGCTGTCAGCGACGTAACTGCTTTGAAGTTTGTTCAATCCCTTGATGTCACCTGGGTAATCTAAATTGTATGTGTCGCACCGACTCATCTGGAGAATTCTCGGCAGAGGGCTTTCTCTTTAAAGCGCTAACCCTCCTTATTGCTGTCCTTGTTTCTAGTGTGCCTCCAATTAATCTAAAACCTCTCACGACTCCTCTTGCCCCCCGATGCTCCCCCCCCGCCCCCCACACCCCTTCCTGCTCCTTCGTCTTCTGAACTCCCGACCAGGTGGCCCAGCTCCCCCTGTCCGTGAGCGACGGACGCTGGCACCACATCTGCATCACCTGGACCACCAGAGACGGTTTCTGGGAGGCTTACCAGGACGGCGAGCGCCTGGGCACCGGGGACAACCTGGCCCCCTGGCACCCAATTAAACCTGGAGGGGTGATCATCCTGGGCCAGGAGCAGGTGAGCAGGCTCTGAGGGGGGCTTCGCCGGTAATGAGCCAGTGTGCTTGGGTGCGTGCGAGCGTGCGTGTGTGTGTGATTCCTTGCGTCGGTACAATCCCCGGGTGTGTTCTCCCCTGAGTTCAATGCCGGAGGCAGGGAGCGAGGGAGCCATGACTCTTCTCACGCTATCATTGCCCTTTCGCCATGACCTCATCCACCTACTTCTAAAGCGCACCCAAACGCTCTTTGGAGTTAACTTAGGTGTGAGGATGATATTCTCAAAGCGTCATACTGCATTGCGTTGGAGGGCTGCATCTTGCACGGTTTGGAGATTGCACACTTGGATATTTAAAAGTGGCAGCACAAAAAAGTTTTCCGGCTCGTATTTTCATGCAAATCAAACAGAATTGATGCATTGTAATTAAAGTTTGATTACATTTCCCGCTGAAGTGAACTCACCGGCCTCCTGTCTCTCCTTGAAGGATATAGTTGGAGGCCGCTTCGACGCCACGCAGGCCTTCGTGGGCGAGCTGAGCCAGTTCAACATGTGGGACCGAGTTCTGCGGCCGGTGGACATCGTGGGTCTTGCCAACTGCTCCGCCTACATGCCGGGCAACGTGGTTCCTTGGATTGACGTGAACGTGGAAGTGTTTGGCGGTGCGAGTAAAGCTGCGCTGGAGATCTGCGAAGATCGTGCTTCCGATTCCTAGAGGACGTCATGTGAGGACATTCATCATCGCCAAGTAATCCGACTTTGTTTCTTCAGTCAAATCCTAAAGAAGAGGGTACCAGTGCAACACTTTTACATATCCATATGGTCCATTGAATTTGAGCCTTGAAGAGACATTAAAGGAGAATTAAAATTGATGTGCTCCTCTGAAGAAGATGTTCTGTTGCATCAGTCTACTGTAACGATATGACTTTCTGTCATGCTGTGCTTTCCCTCCAGTAGATCAGCTTTCATTTGACTCCTGCTTTAAACCAAAAAAAAAAAAGAAGCTCTTTTTGGTTGCATTTCTTATACTGACAATGCTGCACTCTCTTCGTAGTGAATGTGAGCTCAAACAGGCTTTGATGTGCTGTGGAACAGTGTTCCTGAGTTACGTGATGGACTTACGTGCTGCGAGCTGTGAGCTTCCTGCCTGATGGGAGAGAGAAATGACGCACCGATCCGGGCAGCGCGGGGAAATAAGGTGGACGCGCATGAGTTCAAAGTGGAACAAGCTTCACCGTTCATTACTTTCAAAAATGACAAAACCTCTGAGCGCATGACTTCTGTCAATAAACGGGGTGCGTGGTCCATCCAAAACAAGCCAATGCAGCGTGCTCACACCGTTACGCAAGAGTGTGTGTGTGTGTGTGTGTGTGTTCATGGGCATATGGCTTGTCTTGCGTGTTAAAAGACCAGAGATTACAAGGGAGGGAGGGAGGGAGGACATTTTTATTCTTGTAAATCTATGCTTAATACCTCTCTGCCCCTTGAGCAGCTGCCACATCCCAAACAGCTTTGTGGACGGGCCGGCTCTGCTCAGGTCGATGGGGATGTCGGACGGCTGCCCAGGACTGGCGTATCGACCGAGTTGTGAAGCGTCTCCGCTGTGCTTGACCCGCCAGGACAATCCTTAATTCCTCATCAGGCTGGTAATTGTGTGCTTGAATGAGTACGGGGGCCGCGAGCAGTGCGCCAAAAAGGAAGGCTGATCAAATCTAGAGTCGGCGATGGCGAACGCGAGCAGCCCCCTAAGGACATTACGGAGGTCATGATCAGCTCTCACGCAACAAGGAAAGTACTTTGAGTCCATGGGTAGGATTTCTTTTTTAAAAGAACGGGAGGAATGAACCGATTTTGGCACAGCTTAGTGAATATAATTGATGCTTTTTGAAGCTTGATTTGTGTGAGTCCTTGATGTTGTGGTGGACATTCGTTTCAGTGCTGTTTGTCAGTAAAATACTATCACGCCTGGTGCTTAAGCCTCAGCAGGAGACGATGTAAGAGAGGAGTCTCATATTTTCTTCCTCGTAGGATTTATTCACTAAGTAGACACTTGCACAAAAGCCATTCAACAGCTTCCATCCAGCAGAAAAAAAAAACCGAGGGAGTCGGTAACCGGACAGCACAGAATGTCGTACAGGGGAGTGTGCGCTGGTTGGATACGTCACCAACACAATGCGATTGTTCCTTTTTTGAGTGTCTTTGTTGACGATGCTTCAATGTAAAATCGAGAGACGCCCGTCTCATAGGAAGTGTATTTTGTAGCTTTTTCTGCTCATGATTTTTGTCCATTAGCAGCACAGTACGTTGGATAAAGTAACAAAAGAATGCAGTACTCGTAGAAACTTTATGTTTTGTGTGGTGAAAGGCCTTTTTGTTCGAACCATATGTGCTTTTGCTTACTACAACAGTCTTTTTTTCAGCTTTTAAAGCACTATTAGCTCAGTGGCAGCTCAGTAAAAGGACACAAGAAAACAATAATTGTGTATACCATTGTTTTAAATTCATCTTGGTGTGCAGTATCCATCCAAGTTTGGCACCTTTCTGATGTCTGGGTTGAATGTCCTTTTGTACCCAATAAAACTGTGAAAAAAATCCAGGTGTGGCAATTAAAGCAGCAACTCAAAAACACGACAGAAAAGCTGGTCCACTGTCTGAAGAATCGAAGCATGTTTGCTTAATACATATGTATTTTTACTGATTTGGTGATGAGGTCAGAGTTGAATGTCACCAGGCCAAAGTCACGCGGCATTTGTGATAAGTAAACTCGTCTCTGATTTCTTACTTTCAGGTGTTGTCTAGTTGGAATAGCCATACTATTTGTATGACTATCCATAATAAACATGCAGGGATACGTCCTCTCATCTGGGCAAAGTCACGTTGTCAGCAGTGAACAAATCCTCTGGACTGGCAGTCGTCCAGGTGGAAACGGAATAATCTGCCCATGTGGATTATGGGTGCTGCTACAATGTAGGACACTGTGAGCCTTCTTCATTCTCCTCAACGCTTTGTGTCCATGCTGCTGCCAGTGTGTTGGTGGTGACCCACCAGGAGGGGGCGGGGGGGGGGGTTCTTTTAACAATCTGAGGCTGCGGCAATATTCTTGTTAAAAGAATTGGTGTTAAATCAAACAGGTCATTTTTCTTGACGTCAGGAGACAGAGTTGACAACATTCACATGCTGCGCATCAAAGCCTTTGAAAAGTGCAGGAGATAAACATACTAGAATGGGGGCTTCTGGGCAACAAGGGCTGGTCATCGATCTGGGATGTAAGCGATCATGTCGTGCACCTCGGGACATATCATTTACCCCACGAGGTTATCTGGGCATCAGCTGTCGTGACGTACACTTGTTTCATTGTTTCAGCGAGTACAGACTCTCTGTTGTCTTAAAGCTCTACTGACTGTGACAAGACATTATTGCAGTTTTTCCAACAATTCTCTTTCTGATTTTAATTGCACTGCTGCCGTGATCACCACTGCACATCCCGATGCTCCCACATGTTAAGCAACGGTGAATAATTAAAGACAATTCAATCTTTACTGGGTTACTTTGTAAAACGCAATGTGGTCCAAAAAATGCAAGATGCAAGAAAACAATTAAAATGATATCTGTTACATAAATTATTCAGGAATTTCCTTTTTTTTTGTTGCTACGAGACAAAGTGGCTGCAAGGACACTCAACAGTTTGAGTCGTGTGTTTAATTCTTTAATTCAGGCAAATTAAAGAATGAATGCAGGGGAAGAGGAGCTTTGTGGAGGAAGAGGAGGGTCCGCGTCGTCTCGTGATACCTGGCTGAAGTAATGCGTCGGGGTTCATAACAAACCCCTTTTGCTTTCATTTTGCATTCCTTCTCCGTCGGGTTTGTCAAATATTGTGCATCAGACAAGTACTATTTCGGTAGGTGATGCGTGGAACTTAATGAAAACCAGGGGAGAAGCGGATTGAGTGTTACCATCTTTGTACATGAAGGTGGTATGAACCACCGGGATAAACAGAGTGCGGCAGCGTACGTGTGACTGAAACGCAACACTTTGTTAGTAAATCAGGGGGAGTAGATTTGTTCAGGTAATTGAGTTTTTCCTCTCACCACGCCGCAATTTGAAGAAGGAAATCCTCCAGGGTTCCGTGAAGAAATGATCTCAGCAGCTGCTGGAGGTGCAATGATAACAGTACATCACTAAAAGCAAATTACCAATCCAGCGGCGTCGCCATCTTTGCTTCTTTTACGCATGAGCGGCCGTGAATAATTATTTAGCACGATTTGCTTTCATTCTCGTCCACACGCTGGTCTCCCACCCTCGTCATTGAGATAATCTGTACTTTTGCAACACCGCCCGAGGTTGTTTAAAAGTGTGTGAAAATCGCATGATTAAAATCGAATCACAATTTCACCGCCCTTGGCTACGTGCGCTGATGTGCAGAGGGGTGGAGGGGCGACGGGTGGAATTAAAGTGCCATTCTGCTCCTAGCACACCGCTCTCTTGCGATCCCCACGGAGCCCCAAAGACGTAGAGCGCGGTTAAGAACTGTGAGAAAAACAAGTTTCAGGATTGAGTCGTTGGCTCGGTAATTAAAGCCCGATGAAAGAAAAAGCTCGTGCAGAAGGCGAAGCTCTCCGAGGCATTTCGGGAACTGCTGTTTTCTTGGACGTGACAGACTCTTGGTGAGAAACCCAAACCCTCTCAAGCCTCCATCACTGCCTTTACAAAATTGTGCCGTCATATGGGATTTCGCTCTGGCAGCCATTTTTAAATCAGACTAACAAGGACCCTCACTTTTTTTTTGGTTATAAAAGAGAATATGTTCCCTAAATTTACATTGCTTAATATCAGTACAGTTTTAATTAGCGATTTTAGGGGACACACGATGCACATTTCATCTCAGGTTCAACCTCCCTGCTCCGTTTTACACAGTGGCAGAAGAGAGAAACTCAAACGTTGTTTTAGGGGTCTGCGATGACAAGAGACGGATGAACTATATTAAAAAACAATAAAAGAAATCAGTTGCTGTATGTTTGCAACGCCGGCGCTCATAAGATCGACCGGCCTGTGGCTTTATTATGTTACACACAGTATCATCTAGTAGAGCAGAAGATGTTGAATCCAACGGCTCTTCACGCCCAGATTACAAAGTGTGTTTGTTCCATCCGAGATCGTTCCCATTTACAACAATAAATATGGGATTTCTGCTTGAGAGTCTTTGATGAATCTGAAGTAGGGCTGTATTTTTACGTCTGCAAGGATGAGAGCATATATCTCTCACAATCTCTTTAGCACCCGCACGGACTGCAAATTCAATACAGACTTTCTGTCTTTCAACAAGCAAAGAAGCTCTGCAACTGTGCAACAAATAAAGACGGTGACTGTAGAAGGATTTGTATATGTCTTGTGATAAAACATTTAGAGGGAAACGTGTGGGCATTTAGGGTTTTGCTCAGTTTCCCAGTTTTTTGGGGGGAAAATGATTCATGTCCCTAAGCCAATAATTAGACAAGAAGAGAAATACCGCTTTCCTTATGAAAACCTAGTAACAGATGAGCAAACTCGGGCAATACATCTCAAATCATTGTGGTTTCCATTAACCCTTTGGACTTTAAACAAACGGTTCCCTCGAAGTGTCCAGCTATACACAGAATATGCAGTTTGTGATGAATATTCATTCACATGGATACTTTTGGTCTCCGTCAAATTCACATTGCCACCTTCCTCAATGCTCTAAACACAAAAAAAAACACTTAGAGCTGTGAGAATCAGTTCCTCCTCATTTGTCATGGTTTAATGAAGAATGAAGAAATGAAGAAGATCTGACCCGAGTTGAGCAGGTGCGGAAAGGGGAAACTCACCTAAAGAACGCACAAAACACAGAAAGCCATCACTTTACGATGTGATGTGGATTCACCGGACGGCCTCTCAAAGTCACCCAGTAATGAACCAGACATGTGACTCTGCATGATCCTTTTATCTTTGTGGAATCTAATCAGGTGTCTGCAGCTGGCCTTCCCCCACAGGTGCCGTGGGTAAGTGTATTATCCAACAACGTCACCAGCAGCCAATGTCTCCTACCCAGGAGATGAAGCCACCCTCCCGCGTGTCGAGCACACTATTGCCGGTGCGACTAACCCGCGGCTCTTTGCAGACATTAGTCGGTCATGTGACTTTCATCAGGAAAGGGATCTAGGGACATTAAACCTTTGTGGAAATATAATATAATCCATCCAGGCTCTATTTATAGAGCTGCGTACTATTTATGAATATGAACTTGAAGTAAGCCCATGCATCCTGTTTGGGATCAGGCAACCAAATCTTGACGATTACTCAGGAAAGAGGCTCCACCACCACGACAGATGGGGGAACACAGCGAGTTTCAGCGACCCTTCAAAAAACCTATTTCAACGGCAGGAGGAAACTGCATTGGGAAAGTGGGAAGTGGGAAAAAATCAGCATCTGTGCGTCTGAGAGTGATGTGAGAGGAATGGTTACCACACGATGAGAGCCAGGCAGCTGAGGAACAGCCTTCCTGCCAAGGTCAGCATCATCACGCCGCCCATATGTTCCTCCTGCAGACTCCCTGCGGCCCAGAGGAGGCCGAGTACGGCTTCAGCAGATGCGTTGTGTCTTTGCGCGTGCTTTACAGATGTGACGAGACTTTGGGGGAATATTACCAGCAACGGAAATTACACAGCAGGAAGCACTAATGACTTTATTAAAGTACCCAATGCACGCAGATAAGTCACTGCGGATGGGGAAGAGACAAGTTGGTAGTTATTAACAAAATGGCTTCATTAAAGAACGCAATACAACAAAGTTAAAAACAAAAATCACTAAAACCAGGTTTAAGATAACAATAAACCTAATTTTGTGATTTTACAGAATTATAGTAGAACACAGCAAACAAAACGGAGTAAAACGAAACAGCATTAAGTTAACTAAAGCAAAACCCAAGAATACAAAATAAAATCACGCAGGTTGTCTCTCTCTGCAGAAGGTGAACAGGTCAGGGCCACAAGGGAATAAAGGCCATGACGGCAGGGCCCTTCTAACTGATGCCACTGCAGAAGAGCTACGCAAATTCACGTCTTGTAGACGACGCGTCGAATAATCGAGCAGTAATTCGTTCTGTTAGGGAGGCGGTGACGGTGAAGATTTAGAGGCAGGAGTCCGTCGTTCACCTGAGTTACAGTGTCCGTCCATGACTCATTGTGCCAAAGAGCTTCAAGGTTGTTTGCATTAACAGTACAGTCTGCATAATTGATGGCTTGCATAAGACCTGTCATTCTTCATTCTTCATGGGGCTATCATCAACAAAAGACATTCTTCCGGATGTACTCCAGCTGGAAGTGAGCACGGACATATGGTCTGTGGACTTAAGAAGTTTGCATTAAAAGTTGTTTTGGAAGCCTTTTTTTGGGCCTGACGCAGCCAAGATGGCAGCTCCGCTTTCCATTTTGAAGTGTGCATCTGTTGCTTAAAAGGCCTCTTTTTTGTCAGCCAGCAGTTTTCCCAAATTATATTTGTGTTGCAAATCATGATATCTGTCATATCCGCTTGTGGGATTTGTGAACTAGTGAGCACCATGGTAGGATGCTTAAATGGCTGGAAGTCGGCGTAAACATGCACCCTCTCAAAGGTCAGTTCCATGTTTAATCCGCTGCAGAAAAATGCACACCTCTGTATGTATGTTTAACCTCTGTATACAACATGCATGATCATTCTCTCCCCGACGCTTCATTGTGTTGGGGTGAAGCTGCTGAGCTTTGAATTAGAGACGATGGTCGGCGGTGGCCGGAGCAGCGCAGGTTACACCTCACCGGGACACACAACCTCATCTCTACTCGACTGATGTCCTTACGCGACACGAGCACAATGATGCCCCTTTGCAATGTTCTCATTGCCTGCTGTGGAAACAATGTCATATTCCCACATGAACCATTGATACTGCTCACGTCCTGTGTACTGTATTTGCCGACAGGAGAAAATGTGATGCATTTAATGTATTAAATTAGATGTTACACAACGCTTCTCTTGTCAGTCATAAAGCAGATTTAGATGACGTAGATCCGGAGGGATTAGAAAGGTGTAATCAACCCAGCCCTGAGTATTTAGCGAAGGCTATAGTGATGACAGATAGCAATTAGCACACATAAATACGCACACATGCATATACGCCAAGAGCCTTCAAAAGCTCTCAGTTCAGGCGCCTGAGCGCAGAGCTTTGTAGCGAAAGAAATGACAGTTCTTGTCTCCTTCAGACAAGATTTGTGGCTGATGTTTTTGCAGCATTACGAGCATTTGTAGCTTCTACGTGTGACTTTAGGAAATAACATAAGGAATTCTGCATAAACACAATAATGTGATGAATGCTCGTGTAAACGCCTGCTGCCCCCGGGTACGGAGGTGAGTTTCCAAAGAGTAACTATATGCATGATTAAATGGGAATACATACCCTGCACCATGCCACAGGCAGTATTAGTCGCTCCACTTTAGAACAAGTTCATTTGTGTGGCATTTTAAAGAACACATCGATTAGCCCCAGACGGTTGCCACAACCGCGGGTCAACAGAAGGGACGCATCAATCACGACGAAATGGCCTCACTGCTAAATATCACTCATCCCTAATGAGGGCCTTTCCTCCATGACATTTATTTAGCGATTACACAGTCACACGCGCGAGCCGCTCTGATCCCAGGACTGTTGAAAAAAGAGCTCACCGGCCTCGACGGAGCAGAGCAAACCTGCCTCCTGATTGCTGTAGACGAATACTTATTGCAGATGCCGGCACCGCGGAGGCCGCGTTTCCTTTACGGTGTCGATGAAGCATGGCGAGCTCATGCGCGGCAGCAGACTTTAGTTTTACCCGACGCGGCGGATGCAGTCGGGCGAGGCAGACATCCGCTGTGTTATTACATTTTCACACACTGCAATATCATCGAGATCAAACCCTTGCTGTTTATTAGTGTGTGTGTGTGTGTGTGTGTGTGTGTGTGTTGGGACATACCCGGAGGTACTATCCTAATTTATTGACGAGGTCAACACAGACCTGACTCTCCATCATGAGGCTGTTTAGTTATTAAACTTGTATTCCACTTTTAAAAGAGGAAGCTGTTGGACATGGAAGGAAAATGACACATCAAAAAACAAAGAGTTAAACGTGTTATAACATTTCAGACCTTTGTTCTCAACACTTTAGAATAAGAATGATGGATTTATTACCTGTCTATTTGTGGTCTCCATAAAATGTTGGACCGCCTAAATCTATTCCAGTAACAACTATTCTCCTATGTTTTTATTCCCTTACTCAAGATCATCCGACGTGCTCGCGCCATCAGCACATCGTCATCTTTTCAGGTTTTATTTTAGACGTTCATGTCTGCCTCGACTCGGGAAATGTCCTGGGAATTATTTGGTGCAGTGCAACCCCCAAAAAGCTGCTCAGATTTCTTTACCCGTCACGATGAGCCTGTCGAAGCTCAGCCCCTGGTGTTTACCGATGATCCCCCACATTAAGGCTGCAAGGCACAAAGACGACGGCTCGTGTGATGGAAGTAGCTGGAGTGTCACTAAAGCGTTGGGATACGTGTCGTTCTGCTAAATGCACAATGCAGTTGTTTCAGGACTACAGATGGAAGCCTCTTGGGTTTTATTTTTGGCCTCTGTGGTCAAACAACGCAACGTTGTAAATAAGAATTGGTGGTTTGTCTGGAGATCTTCACTTTTGCCCAAAAGATTTATTCCAGATTGGTGAAAGTAATGAGTTTCAGTGTTGCAACTCAGGAAATAATAGTTTTCTTTAGTATATCGAGTACAGCTAGGATTTTCTTATCTTATCTTCCTTAGTGTTATGCTGGACCTGTATATTTTAGGAACCGCATGAATGACTTCAAAGAAATTAAAAGTTTTGGCGGGCCGAGGGTTTAAGTTAAAATATTCCCGTGCTTTTCTCCGTCACGACTACCTCTGATAAGGTTTGCTTGGAAGAGTAAAAGTACATTTCTTAAAGTAGAAAAAGCAAATTCTCAGCCCATTCCTTTGTCCACGGCGCTGCCCGGGGAAGAAATAGCACGCCTGAAGAAGAGGCGGCCTTGCTGGCACACCACAAAGAAGGCAGTCTTTTGAATCCCTTAGTGCACTTGGCTATTCCATCACAAGGGACGGTACGCTGTCCTTGAGAGGACATGAACAGTGGAGACAATGAATGTGAGGTCACCAAGAGCTTGGACAGGAGTGGCAACAAGTACAGCACATGCAGAACTGCTACCGATGTGTCACGTTTCATTTCCTTTAGTTTCACTGTTTTCTGGTGCCAAAAGGCAGCGTCTTTTTTACACAATTGTTTTATTCAAAGGTACACTGTGCAATGCTTAAAATGTCCTGCTTCAACATGTTCTTATGTCTTTCTCTGCCCCAGGCTCGTGCTGATAACAACGATTTCATCATCGGAGTTGATAGTTTGAGGAGTCGTACGATCGTCTGACTGGTCAACTCACTGATGGAGTCAAAGTCTGCATTTAACTGTGCTTTACACTTCGTAAAAAATGGATGCAACTGTTCCCCGTTGCTCTAAAAGAGCTTGAACACTGACAAGCCTCGATTCGATTTAGATTTACAGCCAGCGCTCAAAAACCTAAGAATATTCGTCGATGAGCACATACAAGTTAGTGAAAGCCTTCGGTTACCTTTCAGCCCATCAGCTTCGACCCCTCGAACTGATTTATTTAGTGTAATATTCAAAAAGTATTGATTTATGCCTCCGGGGAACATAACTCAGTGGGAGGTTGTCAGCTATGCTGTCATGCAGCAGATACAGCAAGAGAGAGAGAGAAGCAGAAAAGCACTCACAGAGTGGCGTTGGAGACTAATTAAGTCGTATGTGGCACTTCCGCGCAGCACTTCTGTGTGCCGAAAGCAGTGGTTTGAGTTCACAGCCCGAGGGCAGAATCTCATTTTACATTCAGCTCCTGTTGCAGCTCTCCTGGCTGCAGCGAGCTTCCCACAGTTTTAACATCAAATGACATTCTTACAAAGCAAAGGCCCTGCATGTTTGCTCTCGCAGTTGATACTAAGTTGTGATATTTGCCACTGCTTTGTTTGCTTTGTCTGCAGAGGAAGTCGGTCAGAGTTTGAATTTGGTAATGTATCGGTATTGATTATGTCCCCTTATCATAGAAATATAAAAAGAAAGATAAAGGGGGAAAAAATATATTACGACAAACACCGAGCATTAAAACAAGAATAACTTTACACACCATGTAAATACATTTAATTCCCATATGTGTTTTTTGGTCTCAAAAGGTTATGAAAGCTGAGAGAAAATCAGCTGCCCACGAGGGCCCTCTAGTGGTGAAACATGAACCCTCCTCAACCGCATTGAATGTCTGAAGCACTCGCTTGTTATTTCTACCACATTAGCATGATACTTGTTGACAGACAGAAATGGACACCCGAAGCAACATGATATTTTTCAACATATCACTGCAAGGTTTAATGTGTTTAAGTAAAGTCTATATTTCCTTAAGGCTTTTTGTTGCACATACACAAAACTCCCTGAAGTTAAACCAGAAATAATTGGGTAAGTATAAATATAAATGATGATGATGATGATGAAGAAGATGATGATGATGATGATGGTTCATTGTGTTATGGATCAGTGTCCTGCAGGGAGCGCCCGTCTCCAGTATTTAGTTCACTTCCCACCTGTTCTACCTGCCCACAGAAAGTATCATGGTGACAGAAACATCCAGAACAATACTGGCAGGAGACCTTCAGAATAAAAGCGTTAAAAACACTACATACGAAATTCTGTTGAATCCAGACAAAAGTTGAATGAAATGAGGGGAATATACGTATACTAGAACACCCTCCAGAGGCAAATATTGTTTTACGATATTTATTTGACTGCTTAAGTCACTAGCGACTTTTCAGAGCAACAATTTGGATTTTTGAGAGTTAAGGAATGAAGTTTTAGTCAAGCCTGATGTTCATGTTACACACCCAAAGTGATAATGTAGCATATAAAGAATATCAGTTAGACATTTTAATTGACAGACCATCACTTTGTACGTTCACTAATGGGACATTTTGAATGCGTTATCCTACAATTCAGTATATTGATACATCTCTACTCCGTAAGATAATAAAGTTAACGATTAAAATACTCCGTCCACCAATGGAAATGTTGCCACGCCTCGACTTTTCAACCAACAATAGATTTAATTTGAAGGCGACCCACCGGAATCTCGCCGTTGTTCTGGTTCTCCACTCGGCTTGACCGCCCACCTGCTACCCCCCCCCCCCCCCCCCCCCCCCCCCCCACCTCTCTCCCTCCTCTAAACTCACCTCCCACAACAAGTTTGACAGCTCAGTAGCCGGCTGTCCTCCTCTGGACGTGTCCCCAGGTGTGTCTCCCGCTCGGCTGCTGTGGTTCGCGTTGGGCGTGTGTGCGCGTCGCGTCTCCTGCTGGACTTAAGGACGTCCATGCGTCCGTAGGTTCGGTCACTGCCCCCCCTCTGTTGGATATTTTGTTTTGGTGGGGCGTTTTTTTGAGAGGAAGAGGGCTGTTTGGAAGCGTAGTTCTCTTCGGCTGTGGTGGAAGGGTCTCATTGGACAAGATGTCGCGGAACGTGGAGGAGGTGACCAAGCTCACGGAGAGCACCTACAAGGTGGGTACAGGCGGACTGCGTCGATCTGATGTCTGCTGGGTTTTTAGGGGTTGAGAAATTAGATCCACCCTTAGAGCGGCATGGGAAGTGCTCTGAAGAGTTCCTTTCATTCATTAACTTTAGTTAAGATTAGTGGATGATTTGAAAGTGCTTTTTGGATTCTTGGCAAAGTGTCTCCCGAAACATAATGAATTGTCAGATGCTTTTCACTTAGCTGTGGTTGCTATGCGGTTTCATCGGAGTCCTTAATTGCATTAAGGATGTGGGCCGAAGATGTAGATTTAATCTGCACATCTTTAAAAGGACAACTTTTAAACCTTGTGTTTAACAAAGCGACTAATTCACTAAAGAAATGCTTTTCATCAGCTAAGGCAGCCCAGGCAGTACTTTCTACACCGCACACTCCACAGGTGTCAAAGTAAATGGGATTACCCATAAAACGCCGGGCAGCCCGCACTGCTCCTTGGTGTGATGAAATGCAGGGAAAAAAAGACTCCAGGTTTAATAATTTAGCCGAGTGAGTTATGTGGTAAGATTACCCAGCGAGCTCCTCGGCTGCCACGGGCCAGCAGCTGCGTGTTTACCTTAGTGCTGCAGCGAGTCAGTGGGAAATGGTCTGGATGAAACATTTGTGGGTAATTATTTCACAATCTCTTAAATGAACGTGATACCTGAGCCCGCAGTGGGGAGGGAACACTGTTTGCCAAGTGTGTCCCAAGGTGGATTATCCAGGTTGAATCATTTCCAGGTTGCTGCTGTTGGGTGTGAACCCGAGCTGAGACGTCATTGGGATGTGTGACAGGGCGAAAGAAGAGCTCAACGAGTAGAGCGATATACAAGACAAGAAGCGACTACTGACAATAACTCTGAAGCAACGCTCGTTCTTTTTATTTTGAAGGGTTGTCATCTGTTTCATTTTGCATGCAGTGTTTCGTTGATTTGGTTGCTCGCTGCCCTTATAGTCACATCTGACGTCACTCGGTCGGGTTGGACTATCACCCACCCGCTGAGTCAGCGACAATTAAAAGCCTGAATGACTAACCGTGTCCCCGACCCACCCAGAGCGTGATGGACCAGTTCAACCCGGGACTCAGGAACCTGGTCAACCTGGGGAAGAGCTACGAGAAATCAGTGGCTGGTGAGCAAAGCGCGTCTACGTGAACATGCATTCACATTTCATTCGGATAAAACGAATGCTTTTGACTAGAAGGTTGCCGTGGCGCGACTTTTGCAGAGAATATTTAGGTTGCATCGGGGAGCGAATATAAGATTAACGGCCGTTTCATTGTTTTTCTCAGCAATGATCCTGGCGGGAAAGTCGTATTTCGACGCAATGTCTAAGATCGGGGAGAACGCTGCACTGTCGCCTGTCTCCAGAGAATTGGGTGAGTTTCCATAAGTCCTCTGCATCCCTACAAGCACTGCCGGACATCCCGCTTACCTGAAACCGCCGCTTGTCTCACTCAAGATCCAGATGTGGTGTAAACAATGTTGGTACTCAATAGAAACGGACAAATCAATGAGGCAAACTGTAATAAACGCAAGATAACACAAGTGGAACGTGAGTACGGCGGGTCATTGTTTTACGACGCCGCCAGCTTCTGCTGATCGCGCAGATATGCAAATCTCCGATAGCCAAACTTGGATACCTCGTCCTTCCGCGTAGACCACGAGGAATCTGCGTGAGGACACAATGATCTGACACACAGCACAGCGACCCGCGCGAAGGGGCAAACACAGCAGCAAGTTGATGCTTTGCAGCGATGGAGCGGCGTGCGTGCCATGAGCGTAAAGCGCCGCAGCTCAGCACGTGTTATTTTCTCAGCAACTCCCGCAGGCTTCAGGCCCCGCGAGCTCAACTGTAGCCCCCGAAGGTGCCCGGCCCCCCTAACCCGCTGTCACTGGTGGCACACGCTTTGATACAACCACGGCGCGTCCCTGCTGATTAGCAGCCACAGTGCTAATTAAATCCAGCAGCACAGTAGGAAGAGCCACCTGGTGTCGACATCCTGGCGAACCTAAAGCGATGCCACCCAAATAACAAAACAAAACCAAAAAACATTAAAGTGTCCCGCAGACTTGAGGGAGGCAAGTTCCTGCCTAGTGAAGAAACGTGACAGATGTGGTCGGATTCATTTCATGCTGGCGGCAAAAGATTCCGATTCCTGGTTTGATTTATTATTGTATATCATTTATTTATTATGAATCCACATCTCAGCTTTCTTTTCCTCCACTGGATCAGCGTGTTGGAAACAGTCGTTGTTTCTGCAACAAAGACTCGAGTGTCTGTAACATATGAGAATATTGACATTTGAGAAGTGGCAGGACAAGTTGAGACATATGCCTTGAACCGTGGTTAAATGTTTATATCTACAGGTATCGGATCATCCCTGAAAGTCTAATTGTTGATTTTGGTTGGTTAATAAGTTATAGTTTACGATCTCCTGTTGTGGAGAATAATAATGTTCTCTTTACGTAAACAAAAACGACACGGCAGAAACACCCAGGTGGGTTTTCATGAAGCCGAAGATTTTACATTGCAGAATTCCCACCCCGATTTGGCCAGATAGCTGAATGAAAGCTCTTTCGTATTGAGTGTCCACGTCTTTTTAGAGCAGTTCACAGTAAACTAGCTCCTCTCGTGGCCTCTTGGATTAGGCTTTGCGTAGTAGTAAGTGAAGTTGAGATGACGGGAGCATAAACACACTGCTGGATATAATCAGTGTCCATGATAACAAAAACAATCCCCCCCCTTTTTTTTTACGATTTAAAAATACCCGAAAAATAAAAAGAACAACACGCCATTAGCTTTACAAAACCGTTTTAACGTTGGGTGAAGTCACACTCCGCACCCTCTAATCTCCGTATTAGTCAGAGACACATGATGGCAGATCAGTTTGGCCCCAGTCATTATGGGCGATTATGTAGCGCAGCGGCTGATTACATACAAACTAATGCCTTTAATGGACAATACCAATGAAAGCAGAATTTCTGCCTGCAAAGAGCTTCGGGGATGTGGAGAAGTTCTTCCCGTCAGAAACCTGAGCTCCAGTGACGCGTAGCCAGCCAGGAACCAGATACCCTTGAGAGGCATCGGAGGGCCGGTGTACCTCGTCCTCATGCCTTCTTCCTCCAATTCCTTTAGTCTCCCTTCTTCCCTGCCAGAGGTCAAATGTCAACAGCTCGTTCATTCAGCCACTCGGGCATCTCACTTTTTTTTTACTTCTGCTGTAAACCCATGCAGGGTCGAGACTTATGATCTAGAGCACCAGGGTGCTTGTATGTGAGGTGAAGCTAAACTGCAACCCAAAAAATGTTGTTGGTCCAATTAGATCCGATCTGATCAGGACCTTACAGCTGTTGGCAAAAAAAAAAAAAAAACTATAGAGTATTAAACAGCCTGCGAGATGCCAGGTCTCTGCAGCATTTTGTTATCTGCAGGGAATTGAATCCCATCCAATCTTGTCCTTTTACAGCCAAAAAGGCTTTGCAGACGCTTCATAGACCAACACTGGCACGCACGCACGCACACACACACACACGGTCCAGGCCCAATCAAATGGCATCAGGCCTACTTTACATAATCCAGCATGTTTGCATGGCGTGTCAGGTGGCTCTCTCCTATGCCAGAATTATTTTGCACACAGTCAAAAACCGTGTAAGAACTGTGGGCCGCTTTGAATGCTACAGGCGAAATCAGCTTAAAGCACAGAGGGCTTTTTTCTTCTATGTTTGGCACCGGTTCCGTCCATTCCATTTTCATCTGCGCTCCGGGGCGGACACGGAGCTCAAGACTCAAGAACAGAGCTGTTTCTTGAACAATTTGATTTGTCTCTTGCAGCCGAGTCATCCTTGTTCATATATTTCATTCATCTGTTCGTCATAGAGTAAGAAAGAAACAAAAGAACCACAGCATGTTCCCCCCCCCCCCTTTGTCTCATTTGCTATCCTGTGCACATGTTTGCTCAGTGCCGTGACCCACCTCGCGTTGAAGGACACGAGCACACGTCCCGTAGCTGCTCCGTTGTTTGGCCCCATCACTCGAGGAGCAGAGGAGCCGTTACAGCCGCCGTCTGGTCTCCAACCATAAACCCCTCTTGGCATTTGCGCACCCGGCCTGCTGCTCATCCCGAACACCCAGGCCAAGCGTTCGACGCAAAGCATCCAACTTGCGGAATTGTCAGACGCCACGACTCCAGACGCGTTTGAGCCCGTCTCTGCTGTGTGGGTTTACCTAGGCTTGGTTGTGTTGGCTAATGGCGGCGAATGGCTGCCTGTGTAATCCACATCCTTCCACACTTTTTGCCCTGGCGCCTTATTGCGTCGATCGAGAACACCTGTTGCTCGGCAACGTTTTGCACAGGCCCGTGACAACATTAAACAAAGGAGTTTGAGCAGCTGGATTGAAACTGCTGTTGAGTCACGTGGCGTTAACGGAGCTCTGTGTCATTTAAAATGCCACATTTGCTAAACTAGTCCGTCAGGTATTTGACTGTGCACCACGCCCGGTGACACGGTTAAGATTACATTGTTCCTGCCGTAAGATAAGGCAACGTTGAGGTCTGACACGTCGAGAGGTTAGTTGTTTATTTTGCAGCAGCTTCCTTCTGAGTAACGTGGTGAACTGCACCTTGTAAAGGGAACCTGTTTGGTTGCGTTATAGGTTTACAGCATCTACAAACATGGAAATAATGGATGAGAAAAGTCTTCATTCATGAAGCCAACCTCTTTGTGATGGTGAAGGGGTTCTATTTATACACATCCTCGCTAGTTTCTGTGCTCTGGATCAGAAGGCACCGTATCTGTACGGTGGAAAATGCGGCTTTGACAAAAAAAAAAAGTTTGCTCAAGGTTACATCGCTATCTGCAGCCGTGTGCACAGCTGTCATTGTGCACAGAAAACGCTTTAGGGAAAAGTTCAGCAAGGGAAAAAGACAGAACAACTGGTATCGGGTTTCCATTCAGAAATCCGGCTTTAAACTTCAGCGCAGGTGTCTTTCATTTTCATGAGTGAAGCAGCGATGGTCTGGATTTGTGAGAAATAAATGAGACTTCACACGGACCCCTGACGCACGTGCACACCACATACCTGTGCACCGTATCTGCTCAAATATCTGCTGACTGTCCATCACGTTTTCAGTCTTAAAAGCGACCCCCCGACCCACATCTGTGTCACGTTGTCCTGCACACATCTCTGCACACGTGGTTGCTTCGTGTGCTTGTTAAAAAAGGCTTCTTGTCAAGGGATCGAAGGCCAAATGTGAGGGGCACCGTGCAGGTCACAGGCGCTCAGACTTCTCACAGCGACGCGTTTACTACGAATCATTAGTGCTTAAGAAAAGTTTGCAATGTATTTATTTGTCATTTATTCCTAAGAAATGTGTGTATTCCGTTGTGTTTTAATAATCACTAGAGGTGTGTACTGCAGCGAGGGTATCGTGTAATTGTCATTTTTCACGCTACATAATACTGATTTGATTGCCTTTGTTGGTAACATGCAATGCCAGGACGTTGGGTTGTGTGGCTGCCTTCCCAACACAGAAAGCAGTCCAGCTTTTCCTGTATTCATTTTACTTTCGTCCCAGCAATGGAAATCTAACATAACAAAATCAATAGCCGGGGATGTTTAATGGTTAAAGAGATGCTTCAAAACCTTGAACTGTATGTATTGTGTGTTTCTGTCTTAGAAAGCAACCAAAACCAAACAATGCGATCACTGCCCATATTCTGATGTGTGTGTATTTTTACGTAACCATTATATTTGTCTCCCTCCTGCTCCTCCTCTGTCTATGCGACAGGTGGCGTGCTCATGGACATCTCAGAAGTCCACAGGAAGGTTCATTTCGAGCTGGAAGAAAATGTGAGTACTTTCCATTCCGACGGAGCCGCCCCACCCGAACACACATTCGTCCGTCCCTCTTTGAAACTGTTACGCAATAATATTTAGACAACCGCGAGCCGTGCGTCGATTCACTGAGCGCCATTCGGCAGACATGCCGTCATTGGGAGCTTCCTCCTCCTCCTCCTCCTCCTCCTCCTGTGATCTCAGTGCCTCTCCCTCCACGTTCAGGTCGGATGAGGGAAAACAACAGGTTTGGGTTGTAGCAGCACCTGTTGGTTCCCCTCCTCGCTCAGGACAGGCCTCAACGTGCCCGGTGGAAAGCACCAGCTGGAGACGCTGCACTCTGTGGCAGCCTCGTTAGCATCAGCCAATTATCTTCGTTCTGCTTTTCAATAAGTTGTAAGCATCATTCGGTCAGCATGATGGTAGAAATGAAGGTCAGGCGCTCATGAGAAGTTCCTGGAGCTCAGGGTTGCGTCTTTCAGTCTTGACTCAATCCGTTTGTGGTGAAGAGCTTTGAAGAAGGCTGCGAAAACGCACACAGGATGAACTCTAACATACAAATGTTTTCCATTTTCATTTCACACATGACTCTTCCAACATTACATTTTCAGTTCATTTGTCAGTCTCCTCGTGAAGCACCAACAATTGGTAACATTTGGTTTGCTAATGAAGCCTCTTAATGCCAGAGCTTGAACAATAAGGTCAGTGCGAGGGCAGTAAAAGCTCCTCTGAGTGGGTTGACTTGTTAATGGCTCCAGCTGATGAGTCACAGCATCAATTCAAGTCAGGGAAAATGAAAAACGATGGAACAAAAACCTCTCAGATGCTTGGATTCAGGTCGTCTGCTTTGTGTGCGACGAGGTCTCCGGGGGCTTCCGCGTGATCGTTAATCGGGTTTTCCAACCCTTCGGTCCGCCTCGCGTGGCCTAGACGTGATGCCGCCGCATCACGACTAGACTAGGCGGTGGCGATGGGAACACCTGACGCGTTCTCCCTGCGTGCCTGCAGACAGCCTTCGTCCTCCCCAACAAGTTCCTAATCACCGGTGTGTCTTCTTTCCTTCTTCTGTCCCTGGCTCCTCCCCCTCCTCCTCCTCCTCCTCCTCATCACCTGAAGTTTAAGAGGTTCCACAGGGAGATAATTGCCGAGCTGGAGAAAAAGACTGAGATGGACGTCAAATACATGACAGTAAGTCGTTTCGGTGCCGTTTCTTTGAATGTCTGTGTTCGTCCTCTCTCATGAGATCACGCGCTGCCCTTTGCCTTCAAATCATTTGTGACCTTTTACAGGCGGGAACATTTATATGGGGGTTTAATTTGAACTCCAAGGAAGTCGATGGTGTAATTTCGGTCATTATGACTGGAGGCATGGCAATTACTTAATGCCCTAATAGGAGATGTTACTGCACCATAGAGGAATAACAAGGTTGTCACGGTTTGGGTCTCGTGTAACTTCACTTCCTGCCTCGTCCTGTCTTCCCCTGTGATTGTCTGCCGTGTTGATGATTGTTCCCACCTGTGTCAAAAATTCAAAACTTATTGAAATAGTGAACGTCTAATGTTATATTTGTAACTCACGCATGTGGCTGACGGATCCAACTTAACAACAACAATTTTTCGAAATGGTTTAGTCCATAAGCACTTGCATTATACATGGCACTATGATCCCTGATGTTATGTCCAGGGAAGAAATACAACTGAGGTATGGACGTAACTTTTTGAAGAAAAATCAAACCCAAATAAGCTGAAATCGAGCCGGCAAACTCACGATTGAATTTTTTTTTTTTTTTTTACCACTCGACGATCAGGTCGTCGTTCCACTCACAAGGATGTCCTCCTTCCTCTGCTGCAGGCCACCTTCAAGAGGTACCAAATCGAGCACAAGATGAAGCAGGACTCCCTGGAGAGATCCCAGGCGGACCTGAAGAAGCTGAGGAGGAAGAGCCAAGGCAAGAACGCCAACAAGTACGAGCACAAGGAGAGCGAGGTGAGCTGGACGTCTCAATCTCTCTTTGCCGACACAGACGGCGACATTCATTCGCAGACCGAGACACCCGAGACGCACCGGGTCAAAGGAAGTGTAACAGTAGGTGGGGATAATCTGCGAAGCGTCTGTCTGTGCAGCCATGCACGGGAAGATCTGCTTCCTGTTTGATATTTTTTTTTTTGCCAGCTCCATGAATACACCCGCGTGTCATCTTCTCTTGATCCACCTGCACGCTCACTGATAGGAGGACACACACACACACACACACACAGACACACACAGACATGCACAATAAGCAATCAAACAGGTGGGGGTGGGCGGATGTCAAATATTTGACCAAAGCTACCGGATGTAAACTACTGTATAATCAAAATCGCCATCTCCGCACTTTATGACTGCCAGTCGTCATGACAACCATGTAATAAATGTGTCTAAGTGGACATTCCCCAGACGCATTCAAATACAAAAATTCTGTTCATAATATGCATCGTTTTTTATTGCATTTTGGACAATAGTAGGCTTATTTTTGTCATCGTCACCGCAGGTGCTCTAACTGCGACACTTAATCTTTGAGGAATGTGAATCATTATAGTCAGCCATGACGTGATGCCACCACGCCCAGCAGTGCCTCCGCTCCATGGAAAGAGTACAACGACGGCGGCCTCAGATCTTACACAACCTCCCCACGATCAATCCACTCGTGTGTGTGTGTGTGTGTGTGTGTGCGTGTGTGTGTTAAAGGGCTCATGTATTCTCTCAACACGGTCAACCTGCCTGAATGTGTAAGTTAGTTTTGGACAGGTTTTAAGTGTCTGTGGTCTTTATCAACCCAATCTGACGTTACACGTTATGTTCTTGAAGGACGATGCATAATGGTCAGCCAGGTGTTATTATGGGGTGTGAAAGGCGTCACTGGGAAACAGCTTCTGCAGCCAAGGAGAAGTAAAGGGCCATCAGCTGCGTGTGTGTGTGTGTTTGCCTCAGTATTTGCATCTTCTTGTTTGTTGACATGTAGCCACAGAGCTACATCTGTTATCACAGCGTATCTGGCCAGATATCATGAAACTCTAAATGGAGAAGTTCATGGCAGGCACTGTTTGCACAAGGATATAATCACCTTTGCTACGTCACTTTTATCCCTGAATGCTCACACGTGTGTGCGCAGTTTTTTTTACATCCTCTTAGTTGTTATAGAAATAATTCAGTAGTGTTTTTTTCTGTCTGACCTCAAAACTCATTTTCAACACCCAGAGAAACAATCCTAATAACATTTTGGTGTAGCTTTATTGAGGTTTTTGTCTTTTGCTGTTCCTATTAATTGAATTGTGAATTTACAAACAATCTCTTTCCTCCTGGCTGCCGCATTTATGTGTCCAATATGTTTTGGGCCATAAACACGTTTGTCCTGGTGAACGTCGCCCTCTGCAAAGGCTTCAACGGTTGTAACATGTGAATAGAGCGAGGCTGTGTGTCACAGTACGAGCAACTGTCGAGGGCGTGCCGATTCATGACATGGATCGCAAGTGTAGCTTTGAAAAGGAACCAGGAACAAAGGACAATGTTAAAATAGGCGCAGGCCGAGATGTTAATATGTGAATGTTACTTTTCCCAAATGCTCCTATCTGGTCATTAATGCTAAAATTGATAATACACTAATACAATTCTTTTGTTTTCTGCTGATTTTTAAACCGTTTTTCTTCACAAAGTGATAATGCCAAATCAATCAAGAACACTCCAGACAAAAATCCTTTCGTGGTCTTTTGACCTTTTTATAATCTCAGGCTGTCTGTGCAGATAACAAATTCCCTCTCTGCAGTCTCCCTTTACTCCCTTTTGCTTTTTTTTCCTTTCAGTAAACCTCCAAAGCAATCTAATCGGTCAATGCTGTAAATTGTAGTCCAATAATAACTCCCCACCCCCCTGCAGGAGGAAGATTAGGGTATTCATAAAGGAAACCTGGTCCTTCTATGCAATTTGCCCTGGTTGGGTTTGTGTACAGATGGGCAGTGAAAGGGACGAGATGGCTTCAGACCGTGTGGTTTGAGAAGATAAATACATCGTTATCTCTTTGAAGTGGTACTTTGTAAGACAGTTTGTCTTTTGCTGTCAGCCTAACGGATTTCTATCACACAATACTGACTTATTACGTCTTCATTACAATATTGTGTTATATGTGCGTTTTTGTTTTCAGTGCCTGGAAACGTTGACAAGCCGTCAGATGGACATGCAGCTGTTCATCGCCGAGGGCTGCAAGGAGGCTCTGGTGGAGGAGAAGAGACGCTTCTGTTTCCTGGTGGACAAACACTGCATGTTCTCCTACCAGTTTGCGTCCTTCCACGAGAAGGTACACGTGACTTCCGCGGAAAGTTGAGCTTTTCCTTGTATACATATATCGTTACAGGCTGCTGTACGTGTAAAGCCATCTTCATGTTCTACTTAATGCGTCTTTGAAAGGGAAATCCAAACATGTTGGGTTGAATCTCTTACTGCTGAACCGCCGATCGCAGCGTTCCCCTGTTGCCATAGTGATGAGAATGTGGGCACAGCTTTTACTGATTGTTGTATTGTAATACTCTAATGTATGTTTTCTTTCCAACATCTCGGCGGACAGGCCAGAGACTTGCTGACGGCAAAGCTGAACAGCTGGCAGGACCAGTGCAGCGACGCCTCCGACATGCCCGACAGCATCTTGTCCATGATCGAGGGACTGCAGACGCCCATCTCCATCACGCCTCTGCCGTCTCCCTCCCCGTCGCGGCACAGCATGGTATGATGGGAAGCACCGATAAGGACGTGTTCTCGCTGCATCTTGGCATGATAGAAATGATAGAAATCCTCCAATGACATCCTTCCAGATTGATGATGGGATTCGTGAGCTTTTTGCTGTATGGATTTGCATACCAATAAAGAGAGAGCAGTGTAAAATATTGATATTACGCAGTGTATTTTTGTTTTTTTGCTATCAAGATTAACTACATTTATTAAGCAGGATGTGGATTAATATCCACATAGATGCAATTATGTTTCGTGTGTTACGGCAATATAAAGTTAGAATAACTTTTTGCATCTTATAGTACGTTTGTTTGGTGACTTTTACTAGATTGTTGAATCCTCTTGCTAAATGTGTAATGGGTTGATGTCTAGCTTTGGACGAGGCCATTGGTGTAATCATTAAACAAAGCTTAATCAAATGCAACGTCTCTGCCACAGTGCTCGTCGTGCTACAAATAATAGGTGAGCATGATTTAGTCATACAATGTGGTCTGATTTTAAACTCTGCAGCAATGGCCTCAGCCAGATGTGCGAACACGGTAAAAACATTGTCATTTGAAACGGTGGCTTTTCTCCTCCTTCGCTCTCTATTCCCGTGCTAACGTTTTGCTGCTAACTGTTGTTTCAGCAGAACACGATCGCTCCTCCGGCCCCGCCGCTGAAGGCTTACAGTCCTCTGGCTAACATGTTCACCCAGGAGAACGACATCGCCACGGCAACCAGAACCACCAACGACAGCATAGGTATTTCTGCCATGGAGCTTTTCAACCTGTGCTTTTTTCTGTCATGAAACGTGCACCCCAATGTTGGTTTTTCGGGGTGTATTGAAACCAGCTACGCATGTATTGTCGTTCAGTTTTGTACAGACTTTCACACTTTGGTACAGTGATCTTACTGACGCCGCGCTTTCCCCCCCATCGTCCTCCTCACCGCTCTCCCATCCCTCTCTACCAGACCACCAGGACAACAACCTGGCCAGGTCCGTGTCAGTCGCCACGGGCCTCAACAACATAGTGAAGAGGCCGCGGGTGCGCACCATCTTCCCCCACACGGCCGGCGGCAACACCACGCTGCTCAGCTTCGACGAGGGAGACGTCATCACGCTGCTCATCCCCGAGGAGAGGGACGGGTGGATGTACGGCGAGCTGGAGAAGGGCGGCAAGTGAGTCAAGTCGCACGGCGACCGAGTGATGCGTTGCGAAAGAGTCAGTTTTACACACAAACAGGGAGAGGGATGCCGTTCTGTTCTTACAATGCATGTGTGATGTCACACTTTCGGTTACCTTCCAGCCCACGGAATATGAGCGAGAAGTGATTCCCTCACAATCTCCTTCACTTCATCGGGGCCGGCTGTTATGATCGACACGATCTGAGCACAGGGTCCCTCTTCAGATTGTTGTGCTGCCCGTGTACCCTCGCTGATGGGAAAGTGATCAAAGTGAAGCATGGCCTGCGGCTGCGATGTAGGTTAGCGAGGCCGCAGGGAGGCACAGGGAGACGGTAAGAGCACCGCCTGCTCGCCCACGCAGATCAGCACCACCCAGGCTCCCTTCTCCCGAGTCTCTGATGCCTGATATTCGAAACGGGGATTTGATCTGACATCTTGGCCGTGTGTTATTATTTTTTTCATTCATGAAGTTTGATCTTTATCATTTTGAAAACCGATCAAGGGCAGAAAGGCAGTTTGGTCATGCTGCTTGGCAAGCATTGCGAAATTCGGCGCCCAAAGGCTTAAAAATGTGTCAATGATCATGTTAATCCGATCACAGCGTCTGATGAGACGAGCTCCGCCTCCTTCAGGAGCTTTGGCTTTCGGGAGTTTTTGCAAGGTTTCTTCCGTTTGTCTTCCAACACCTTGAGTGGTTCGATTGATGGACAGAGGGAGTCGTATACGCCACCCTGCAGCAACGCTTGACCAATGAGAACAATGAGGACAATGCGTATTATCATCAGGGTCACTTTTCCTGTTGATAATACTTATCATTCAAACGAGCTTGTTGGCCTTTTGCTTTCTAGTCCATGAGGCGTCAGTCTAGGGGAAAGTAACCACCTCTGGCTACCGGTGCTTTTTAGTTGCCCTTGAACAAGGTTTTTATTTGTTGTTTCAGTGGCAGTGCCTGCCATTTCAAAACCCTTCCCTTGATAAACACAAGCTGCTAATGATGTGAGTAAGATTGAGTGAGGTGTATTTTCCAATGGGGCATTTTTATCGCAGGTCCACAAAGAACCCATTTTCCATGCCAGATGGGAAAATATTAACATGATCTACTTGGGATGTGGTGATTAGGAACAACCTTGTACCATAACGGTACGACACACAGTCCTTGGGCTGAACTTTTAATAGCCACACTGTGACTTTTGGTCTTTTTCCTTCGTGATTTTTTTTGTTTTCAAGCTCAACTAAGATTCTTTTGATCATATCGGGGAATCGTTGGAGGACCCTCATCTGATTAAATCATTTGACTAACCTCATAACATTGGTCTCGATCTGATTTTCCTCAGACATTGTGGTGGTGTTTGTTTGTGTGGGCTCAAAATGCATTCAAGTCATTGATTTCATCTGCTTCTTAGAAAAGACGGCATGTAAACAGTCCCTGGCAACCAGAGGAGATTTGCTGTTAGAAAAGATGCATTTCGCAAAATTGAACACGAACTTTGATCATCCCTGTTTACAAATCAGATGCGTTCATCCCTGGTGACATCTTTTCTGTGCTGAATTCTTTCGCTGCCATAGTAACCAGGACATGCATCCACACGGTATATCATTATAACAGCTGTGTATCATCTCCACGCACACTGTGGGGAAAACAAGCATCCCCCTCTGGTTTGGGAGATGGAGGACTTTGTTGAGCAAAGCCCTTCGCTGATCATTTGGAGAGTGTTTTCGGATCGCTGTGTGCAACGAGAGCCGCTGGGCCGCAGGGTGCAACTCCGATGTCATCGCCCCCCTAACCTGGCTTCTCTGTCTGGGTCTGTGTGTTACAGGAGGGGCTGGTTCCCTTCCTCTTACTGCCGTGCTCTCTCCGAGCCTGTCGAGAATAACAACAGGTAAGGGGACTCCAGCTTCCAGCTAAGACGCACGCACACACACACACACACACGCTCACACACGCTCACACAAACGCACACACCCCAGTAGGTGTCCGGTTGCAGTCTGCTGTATTGTTGGCAGTTTTTCCTCTAGTTACTCCTGTAAGGCTAATAAACCTTTCTAATGCCATGGGAGACGCTCCCATTCCTCAACCTTTTGATTCCTGTTTTGTTTTTCGGTTTAAAAGATTTTTTCTGTTGTGTTATTTTTTATAACGCAGTATAAAGGATGAAGTCTTTAAGTCTGATACATAGGCCATGAAAATAAAAAATTCTGGATATTTTGCTCGTATAAATTTGGTGCTGATTAATAGATTTTGCTAAGAGAGAGAGAGAGAGAGTCGAGTCCTGGCTTTTCTTCAAAGAGACTAATCGCTGTCGGATTAATTTATCACATTTTAGTGCTGCACCTCCCACCGGGAGGCTGTGGCAAAAAGTTTACACTATAACCGCCGACGGCCGACACGACACGCATGTGCATCCTGGTCCTTATGAGGACCCTCCAGTCAGTTTGTTTCCCCAAACGCATTTTATCATTTTGTTTATTAGCCAAACACAAAGTAACTCTCAATGCAAGATGCGGCCCTTGAAGATACAGAAGTACTAACGTGCAAAGTGGCTTCATCTGTTTGTAATCCGTCCTCCCGCTGCTGCTGCTGCTCCTCCGCAGCGTGTCTGAAGGGCCGCACCGCAGCAGAAGCGTGGTTAACCTCCACCATCAGGACACGGAGACGGACGAGGCGACCATGGTGCTCCCCCCGGCGGACTACACCGACGTCCTGCTGCGCAACGCCATCAAGAACAGCAGCAGCGGCGCCGTCGCCCAAAACTCGGTCCACCGGCAGTCCCCCACGCTCTCTGCGGCCTCCTCCTCGTCCGACCCCCACCCGGTCAGTCACTGCGTTGTTTGGGCCACGTGCATTCCCCTCTTCTGCATTCACCTCTATCACAGTCTCCGAGGGAGGGAAATGTTGCACGAAAAGCGTTGTTGTTGTTGTAAGAGATGTAATTAGCCCAGAGCACTTTGACCTTTCGGAGTCCATGAGAGAGCTGGCAGCGCGAGGCCTCGTCTCACCGGATACCTACTGTACCCTCAGCTGTTCAGCCTTACTGCTGGTAATTGTGTGTGTGTGTGTGTGTGTGTGTGCGTGTGTGTGGGGGCGCGCGACAGAAGAGCTCTTTATGTCGGCCTGTTGTATCAGCCTTTGAAACCTGAGCAGAATCTGATCCAATGTTGGCTGACATGCGCAATAAAAAAGTCAATTATTGGGACGCAGAGGATGTTTGAGGTCGCTACAACCGACTTCTACGGTTTGAATGTCCTCCAGAAAAACGCAGGTGGGGATTAAGTATTACAAATATTTATTATTAGTATTTTCATTCTCTGCTTTTACAAACCATAGTTCTTTTCTTTTGAAAGGGAAATATACATATAGTAAACATTTTGATCCTAAAATAAGATCATGACACTTTCTGTATCTCAGCAGCAGATATTATATGATATCATTATTTCAGCGTGCAACAAGGCTGTAGTCTTTGCTTTACCAATGCTGTCCCATTTGCAAACACATGCAAAGCATCAACCAAAGATTGCGTCTTCCCGCTGTGAAAGCTTGTTTAGTTTGCCCGTTCTGGATAAATGGAAATGTATCGTGGTACATCAAACGCACCTGCACTGTTTGCACGATCGCAAACACGACCAACACGTCACATGACGCTTCTCTAGTCTGCATGGAGACATCGGGCGACAGTTTACACTTTTGCTACCACGTTGTCAAATATCTCTGCAAAAGATCCCGCACTGATTATCTCTGTGGCCGCTAATCTGGTCTACCAGACTCTGTGATATATACAGTTCCCGCCACTCTCTCTGCATATAGATATAAATAAGCATTACTAGTTGGAGTAGTAGGGCCACCAGTTACTCTCTCCACCACTGACTTGGCATCATGTTGGAATTCCACAGTGGGGGAACCCGATACCCAGCTCCTCCTCTGTCCATCCTTTCAGTTTCTCCACTCATTGTTATTTTATCTCGACATTGGCTCTTTTGTCTCCGTATCTGAATCTTTTGTCTCCCTCCCTCCATTTCCAATGAAAATAGCTTTCATGGAAGTTTATCCTGCGCTCAATCTTTGTGTGTCTTCTTTTAGGTCGTAACGCAGATCTCGAAATAGAAATGCGGGTGGGGAAAGATGTGCCAGTGCAGCAGTAGTTCTGCAATACTCTAATGTATGCTAACCTTATGAGTGGGTGGCTGAGGCTGTGCGTTTGTCTGCTTTGGGTTTGTTAGGGGCTTGTGGCTGCAACATTCATGAACTTTATTGTTAGGCAGATACGTGTGCTGCGTCACCTTTTGTGTGACTAATTGACTTATTGACTTATTGACTGGGCTGGTAAAGCGTGTTTTTCCTCTTCAATGATATTGGAAGGAAGTCGGTTTAATTTTCCCAGGATAGTTTACAATGCTTTTCTGGTTATTTTCTAGACCGTACTTTCACCTTTTCTTTTTCCAAGTTAACAGGTTGGTCCAGAGATTAAAAGGGTAGGAAGGGAGAGCATGCAGGAGGACTGAGGGAGTTTGGCTTCCCGTTTTAATGCGCCATGAGAAAAAAATGGCCCCTCCCTGTTTCCGCTTTCCGAAAAGATTCACAGAAATTAATTTGTTTAGAGGACGGCGGACAATAGAGAGGGAGCGTGAATAAAAAAAATGTTACAGGGTTAGAGATGATTATTGTTTGTTCCATGAGCAGATTACACAACATCCATGCTTGTGAGAACTACTGTGCCAACGCATCAGTCACTCTGTCCTTCTCTGACCTCTTGTGGACTCTCTGCAGAACTGCAGGTTGATAACTGGAAGAGAAGGCCACTGGGACGGAAGGTCGACTGTTGTTAATTCAGCACTGATGCTGACAGTGTTAAAAAAATTAAATGAGTCATTCACTGCTCCCTCTATAATAAACTATATTCCAGTATACTTTGGAGTCGTTGAAATATCTCACGATGGTTTTATGCGTAATCTTAGTGAGTGAACAAGTAAACGCCTTTAAATTAAACTTCAGTCTCACTGTCAACTGATGCGAAAGTGACTCTGGATTTTTCTAATAAAACGTTATGTAGTTGATTGTGAAAGAGACTTGAATATCCAGAAGGTCCAGATTCCACGAGCTGTCTCATGATGACACAGCGTCACGCTGCCTTTCCCACACTTTACCTCGCAAATGCATTCATCCAGTGTGTCGAACCCTTCAGAGCATGCATATATATATAATAATATATATATATAATTATAATGTGTCACGGTAGTACAGCCTTGTGATAGTGACCCTATGTTTTCTCCACAGGCACTGCAGTCCAACGGCACCTCAAGACCTCAGGCTTCTTACCTCGCGTAAGTCACACAACCACATGATCGACGGGATCCGACCCGCGTGTCTCGCACTCAGACGAGCGCTCACCCTTTGCCTTTGCCATCTTTCCACAGGGGAGGGAACCCATTCGCCACAGTCCGGCTACGTCCAACCGTCACCAACGACCGCTCCGCGCCGGTCGTCTGATCGGCCCACAGTTCCGCACGACTTCTCGTCAGCCTCGCAGCATCCTCGCCCCCCCCTCCCCCTCCGTCACTGTGCAGCCGCGTCTGCTGGTCTGGAACCAGGCAGAACTTGGCCAGGGCAAGAGACAACAAAGAAACCTTCCATTTGAATCTGGGATCCTTTTTACTGCTGTAAACGCTCCCATTGAAGTGTTACGGCACCGTTTTACTTTCCACTACAGATTGTCACGGTTTTATTATATACATTTATTCTGTTTTGTCCCCATGTTTGTGGAGGTGATGTTAGGAGGACCACATTTTTACCCGCACTTGAGAAACGGATGAATGAAAACGGTCGTAGGAAATACTGCAAGGTGTTTTTGCTGTTGATGTTCCTTGTTCATCAAAATGACTGTTTGAAATCGTTTTCTGTTGCCACGGGACAGTCGGACGTACTTTAGAGGACCTCTTCATTTCACCTCCGGGTCCATAAAATGTTAAGGTCAATTTTAAGGTCAATGCTATGACGTTGCCGCAAGGAGACTTTAAAGAGATGCCTCAAAGTCTTTAGTCCCTTTTGTATATACATTTGCGCGACAGATGCTATGAATATTATTTGCCATGTAGACGGGACTTTTGCCTTAATGACGCAAACTCAACTACTGTAAAATATCAGTTTCCTGTTGTGTTCTTCAAATTATGGACCGTCACTTATCTTCACAATGGCGGCGTCAATCCTGCTTTAATCATTGCGATTTGCAATTTTAATACCAGTCTGTAGACTTTTCAGCTCACATCACAATTTGCTGTATGAAAAAATAAAGATTTAAAATAATTTCTTAAAAATGCTGCTTTTCTTTGTTATCGTGCACAGAGTACACGTGCAAGTGTCTTTTGAACGAAGGAGTATACAGAATAGTACTTTTAATTTTCATCACTTGGAAAAATGAAATCAAGCAAGTAGTCAAACCATAATTTGCATTCATTTTTAATTACAACGGCCAATATATAAAAAGGAATAACCTCAATCAGAACAGCGTGCGTAGTGTTTTCAGAAGCAAGATTTTCATTAAAATCACTCCCACCCAGTTCTAGCTCTCCTCCTCCTGCCATGGACAGTTCTAACATCTGGGTGAGATGGAAGACGTAGACACAGAGGACCTACAGATACAGGACAAAGACATTCTCATTTGATTGTCAGGGCGGGACGAACGGGGCACGGTGACTAAACAATAATCCAGAGATTATACACATTATTGGGTTTTCTTTCTCTCAGCATGATTCCTTAAAGGGAAACTGCGAGTCCTGGAAGTAGGTAGAAGTCCTCAGTAAAACGGGGATTGAGGTTGTACAGTCAGGGGGCGTTTCAGATTGTAGGTACCTGAGGTCTGCATTGGCCCTGGAAGAGCAAAACCCAGCAGAATAGTCAAACAAACTGTCAGTGCAAATATGGCCCCTAGAAATAACATCAAAGACAGACAAAACGGTGCGCGCTTTCTGTCCAAAACAAGTCCGTTGTTTCAGATGCTGTCTTTTGTTTTTGCTGACTAAGTTTTATGTATTTTTCCCTGCGACACACTGAGCCAAAGAGAAACGTTTCAAAAGAAGGTTTACATTTTCAGGGAAAGGTAATACATCAGTCGTCTAGATGGATTCTGTGTCGAGTACAATGTTTCGAAGCGTTGTACCAGCCAAGACAAATGGAAGAAGAAAAAAACAACAACGTAAGAACGTGTTTTAGGTCGATTCTGGCGGGAAACTAGAGGAATTTGCTCAGATCCTGTGATGACCGAGCTACACCCACGGGAGGAGAAGGACTGACAGAGTCTGTGAGGATCGCTCAGCACGCAGTGAAGGCACTGACAACAGCTGGACACACACATATGCTAGAATACATCCTCAACTGGCAGATGAAATAGATGTCCATGCGTGCCTCTAGTAAAGCATCAGAATTCATGGCAATATCATCTGTAATTTGTTGTACATGAAATGAAGGCAACAGCAATGTGCATGTTTAAGAAAAGATAAGGAAATTAAAAGGAAACAAAAATCCTGGATTACACGTGCGTGTGTGTGTATATATATATTTATATATTTATGGGAGCACGAGCAGGCGTTTGGTCCCTTTAGCCGAAAGAGGCGCCACAGTTGGGACACCTTCTCTGACGCAGTGCGAAGCAGAAGAGGAGACCCAGGGGGAAGAAGAAGATGGCACACAGGATCCCCAGGCAAGTGAAGTCATCCTCCAAGACACCGACTCTGCAACACACACACACACACACACACACACACACACACACACTATATCTATGCTGGTCTAACACGTCAACACTGCATGTCATACACAGTTTACTGACGCTTCCCTGACGTCTGTCTTTATCATCTCCGTTTCACAATGTCCTGACATTCCCCTGTAAGCAGCTTTAACCCACCGCGGTCTCATGACCGCCACTACCAGGAAACCTGAGGAGGAATTAACGAACGCACTGACTGTGTCGAAGTAGATCCTCATTTGTTTGGTTTAATTCGGTGAACTATGGCCCGGGCCTGACCGATCACATGTTTCATCAGCTGACTGACAGGATGTTGACTCAAGCGAAACCATTTAAAAACCATCTTGCGACACTGAAAGTCCCGTCCAGTAAGCGTTTATGTCACACTAGGCCTGAGCACGCTGCACACTGAGACATGGAATGTGGACCGGCGAGAGAAATAAAACCGGCCAAGTCACAGTGAACACGGAACGCCCGGCATCCACCACACAGTCCTATCCGCTGTGCATGCGTGTGTGTGTGTGTTTGTGTGTGTGTGTTCTCACCTGCAGGCCGGGCAGCCCCCCACCACCACTACAGACGGTTGTACGATGGTACAACAAGTCCCAGCGCAGGGCTGCTGAGCTATGGCAGGGCTCATTTGAGCCGACGGGTACCCTGTAGTCGGGAGCAGAGAACGGCACACGGGTTTCATCCATGTACACTGTGAATACATTAGAAAATATCGGCGCATCCCGTTTGGCTTTCTTCTTTTTTTAAACTGTTGTTGTTGTTGTAGGACAGTAAATTTCACTGACCCTCAGGGCATGTTGACTTTTTTTGTATTTGTTGGAGTTAATAAACTTTGAAACGTGCTTGTTTACAGCCTGATGAGGACACTTTCCGATGAGCCTTGATGGATTGCAGCTTGGCTGTACAAATACTTTCTCTCTTATTTTTATTCTTTTATAATAACCGCAACAGCACTTCATTTAGCAAGCAGGAAGTTACACGCAATTGAACGCAATCGGACTTCATTTTAGGAAATAGTAACTTCCTTGTCGCTGCAGCTGTTACACAAATCAATCAGAAGAATCCTGCCTCCTTCACGTAACGTTGAAACGCTACTGTACAAGGTCCGGGGCTACAAAACAACGAGCAAAGCTCCTTTTCACGTGAAAACACGAACCAGCTTATGCGGTGATATAAAAAGGAATATTTTCTAAAGTTAATACCGTTAGTTGAGCATTCATTTGAGCCTGTACCACTTTAAAAATATATATACATGAGCAAAAACTAATCGGTAAACCCGAGTCATCGCTATCGCCCTACTGCGCATGCGTAGCCATGGAGCGCCTGATAAAATAAACGTAATTCTCTTTCACGGTATCTGTTGCTTATGTGAGACATATTAGTCCAGCTTTTACCGCCTGCAGAACCAGAAAGGAAAACGCTGACAATCGCGTAGTGCGGGTTCACAACCAACGCGACCAGTTGCGTTTGAAACGAAGACGGAAGTGGGCAGCAGTGCTCCTCTTCCCGTCTAGTGACTCCACGCGGACCGTGTGCGCCGTCAACAAGGCGGCCGGGGGGGGGGGGGGGGGGCGCTACTTGCCTTGGGCGTCCGGGTACGTGTACGGGTAGGGCGGCGGGGCCGGTGACGGGATGGCGCCGTAGCCTGGCTGCGGCGGCGGCGGCGGGCCGTACCCATAAGCCCCCGGGACGCTGGCGTAGGCGGGAGGTCTGTCCTGAAGGAGAGGTTTGCTGTCCACCATCTCAGCCGATATGTGACGCGTGACCTCGCGTGGGTCTCGTTGTCTAAACCCCCTTCACTTTCACTCCTCCGGAAACTAATGCTGAGCTGCGGTCACTCGGCTCTGGGCGTCCGCGAATAAGCTGCGTGACGCTGGTGGCGTCAAAAACAAAAAGGAAAGTGCGCTGCGCAATAAGAGCAAAAAAAAAAAGAAAAGAAGGAAACTTCGTCCCTCTCCATGCGCCAACTTTGTCCCCTTTTGGCGCAACAACCCCAAATGGCCCCTTTGAAGACAGCAAGGGTGTGTCTCTCTGTGGCAGCAGTTAACTTAACTCCATCTCCCTCCTTGTAATCAGTCCTTCGGTACCAATACAAAGGTTCTCTGTCATCGCAGCGTCTTCGAACAGCTGGAAGTCAGCGAGGCTTTTCCTTTCTGTCTGGACTGTCACAAGAGACGAGTCACGTGACGAGCTGCGCCTCTGCGCACTGGAGGGCTTCTTAAAGCGACAGTGCATGAAAGGACAAAGCTCAGCGCCGCACGCAGTGCACTGCGGAGCCTAAACACTGAGGCGCCCCCCCATTCCCCCCCGACCCCCTTCCCCTCCCCAATGGCGACTGGCAGGCCCGATGGTTCACGTAATGAAGACAGCGGGATGCCATTTGTTAAAACCGGGATTGAGTACTCCCAATGTCTGAAGGGGGTACTTACATAACTGATGTCCTCATTAGGAGTGGGTTGCCCTTAATGTTGCATAATATTAATAATTATATATATATATATCATTTTCAGCTGATTCAAGACGCTTTTTTAAAACCTTCATTAACCTTAAGAAGTGTTTCCTTAAACATCAGAGACATTCGAATGAAATATCAAAACATGTCTATACTTAATCAGACACAATTGGCTTGAGAAGTGAAAAAAAAATAACTTCAGCTGTCGGACAAATCTACATTTACATTTAAAGTAACTAGAAACCTTTTAAAGTAGGCTACATGTTTGTGTTGCATTCCACTAATTGTAGGCCTCAGCGTTGATTAGACATGTTGGTATTTTCACCTTGGCGAGGTGTTGCTTTGTGATAACATATTCCAAACATGTGAAACCCACCTCGCGATTCAATAATTCATTTCAATTAATTATTAAAACATCCGCGTCAACCAGCGGCTGTCGGAAAAAAAGAAATACCAGGAGCGCATCTCGTTCCATCCAATGGGACAAAGAGATCCCGCCCTCCCCGCAGAGCTTCGCCCAATCCGAGCGACGCTTCCTCCATTTCCTGTTGTGCGCTCAGGAGTCAGACGGAGCGTTCCTCGGGTCCAGGGATGGGAATTAAACCCATGGAGCCCGAACACGCATGAACGACTCCGCTCTTCGTCTCCATGAGGTGTTGCTCGTCGACGGAGCTGCGTCTGTAAGTGATGGAGACGTGCTCGAGAGGGCGGGTGCATGGGGGGGGCTGCTGCCTGACCCCCCCTCCCTCCCTTGGAGACGTAAACAGCTTATAGGCGACTTTGCCGCATTCGACCCCGTGTCAACTGTGTTTGATCTAACATAACTTCCTCTAACTAACTTCATTTTTATTTGCAATGTTCCGTAGCGCGGGGGCCGGAGATGGCGCGGGTCGGCGGCTGCACCTGATGTCACGTCGCGTGTGTTGATATTCCCTTGACAACCGCGGATCGGACACCTACATCCAGGTAACGTTAGGCTGCTCCGCGCGTGCGTGAGTGTGCGCCACCACTTCGAGGATACGCTGGTGGCTTTAAGGTAGGTGTTCATTATAGGAAGAAAAAAAAAGCTATGTAATGGGATGAGGTTTACTGTTTTAAAAGCCGCCCGGTTCCGTTTTTTTTTATTTTTTATAATAATAATCTGAGAATCCAGTTTTAGTGGCTGGTTAAGACCACGTGATCTAGTGTTACACTTCATGGGAATAAACCGCATACAGGCGCGTTTGATTGAATAGTGGTGGTCGACGCACAGTGAATGTCAACGCTGTAGCGGATTAGTATTGGTCGTCTGTCAAATTTTCCAACCAGAATAAACGCCAGACTTCCGGTTAAACATTTCAAATTAAAAGCCCAGTGTCAACTCTAAGTCTTTTTTTGTTGTTGTTTTTTGAGAAAAAAAAAGAAATATAACCGTTTTGGGAATATTTTGTTATTAAAGTTAAAGCCTGATACTAGAAGTGAGAGTTCAAGACCGAATCTTGAACTTTAAGACTAAAGTTGAAATTTGATAATAACAAATAACCACATAATTCTTATTACATATATATTTCTCTTATGGCTCTTTTGTGGTGATAAACACTTCAAAACTGGGGAAATGAAAGTCCTTCAAGGATAATCCTAAATTCTAGCCTTTACTCATAGCCGTGTCTCTTCAAGGTAACAAATGCCGGCCTGTTTTTTGCTGTCTCCCTTCAGGGGCCACCATGCCCATCACGCTGCTGTGGGCCGTGGATGTGTACGGCCGGGTGTACAGCCTCTCCACCGCTGGCCAGCGCTGGGTGCGTGCAGATGACACGCTGCTGGAGCTGAAGCGCGTCACGGCGGGGAAGGGCCGCTGCTGGGGCATCGGCTGCGACCACCACGTTTACCTCAACATGATGCCCAGTGAGACCTCCATCCGCTACCGGGAGGAGACTTATGAAAACCAGGTATGTTGATGCACTAACAACCCTGGATGTTGTATGTTTTTATTGCTCAAGCGCAGTGTGTGTGTGCATGTGTCTTTTTTAGAGGTGGAACCCGGTTGACAGCTTCACTGACACGCTGCTGCCCACCGACCGCTGGCCGTGGAGCGACGTGACCGGGATAAACCCTCAACCGCTCCACAGCTTTGAGCTTCCCTCCCGCAGCTGGGACTGGGAGGGAGACTGGTACGTGGATCAGAGCTGTGGAGAACCCAGCCAGACTGGGGTAAGATACCACACAGTGTCCTTTTTAGTGTCTCCCTCTTGTCTTGCAGCTCTCTGCCTTTCTCATTTTTGATGCATGTGACACACATTGTGTGAAATGCCACTCTAATGAGGCTCCACTATTGCGTCCCCCCTCTCCTCCCCCCCCCCAGGGCTGGGAGTACGCGGTCGACTTCCCCGCCAACTTCTGCTCGGATAAGAAGTGGAACTCCTGTGTTCGTCGCAGGCGGTGGATCCGCTACAGGAGATACACAGCACAAGGCACCTGGGCAAAGGTGTCGACACTCCTCTGGTCGCAGCGATATCAGGGTAGAAAGGTTAAGCACCGGTCTCGGGTCTGAAGATTTCAAGCAAAAGCCACTGTCTGTCTGCAGATCCCTCTGGACAATCCCAGGAAGCCGCTGCTGCCGCTCTGTGACATCAGCTGCGGTGGTTGGGAGATGAGTGACCAGTCTGGAAGGTATCCCTACCTCTGGGGTGTGTCCCAACAAGGAGAGGTCAGTCCACACGGGTTCGACAGTCATGTGACAAATGTGAAAGGGCAGAAATTTCATGCTCCCTCACTGTGGTTTTGAGATTTTGCAACACTGCAGTTTAGAAATGAGAAGTTCCTTAAAACTTGAATATTTCCCCAAGACAACATCTGCTGTGCTGCTGAACGCTCCATTCATTAATGCATTCAGAAAATGCCTTAAATTGAGCTCGGTCAGATATTGCAGTAACAAGTGGCTTTTTAGTGCACGTCACCTGTAACTTTTGACCACAAGAGGGCAGCATTACTTCATGCAATTAGTGTAAAAGTACACATCAGATATGCTTCAGTAATGATCTTTATGGAGCATGTTACACTGGGCCAAAGCAGCTCCCATCTAGAGACGCTATCTTAACCTTGCAGGTGTGGTTCCGGGAGGGAATCCATCCCCGGGTCCCGGAGGGTTCTGGGTGGGAGGAAGTAGAAGTGCCCAAGGAGGTGGCTCAGTTATCGGCCGGCCCCGGGGACCTCCTGTGGGCATCACTTTGGGATGGGAACCTGCTAGTCCGTACTGGCCTCAGCCTGGACTCCCCAACTGGTTGGTTCACATTTCTATATTTATATGTCTCATTCTTGCACCCTTTTTTCTTTTCATTAACGATCCGTTCTGGTGTAATGAATTTTTAGGATCGTGGAAAATGATCTTTGCGTGTTTCTATGTATCAGAGAGGCTTTTTGTGAGACAGCATAATAGTATAGTGAGATCCCTCCTTAATCTCTACTCTACCTTAGAACGTAGGAAATAATAAAAGGAAAATGACCGTCTCACAATTCTCACAAGACAGACCACCTTTGGTGGCCAATTATACAATGTCCTGCACATTTCTCAGATATGTCAAATAAGATGGTTGAACCTTCAACGTCACTTGAACAAAAGGTGCCATTACGGCCTCCCACATGCTTCCCCGACTACCCCACTAAAGGGGGCGGCTTGCTAAGAGGAGATCTTTCATTCGTGCCCGGTCAGTAAACGTGCAGTGCTTTTGTTCCATCAGGAGCATCGTGGGTGGAGCTGGAATCACCAGGAAAGGAGATCGAAGTGCTCCATGTGGCGGTTGGAGTTAGTGTGGTCTGGGTGGTCACTAAAGACTACAAGGTGAATGGATCCTCCTCACGCGGCGAGGGGCTGTTACTCGTTGCAACGGAAACATGTGAATGCTTGTTCTTGTGTGTGTGTGTGTGTGTGTGTGTCCAGGTGTGGTTCAGGCGGGGTGTGAACTCCCACAACCCCTGTGGGTCCGGTTGGATCAGCATCGGAGGGCAGATGATGGTGGTGGACGTAGGACTCAATGAGCAGGTGAAAAGACGTCTCTTTATGATTTCATCGTTACACCTTTTGGACCGGAGTGTGAGCCTCGTCACAATGTGTACGCGTAGGTCAACAATGTGGGATGTTTTTTTAGAATGAAACAGGTTTTTAATTATCACTCATTTAATGAAATGTTGTCTTTCCAGGTTTTTTGAACCAATACAACCGTAGCGTAGTATGTTTTCCACTGCACGCTTCCCCTCCAACTGATCCACTGGTCCCCCCCTCGGCGTTAGGATCTGGCTTCAGGGTCCCGGGTTACGGTCGGGCTCGGGGGCAGAGGGCGTTCTCTCTGCATGTCACTGCCGAGGACTCTGCTAGCACTGCAAACCCACACCTCACACCTCCTCCCCTTCTTTTCTCACCCCTGCCTCCCCCTGCTCAGCCCTTCTACCTCTGGCCTCCAGTCCCGCGCCTCCGCCCCCCCACCCCCCCGATGAGGTTGCCCTGCAACACGAGTCCGCCCGGCCGCCTCGGCCAATGCCCCCGCAGCAGCCCCCCCTCAGGCCCAGCCATATATATCCCCAGACTATATTCCTACTGGCCTGACATGCGGGAGACTCCCTAATTAGAAGCTGGCCACGCTGGCGTCATCATATCCCATATTTCATATTTCAGGGTTGGATATGGGTAATTATGGATGTGGCTTGTGTGAGTTAGCAGGTGCCAGCGTCACAGTATATGGCCTTATAAAGTAACCGTTGCCTGTGGCCCCGCCAGTGCCACGGATGCACCTTTTTGAAGGGTGAAGACAAGTGTTGTTCAATTTGAATTGACATCATTCTGCCATATTCAGCCTGTTGGTTGGCCGAATTCCCATCCGGTCGCTGCGAGTGTGTCGTTGCACCTTCGTTATTTTGCTTTGCCTTCCTCCCCTCTTTGTCTACGCCAGGTGTGGGCGGTGGGTGAGGACCGGGGCCTGTATTTCAGAATGGGGGTCACGCTGTCTGAACCGAGCGGGAGCGGCTGGATTCCTGTTTCCGGCCAATGGGGGAATAGCAAAGAGGTTATCCCGCCCGGGTCTGTATGAAGAAGATGATCAAGTTAACCCCCTTGAATACTGCAATGAAACTGAATCAGCTTATCCCCCGTTTGCGCATGTTGTTTAATAGGAAGGAGTGTGAGTTTGGCGACGGCCGGCCGGAAGCCTCAAAAAGCTCCCTTCGGAGCTGCACTGACTCCGACTCCGAGTCAGGTCCTGCCGACACACAAAACGGCACTAAAGACTTCCCAGCCCTCGAGGCAGCGGCCTCATCGGTTGTCCCTTTGGGGGGAAACGACTCCCCGACACCCCCCCCGCAGACAGAGGGTCCTCCCTCGGCCTTACAACAACAGGAGGCTCCCAAGCCGTTCATCCCTGCGAGCGACAGCTTCATCAACAGCCTGGTGTCGGACCGCGACAAGACCTCCGCTCCCCGCCTCCCCGCCGCGGAGGAAGTCCAGGAGCTTTCCCCGGCGCCGATACTCCCGACCCCGGAGACAACGGGACACGACGTCCCCTGGATGAATGTGGATCTGGAGGGCGCGGGAGCGGTGCGATCCGCGCAGGCGGCGCGTTGCTCGGCCGGCGCCGCGGGGACCCTGGAGAGCTCTCGCGGCGTCGGGGAAGAGGACGCACCGGTGTGGAGCTGGATCTCAGGGGGAGGCTGCGACGTGGACGCAAGTTCGCAGATCAGCTGGCTGAGTCCCACAGGTGCATAGACCACCAGGAGAAAACAACGAATAGATCACAGAGAAAGTCAAATCTCTCTCTCTCTCGTAAACACGGGAACTTGTGTCCCACATTCGATCACAAGTTGTATGTCCGTTTATCTGTGTCTGACTGTTGTGCTCTGTGTGTGTGTGTGTGTGGGCTACCTGTACGTAGAGAGATATACTCTCCGCGTCGTCTCTGTGGTTGTCCGTCCGTCTGTCTAAAACGTCTCGACTCGCCTGTCAGGTCCTCTCAGCAGCTCCCTGTCACTGACTCCTGTGCAGTCGGCGGCGTGGAGCGAACAGCCGCAGCAGCAGCAGCAGGAGGAGGAGAGCCGAGGGAAGATCAGCAAGAAGCCGCTGGAGAGAAGCCACGTAAGACGGCCTCGTGCGCGGCGCTCCGTTTGAAAGGCCTTTTACGTTCGGTCCTGGGACGGATCTCGTGTGCCCCACGTGTGCTCACACACTTCCCTCCCTCCGCTTCCCCTTCCTTTCCCCCCTCGACAGTCGGTGTGGGTGCGTAAAGGAGCGTTGCGCTGGTGGAGGGACTGGAAGCCTCAGCGCTGGGTGGACGTGGCCGTTGCCCTCGAGCAGTCCACCGAGTCCGGCGGCAAGAAAGACAGCATCTTGTTTGTCTACTACACACAGTACGATGAGAAAAAGGTCGGTCGGGTTCGGTTTACCTCCCCCCTCTTTCTACTCACAGTTGTTCACTCATTTTCTTTTCTTTTCTTTTTTTGTTGTTGTTTTTTTTTTGTCGCAGTATCTTGATGTGTTTCTCCATGAAGTCACAGCGCTGGTTCCAGTGTTCAGGGACTGCCACTATGCCTTTGCTGTCTACACCACGCAAAGGACCCAACAGAGGTGGCCCCTGGTGCTGGCGGCGCAAACCCAAGAGGACATGAATGATTGGGTAAGAGTTGCACAGAAAAAAGACATTTACAGTGAAGCTAAGGGGGTTTGTTGGTAACATTTGCCTGTTGTTTCTGTCTCTCTGTGTTCAGTTGAGCTTGTTGTCCGACTGTTGCTGTGAGTGTCGAGGGATCAACGGACCTCCGTCCAGACAGGCCCTGTGGTCCACGACCTCGAAGGGAGACGTCATGGTCCACGAGCCGTCCTTCTCTCTGGAAGCCGCCGCCCACACAATGGCCTGTGACCTCATGTGAGGCTGACGCCAAACAGCAGAGCCTGTTTTTCTTCTTCTTCTTTTTTTCGTTCGAGCCAGTTTGCCGTCGGCTTTTTTTTCGTGCCTTCTTTGTCTCTTACTCTGCCACACGTCAGTTAACATGTCGCTAACACGCTTAACAAACTGCCCTGCATGGTACCCTTGTGTCTGTGTGCTTCCTCTGTACGGTGCTACAGGTTCTGGCGGCAGGTCCCGGGTCACCTGCGCTGTGTAGAGTCTAACAGTCTGGGGCTGGTGTGGGGCATCGGGTGGGACGGCACCGCCTGGGTCTACAGCGGGCGCTGTGGGCAACGGCCCATCCCGGGTAAACTTGCCCATGTGTTTCCCCACAAGTTGAAATAACATTCAGGGGCCGTTTCACACGGCTGGAAATTTTGACTTTCATTCACTGAAGAAAAACACAAAGACTTTTTTTTTTTTTTTTACTCCCATTTATTCCCAGAGTTGAAATAAAACATCGAAGACTTTTAACATGTGGGAAAAAAAGGCTTATTTCTCCCAGTTTTTGTGGACAAATTAGTTTGCATCCATGTTAATGAGCTCTTGATTCATCCACCAGACAGGTTGGCACATCAATTGAATCAGCATCGTTATTATACAGGTTTCACTTGGGCTGGTCACACCGAAGCCCAACTGCTTTATCTTGAAATGTGTTCGGCTTCAAGGAATCTCAACCGTTACTTTGAGGTTGTAAAAGCAGGTTAAACAGGTGTATTTAATCAAAATGAATGATGGTCCTAATACGGTTTGATTATTGTGTCACCTACATTCCAGTAAGTAGGCACATGCATTCATTCCCATTATTGGTTCCCCATGTGTTCACGCTGGAAAGTTCTGGAGTGAAAAGGGGCCTGTTGTGTGCAGATCCTCGTGACACGGTGCTGTGCATCATCATCATCATCCTGCAGCACGAATCGATGGTGGCAGATGAATGGCACAACAATGTGTGACCAAAATAATGATTAAAATAATCTGCCACACCTGTCAGCTGGATGCATTATCGCTAACACCGATTCCAATCAATATAATTCATACCAAAATTGGTCTTTTCAGTGATTTTTTTTTTCAATTCTTTTTTTTTATAAGTGATCCAGTAAAATTGTTCACAATGATGCTTCCAGCTTAAGCATCCGTTGCAGCTGTTGTATTAATCTCGTATTAATATTACTACTTGACTGCTGGCATCACATCTTTGTACATGTGTGCACGGCAGAGGATGCAGTGGAGAGGCACCAGCAGACGGATGTGAGGAGTGTCCATGTGTATGAGAACCAGAGGTGGAACCCTATGACAGGATACACGGACAAGTAGGAACACTTTGCCTCTAAATGTCTCCATGTGAACCTTTGCAGCTGTCGTCTCCTGGCTCCTGTGAGAGCGTAACCTTTTTTGTTTTTCTCCAGAGGACTTCCTACGGACCGCCCGATGTGGAGCGATGAGGGTGGACTGCAGGAGTGCACCAAAGGAAACACACACCCGCCCTCCCCGCAGTGGTCCTGGGTAGGTCCATACCCACAACAAAAAAAAAACGTCCGTTTCTTGTTCCGTCACCGTCTGATTCCCCCCCCCACACACCCTGTGTTCCAGGTGTCGGAGTGGGCTGTGGACTCCAACGTCCCTGGAGGGACGGACCAAGAAGGCTGGCAGTACGCGGCGGACTTCCCCACGTACGCTAACATTACTTCTCAGGGTGTGAAAGAGAGTTGCGTTGCGTTAGTCTGACCGATCTCCCTCCTACAGGACGTTTCATGGGCACAAAGCCATAAAAGACTTTGTCAGGCGCAGACGATGGACGAGGTGATCAGACGCACACGTTTCTCAGCGGTTTCTAGCCACGCGGTTCCTTCAACACTTGGAATAAATCCCACGTTCTGCTCGCAGGAAGTGTGCGATCACATTGAGGGGTCCATGGCAACAGGTCCCACCCATCCATCTGAGTGACATCTCTCTGATGCCGTGCCTGGCCCACAGCAGCATGGAGCAGGTCCCCGTCTGGGCCCTCAGCGACAAGGGGGACGTCTTGTGCCGTCTGGGCGTCACGCCCCAAAACGCTGCGGTGAGGAACCTCCGAGAAACAAGTTCTCGGAGTACTTTTTAGCGGAGAGAGATTCACAGCCGGTGTAAATGTCCCGATAACAAGGACCGTTGCAGTGTTTGCATTCATCCGTTCCCCTTTAAAACGTCGTTTAAAACGTCTTTAACTCCGGTGCGTCTGATCCCGCAGGGCAGCTCCTGGCTGCACGTGGGCACCGACCAGCCCTTCAAGTCCATCTCCATCGGCGGAGCGAACCAGGTGTGGGCCATCGCCAAGGACGGAGAGGTGTTCTACAGGGGCTCCGTGTCGCCGCAGAACCCCGCGGGAGAATGCTGGTACCACATCCCGTCTCCCCCCAGGCAGACGCTCAGACAGCTGTCGGTGGGGAGGACCTCTGTCTTTGCTGTGGACGACAACAGTGAGTAGCAGTTCTTTTTTTAAATTTTAATATACATTACTCCCATTAACTCTTTTTATCTCCATACAGACAACTTGTGGTTCAGACAGGGCCTCACCCCCAGCTACCCGCAGGGCTCAGCCTGGGAGCTCACCTCTAACAACGTCACCAAGGTCTCCGTGGGACCGCTGGACCAGGTGAGACACTTGTTTTCGTTTCAGCGGCACAGTGGAAGCAGAGGGGCAACCGGTTCAGTGCAAGATGTTCTCCCCAGGTGTGGATCGTAGCAGAGGGAGTTCCAGGCTTCCCGGCTGAGACTCCTGGAGCTGTCTGCCACAGGCTGGGGGTGGGACCCATGCAGCCCCGGGGACAGTCCTGGGACTACGGCATAGGGGTGAGTCTGCCGTCAGAATTCCCTCTTTGATTCATATTTCAATTATAATATAAATATAAAGAAATACTTTTTGTCGGCACTCAGTGAATTAAAAATAGCCATATATCTCGTATTGTCGACCAATTGGATGTCGCTGGATAAAAAACGGCAGACACATAAATGGTTGAATTCCAAAAAACGTACTTAAACTCATGTGCACTTTAATTTCAAGCGGCATCAAGACTAAATATGGCATTTGTTTGTTAATCTTCGAGCTCAGGACTACTTCAAACGGTGCATTTAAAAGTTCAGGTTGTGCTCTCTTTATTATAATTATTCAGCCTTGAAAGCATTGGTTCCTTTTCACTGACATGTGTGCTGACCCCCAGGGTGGATGGGAGCACATCAGCGTGAGGGGGAACTCGGTGGAAGCTCCTCGCGGCCCCCATCCCGCCCCCGTCGGAGCGCCGCGCAGCCCGCTGCCCCTGCGGCCCCCGGCGCAGGTGAACGGCAGCGCTGTGGGCGTGTAGCTGGATCCACATTCAACCCCCCTCCCCACCCCCGGGCCCCTACCACCCCTTCGCGTGAAGGGAAATGCACAATCGCACCCCCGGATCCATGGATGAATGCTGCTGCCCGGCTCGTTTGTAGGTGTCAAGATGGGAAAAGGGAGCACGAGAGCTGTTAAAGGATCTCGATGTGTTGTGAAAATGTAAAGGTTGGTGCATGTGTTTGGCTGTTGGGATCCAGCAATAGCTTCTCTTCGTCCATACGGAATCCTGTGGAAACCTGAGGGGGAGGGAGGGGGAGGGGGACGGGACTCTTTGATAAAGGGCTAAAGGCTACTGAACTAAGTTACAAACACACAATATCCCACCAACATCTAAATGATCTCGGTTACTAGAATCTTGTTTGGTTTTTCGGTCTGTTACATATTTGCATGTTTTTTTGATTTTATTTATTCATATTTAATTGTGCGTTTGTTGAATTTAAATTATTTGCAATGCAGTTTGTTTTTGTTGTCCTTATTATCTGCTCTAAAACCTCCCCAAATAGTTAAGGCTTTTACAAAGAAAACCTGAATTAGGAGCCGTAGGAGGGACATTCAGTCTACATTCAGACTCCCTCCTTCCTCCTGTGAGTATTATATCCACCTACATACTGCGACTGTTGTCATTTTCAGCTCCGGATGTCACCACGCAATGACGTTCGTCTTACAAGGGCATTGAAATGTGAAATAAAAGTCAAAAAAATATATTACTTCATTACTTGATTTATGGACATCATTTCAGTCGGATTGAGAAAAGCACGATTGTTTCCCGACATGTTTTCAATGAACGCAATGAGAGGAGCCGCTGACTACGTGAAGTACACAGAGGAATCCCCAAACGGTGCAGATTAGAAGTTCATTTGCATTTATTTTCATAATAAACAATGTCATTAGAAACATTTCAATTACACTAAGCATGATAAATAGGAAGTAAAAATATTTTTTAAATCTACAAGTTAAGGACAGAATGAAATCTGCTTTTGTCTTAATTTAACCGCTTTTAGCCAAGGACCGTGATATGTTCCTCTGATCAGCTCATATTTAAGTTATATGAAACCTTATAACTCAAGTTAACATTTCCCACTTAGACATTTTTTTACATACATCAGTACAGTTCAACATTAAGTTACGTCTCTCAAAAGTGCAAGATTATGCCAATGTATACCATCGTCAAATAAAGGATTTCCTAAAATAAATGTTTTTAACAGAGGTAACATCATCTAAAGGTCCAGTGCCTTCTGTAGGGGGAGATGGACATCATCTAACACGGGGGGGACGCACCGCCGTTCAGCAGGTCGCCTCGGACAGAATCTTCAAGGTGTTTGAACCACAATCACTGTGTAAGCTACAGTATAAAAGAACTGGTTTCATAGCTGTACATGAACACCTTCGGAGGGGAAGCATATCTCCATCCACAACAGTTTTGGATTACGCTTCTGTACAGAGACCGATGAAGACCTGCACATGATGTATCGCCTGCAAAAAGGAATTAAAAAAATGCAACTGGACGATGGGTGCTTAATGAGGAAATGGACGTGAAAAGGTTCATCAGTTTGACACCATGTTAAAAAAAAAAAAAAATTAAAAAAGGCAGACAACTGTTCATGACACTGATCTGATAAACGCTTCAGTGTTTTTTGTTCTGGAAGTGATGTTTTATGTCCCTGCACTTTAATGAAGAAATGCCACCGCTTCAACTCAAAGTAATTTAAAAAATTCATTGCACTTTTTTTTTTTTATATACACACACACACAACTCATCAATATTTCTCCATTCTCACATTTAAAAAATAAAATCTCCCACTTTTTACAGGATCTCACTAAAAGGTGTGATTTTGAACTTAGTAGTGATGGTGGATGGAGGAGCCACAGGCGCGGCGACGCGGAGTGAAATCCATCCCAGCACCTGCCGGCCTTAAGCATTAAGAAATGGATAACTTGTCTTTAGCTTCACCTCAAAACTGTAATTCACTTGGATCCACTCAACATTAATAGGTCGATTCTGGTCTGAAGGTTTTTTTTTAAAGAGGGCGTCTCAAAAATATGAAACTACTTACTGCAAATGTTCCTTTCAAACGTAAATGAAAGGAACACTCAGTGTCACATGTGTAGCTGAGGTTTTTCTTCTCTTGTTCAGGTAAATTCAAACCCTTCTTATTCGGATGCTGTACAGCAGGATACAAGACGTAGCTTCTCTCCAATTAGGAGATAGTGACATAAAAACACCTGATGAAAGGTTACGAATAAAACAAATCATTCTTCCGAAAGAGGCATCCAACTGAAATAAATCGCACAGCATGAAGGAGCCAAATCAACGAAGTTAGAGGAAAAGCTTGGATGTTCAGTTTTAGGTCTGCTGAAATCAAGGAGCTCATTCCTATTTGGCTGTAGTGACGAGTTTTGTCAGCCCAGTGTGTTTGATTCAGAGCATAAAAGGGTGAAAAAAACAATTTTTTTTGGTGAAAGTCCTGAAACAATGAGTGCACATGGACACAACAAAAAGAAGCAGCCAAACACCTGGAATGCACATGATAAAGTCTTTAAAGCAAACATTTAGAAACCTTTTTTTTCTCCCCAAGTGGAATTGCACTGAATTGAAATGACACACTGATGTAGTTGGAGAAGTAGAGGTGGAGGGAGGGAGGGATCAGGGCGGCGGCCATTGTGGGCGTCTCTGTGCAGAGGAAGAGCGGTTCTGCCTGAGAGAAGCATCAGTTTTACCCTCCAACCGCGCGCGCACGCCACTTCCCCTTGTTCAGCTGTTCTCAATTCATAAAAAGTGCGAGTTTAGGTTCATTCTTGCAATAGTGCGATGCTAATATGTCACACTAGTCCTTTTCTCCATCTTCACTGCTTCCTGTGGTGAACAAAAGAGGATGGTAAGAGTTTAAACATGAACTGATCAACAGATATTTTTTAAACCAAACTTTCGTATCATGTAGGGCACAACGAGGTCGGTATATTAATAATTTGCCAACAGGTGTAACCGAAGTGAACTAAAATAGTGAAAGTGTCATATTCATGTAAATAGAAGTAACATTCGCGGAATATTTGTGAAAAAGAAGGTCAGCTTAATATCGGTGCAGTATTATCCCAGTGTGCCGTTCTATGATACAGAGACGACAGTGAAAGTAAATACTACCAAAACGTGGAGCTATTCCTTTAATGCCCGTGTGACTGCGAGTGACTGCACGCTCAACTTGCCTCCCTGCTCGATGTCGGAGTCGGTGAGATGCGTGAGGGAGAAGCTGGCCAGGCTGGCCGGGGAGATGGAGAAACGGGAGTAGTTTGGCGAGTGGTTCCAGCTGGGCTCCAGCACGCGGCCGGCCGCGGGTGGCGAGGAGGCAAAGCGAGACGCGGCGGACGAGGACGCGGTCTTGGACAGGGGGTCTTTGTCCGTCCTGGGCAGGAAGGCGGGCGCGGGGGAAAAATCGTCGTCCCACTCGAAACCGCCACCTGCGGGGGATTTCATGAATGAGCCGCAGGCCGTATTGACAAAGCAAAGCAACTAGCAGGAGCTGCGCTTATTTTTATATACATTTTACATCCTACCTTCTTCGTCAGTGGAGCTTTCGGAGTTGGTGAACCGGTTCATGTAGCCGGCAGTGGAAACCGGGCTGCTGAACTCTGGAGCCCGATTGTGTGAGGAGTGGTCCCCCAGTTCCTTAGTGGGGGTCTCCTGCAGCCGAGCGAGTTGGGTTTAAATTAGAAAAATTGTGTCTTACTTGTTACACCTAAAATACTCTTTGTTATCCTTCAGGCAACAAACGCAGAAAAACACACACACACCTGGTCAAACAGGTAGACGGTGACATCATCGAAGAAAGACACGGCTCTTCTGGCGTTGCTGTCGTCTTTGCCAGGAGACTGGGAGGACGACGGCTGGACGTTGGGCGCGGCGGGTTTCAACAAGCTCTTGAGGTTCTTCGCACTGCTGTCATCCGAGACGATGAGCGGCACCGCGTGCACGGCAGCGTCGTCGTCCTCGCTCTCCGAACTAGAGCTGCGTAGCGTGTAGCCCCTGACGTCGCCGCCGTCGGCGTCCGAGTCGTCGCTGTTCTCGTCCTCCTCGTCGGCGTCGCCGCAGCCGTCCTCGTGTCCGTCCCGTCTCCCCAGGAAACGGCCCTCCAGGCCCGGCTCTCTTATTTTGTGGCAGTCGGTGGCGTAGGTCCTGGTGAGCTTGGCGTGACCCGAGCTCTCTGGCGCCGGCATCGCGGGGGCGAACGGAGGGAAGCTGAGGAAGGAGTCGGCTTGAGGTTTCTGCATCCTCTGATTGTTGCTGATCAGCAGCAGGTGCGACGTCCTCGAGTGACTCAGAGTTGTTTAGGTCTTCGTTGTGACTGTTCGGAGACTCCGTCTTGCGTCCCCCTGCAATGTCCGAAGCGGCCTCCGATAACACACCTCCAAAACGAGGCCCTTCTCCGCCGCTCGGCGCCCCCGGCAGGCTCCCGCCGAGAAATCCAAAGGTCGACACCCACTTCCAGGTCGAGCTCGGTCGGCGGGACCACAGCCGCGCTGATCCCCTCGGAGGCGGAGCTCCTCGTCCACGCCACTTCACCGGAACCTCCGGCGGCCGTTTCCTCGGGCTTCTTCTCGGGCTCCGACTCGTTGTCCGAGAAGTAGGCCGAGTCCCTGTAGTTGCTGCCCATGAACGGCTCCTCGGCGCGATCCGCTTGCTCGGCGGCGCTGGGCCCCTCCCTCGGAGTATCCAGCGCTGCCGCGGCTTCAGAGATGATGATTTCCGGTGGGACCAGATTGGTCACGGCTGTGAGCTCCTCAGTCTCCTCCTCATCCTCCTCCTCCTCTTCTTCTTCTTCTCTGGCAACACTCAGGCCGTTTTTGACAGGGGACTGGTCTTCAGCGTTGGGCTGGGAGTTCCACTCGGGGGACTCCAGGTTCTCCGTCTCGTAGCCGCTGTCTGATATTTTGTACGGGGGCTGGAGTTTGGGTTGGGCTATTTGAGCACTCAGCTCTTCTCCCTGCTCCCCCAGCCTGTGGATGTCAAGAGAGTCCAAAGAGTCTGGCGTCTCGGCAGAATTATCGATAGTTGGTAGAGTCGTGGACATGCTGTCTTCCAGTAAACTGTCCTGGCTGATCTGGTCCAAAGACGGCCCGGATACCAACAGGGACGACCTGACGGTGGGGTTCCCATCAGTGTCCATGAAGGACTCTTCGTGGTCAGACAACGTGGATTCCAGTTCCGTGTCCTCGATGAGCTCACTCAACAGATCGTTACTCGTGAGGTCTTCACTACGTCCGTTGTCGGAGGACAACGTGTGGACGCGCAGGTCTTCAGGCATTTGACTTCCTATGGGCTGGACTTTATTCTTTGAGGTTCCATGGTCTTCTTCAAGGCTGGGGATTTTGGCATCCGTGCACAATGAGTCCGTAGTGGCACTTTCAGAGATTGCGGGGGCGTGGCCATCAGTTTGACTGACGGTGACCTCACACCTCTCCGAGGTAGAATTAAAACCAGAGTCTGCACCTCTGTGAGAGGACTGCAGCAGACCGAGGTCTTCTGCGGAAGAACCATTTCTAACTGGCAGCTGGTTGCTCGAGTTATCTTCTGTGACCACGGTGATCAAAGGCACCAGTGTTGTATTTTCTGTCAGAGACAGACAAAAGTCCCCCGAACTGTTACTTGGAGAGTCTAAAAGTTCCTGTCTTGAGGACGTGCTACTTGCTACGGGTTTTAAATAATTGTCTGCTAAGACTAAGCTGCCTAAATTCTCCATGTTTTCCCACGAACTCATTTTGAACCGCTCCTCTGGTTCATGCGTCGATCCCGGAAAAAGGAAATTATCCTGTGGACTTGAGAAACCTGGTCCGCCTTTCATCAGATTCCGGTCCGTGAGAAACATAAAGTTCTCGGCTAGTTTTTCAGTGTTCAGACGCCTCATCTCGTCTGTGCTCACCTCCTCCACCTTCACGCTACCCGCCAGGTGGGAGGCTTCTGTACTATCCCCTAAAGCAGAACCCCCATTGCTTTTATCTACATCGATCTCTTGGACTAGTGGTCCGCCTTCGAGGAAAGGGTTCCCATTGCGCTCTGGAAGCTCCATAAAACTCCGTCTCCAGGTAGGAGAGTCATCTTGCTTGGACCCCCCGTCCGTGAAGATATTGGTGTGGTATGGACTGTCATTTTCAAGAGAGGACCAGATATGGCTGTCTGGTAAATAGGAATCCTTGGAGTCTATACTTTGGTGGAAGAAATCGGCATCGGTACTGGACTCGTCCAGACGGACATCTTGGAGAACAACAAAGTCTTGCCGGCCTGAACTGAAGTCCACCTCCTCCCCTGTGCTCTTCCCCTTGCTCTTCTAGTTGTATGTAATATTCATTTCCGATCGCCGGCTTTTGTGCATCAAACACTGGAAGAATTCCAGGAATTCCTGAAGGAGTGTTTCCACTTTTTGAGGCTGCCGCTCTGCCAACAGGATTAGGGAAATGGGCCTGGATGTCTTCACTGGAAACGGGAAAGAACATGCTGTGGTAGTTCAACGTTGTGTCCATGCCCGAGCGCCCGTGGCTGCCTTCGTAGTGGTCGTGCTTTGCCGCCTCCCAAACATACTCAAAGCTGAGCCCTTTGCTCGTTTCTGTGACCGTGAGGACCTCGTCGATCTCTTGTCGCAGGGCGTCATCGGCAAACTGGTCCAGGATCGGGTACGACGAGTGGCTGGCGGTGGTCTGCCGCGTGGACGGGTTGGGCTTGAGGGCGTCCCAGCGTTGCTCAAAGTCTTCTTCTATGTCCTTCTGGCCTTGCATGCGCAGGTAGATGAGCAAACGGTGGACTTCCTCTGCTGTGGCCCGCTTGTCTGGAGAGAGCCAGCAGAACTGCAGGACCTCGTGCCTGCAGGAACAAGATCCTTTTTAAACGACCAACCAATTTGAATCCTGTTTTAAGCTAAACCACTATCACATATTGGCTTGTTCGACACTACTATTGCATGTTAAGCAGGCCTCCTCTTTATCTGTTTTTAAAACCACTCTTAAAACCCATCTGTTCTCTTTGGCTTTTAACACCTTAGTATGATGTCGACATGATTCTGGCCCTTTTAAATTACTTAGTTTGCATGTTTTTATTGTTTTTATTATTTTATTGTGTGGTGATGAATTGTATTAATGTGTATGCTATTTTTCTGTACAGCAATTTGGTCAACTTTGGTTGACGGTAATGTAAAGTGCTAAACAAAGTATGTGGTATGGTATGGTATGGTACTATTTGTACATTATCCGTGCAAACAGACCTATTCCAAAAACTCACCATCTGTCGGAATAAGGGAGCTCCAGCTGCGGCTTAAAGAGTTTGACTTGTTGATCCTTTATCACATGATTGAGAACCTCCCGGTCAGAAAGGTGTGGGTAGGGCTGGGCAGCACTCTCAAAGAGCTCCCACAATGTGACACCCAAGGCCCTACGGATACGTCAGGACAAAAGTGTTAACAAATTTACAAAAGTGGCCCCCAACCAATCACAAAACTTCAGGAGCTGATATCAACACTTTAGCTAACAGTTATATACTATAAATGAGACTATCAAGAGACCATAAAGAAATGTGACAAAACATTTTGGACCAAAAAGCATTTGTGCAATGAGTCGTGATGGCCGGAAGTGGCTGAAAAGAGATGCTTAGGTGGTGTAGAGTCAGTGTCTCCTCCCCATCTTCGGGGAAACGATGCAAAGTGTTTGGTAGTTACTAGCTTTTGTATTTGCAGGAATATCTCATATTTCTGAGCAATAAGCTGAGTAATTTATGGTCTTATTGCAAATAAACTACACTTGTACTCTTCAGGTTCACTCACTGTCCTTATGAGTTTAAAATAAGGTCCTCTAGTGTGCGCGAGGAGCTGTGGTTTGTAGCCTACCACACGTTGCTGGGCTTTGTCTGCTCCATAGTAATCACACCTCCATGGCGCTCGCCCACCAGCTCAGGAGCCAACCAGCGAAGCGGTGCAAACACATCATCCTCCGTGATGATGTAATCCTCCTATAGTTGCGTTATCAAAATCAAAAATCGGTCACTCATCATATTTGCAATGTTTACCATCTGTAACTTTCCAGGTTACACTGTGAATAATTGTGCAAACAAGGAACCTCGTCAAATAGCACTCTGCAACAGAAGACATTTGAGTGTTTACTCGCGCTCCAAGCCAGTGCACACAGTGCACATTCTTCACCGAAATAGATTCACAGGGTGACCTTATCTTGGAGTATTAAATTCAGACAGTTAAACTGGACAGATCGGCAGTATTTAGGGAATGCACCAGACAGAATCGCCTTGTCTAGTTACAAGACAACCTTAAATCTTCAGTGAACCCTGCAAGCGATCAGAGGCAAACACCTGGACTCCCTCCAATAAAAAATGATTTATTCTCTGTGAGGTCATCTGAAGCCGACTGACTGTACAACAAATAAAACAGACTTCATCAGTCACAATAAGTGGAGGAGTTTGGATCCATGGTAAGAAGGCCTATATTGTTGTTTTTAGGGCAAATAACACTGCTTCAAACTACCAACTATACCAACTGCCATTGACATGTGCTCTGTGGAAGAATTTAAATGACATTTAGCAGGCCACATTTTCTGATAAAAACGGCTTTTGATAATTGGTCTCCCGTGTCCCCCATCAGGGAAAAAAAAAGATCCTAAGGAAGGTAAAATCAAAGAAATCTATGCTGGATCCATCGTGGGGGCCCATTTTCCCCACAACCATGTAACCCAGCATGAGTTTCGAGGACTTCTACTGAATGTCACCAAGATGTCGGTGCCTGGTGGGCAGGTGTCAGGGTATTTATACCTACAATGTGTGCAAATGCGTGCAAAAAGTGCAAAAAGACAGCTGTCAATTTGAGTTTAAAGTTAGTTTATAACAAAGCTCTGTCAGACGGGCGTGCTGTGACAAAACTCCGCCCAAATCCTCCTAATACCAAAGCCCCCTGCCTACTGAAAATCTTGAGTGCCCACCATTGGACTGTATGAAAATAGATGATTGCCCAACGCCATGGACTCCTGTCTACTTGGGGGTAAAACTGAACAGCCTTCGGCAATAAATCACTCTACTGTGAAGCGTTTTGTGCAACTGGCCCTCGCTGTGTAAAATTTGTTCCATAATTTTTTATAATTAAGGATTTTGCTTACTTTGTATCTGTAGGGTCCAAGTCCATAGTCTCCCACTTTAACTGTAAGATCTCCAGTCAGGTAGCAGTTCCTCAGAGCCAAATCACTAAAAGAGAAAGGAGGGGGAAATGGATTAGACACAAATCCACAATTACAGCAATTAAGATTCACTAATTTTATGTCGCTTGTAGGCAGCAGTGGGAAAAGAACACAAAAAGTGATCGTATCAATATGAACAAGGGATCCACCATCTCCTCCTGACCTTATAAGGGTAAGATTACCTCACTAGAAGTAGGGCAAAGGAGTCTGGCAAGGACCACAAGTGACTTTGGCAACTACATGACATTCATATATCGTTTGCCTCTGCTTTTCACCTTGCAACAAGGCTCATGCGGGGGCTATTCCTGACTCGTGCAAACGCCAACGAGATATAGTTTCTACAAGTAAACACAGGAACGTTTTGTAAAGCTGCCAGGAGGGGGGCGTGGGGAGCGCTCTGCACATTTAGCCGACACATGTAGTACATATGCACTTTAAAGAGGCAGGCTTTGGTGTCCCTTCAGCCCGGCTGCATTCTTAGCCACACAGTTCCAAGGGCCATTGACTTGCTTCCCAACAAAAACCCTCACCCAGGCATGACAGCAAGGCTGAGGTTTCAGCTTAGGATATTGGCCCACACAGCACTTGCACTTACTTGAGGGTTTTGTGTCTTTGTAGCTGCACAAATCAATCAACTCTTTCACTTCAGCCATATTTTGTGTTGCATGCGAAATGAAGTGCCACATAAATATTCCCACCATAGCAAATTAAATGTGTCCTTGCTTGTAACAAGAATTAAAACACAACGCCCAATATGAGGCTATCCTTTTACATGCAAAGAGCAGAATCATCATATCCCTCTGGCAGCGGACAGCTGACACTGTGGCAATGCATGGTAGCTGTGTTATTGGAACCCTCCGGGCTTATTCTGAGCGTGCAAGTTAGAGCCGATGAGCCAAGCGTCGCATGTAACCTCCGAGCCACACAAACACCCCCTGCAACCGGCTGGCTACTAGCAGGCCGGCCTTCAGCTCTCACCGGGGTAAAAATGAAAATGAAATGCCACCTCTGTGCTCTGCACCCCTTTTTTGGAGTAGACTGGTACTCCGGACACTGGTTGGACGGTCCGCACTTAAGCGACACTAACAGTAGACTGTTAAGGTTTGTGCTTGGTGACATTGAACATCCTGTTATATTCATTAAAGTATACCATGACAGTTGAAATAAGACGCAATATCAAAATGTTGACATTATTGCAAAATTTAAATACTAATAAAGCTAAATGACATAAACAAGAGCAGTCCAGAGGACGAAAAGGTAAACAAATACTAAACAGTATCGCTTATCATTTGTTATAAGAGGGTAAAGAGAACTACATCTAAATGAACTAATACATACTCAATTAAGATAACTGCTAAGCTAACAAATGAAAATGGGGCAGAAGAGCAGGAAGTACTAGGTCGTAAATAAAATATCTAAATGCGATGTGACTTATACAATGAGCAGCAGAGTAACAAAAACCCAACGCTCAGCGGCTCTTAAACCCGTCACCTCGTATGATGTGCTACCTGTGCAGGAAGTTGTGTTTGTGAAGGTGAGTGACGCCAGCAGCGATTTCACAGGCCATCCTCTGCAGCTGCAGCAACTCAGCATTTTGGAACATCCAGTCCTGCTGAGATAGATAGCCCCGCAAATCCCCCTGCAAAGACACACACACACACACAAACAGAATCATATGTTTAATACCAATAGGCCATTTTTGTTAAATGCAAGACACAGACACGGCCACAGGGTGGCAGTAGACTCTTCTTTCCGTCTCCTCAGCACTTCTCAGGATGTGGGTGACGACCAAATAAGGGAAAGTAGATGTGAGGAGATCGCAAAACGTGGTGTCCCGAGAGCAAAGCAGGACAGGACACGGCGAGATGATTTGACTACGGCACGTAATAACACACGCAGGCATCAGACACACACACGGTGAGAGGCTGATATTGAGACTTTTGTTAGAATCACTGACCATAGTGCTGTGAGCGCATCTCTGTTAACGTCACAGGCCTGCTGATCTGCAGTTATTATTCACACACGTGACTATGTAATGGTGGAGAAACTACAAGACGGTATGTTGTACTTTACGATCATCTGGACAGCGTGAAGCCACTTGGAAGAACTGTGCGTTTCACTCTGACCTCCTAAAGCCGAGAGCAAAAAGGGGCACGTTTCAGTTATGTGGGCTTTTGGGATTATGTTCGTCACGGTCAGTCGCAGAACGGGGCTCCCCTGAGGAAGGAGCTCCCGAGAACATACTGTACACACACACACACACACACACAGCAGCGTAAGTTAGCGGAGGCGTCTTACGCAAGCGGCGCGGTGTGCTTGAACCACATTTACCCCTCCGTGTACCCACACACATACGTACAGTCGTGCACAGAGCTCGCAGAAGCGGTCTTCCCAGAAGAGCTATATCCAATGCATGGTAAGTGATACCCTCTGGCCGTCTCTACTTGTGATGCCTCCTCAGCAGGTGATGAGGTTGGCGTTTCAGGGGGGAGGACACGGGGCTGGTAATGAAACAACATTTACCGTGAAAGACCAAAACAATTAGGCCTCGTGTCTGACCCCGAAGGTCCGAATGAACAGATCCGTGTCTGGCTCCACCCTCACATGATCCGGTTATGCATCATTATTATTTAAGTCCTCTGTATTATTAGTGGGTACTAGAAGAAGGCTGATCACTGATTACTGTAAAGTCAATCTATGTGGTATTAACCACTTTCATGATTATCTTCATTACTCCTTTACCTAATTATTGTTGTCAAAACGTTAATTACATTAGTATATCACTGTCAGTACAAAAGTAATTAGTTACATTAACCTTATTACTACAGCTTAAAAAAGGGCGCATGTAGACACACAAGCAGCCTGTGCGTTACCGCCCAAGCTTGAATACTTGTAAGTTAAATAGTGCAAATGGTCCTTTGTCAATCAATTTCAATCCATAAAAAGGGTGATTACCAGCACCAAAAAGGGAGACCTCACCCACCAGCTGAAATATAATACTCAACATGCCCGTGCACGGACAGAGCTTGGACAGTAATGTATAACTTTATGAATACCATGACGGTAATAACACTTCAATAACATTGCTCGGATTGTTGCTTTAACAACTGTACTAAACGGAGAAGATCAACAACTTTCTAAAGCCAGCAGTCGGCTGGCTCATGTCCGAGACCCTGAACCAGAGACGGGTCTTCCTAACGTCTTGGCCCGGCACCAGGCCGGCGATCCATGCATTAAGCGCGGTCCCTCGCGTGGCAGAATGTGACATTCTGTGTGGCCCCTGCGCCAGTTGCCTGATGTATTTTGATGTGTAAAATGCTTTGCGCACAGGTGATAAGAGACGGTACAAATGCCGCCTATCACCAGGATGTCCGAGGGGGAAGTCTCAGTTATGTCGGCTTATTGGGGATTCCTCTCTCGTCCACTCTGCAGCAGGTGTCACATTTCATATTTCGGCATCCAGAAGGTTGTTCATGTGGGCCGGAGTGGTAAGAGGACAGAGAAAAGTCAACATCAAAGCAGATACAGCGCTCACGAGGCGCAGCCACGAGCAAGGTGTTGCAGACGGAACATGATCTGTGCATATTAAAAGACGGGAATCAAGTATTGTGACAGGCAAAATCCCACTTGGATGAAGTCCTAAAAACTCTTAACCCAGCCTGGGATAACGGTTATAGGAAACAATCCGCTGTGCTCCCCTCACACATTATCACCTTCAACAAAAAGGACGTGGTCTTTACATGAAATCTTCCCAAATGACTCATGCACACACCTGTGATAAGTCATTTCCGGGGTGCTACTAAAGCTGGTTGGCAGATACCACAACGCCGGGACACCGGCCAGGCCTTGGCAGCCCGACAAAGTTATGCAACGTCCAGTTTGCAAACAATGCCAGGTCGCGCTCATCCGAAGGCAAGGCGGCGGTCGTAGCATTTCTGTCACCCAAACAGCAGAAACGCATTTCCTTTTTTGGCTTTAGCAAATTAGATGCGACTCAACGAAACAAGGAGGGCAAGTGAAAAGGTTCCACCTCGATGCGCGTTCACATGCGAGCAAGTCAAACTTCATGGCACACGTTGTAATAATAATAATAACAACAACAACAACCGCAAAGAGAACATCCTGTATCCAGCTAACAGCTGACTGGTAGAGCGGGTGGAAACGGCCGCCAACTGCTGCCCGCGACAGCAGAAAGAGTCAATTAAAAGTAACAGAATGGATATCAAAACAATAACGCTGAAGGTTTTTACCTCCCTTTCTCGTTTAACCCTGGCAACAGGTTGTCATTTATTGCACCGTTTTTATAGAAATATAAGTTGTAGCACAAAGAGGAAATAGTTACTAGTTGTAACTGTATTTAGTTTTTAATGTTTCATTACTACAGACACGAACACTACAAAAATACATACGACACTCCCTCCCTTCTGATGACTCAAGTGACTGTACCGAGGAATGTTCTGCAGCTGCACTTTGACGGATTAGGCAACATCATATCTGACGGCGTTGCTAACATTTTTGCTCCCCTTTAAGAACAGAACCACAAACGCGTTAAATCCAATACGACAAGAAACTAGAACCTGAAATGTTGGATCAACATCCCTCTGATTGGTGAGTATTCGTTACATGTTGTATTGCATTAAAATACCCGGTTATCATGCATGCTTGCATAATAAGAGGATTGCTAAAAGCCACCGTACATCACACGTTAAGGGTTTTCCGGTTTATAAATCATCTGATGCCATGGTGAATATTTTTATCCATGAGGAACAGCTTAGTTTACGCGAGTCTGAACTCAACAAGCAACACATAAAAATGCACAAATGCAGCAACTGGTGGAGGCGACAACAGAGGAGCGTAAATGGAGCCTTGTGCTTTACTGGGTGAGGTGGGAATGTATGAGGTCCCAGGCTTGGACCGGGCGGGGAGGCGAGGAGGGGGTGAGCGGGCACTCCCAGCAGTCAGTCTCTACGATGGTGTCAGAGTTACTTCGATACATTAAGATGAATAGAGTGGCTAAGTCATGAATGAGAGCGTAGGCTTCCAATCAAGGATGTCGCTGGGGGAGCTCAGCGAGCACGCGCGCTTGATTGACAATATCTTAGATGAGAGTGTAGCCCGTTGCATGCGTGGGCTTAACAGGGTGACATGAGATAATACACAAATATTTCCATTAATGAAGCCTTCCAAGTTCAGCGGGCAGTAAATCTCTCAATTCCTTGACACTGGTGCACAAATGTTGCATGTTGAATGGAGGAAAGCAAACACAAAATAAAAATAACATTACGCACTGCAGATTTATTTCATTTCCACAGATATCTTATGATATTGTGCGTTTTAAGTTCAGAATAAAGAAAATGTGGTCACTCACCATTTCACAGTACTCAAAGATGAGTAAGAAGGGAATGGCCTCAACACACTGCCCCAGGCAATGGAGGATGTTTGGGTGCTGCAGAACTCTGAATACACAAAATAACACAAAGACCGTTGGTACTATAGACTTGGAAATAATACCGGCAAGCTTTGAGAGGCGATTTAGTGTGATCGAATGCGTCAAATTGTGGAGTTGTGCACAAAGCAAAGCAGGATGTCATTTTGGGCAAAAACCAACTGACATTTTACACTAATTTAGAACGGCTCACAGACAAAACAATAAACATCAATTAATAAAGTAATCCTCCTATTATTTGACAATGTCCAGTTTTTGGAGGCCCACACATGAATGTATTAATTTTAGATCAATACATGTTTTGCTTCTGTTTACCTGTATGGATCCCCCTGCTGCAGGAAGTCATTCTGCTCCTTGGCACTTGCATTAGCTTTTAACTCCTTCACCACCACCCGGGCTCCACCGGGGTCGGTGTAGATTTCACTCAGAAGGACCTGTTAGTACAGGACGATACTTTAGGATTAACAAGATATGATGGAAGAGATGGGCAACAGGTTAAAAAAGAAACTGCAGAAAAAATTGAAAAAGTTGAGGACTCCATTGGACATGTTAAGAGATTGTATGAATAAATCAGATTTAATTTGAGACATTAAAAAACACAGGTGTCCTGTGCTTGTATATGTTTCCTTTCAATTATATACTGCAAATAAATGTATAGTAGGTCTAATGGAAAAATTACCTAGAATTGCTAAAGACATAAAAGAGGATGATTTGTGCATCTTTGTAATAACAGATTTAGAAAATATATCCAGCATATTGCACCGACGACATAAACAGTCCCCTTCTAGTTTTAAGGCCCAACCAAACATTTCACAAATCCATTCAAATCAACATAACCTGTCTTACCTGGCCGAACCAGCCGTGGCCAATCTCCTGGATATAACTGAGACTGTGACGTGCTACCTGGAAGCCTGTGGATCCCTCTGTGAAACCAACCACAAAGATGATGATGTTGTTGTTGTTGTTGACAACTGAGTTACATTTGTTGCTACCAATGTGTCTTGAGCCTGACCTGCGATACGGACAGGGGGTTGGAGGTGGGCGGGCCCGGGCAGGGCCACAGGGGACACAGCGAGGGTGTACACCTCGGCGGGCGACTGCATAGAAGGCGTGTCCTCTGCCGGTGGAGTGAAGTCGATCTCATCGTCAAAGTGGTCCTCGAACTCCTACATCGAGAAAAATAAATAAATCAAGAGCGCAACACAAACCTGCAGGGCATTCATTTCACATCGGAGCCCAAGTTCACTGACTGTCCGCCACAGTCCATCGCATCGTTGTGCGTTCGCCAGGTGAGGCCGACGTGGCAGCAGGTGCAGCCGCCTCCGTCTGACTGGCTGTTCGCCAAGCACCCTCACCTTGAAGTTGATCTCCCTTTCCTTGCAGCAGGTCACACAGTTCACCAGCAACACCGCCAAGGCCAAAAGCGCCGTCAGCGACACCGCCAGGGAGAGGGAGACGGAGACGGGCAGGGCGTCCCCCGGGCTTCCACCTGAAGTGTGGAGAAACAGACAGAAACTATGCTGAAGTATTCACATCCACAACCGGGCTTCATTTACCCAATTTGTTGAGACAAATAAAAGTTGCCTCCAAGCAAACACGTGTGTGTGTTTGATGGTAATACCACGCAACCGCGGCCCGCGAGAGGTTAGTTTAAGCTCAACAAATTTAACAAACAAATCAATTATAATCTTACAAAGAGTGCAAACAAGGATTCTTTAAAAAATTATACATTTTTCATTTAGCGGACTCTTATCCAAAGCAACTCACAATAAGTGCATTCAACCAGGAAAGTCCAGAACTTTTTCTTCGAGAAAGCCAAACTACAAAGTGCCATAAATAAGTGATAATAAACTGCTAACTAGTCCAGTACGGTGAGCATAGGTGTGTTTTTAGTCTGCTTTGGAAGTTGGTTACGCTTCCTGCGGTCCTGCTGTCATTGCGTAAAGCCGTACCACTTGTGCAAACACGAAGCGACAATTGGGGACTCTGAGGGCCGGCTCAGCCGACCTCTGACCCTCATCGGCCCTTCAGAGAGACAGTTGTGGGGGCTTCGACCGGGCGATAAGCAGCTGATGGTGCAGCACCGGTGTGAAGTTTGCGCCTGTGGAGGAGATGCTGCTGGCCCAGCAGTACGCTGGATCATCAGGGCTGACAGCCGCCCACTGTGCTCCCCTCACGCTACGCTGACCAGCGTCCACACAGCGCTTTCCAATTTAGTGCGACCAACATGGTGTGCAGACCGCTTCAGGCGCAAAACACGTCAACTAGTAAAAAGGCCCGGTTTATTCTCACCCTGTTTACCTATTCTTGTAACTAACCTATGTAGCGTGCCACTACAGGTTAGTAGTCAGTGTTAGTGGGCTCAAGCGGACAGCAGAAAAATAAAATTAATGTAGACCAGATTTTGATGATGTCAACGCTCCAAATGTCACTGCTCATTTGAAAGATTTGAGAACTTGTCCCTTTCATCTGTCAGAAGACGTTTAACTCAATCCCTCCCACTTAATGCTTCAAGTCTCTTGTGGATGTCGTTTTTGTTCAATCTGTCGGTCAGATGTGGCGTGGGATGTCATGTTCTGCAATCTCGAATCTCACTGTGTGCAAATGCACTTTGATTTATTCATTTAGTAAATTGTAATATTACATATTCTCAGCCTACTACAGCACTGTTGTGTGTGTGTGTGTGTGTGTGTGTGTGTTGGGATTTTTGTGTCCTCGTTCTCCCTCCTGTGTTTATTCTGTCTCCCGCTGGTTGTAACCTGTCAGGTACATCCTGCCTGCTCAAGGGAGAATCAACACCGACTGACTCTCCTTCTGCTGAGCTACATATTCCTGATGGATTAAAGCGGGTGCTGAATTCATCAAGACTACAAACCCACCTCGGGTTGTTTTCTATCTCTGAACACGAACAGACTGTCATACCAGACCGCCCTTTGGAATATACGATAAACCAGATAAAGGCCAATGTGTCAACACTAAACAGACTTCATAATATATAAACTATGCTTCATTAGATGGCACCAATCTGAACAATCCTTGAATTATAGGCCAGACGGTGCATACAAATGTTCTCCAAATGCTGGCATATGCTTGGTTAGACCGTCTGGGCCTGCAATGTTAAAGCAAAGAAAAGAAAACCTATTTTCTGACGTCTGCAAATCTCTTTGAATAGCTTATCCCACGATAAATGTGTCATCGTTAATCTGTATTTATATTTAGGTTGTTTGATGAGGCATTACATTGGGAACTAATCAATGCTCTTTAGGCAGCAGCGTGTGAATTATTCTCAACCATTTCACATCAATGCAAAACTTTTACTGAATGTAAATGAACACATTGAGTTTCAGGTTTGCTACCATTTGAGGGTGCAGGATAGCCCAATAAATGCGGATGCATGTTTGTTTGCATGCATGAGAACAATGCTTTTAGATTCATCCACGTGGACGAAACCATTGACCATACCATTATTAACCCAGTGACACATTGTTAACTTGGGCCCGTCCTCAACACTTAATCACATTTAGTTATTCTGGCAGCCTTCTCCCCATGTCATAAATAAATAATTCCCTTGAGATGAAACAGAGGTAAGAACCTGTAGAGGCTGAGAGGTATTCCAACAACCAGCTGAGCAATGATACAACTCGTGTTCGCTCTGAGCGATAGTTCATTCAGCGGACAGACGAGATGAGCACTTTATCTCCCAGGGGAACATTAGATCTGATCCAAAGCATGGGCACACGATTGAGATTCATTTCGTGTGTACAACACTACGCCAAGCCATCACCGCCAGGAATAGAAAGGATTGCTCGACCCGGTCTCTTACTTACGATCAAAACAAGGCCACAACATTATGAATCTGGATCCTGCTTGGCCATGGAAGACATGCGCAGGGAAAGTAAAAAGGCCGGTGTCCTGTGATGCCAACTGTAACAATACTAAAAACAAACACTGACATTTCACCCAATTCTTAATAATGGATTATTCCCTCCGGATAAATCTTTCCTCTGTGCTGAAGATTGCAGCAGAGAAACAGTGTGTGTGTTGAAATATTAATGGGGAGAGAAATTAAAGATGAAATAGCTCCATCGCCGGGAATCAGGCTCCAAACGGTGATGTGTGCACTGCTTACAACTGTTAAATGAAAGCGTTCACCCATCTTGGACATGAGCAGGGAGACGCTAGTCAAGTTTAAAGGGGTTGCTCAAGGCTACACTTGATTCCTCTGAGCCACAGTCATAAGTGGAAGGTACAGGTGGAGCTGGCTGACACTGCCAAAACCACAGACAAAAATTACATACTCACAATAGAAGAGGAAAATATTGGCAGTGACCAATGCAGATGACATGTAGGAAATTCATTCCATAAGACTACAATATTTCCAAAACTGCACATCCATCAGCTCAAGCATTTTTCACCATGCTAGAGCGGTAACGACTTTACAACAATTAAGAGATAAAGACAAACAGAAAATGTAAAACCACTGTTCAAGTCAGACATGAAATATGTCGCGCTGCCTGTTTTTCACAAAGCACTTTGTCCATCTACAATTATAGCAAGCAACGCAATTATCGGTCATTGGCAGGAGCGATCGCTGGGAGAGAGTTCCAATTGGCTTTAAAAGAGCTAAACTTTTACAACAATCCTGGGTAAGATAATCGCTGCAATTGCATGCAGCTTTTAGGCACAAACCGCCCCGTCTGTTGCAGCCGAGCAACAGGGTTTCAGGCAGTGCAGGACACCCAGAGAGGCAGCGGTAGCAGTCAAATCGAAAAAAACAGCAGCCGGGTCACGGCAGCGCCACATGGAATCAGTTCTCCACGGTAAGGCCTTATCGGAGTCATGGGTTCAAATTATAACTTGGCAGGCCCCACCAAGTGACTCGACTGGTTTATGGGACCAAGACAGCAGGGAGCTGCTAGGTCTTATTTCGGATTCACTGCATATTTCAAGAGGCATTCAAGCAAAAGCAGGAGCTGACCCATTTTCTTTTTGTGCACATTTCACCCGTTGTCTGGATGTCATGTTTGGGTTCGACTAGGAATTTTCTGGCTGCTACAAGAAGAAGCACAACAATCCATTGATCAAATGAGGAACACCCGCCTTGGTGAGCCTTAGGAATCCATATTTGAAATGTTCTTTTTTTCAATTATAAGCCATTAATATTCCACTGCTAAAACGAAAACAGAAAAATCACCACATAAATCTGTCCACAGTGTGTAAAAGCAGCAGCCTCCACACCCTGCGGTGGTTACCACTGCATCACTGAGCAATGTCGTAGATGGTTAAGGTTGAAGGGTCCACCTTGACAAACCGACCGTGCAGGCCACAATCACATGGCTATTGCTGCAGTTGAAACATTGACACTCCCGTTAAAGCTTAACTACCTGTGTTAGTGTTTGATGTGTGTAAACACAGCATATGTCACCTGGTTTGCAAGTGAGTCTCTAGTTATTGTTCTTAGAAGTGCAGTCTCACCAATCCATTATAACTGCATCACATGAGGATACACTATAAAATAAAGATTAAGGTAGAGGGGTCAACTGCAACATCATTTTCCAGTGAGCTGTAGTATAATTAACAAACAGTGTTGCTAATCATTGACTGGTGCGGATAAGATTGGAATGTGTCACACATGGTTACACATTACCGGTCCTGACTACAGCATATACACATCTGCACTTTTCATTTCTCAAAAGTTGACTGAGCATCTTGAAACATGATCAGCTTTTCTTCAGGAATTGGACTGACTTGCTTTGTGAAGCTGCAAAACAAAAATGAAATGTAAAATATGTCTCAATTGGATGTATAACATACGTAAGATATGTCATTAAGTTGACTCACTTAGAATACCAGTCAGAAGTTTGGATAATTTTGTATGGAAAAATAGTGACTGTAGTTTAAAAAAGTATAATTTACAATGTGGTGAAATGCAGGGAACTAATTCTGTACCAATATCCGAGAAGCTGTATCCGAATGTTTGCATACACTTCACATAAAGTAAGACTATTTATTGATCACCTATCAATTATAAAACACAAATTTCATATTTATAATATTGCAAGTAAAATTCATTTAATTTAATTTCCCTGTAGTTCTGTGATTCTATCCAGAACAAGAGACTTGGAAACAACACATTAGTGATTGATATGGCAACCGTTTTCTTCCATGAATACACTGACTCATGCAGACATGCTTAAAACGTTAAATGAGCACATCGTGACACCACCTGTGATGAGGAAACAGTGTTTCCATGCTGGTGGGCCAACATTTAGTCTAGTGTACTATAAACTCGGTTAAATGTCAATGACTGGACCCAACTCACAGATTAGCATGTCTGTACCTGCCGTTACAACAGGCTGTACAGTATTAACAGACCCATTCCTAGGTCAATTCATTTGCGTTAAAAATCACTTAGTGATTGACTAGATATGGTTGGATATTTTCTAAATTATGGCTAAGGAAACTGTTAATCCGTTTGAGTATAATGTTTGATTACCAGTTGCCTATTAGAAGCATTGTGACGATGGCATACTGCTATTTGACAAGCGTTATTCAGGAATGCACCAGCGCATATCGACAGAAATAACTGACATCAAGTCAACTAGTAAATAAACAATAGGAGATAGTAAAACTATACGTGCACTAGAAGCGTCATATGTCGTTAGCAGGAAATGCAGCTAACGTTAAGCTGTTATGTTGTTAGCTTTTAGCTGCTGATTAGCAACCGCTACTCAAGACACACTTGCTAGCGAAGCCGCTAGATAGAAGGAAGTCGTGGCGAGTCAATTGGTATCATCTTACAATCAGCCGTCTCACCTGATGTGCGAGGATATTGAAGGGGGGCACTTTCAGACAGCCAAAAAGCCGACAGGAGAATCCCACCGGCCAGCAACAAACCACATCCATGGCGGCTCCTCATCCTCCTAGCTCTGCTAACACAATGTTAGCTATTTGGGACCGTTGTCCTGAACAATAAACGTCTAGCTTGATGTTAAACAGCGTGTTTTAATCATTTGTAGTCAGTTTAACGTCAGTAAAGGCTACGTAAACACGCATATTCTCTGACCGCCTAACGTTGACTACTTACTGTTAGACCAGCTAACTAGCTTTAGCTAGCATATCGATGCTAACCGTTCCAGCTGACGACAGCAAACACAGCAACGAAATGTAGTGCTCCGTTCTCCATAGAGACTAAATGAGCCATCGACTTTCACGAGGTATCATATTTTAAGTATGTACCATAACGTTATTTAAATGAACATGGCTAAAAGAAAATTAAGCCCTGACTGTCACGAAACAGCTAACCTCCAGTGCGCCATGTTCCTGTACGACGTCACATAGCGAAATAAGGGCGTAATACCACAAAGAAAATTGACAAGCGATCAAGCCAATCACAACGAGGAATAGCCGAACCTCAAACACGCACACTCAATCAGCTTCGAGCTTTATTATAAGGGATGTACAGCCAGCGCTGTGTATCAGAGGTGCAGAGAGCTTTGTACGTACTTGCCAATCATGTGAGGTACGCAATAATCATTTTGGGGAAATTATTTATCAAATATATATATGTTTATCTTTGGTTTCATGGGCAACGATAAACTGCTCAGCAGTATTGATTACGTGGTCGGGGTGAATTGGCTGGCGCGCGGATGATGGTTTAAGCATCATGAAGTGTGTCTTGAGGATTCTTTTTCTTATGCTTTCCTTTAAATGTTGCTGGGCGTGGAACTAAAATAAAGGAACGATGTTCTTGAAAAGTATATACATGATAATGTATACATTTTTACGAGATGCAATCAAACCTATTAATTAATATATCACTATATGTCATTTTGTAAGACAAACCAGACATAGCTTCCTTTTTTTATGTATGGCTAAGACTTACAATATGGCAGTGCCTTTTTCATCTGTTAACACAGTGTCTTTATTTAGACACATTGTAAACAAACATTCATATTTAAAACAATTAAATTCACGTAGCTGAATCCTAATTATCACGGAAAAAAATCAATAAGACTATAAATATCAGTATACGCTTTAAAGCAGAAAATACTTGAAAGATCCACGAGTTGAAATACATTCATATTCATGATTATCAGAATAAAGTGTATTTAAATTTCTTGTGTTTTTCTTATGATGCCTTCAGATTTGTAAAAAAAATAAAACGGAGGGAGAAAATTATCTGCTCTGATTAACTGATGAAGGAGGAGGAGGCAATCTGTGGCGTGGGGGAAATCTCTCTGGGTTTGAGGACAAATACGTCAGGTTGCTTCCTACACGGGATCACAAAGCTGCAAAAGGGTGCTGGTAGCAAGCAAAGCAAGAGGAGCAGAGATCTGCACATCATAGACTTAGAGAGTGTAAATCTCATCCCAAGCAAGGTGAGTATCACACGTTTTGTAAATGCATGTGTTTGGCAATGTTTGTGTGGTGATAGCATGCAGTTTCTGGGTGATTTTGTGCCTTGAAGCATCTCAATCTTGCTGCTGTAAAATAATGATAAATAAAAAAACAAAAGGAAGATCAAATCCTTTAATTTGTTCCTTTCTTTTTCATTTTTTAATGAAAGCTTGGATCATCAAACCATTCATTAATGATTGAATTCATGTCATATAATATTGTGGTCTGAAATAGTGAAGTCTTTTGTTCCTCCTATGCTTTACTGTGAAAATAACACAAACTCTTATATGGCAGCAGAAAATACCTGCACCCGTTTTTTTACTCACTTTATCACTTTGTATTTCCTCCAAACATAGTGTTAGCAGCATCCCTCAGGCAGCTACAGAGGACCATGGCATTTGCAGGGCTACTAAGCGACGAGGACATCGCGGCTGCGATCCAGGCTTGTCAAGGTGAGTTAGACGGCACACACGCTGACATGCAAGGAGACACGCACAATAACACAAGAACACATACTTTACAATACAATCCACGCACATATTGGAAAGGAAGACATGCACTGTGGAACTCATGCAGTCCCACTTGGGATGCTAGTATGTGTTGTTCACAGTAGGGAAACGGAGCCTGCAGGTATCCAGGCAGCAGTGTGGCACGAGAGCAGTCACCACCCAGATACCAAAGTATTGTTTTTACATTGAGCATTCACACAGAGAGGAACAAATCACACAGTCTGTAAAGCCCTCACTTTCCCAATTACTTAATCACTCATCTATTTGGATGACGAGGTAGACACAGCACAACCCCCCGGATTAAAACCAAATGCCAGCGCAGATATGCCCTTTCTTCAGGATGATGCCATTAGCAATGATGCAGACAAAAATAACATGCTTCGTCTAAATTTTAAAAAACTCAAAATGTTTGCGTCCTTTCTAATGCAGCAAATATTTTTAAATCTCATCGCCTCATATTTTGTGCCTACAAGGCTTATTCAGAAAATAGTTGTGACGTATAAGAGGGTAACTCATCCAGCTAGAATTTCCTCTCTGAAAAGCTTGATAAAAAGGGCTTTTAGCATTTAGGTTTCCATTTGGGCAAAATTCAGTGTGCTTTGCGCGTTTCAACGGAATAATGCCACAGCCTTCGATGGCATGAGACAGGGGATTTGCTAGAGGGGGTTTATTGATAATTGTCATGGGTGGAAGAATGCAAGTCATTTGAGCGAATGAGTTCATGGGCCGTATCTATTCAGTTGCTCACCATTCTTGCTTTCCTGTCCTTCTGTGATTGACCTCTCACTCCCGCATCTGTCCGTTTCTCTTTTTGCTCACTTCATCCCGTCCTATACCACTGCAGCCCCAGGCACTTTCGACTTCAAGTCGTTCTTTGCTCAAGTGGGGCTAACCAGCTCATCCGAGGCGGATAGAAGTAAAGTGTTTAGGGTCCTGGACCAAGACAAGAGTGGATACATTGAGGAGGAGGAGCTCAAGTAAGCACGGCATGTTTCCGCAAGTGTGGCCACCGTGATTTTGAAGCCCAGCAGGCAATGGTCACTGTATGAATGAAAGGACTCTCGGATAGGAAAATGGCGTTGGAAATAGTCAATAACGATGTAAGACTGAACTTTTCTTTCATATATTTTGCGCACTCTTCAGGCTGTTCCTGCAGAATTTCTCTCCCGGGGCGAGAGAGCTGTCTGTGGCTGAGACCAAGGCTCTGATGGCTGCCGGAGATAAGGATGGAGATGGAAAGATTGGGATGGAAGGTGGGTGCATGTAAAGCATCGTAAAAAGCTGACGGCAGACGAGACCGTGGAGCCCTCTATGCAGGGGAGCTTACCAAATAATGTGTTGATTCTCCACATACTGTGCTTAACCATAATATTGTTTTACAACCACTTGTGCTTAATGGGAATATCAGACTTAATGTATTTTTCTCCCCGACAGAGTTCTGTGACATCCTAAAATAAAGAAGACAGACATCGTTGACGGGTTCCGTAGTGGAAATCTTGATTTTCCAGATTGTTTGATGCAAAGGCCAGAAAGCTTGGATACCCCCTACCTGCCTCATGCTCTCCCTGTGGAGGTGATACATTAAATATGCTCGGTGGAAGCTGGATGTTGTAGTGTTTGTTTGATCAGTCAGGTACCTGGAATGGGCTAATAAATGTGTTATCACTGTGGAATGTTTTTTTCTTCTTCAAACTGCCTGAACTGGATAATGTGTCTCATGTAGGCCTTAACGTTAACACTTAAACTACTGTCATGGCATCAAAGATATTCAGGGGTTTAGATTAACGTATCCACTTATGGTCCCTGCATCACTTAAGGGTTCTATAAGAAAAGTTAGCAATGACAAGAACGTTTAATTAATGAGAAACATGATACTTTCTCACCGAATGATGCTGCAAAGGCATACAAGACTAATTCAATGTTTATTCTGTAGTCAATGAGCAGGAATCAAAATGGATGATGGTTGGTGGCTGTTGACTCTGCTTTTTATCTGACTCACACGGCCCGGGGGGAGGATGTCATGAACAATAAAATCATCATGTGATAGTAAGAAAACCCCCTTCGGCATTTTACACTAAAGCCAGGTGCGGATAATACAATAAATGATGTTGAATTCCACTTAGCTGCTTTGATTTTCAGTTAATCGAATAATCTATAACGTGACCTAAGAAACATCGGATGAAAATAGTTTGCTTAATTTGTATGATTATTATTATATGATTATTATTCTTCTGGACTAATTTTGAATTCCTGCAGACCGAGGTAGAAATATTCATGTTAATTATGGCAACTTACTTTATTGTATCGATGCAGAATCGAGATGACTAAAATGAGCCATTCAGAAATAACAAATCAGGTAAAAGCTATAATACACAAGCACAGTCTAGCGTTTTCTTTTAATAACAAGATCATAAAGTCCATCAGAAAAGGGCTGTTTATATCTGCATTAATGAAGTTATTCGCGTATCATAACTTGTTCACATGTTTACGCTTCCAAACACACAGCCTGCAAATATTAATCTGATTGATTGGTGCACGACAGGGACACGGAGGTGTGGGCCCCAGAAACCTGCTTGGCCACTCATTTGAAACTCCACCCCCTGCAGACTTCAGATGCATCGTATGGAAATATATGGTAGCATGTATTTTAGGTAGCTATAGCTGGTAAATGTTACTGGACAGCAGAAACAAAGTATGCACAACATCTGAGATCAGAGGCTTCAACAGCGATATAGCTGTTGTTATATAAGGAGATAAACCCCAATAGTCATTTTGGGAGCACTACAAGAAGTCCTTCCAAACATATTTACAACCTTCGAGTATCCATAGTATTTTTTTTAATAGAACATTTCCTCTGTTCATTAAGAAAGTGAGCAGCTGTTACCCTTGGCACTCCTTGGAACTCATTCATAAGCCAATTGGCTCCAGGTTTTTTTTTTTCTTCTCAGGAATATGACCCCTCGGCATACATATCCACTCTGCAACATTCATTTCACTTATAATCCTAGATGAAATTTACAGCATCAGCATCAGCACGTGTAGTGCTTTAAATCATACGCAGGCAACCTGTCCCGTGAAGTCAGCAAGTAGGCCTGCTCAGATTTCCACACGTCTAGCTATAGGCCTCCGCACACATGGTAGCATCCTCATTTGTTCACCTAAAAATAGTTCAAGACTACTTGACACATTTTTTTCGAAACCCATGCATCTTGGTACCCGACACTGAGACTCGAATCTCTGTAAATGGTGTTGCTGGAGGGTATAAAAGAGGGATGGGTAGCAGCGAGAGACATTCACTCTTGGATCCTCCTTGGTTTTCACTCGCCTCACCGCAACCCAAAGGTGAGTGGGATGTGCGCCCGGCCGGGGCCACGCTGACTTCTCTCCGTCCGACTGGGAGGAAAGGGATTGAGACGAGGAGAGCCTCTTGGACTATAACTTTAGAGAGAAAATGGAACCAACATAGAAAACAAACAAAAAAAAAAAACCTGGCATGGACCACAAGACGACTCAGTCAGTGCGAGAAAAAAAAGGAGCTTGAAATGTGACCATTCGGTTGCAACGGATCAACTTCTTTGGATGATAACTGCGCTTAATTTCACCTTGTGTCTTTTTTACCGGACGAAAGCCGGCAGCTATCGACGCGTTCGACATCCCTGCGTCTCGCCCAGCTGCAGAGCCCATTTGTGGCACTAGTTTGTGTTGCCGGAATGGGGCCTCTCAGTGGGAGCATCATCTATTTAGTGTCTTAGCAGCGTCGGGGTAAACTGAGTCAGACCCGAGCTGACATCCGGAGACCAAGAGCGTAGCACTATGGTCCTTTGAAGAGAAAGCGGCTATGCTCTGGGGAAGCTATTAGAGCAAATCATTAGTGGGCTAAACAAACAAGAGGCACGGGACCCTTTTATGTTTCCAGATTCATTCCAAAGCGGAGTCATCTGGTTTTATCTTCTGCTTCTGTAAGGAGGAATAGCCTTATCTGGAAGTTGATGTAGGATTTCAGGCTGTAATGATTAAAAAAAAAAAATTCCAGGAAAACAGAAACCCTCTCAATATTCCTCTAAGGTTCCTGCATTATAGTAAAACCCACCAAATAGAAATCGTTCTTGCTTTAAAGAAGCATATTTGTGATGCAATCACACCACTACTGGGATGGAATTTGCGAAAATGACATACTAACTCTGAGTCTTCTTTCTTCCCACAGAATAAAAAAATGGCCTTCGCTGGTACCCTGACCGATGCTGACATCAAAGCCGCTCTGGACGGCTGCGCAGGTGAGCTTCATTACCTGTCTGTTTACAAATTACATGAAACAGTTACAACTTCATCCTCATTGCCTTTATTTGGTAATTTATAAAATCTCACTGCAAGTGCAAAGTAGAAAAGATGTACTGAACACTATCTTAACTGACCGCGACAGATATCCTGTTAGATCAACACTGAAGTGCTAATGATGTTAAAATGTGTGTTCCAGCTGCTGACTCCTTTGACCACAAGAAGTTCTTCAAGACATGCGGCTTGGCCGGCAAGACCTCCGAGGAGGTGAAGAAGGCCTTCTTCATCATTGACCAGGACCACAGTGGCTTCATTGAGGAGGAGGAGCTGAAGTAAGACCCAAAAGCAACTCATACTCAAGCAAGCGACACCACTGGGGCTACAAATGATGCACCAGATCTAATATTACGGCCCCGTTTTGGGAATTTTTAGACAAACTCCAGAGGCAGTATAATTTTTTCATTTTCTTTTTGACCTTTCGTCTTAGTTTGGCTCTAATCTTTGGCTCAAACTATCTCATGTCAAATGAATGAATACAAATGCTACCTTTAATGAAGCCTGAAGGTTTTATGAAACCCTTTAAATGACGTCTGTTCTCCAGCCATTTCCAATCAATCAATACAGTCTCAGCTGCTCACTTTAATGCCGGTTGTTTTTTTCCCACTCCTCAGGCTCTTCCTGCAGACCTTCTCTGCCAGTGCCAGAGCACTCACAGACAAGGAGACCAAGGCTTTCCTTGCCGCCGGTGACGCTGATGGTGATGGCATGATCGGAGTCGATGGTAAGATCTCTTTCTGTTTTTCTGGCCACATTGCACTGTTTTAAATATCTTTATAAACTAAGCAGAACACGCCAGAGACTTGCAGGGTTAAATCCGATACTCATTGGCAATGGACTCTCTAAAGAGTGACAGCATATTATTGAACATACATTGACACACCTCCAGGCACAGACTCATAGTCCTGCTTAGAGATTGGCTCAGGTTAACCTCGCACTGAGCAGCAGAATGACATTTTGTTCACTACTTATGCCAGTTTCATTCTACTTTCACAGAGTTCGCTGCCTTGGTTAAGTCATAAAATCTCCACTGGCCGAGATCCACTTCTTTTCATGGAACTGCAAACTCCTTGCAAGATTCTGTATCCACCAGCTGAAAGAATATTTTTTTATACCTAATTTATGAGTTGCCTGCGGATTGTTTCTCAACATGGAACACATGTCTTACTGTGAGCTTTACTCAGATGTGGTAAATGTTCTGAAAAATGACAAACTGTACAACACCATCTGCACCTTTGAGGAAGGGTGAAAAACCAGGAATAAATACTCTTTTGGTCTAAAATCCTCTGCTTCGGGTCTTTCGTTTTTCGCACGGCGCTTCGGGCAGAGCTTGTTTTGATGGCTGCTTAACAAGATGGGTTGGACGGTTGTACTCAACTTGGCAAACACATTAGGAAAAGCCCCCTGTGCTCATATACTCCCCGGATGGATAGCTGTCACACATCGCGTAATTAGGTGGTGTCTTTCAAAGTCTTTTCCTCCACCCACTGCTGAGTAGTCATTTAGACGATGTGCTGTGGCATCAGGAGGGCAACTAACAGCCACGGTTACGTCAGCAGGAATCTGCCGCATTGATGCACATCTTCAGAAATCTGAGGGGTTGCCTCTTCAATTCCCTTAAGTTAGAAATAGAAAACAAATCATTACGGCTAATCAGTTGAGTTTAAAGCTAAAAACGCCCGGGGAGGTAAAAATCAGCAATATATCACCACTGTACCAGATCAGATGATGCTCTGAGCTTGTTGCCCTCAACCAGCGGTTAAAAGAAGGCAGAGGAACAGCAGCCTGACGCTGTCTCACGCTCACCCCAAAGGACAGCGCTGCCACCTATAGGTGAAAGACACTCTCAGCAGTGCCAGTGGGGATGGAGGTTAAAAAAAAGAAACCTGCATGAGCATTCATTTCGCAGTTTAAGAGGTATCAAGCTCTTCGACAAACACAAACAGGAGGCTGCATGAGTTTACAAAGAAAAGAGAAATAGTAATTCTCACCATCTTCACTAATCTGAACAATACAATACTTGCTGACATTGTTTCATTTTTGGCCAAACTGGGACTGATTGTGACATTGCCGACTTTCCTCATGCACCATAAATCGAGACACCGATCCGGTTCATTTGGTTGCAAGTAGATCAGATAAATCTGATCAAACCCAAATGACCTAATACCATATGACACTTTGTGGCAGTGAATAGGCGACTATCATTTATTTCAATGACAAAAACACTTTCAAGACCTAAATCTAATCTTTGAGTGGGGAAAAAAAGGTTCTTTCCTCCAGTCATTCAAAAAAAGGCACACAAACAGCGCAATAACGACCAGCTAGATGCAGCTTGAATGCAAGCTCCTTATCCTCTTGAATAACCTACTGTTGTTGGTTGCCAGCAACACATTCAATTTGTCCTCCTCAGCAGTGCACACGTCTATTCTGAGCGTTGAGGGGGGACATTGAAGACTTCTTCAAACGCACCTTTTAAGCGTCTTCATTTGTGGAAACTTAAAATAGACTCGCCGCAGGACAAATCCTCGGCACCCCCTTCTCGCCGGTGTCAGTATCTTATGCCTCGGGTTTCGATGGAGTGAAACTATAAAAAGGTCACAGGGAGCACCGGGAAGATCACTGCAGTCGACTCGAGTCCTGTCTGTTTCATCTGTAGTCTACAAAGCGGAGACACCAAAGAGGTGAGTTTAAATGGAAATGGGAAAGAGATCCCGGGGAGCCATGCAGACAGAGCGCCAGCATCCAGCCACGCTTCAGAAAACAATGATTTTAAAAACATTTTACAAAGTGGACCTCTATGCAGCATCCAAAGAAGGAGTTTTGCTGTGCTTTTCTTGCGGGGAGCGTCAGCCGCACGAAGACTTGGATTACTGGTCAGACCTCGCAGCATCGAAAGAGTCGCACTAGGGAACACAAGTCAATCCCAGCCTCTTGAAGCGGATTTGGAAATGCAACACAATACCACTCACAAAAACAAGGGGGCTGGCTGATTAGACTTTTGAAATTTAAAAAATACACATTTTAAATACTTTCTCATTCCCATTTGGAAGCATTGACAGAATGGTTTAATTATCTGTAACTGTTGTGCAAATAGTGCTGCTCTGTTTGTTTTGTTTAATGCCATTGATTAACTGCTCTAAAACTGAATATAGTTAACCATAATCCACGCAGTCAATGATATGTGATGATTAGCCACAATGCTCCTACTGAAGAACAATAATCCCCTGTGTCTGTTTTCTGCAGATCAAAATGGCTTTCGCTAGTGTAGGACTGAAGGATCCCGATGTCGCTAAAGCCCTGGAAGGTTGCAAAGGTGACATTTCAAGTTGCACTTACAAAATTCTAATCCGCATGCCCCTCTCTTTTGTAGCATTGACATGCTTAAGTAACAACCGGCGTTCCTTTCAGACGCCGGCACATTCAAACACAAGACGTTCTTCCAAGCATGCGGCCTGGCCGGCAAGTCTGCCGAAGAGGTCAAGAAGGCCTTCTTCATCGTTGACCAGGACAAGAGTGGCTTCATTGAGGAGGAGGAGCTGAAGTAAGGGACACTCACCTTTTCCTCTGTTCTAAAACCGACTGTCCACAAATCACATGGCCAAACTATCTTCAAGCCACCACAAACACTTTCTATTTTTATCTAATGCTTTAAAATATGTGCAACGTGTGTCTCAGCCAATGGGGAGCCGATGGCCTTGGACTAACCGCCGACTAACTCTGTGTCTGCAGGCTGTTCCTGCAGACCTTCAAGGCAGACGCACGCGCACTGACGGACGCCGAGACCAAGGAATTCCTGAAGGCCGGCGACCTGGACGGCGACGGCATGATTGGCGCCGACGGTACGGAGTCTTTTACACGCAATGTGGTTAAAGCGTTCTTTGGATTTGATTTTGCTGTTAAATGGGAAACAGACGCTCAACTTTGTGTTGTTGTTGTTTTTTTGTATCTTTGCAGAGTTCATCGCCATGGTTAAACAATAAACAAGTGATGGATGCAACAACAAAGCCCACGTCAACCTCCCCCCGTTTTCATCGGAACAGAACTCATTTTTTATACATTTGCAAAAGAGACTTATCCTCTTATGCAACACGTTGTCCAAAAATGATGAATGTGAATGTCGCTCGGCTGTGTTCATGTCTTAAAAATGAATTTTGCTTACTGTAAAATCTATGATGCACTTTCCAGGTTAAAAAAATCACGAAAATAATAATAAATATTATTTTACTGCGGTCTTATTGGGCTTTCATTCCCTTTGTGTGATTTGTGTCTTTTCAAATATGAAACTCTCTCTCTCTTAATTTGCCTAATTTGATTAATTTGCTTAACTCAATTTGTAATAGTTGATAAAGTAAATGACAAGCAATTTGAATTCACTTACATTCTGGTGGATATTGGTGTGCACAGTCATGTGGCTCCACCATGCAGCCAGTAGATGGAGTCACGTGCACCAGAAGATGGGACCGAAGCACAGGGCCAAGATGTACTTTTTTGGCTAAAAAAAAAAAACGACAGCTGTTTGGACATTTTAGTCTCTGGCCTGCAGTAAGGAGAGCCTGGCATTTGGCAATTAGGAAACATTACATTACATGTCATTTAGCTGACGCCATTATCCGAAGTGACTTACAATAAGTGCATTTAAACCAATAGAACAAAATAACAACAAAGGGCAATTTCAATAAATAAGCAGATTTATAACTTGCTATGGATAAGAGCCATTATAAGTACAATTTAAGTGCTAGTGTTTTTAGTCTGAAGAGGTGTCTTTAGTTAAAGACTCCCCTGATGTCATAATTTCAGACCTACAAATAATAATCACAAAGAAGATATATAGGACAGCTATTGTTTAAAGTATTGGTAGTTGAGTTAAATTGAATAATGTTTGAATAATGAATGGTAATTATTCAGGGTTAGATTCTGCAGAAATATACACCATTTTTAAATGTGAGAAAAACAATGTATAGTGAGACTGCCCGTAATTAACCCTATATCAAATGTAAATGAATAAATTATCACCCAGTAACAGTATGTTCGGGACAGGTATCAGCATGAGACATGACATCAACCATCGTTCCGGTTCTGCAGCAAAATGATTGAGTTTCTAAAGAATCCACATTCACCAGAACCTCGTAATCACTTTTCGAAGGGTGACGTTAACAATTCGGCACCATGATTCAGTTTAGGGCGAGTGCACAATGAAAGATACAAGCTTTTATTCAATAATGAAAGACGATGCCGCCGCTAAACAAAAAAGAGCACGTGTGGACACACCGTGCGCACGTCGCCTAAACGGGATCGTTTATCATAAGAAAACATCGCACGAATTAATTGGAAAAGTTTTTCTACTGATTTCCGATGTGGTTTTCTGTAGTCATACTTTTAAATCGTGTTACATATTAATAGCTGACAAGTCCAACGTACTATGAGTTGAGATCACTCATTGCTCTCAGCGGTTCTATGGTGTAATGGTTAGCACTCTGGACTCTGAATCCAGCGATCCGAGTTCAAATCTCGGTAGGACCTGACTTATTCGTTGGATGTCGTACGACATTTATGTTACTATTTACTTCTAACTTCTAACTGGAAGTTCTCCTTCACCACTTGCAGCTGCTGCATTCTACGTTCTCTCAAGTACACAACAACTCATAAATCACAGACAGCGAATAACCTTTTTCCCCCGTGTGCTACTGTGAACACCCCCCTATGAGCTTAATGACCCCTGCATTTGTCAGCCGGGGGCCATGAATGCCCTCGGAAGAGTCAACCCGAAATGGTCCTTTATCAACTGGACAAATTGGACGGACAGTGAAAGAAACCAAGTGAGAAGAAGTGTCAAGCCATTGCTTAGCCGCGAGGGATTTGCTGTACATATTCCGATAGTGCAGGTGGATACTTTGTGACATTATGCATCATCAACACCGTCGAGGAGGGATGGGACATCGACAGCAGAGGGTGACCTCGAGTCCCTTAATCAGCACAGTTGACGAAGCAATTTGGCGAGGTTGTCCCTACGTCGGTGAGAAGGTTGTGGAGCCCCGGCGTCCCTGACAATCAGCGATGAGCCCGCTCTGTGTGTTACGTGTTATTTTAGTTTCGTTTGGATAAACATCAGAACCCCATCCGTCGCAAAACTGCGTCTTAGCAACTCGGCATTATTTTTTTTATAAAAATGTTTACGAATCCTCATTTTTAATGCAGATGTGGACAGGTGAAAACAGCAGAATGTCAGTGTGTATGGGCGGACCTCTTAGGTGACACTATAATCTCACATGACCCAGCATTAACACGAGGGTCATCTTTGCAGACAAATATACCACAGGAAATGTCAACGTCAGCAGACATTTTATTTCTCATAACCTCCGATGTAATGAGAGGGGCATGGATGCAGTGGGATGTGGCTTAGATGTGCATGTTTGGGGACTGCTGCCTGAAAAAGGATATCTGCATGAAAAGGTAAGGGTGGGGTAAAGGGGAAGTGCGGGGGAGGTAGGGGGGGCAGAAACAGCAAGAGAGGGAGAAAAGGCAAGAGATATTGCAGTTGCATCACAGCCTCCCTGCATTTACTGTACTGTATAATTCTAGAGGTGAGAGGAGGAGGGGCTCTGGGAGAAGAGGAGGGAGTGGTGGACGGGAAGAGGAAAGGGCTTTTTTTTATCTTAATTTGCTATTTCCAAGGGTGCTACACGGTCCGGCCTCTCCGCCCCGGGTTATAAATAGTAAAGGTTAATTACTTAGCTTGGAAATTGGATCAGGGGCGGGCAGTCAGAATTTGATCCATAGACAGGTAACTCAAGCAATCCCTTTTGTCACGGCAGTGAGACCTATATAAATCCGCCTTGACGTGCAGCATTCACCACATTGCTCACCTCTCTGCTGCATCACCAAACGACCCGAGATCCTCCCAAACGCGGTAAGTTGCTGTGTGGATTCAGAGAGGACGCTTCAGATGGGAAGCGGTCGACTTTCATTTGCTTTGAAAGACTTTGCAGATGGGGATTTTCCGGCTGCTGTGTATTCGGAGCGCTTCAGAGGCTGCTATTTAGATGGCAGGTGGAACGACGGCGTACTAAGATACATAAAAGTTATTTGAACTATTTTAAATCCTTGCATGAGGCTTTATCTACTACACATGGTGACTTTCGTTGGCCACCGACTTCTCCGAGTCAGTGGCCACACCCGGACACATTTTACTCTCCATCACGGTCAAGTTAGAGGGATGTCTCCTGTACTCGGCTCTGTGTGTGTTAATAATTAAACATGGTTGTTCCTCCTACAGGAATAAAATGTCCCTCTCATCTATCCTTTCGGCTGATGCCATCGACAGTGCTATCAAGGACTGCCAAGGTATCGTCTTCCACCAATATCATGTATTGCTCTCTTTGTTGGATCCCTTTTTTCTTCTGTTCTTGAGTTCTACAGTTTCTCTACAGCAGCTCGCTCCGTCAATAGAATCATTTTTGATAGGAGAGGTTTTTGATATTTGTGTCATGAAAAGTTAAGTACAATATAACCTGAGATGCAGTTCAAGATATTTATTGAGCATTGGGCCAAAACCACAAGCTAAGGATGGACTAGATATGATTCTGTTAGTATCAAACCTAGAAGACAATGATTAGTGTAATACTGTTTAAACTTTTGAAACTTTTACAGATTCAGGACCAAATTTCCTTTTTCTCCATAATATGCATCTCACGTCACACTTAATAATACCACATCACTCACTGTCTTGTTGCCTCTAATTAAACTGAGATTCTTCTCATGATGTTATGGGGCCTTTGCCTTAATTATAGTTTATTGAATCGACAAGCTCTTTCCAAATCCCCCTCCAGCTCCAGACTCCTTCTGCCCCAAGAAGTTTTTCCAGTTGTGTGGCCTCACCAAGAAGAGCCCCCAGGAAGTGAAGAAGGTTTTTGGGATCCTGGACAACGATGCCAGCGGTTTCATTGAGGAGGAAGAGCTCAAGTGAGTGAGCAGCCAAGTTTCACTAACGCCGGCCATTTACATTTTGTGCCCAGGATGTAAATGACCTTGCAACGGGAGTCGAGATTAGATTAGACGTTTTCATGATGTTGCTGCAGCGAAACGGTGTCCCGCTCCACCGTGGACAAAGTGGACAGACAGCTTCTTAGTGTTATCTCTCAGGTTCCGGCTGTGCATCCTTTTGGTCCCACTAACTCGTCTCTCTCTCTCTCTCTCTCTCTCTCTCTCTCTCTCTCTCTCTCTCTCTCTCTCTCTCTCTCTCTCTCTCTCTCTCTCTCTCTCTCTCTCTCTCTCTCTCTCTCTCTCTCTAGGTTTTTCCTCCAGAGGTTTACCCCTGGCGCCCGCGTCCTGACCGACAAGGAGACAAAGGAATTCCTGTGTGCCGCTGATGATGATGGCGACGGCCAGATTGGAGTAGATGGTGAGTGGTTCGTTGACTATTTGGTGTATGATGCCAGACATGGATGTGTGCGTGTGTAACTACAAAACCTTTTCAAATGAACATTTTATTCCCTGAAACGTTGCTGTAAAGAGAGACACTTATGGATTTCATTTGTTTAATCAGAGCACCGGTCATTATCGTCAACCAGCTCCATGTCCTCTCGCACCTTTTTGATTGACCGTTTGTGATATAAGATTTTAGTTTGTTAGACTACTTCAGAGCCAAGTGGCACATAACGGGTCATATCTGTCGTGTTAATAAATATGAAATACTCCATTTTGTTTCTCTCCCCCACAGAGTTCCAGGCCATGGTGCTGTCCTAAACAACTGGACCTCATCGCTCTGAGGCGATCTGACACCCCTCAACCCGCCCCTCCTCCACTTCAAGGGCTCTCTTAGTTTTATTTAATCATTTTCCACTTGGTTAGATGAAACCTGTTGGATTTTTTTTTTTCCAAGACTCATCCAGATTCACATGATTGTTTCAGGATTTGTTTTTCATGTTTCAAACATCATATAGCTGTACTTCCCAATTAACTGTTGAATTTACCAAATTACTGAGAAAATAAAAGAATAAAATTCAAACCGTGTGGCCATTTGTTTCCTATTCAACATCTGTGTGTGTGTGTGTGTGTGTGTTTCTGTATGTCGTCTCAGATGGTGGCACGGCAAGATATGGGCACACTATGGTAGTCAAGGGAGTATTGAATCGCTTCATAAGGGTGTTTAATTAACATTTCCAAGTAACTTTTAAGTTGCAATCCATACATCCATTCATACATGCACAAAACAAACACACAAGCAGACACACCCACCTTTTCTTTTTCGGTGTCTTTGTATCTTCACTTACCCAACACAGCAGAACATGGGACTCACCAAGTGTGATGTATATGAGAAGTGACAACCCAGGGTTTCTGATTGAGGTTCGTATATACCGTAGAAGTGTGTGTGTGTGTGTGTGTGTGTGTGTGTGTGCGTGTGTAAGAGAGTTTATAGATTCATATAGCTAGCACACAGGGAAAAAGCAGAGGGGGTGACCTTGATGACCACTTGAGTGTGACCGTGGCTGGATCAAGTGACACCTGACCTCAGCTGTGTAAATAAACCCAGCTGAACTTTGGTGTGTCTCAGGCAGTAGCAAACCACCCCCCCCCCTCCCAAAGACACACACACACATCCCAAGGGATCCGCAAAAATCAAATATGAGATCAGACTCAGCATCCATGGAAGCACACATATTCCCATAAATGCACATAAACCCACATCAGTGTTACTGTAAATATATGCACATGCGATACCCTGGAAGAAGACACAGACTGAGGAAAGTTATAGCTGTGGATGTTCTCCTGACACGTACTCCTTTGCCACGCTAGCTCAGGAAAGCCATCGTCTGCTATACGGCTGAATGAAAGGAGACTGATTCCACTCAGTCAAACTCTCAGACAGAGGACTGACCATCGAACAGCTGCGCGTCCATTGAAGAGACCTCCAATAGCACACAGCTTTTTCATGCTCTGCACTTACAGGAATCAAGGGATTAAGATTAACAACTACTTCACTATTTACCAAGCCAGTAGAGGCGCCAAAATACGGAGCACCATGCGTACCTGGAGTGGTTCCAGCTTTGTGTCTTTTCAATTACCTGTATATTACAGGGAGAAGGTGACTATTACAGTGGACACCTGCTACTCAGAACTGTGAGGCATAGCCTGGCATTAAGATGAGGTCGTCTTCCCAGTGCAGGATGTTTATGCGTGATTCAGATGGTGTGCTATAATAATGATAGTGTACCTCAGTCAGGGCCCCTACTGCCTTTACTATATATTTCACTGTCACCATGAAGTGATTTAAATGTGTTGAGGCCGCTTAGTAAAAGTAAATCAAATCCATCATCTGCGTGATTTGTTTGGTGATTCGAAAGTGCAGCCATGTGACCAAAATGTAGAGACTTAAAAGTGCTTAACACACATTTCAGAGCGAAGGAATCCACACGGTCAACAACACGTTGACGTGCTAACAACGCTAGCGACGCTAACGGTGTAAACAACAGCAAAAGAGCGGGAGGGCGTATTCAGCTGCAGCCACCGTGCATGAACACTGCAGTAAATGTTCACAAAGATAATAGTTGTTTGCTGGTTTATTGATGTTCTGAATATGTTTGGAGACCATTTAGTGTACACCGTAAAATACCAAAAGAACCAAAAGACTTTTAGAGACAAAATGTTGTCTGTCGATACAAAAACTCTGGTCATTCCCAGATGCCGCATTAGTTTCATCGCCTGGTATCCATATCTGCTGCTATCAGTTTCTGACCGTCATCTCTGCAGACATGCGGTGGAAGTGAGAAAGAACAGGGGGGGGGGGGGGGGGGGAGGTAGGGGATACACGGTTGAAAATGGGAAAAGGTTGGGGAAGCCAGTGGGTAACACAAGCCACGGGACACACAATGGAGCAGTGACCCCTGCAGGTCAACCACAGCGAGCGGTCAACAGGAAGGAAACGTGAGCCAACAGGTCGACACTGCTGCATGTGCTGCTGTGGGACGGCAGTATGAGATAATGTGACAAGCAGATTACCTGGACTCAAGGGCGGAGGGAGGGAGAGAGAGAGAGAGAGAGAGAGAGAGAGAGAGAGAGAGAGAGAGAGAGAGAGAGAGAGAGAGAGTGTCTGTTTAGCCACGTTTCTTTCTAGGAAAGCAGCTGTGACAGGCCAATGAAGACCTGCAGCCCGGGGAGGTGGGGGGCGACGGGGGGACATTATGATGACAAAACAACATTATGCTCATATTGGACTGCAGACTGGACACTGAAGAGATTTTGATATTCTCACACAATAACATAGCTCTGTCATCCACTGAGGGCTGAAACCCCCAAAAGGTGCAACCCACTTTAAAGGTGGAGTTCTTTTGAACTATTTGATGGGAATAAAATTATTCAATCAATCAAATCAAAATAATTTTCTGAAGTGTAATTTCATGCAGTAAATCCACAAATAAACCTTACTTTTATACTGGTATGTTTTGTGGTGACTGCTAACCCGCGGATCGGTCAGGATGGGCCGTGGAGGATGGACACATGCCGGCTTGTCTCTTCAATAATTGATGTGCTCTCGTCATTGTCACCAAAACTCATATCAAGAAAAGAGTGTCAGTCTCCCCTTACTGATTAAGTCTGTGTGAAACTTTAATGTGCGCCCCATCTTCAACCAATAACCAACACAAAGTGCCCAAGCAAACATGGTAAAAAAGGAAGTTAAACCCTCCGCTGCGCGTCCTGCGCCCGCGATATACAACTAAACACTGATCATATTTTGACTGATTCAACCGGCCTTTTGGAGCCTGCAAGGTCTCCGGGATGTCGCCACCCGATAGTCTGAACGGGGAGGAACGTCGTGAAAGATTTAACTGGAGCTTTAGGGTGACTGAATGGGCTTTGTGAGCTCTGTGCAAGAACGCCATCCATAATGCAGGGGGTGACAGCACTGCCTCTGTTCGTCGACAAGCATTCGTCCTAAGCCTCTGCCCATGATGTCTGCATGCGGCGTCCCTTCATTAATGAATGATAGGCCACGCACATATCGATGGCGACCCCTGACACATCAGGCCCTTTGTGAAAGGAGATTAAAAGACATCTATTTCCACCCTGCCTTGAGCGTACTGTTGTATGTATTGTATTTCATGTTTTATTCATATTTAAATCTATTCACAAGCCATATAGGTTGGTGACTCAAAGCCACACCCTTAACAAACCCCCGAACAGCCGTCACATGTGCTGACTCACGCTCGGACTGAGTAGTGGCTGTCGTGGACAAGTAGACGGGTACTTTGCTGACTTCTCCAAAGGGAGAAGCCTCAGAGAGGTGAGATGGCACAACTCACTTTGACCCTACTGGAAGTAGGAGAGGAGGTTTGTGTCTCGAGGCCAAGAAAGACACAAGGTTCATAAACGCGCATTACACTTGCGGTGCCTTCAGAAGCTCATGATGTGTGGTATTGTAAAGGTTTATTGTCATCACGTAATTTATAACACCCTCTGCTCTTACATCATTTAATAATATACTTTACAAGTTACATAAACAATGAGTTAACACCTTTAATTGCCATGAAGCTGTTCAAATAACCAATAACAACTGGCAGTATCAACACCGTACTTTCCCAGCACACGCATAGGCTGAATACTTGTCACATGTGCAGTGATAAGATGGTTCACTCCTGTCACTTCTTTTACGCACTTAATGCGCTATACCTCATCTTAACTAAGTAACAACAACAAGTTAGTAAGATTTAATAACTACACTGAACATGTGTAAAACATGCAATTTATAAGCCCAGTTTAAAGCATTTCATTGCATACGGGAGTATGTCTTGACTCAAAGCTGTTGCCAGGCAACCAGCAGAGACTCTAGGAAGTTACAAATCCCAACAAACAAATAGTTTGGCACATACCCCCTTAAAAACTATAACGTGATGAACTTAAGAGGTGCTGAGGGGAGACAAATACCAGAGTAGAAACATTTATTTTATTGCAATAAGTCTATTTTATCAAAGGCACCGTAAGCAGTTCTATGTAACATATTCATTGCATCAGTTCACTGTTCACCGTGAACCCATCTGACACAGTGAGACTGTAGCTGACAGCACTACAAGGCCTTTGTCACCTGCACCCGTGCTTTCCACAGTCTGACAGCATAGACTCCACATCCCTTGTTCCTACATGATTTAGAGAATTACTGTGAACTGTCAGGTTTCAGCTCCCTCCGCAGTCTCAGTTTCTATCTCCGATCTTGCTCTCGCAATCAGATCCGATATGGTTTGATTCCATCCCCTGTAATTGTATAACACGAGAATGAGACAATTGAGTTTGATCCGCGTGGCGGGTTGGACTGCTGTAGGACTGAAGGAGTCATATCAAAAAAAGCTTTGCCTATTCAAATCCAAGAGAACACAGTGATGATGATGTCAGGGCAGACAGAGGAATACAAATGCAGAAAGCAGACAGACTCACGCGAGTCAAAAAGAAAACTTTACTCCATATTAACTGCCATGGTAAACTGTAGTAATGTTGATCTGAAAAAATGTTGACTTATTCTTCACTTACATCCCTCCGAGTTATCTCTTAGGTGATAAAGTTGACTATAGACCATTATTCTCAGTTATACAAATGCACATGCAAGCTCAAACAAAAGCTTTTAACAAAAGTCGCATTAATGCATGTACATTTCAAATGTAAATATTTTATAATTGTATCACATATGTATTAATCCTTTGTGGAATAATTGAAAAGGAGAATGTTTCTCTTTTTTATTCATGTAAAGTTTTTATATTTTAGTAAAAACATATTTTTGAGTTTAATATCATATCGTTAAGTTTATGGACTGAACTATTATAATTAAAACGAACAGTGATGTGTCAGCAGGTATGATGCAAATACTCTTGAATGGAACAAAAATAATCTCTTCCAAATTATATTAGAATGACCTATTCTCCATTAGACTGAAATCAAATGCACTCGAGATTATTATTATTTCACAACTGGACAAAAATAAATACAAAAATTACTTCGAATCATAATTCGCTTTAGTGGGGTTGTTTTTAAGGTCATACATCCGCTCAAACCGCAATCAATTCACAAAGATGGGACGTGAAAGATTACACTGTGGCGCCCTCTAGTGCACGCGCGATGAGACGCACGCAGCGGGAGAAGTGTACATCTGGGATTTTTTAACACCACTGTGTGAATATAAAAAAAGGGAAAAAATCCCTTTCAACGCCCAATGCCAAACAAACGCATGCCACCACTTGCCACCATAAATACGCATCGTTATACTTTCCCCGGATGTGACGTCACGCGGCCTCTTCCTGTGTGACCGTCGGTGGCCCCCGCTGCTGCTGCCTGTCAACACCGCGGCCGCCGCCACGAGACGCCTGTGTTCAGGGTTTTTATTGTAAACTGTTCGCCTGTGACAATAACCGAGCGCCAACGTTTCCTCCGCCATGCCCATGTACCAGGTAAAGCCCGTCAGCGGGAGTCACATGAAGACCGATTTACCGACCTGCATGTACGCCTTACCGAATGTCCACGCGCTTCAGGTAACGGAACTGCTTTCATTTCCACAAGGTTGATTGATCTTTTTTATTTTGTATTATTTTTAGCTGTTTAGCTTGTATTTAACTTTTTTTTAAGCTTGTATTTAACTTGTTTGTAACGTTCATACCTGTCGTGGTTGCCGGCTATTCGTATTCTTTCTGTATATTAGCATTAGCTTGCTTTAGCTTAGCAAAGTGAGCCACCGTCCTGGCTGATGCAACAACTAACGTTAACGTTATATTTACAGTCTCCATCGACGATTAAAGAGGAATGTATTATATGTATTCATTGTGTTATAAGTGCATCGTTTGCTGTATTTGTTGACACTGCCGTTGCAATTGAGCCTAAGTGCGCATCATGATGGCATATCGCTGAAGCCCACTGCTGTTAAAAGCTTAGGATGGGTTAAATTCAGAGGTCTTTCATGCCTATGATTTTAATTACTTTACATGTAACCTGTTAGTTAACGTTAACTAACTGTAATTCAAATCACTCTAACATTAACGTTACTTAACTTAAATACAGTGTTCTAAGGTTAGGCTTTTAGGGTTATTTCTATTTCATGTCATTTTCTACTCGATTTACAGGTATGTTTTGGGTTTTTTCCATGTGTCTTTATGTTATTCTACAAATGAAGATGTAATAAATCCATTGTAATGAATAGTAACGTTGTATTAAACAACCATAGTAAAATATTGTGTAATATTATAATGAACACATATTTTGCTTTTGTTAAACAAACGTGGATAACATAACAAGTCAGGAAGTTGAATTGGGGTATTGTTACAGTGTGGTAGGTATCTGGATACTTTCTGAAACCCTGCAGTGCATTGTTCGCTGTTCACTTTCATCTGGAGTGGACTTTGGCTCCTATTAATAGTACTCTATACAACACAATGTGTCAGTACTGAAAGCTTAAATCTGAGATATATAAAATAGTTAAATGTTGGGATTATTCTGCAGTTTTATGCTACAATTATAAAACCACTAAATGAACGACTTGTGTCCTCCCAGAATGGTGAAGTGGAACCTGCAGTCAAAGCTCTGGAGGCCCGACAGGATGAGATCATGCGGAAGCTGTACGAACTGAAAGCGGCTGTGGATGGCCTGGCCAAGACGGTGACCACCCCAGATGCTGATCTGGACCTGACAGTGAGCAGCAGCCTCTCGTCCCAAAGCCCCACCGCCACGACCTTCGGAGGCGTCACTGACCTGGACACGCTTCTGGGAAAGGTGAGAATCCTGAAACTAGTGCGCTCCACGTCCAGGACACTGCGCAGTGTCGTTATCATATAAAAAGGATGCCCTACATGAAACCGTGCTGACAGAACATCGATGTCTTGTACTTTATTTTGTCATAGATATTTTCATCATGTCATTAGAGGTTAATCACACCACGCTAACCCACAAAACTGGTTTATTTTGGAATTGAAGCACATATGATGGTGTTGACTCATTACAGCCTGTTTGTGCATGCTGGATTGGTCCAGTTAGACTAGACACATGGCGAAAATGCTTTTCTTTCTTTTCAATATGATTCCCTTACTTGCCTTATCTTCTTCATGTCACAAGGATCTCGGTGCTCTCCGAGACATCGTCATAAACGCCAACCCGGCGCAGCCTCCGCTGACTCCGCTGGTGCTCCACAGTGTGCTGTGTCAGCGCTATCGAGTTCTCTCTACTGTCCACGTCCACTCCTCAGCATCCAGTGTGCCGCCACAGCTCCTGTCCTGCCTCGGCCCACGCCATCCAGACAGCTATGCCCGCCACATGTTCCAGCTGGGCTTCACCCTCATATGGAAAGATGGTAATTTGCAAACTTGTACTCAATGAAAACCGACAGCATGACGACACTAAACCAGTTTAATATGCTAGTGCCACTTGGCCTTTTATGAAACGGATGGCCTTCTAGAGGGGAATGAACGACATCCAACAAAGCGATTTTGCGGCTAAATGGAATAATTATTCAACTAACAAGGCCCTCCACAATAATGCTTAATAGTTGGTGCTTAGCTTATGAATATTCTTTTCAGCTCTGCCAAAGTTATTGCACAAGTTTGAAACTTAAAAATAATAAATCCCACGCACTTCAGTTCCCCACCAAATATGTCCGTGTTTGTGCGCACATGGCGCTCGCACCATTGGAACAGACTACTACCACTGTTTAGATTATATAAATCCCGTTCATATTCAAAAGTCACATGTTTTCGGAATGCTGTGTCTTACGGTTTGTGTTATCAATAACTGACATATTCATGTATTGACAATGGGTTAAATGCCTTTGCCCTTGATAAAACATGTTTATCCCTTTGCACATTTCCCAGTCCCCAAACTGCAGATGAAGTTCAGCGTCCAGAACATGTGTGCCGTCGAGGGTGAGGCCAACGTGGCCCGCTTCCTCTTCAAGCTGCTGTCTCCTTACCCCAGTGACCCCGCCGGGGCCACACTGGTGGACAGCTGGGTGGACACAGCTTTCTTCCAGCTGGCCGAGGGCAGTGCGAAGGAGCGGGCAACTGTCCTGCGGGCCCTTAACGCCGCTCTGGGCCGCAACCCCTGGCTGGCCGGGCCAGAGTTCTCCCTGGCCGACATTGCATGCTACTGCTGCGTGCTGCAAAGCGCCGCCGCCTCATCAGCTCCCACTAATGTCCAGCGCTGGATCAAGGCCTGTGAGAACCTGGGCCACTTTGGCCCTGCCAAGCTGTATCTAAAGTGAATAGTGCCGGCGCAGAACCAGAAACCAGAAGGGTGTCCAAGCCGAGGAAAGTGAGAGAAGGGCATTAGAATATTTCAATATCCCAGCCGTGTCTGGAACACCCCCTAATGCTTCCCTCCCTACAGGAACTTATTACTGAACTGACAGACTGAGTAGAAGCATTATGGTTGACGATTAAAGTAACATATTTGTGTCTGCCAAGTTGCTTTTGTATAATAAAGGGATTCTACGGCTATTTTTGCGAGAGGGGGAAGCATGAGAGGACACTAAAGACAAGAGCGTAGTGACGGATTAAATCAAAGGTACTGACAGAAGTAACACACTCTGTACACTTTCCACCCACTGTGCCTAACATCATCCGGTTCTAAATGTGTGGTGACGGGTATTACATCGGGTTTTCATGGGTAATACTTTGCACCGTTGTTTTATTTTAAATCATTAAAACTTCCACTTTGGATTAACCTTTCAGCTGTGGCTTATTTTATTCTATTGTTTAATCAAATTGATAACAAATTCCCTCAAAACACTGCTAAGGTGTAAATGACTGAAGTTCACTTTTGTGTCCAACAGGTGGCAGGATTTGCATGTATAGTTTGAAGATGATCAAGTAATTCAATAACTTTGTTCCCTGCTGATTCAGAGTACCTCATCCCACCTTACAAGAAGTGGAAGGTAGGGAACCTCTTGATTGACACAAGTAAATGCATCTTTAAAATATCTCTTTGGCTATACATTGTAAAATTTAGCAAGATGCAATACTTAATTGTCTACGGATTGTAATGAACTAGGATTCAAACCCTTTGCGCGCACACAGCACCAAGGCTAACAGTCCTTCACAACAAGAGGAAGCACATGATCACTTTACAACTGCGTAATCGTTCACTGTTCTACTCTCATGCTATTCTCCTCATGCACAACGGCTCTATGTCCGGGGGGACATCCAATCAAATACGCAAGTGTCTCAGGTGAAAGTTACGTTTTCTAAATGACCATTTCCAGATCCACCAGCCATGATGGAAGGCTTTCCCGGAAACAACCGGCTGTAGTTTTATTGAACTTGAAAGCAGATACTCCATCAAAGACGTGTTTCTGTATTCATGGTTGTGGGTGTTTTGCTTTTTGAATAATTTACAGAAAGCCTTTTACTGACACTTATAAAATAGTACAAAATAGTCCATGATTTTTCCAGATAAATGTCAAAACATTTAGCTGTTGATGCTTTAAGTGGTGGTATCTGTTATTATAATTACATTTGTTTCCATACATATGTGAGCAGAACAATTTAGACAAAACAAATTAGAAAATAAAGTTCCTTCACGAGAAGCTGTTAAAGGATCTCGTTCAGAACATACCTCACCAATCAGGACGCTAGAAACACCACTTGGTGCGTTTACACGTTTGGATCGATTAACTCCTAAAATACACACACAAGCCTGATACAGAGCTCCTACAATGGAAAGCACGCGCTGTGAGTTCGCCAGTATTACAAAGAATTGGTTCACATTGTACAATGGTGCTCTCTAAGCACGTCGGCAAGGACAATTTTTAACAATTTCAGTGTCATGCGGCGTTAAGATATAAAAGCAGCTTTGTGTGTAATGATCTCGTCTGACTACGTGATGTCCCTGCAGCATAACGTGAACCTTGATGAAGGTGTGAGGACTGAAACGCTGAGTTAGGAGTTTAAATGGACGGTGCGCAGGACTCTTTGGTTTCCTTTAACTCAGAGGTTCTTGATCCTTTGCACCTTTTCTAGAATACTTTATGGCAGGCAAGAACTTTTTTGACATTGAGACCTTAAAAGGACCTTCCTAGAAAGTTTGTTGGTTGTTTAAAGACAATGAAAATCCGTTAAATCCTTATATTTCCACGACTTATGTTGACATGTGACTACTACTATTTTGTAAATCCAGTATAAAAAAAACGAAGCACACTTCTGCAAGACACTCAAGAATTTTCATCTTCCAACGCGACCATTTTATTAGTCATTCAGCAGGTTTTATGTTCCTATTTCTTAACCTGTTGACCACGGTGCAATTTTCATGTAAAACCATCCTGCTCCGGTGAGAGCTTGTCGGTATCGCACCGCACCATGTTTTCTGCACACATTTACTTTGTCCTTTCTCTTGCAAGCAGCAGTTCAAGCTGTTTTTCCTTCATCAGCTAATGCGTTGTTTAATAGAACACCCCGTCTCTCAAGCAAATCACACTTTGGAGATATGAGGGCCTTTTTCACCGCCAGCCGCAGCAGAGGAATTTGAAACCTCCGTCTTAATCTCTCAGGCAGGCAATGTAAGATGTATAGAATATATACAGTAAAGGTGCAGACGTGTTGAAAAAAAGAAAAGGCCAATCCCAGGAGTTTTCCGAACTCTCGTATCCTCTCTGGAAGACTCTTCAGGCAGGTCGTGCAGTGTTGTGTTTGTATGCTCCGCCTCCTCGTGGTCTCCACGTGGCCCCGAATGCACTTGGTTCTCTGCTGCGCTGCGTCATCCTCACCCACAAAACACTTAACTTCTTCAAAAACAGTGGTCAGAGTGTGTTGATTCACTTCAAATCCAAAACAAAACCCATTTGTTAAAAAAGCGAGACGCAACCCAACCCCCCCCTCCCTCCAAAAAAGGCTGTCTTCTTTTCTTTATATATGATATAAAACATACAGACATGAGATGCATTCTCATTCGGCATCTGCAGAAAAAACTAACTGAACCGAAAGACAAAAATCACTTCAGTTCAGCCCGGTGGCTCCAAAACGACCACAGCACCGATAGAAAGAGGCTTCCGTTTGCGTCCTTGAATCTCATTGTCCACGATTGTCAACTCGTATCTTCATTAATTCATTCAGCGGTCGGGAGGTCCATATATGATATGCTGATCAACCAAGGGAAGGGAAGAATATTAACACCATGTTAACAGGCTAAATTGTCTGAAATAAAATATTTATCAATGGTCTTTCAGTCGTTAATATAGATCGATTGCAGGAGACATTCGCGCGTTCACTCGGCGAGCGGCGCGCACACGAGGCCGTTGTATCTCAGGAGCTGAATGCGTTCAAAGTAGTCGTCGGTCAGGAAGTTCCTCTGCGATGTCACCAGGTTGCCCTTCTGACTGAAGAGGCGCTGCACGGGGGCCGTGGACGGCAGCGTGGTGTTGTACTTTAAAAAAAGCTGCTTCACCCTGGGGAAGTCCTGGAGGCACTCCAGGCTCTTCCCCGTCCCTTCGATGTACTTGCGGATCTCCTCCGTCACCCCCCGCTGCTGGATCTGCACGGTGGGCTTGGCCGAGCCGTAGCTGAAGAAGTCGTCCTCGGACTCGATGGTGGACACGTTGCGGCTGGTGTTTGCCTCGGGGATGTTGCCGGGGTCCATCTGGGACGCCTCGGTGGCCAGCAGGGCGCACATCTCCTCCCGGTCCGAGGCCGCCATCCACCACAGGCGAAACTGCGGCGTGGTGGCCGTCGCGATTTTGGCCTCCGTGCTGGCGAACAGCTCCTGGAACCTCACGTCGATGGCCACCCCGATGGCGCCGATGACGTCGCCGAAGTAGTTGGCCGAGTCCTTCTGCTCGTTGAGCTTGTTCTTCAGGCTGAGCACGGTCGGGATGACCAGGCCCAGGTAGCACTTCTGCTCCGCCTGGAAGAGCTCGAGCGCAAAGGCGAGGGGGTGAAACACGGTCACGTACTCTTTGAGGAAGGCCATCTCCTCCGGCTGCAGGCGCTGGACCTCCACGCGGGCGCACAGCTCCGTCAGCTCCCGCTCGGTCAGGGAGACGATCTTCTGCACGGCGCAGTACTCCAGATTCCAGCGGATGACGGCCGGCACGACCAGGGCCATCTTCCCGATCTCCTCCGCTGCTTCCATGCCCACCTCCAGGTGGTGGCATTTGCTCCACAGCGAGTACACTTTGGCCATGGTGCTGTAGTGCAACTGGCACATGGGCCCCTGCGACACCGCCTGCCAGAAGTCCTCGGTGACGATCAGCTCCAGGGTGTGCGAGGCGCAGCGCTGCACGGTGGGCAGAAAGAGCAGCATGTCCTGCTCCGGCTCGCCCTCCAGGACGGCGCCCACGTTCTCGAAGAAGCCGAATGTCGTCGTCGCTCTCCGGGCCGTCCGCCGCGAACTCCTTGAAGGCGCTGACGAAGGGGCTGCCGTTGTCGGTGACCGTGGTCTGCACTTTGCTCTCGATGTTGTACGCCACGTGGATGTCGTGTATCCGCCCGGCGATGGTGTCGTGCGTGATCCGGCCCTGCAGCCGCGCGAACCCCAGCGCGGCGGACTTCCTCTCCAGAGAGTGCCTGTCGATCCAGTGGCAGGTCATGCCGAAGAAGCTCCTGTTGTTGGCCGTCCAGATGTCGGCCGTGGTGCACACGTACTGGATGCCGCCGAGTTTCGCCATGAGCTCGTCCCGCATCCTGGAGAAACCCTGATCGACCTTCGCGAACAGGGTCACCCTGTCCATTGGCTTCAGCCCCTCAGTTAAGCCCGAAATCAGCTTCCTGAAGCCGGGCTGCTCCAGCACGTGAAACGACTGGCAGTCTTCCACAATGAAGTTGAAAATCAGCTCCTCGATCTTCGCTTGGGTCATGCATTTGGAGATGATTTCCGCTTTCAGCTTTTTGAGCTGGCAGTGCCGGCTCTCCTCGCCGTTGTGCTCCTCTTTCTTCCTCCCCCTCTTGACATCAGGCCTGGCTTCACAGCCCAAGTGGGTCCTCTGCAGGACAAAACGTGTTCATGTTAGTTGTTGGAGGTGTGCAGTTTGTGTGTTCGGAGTTCTCATTAGTTTGGAAACTTAACATGCAAAAAGACAGAATTCCGAATGATTTCTTCTGGTATAAAAAAAAAAAACCCTCTAGCGCCACGAGTTGGTAATCAACGTGCGGCTGCAATGTAACGTTATTTAACACGAGGTTTTCATTCATTGCCCCTTTACCACGTAAACATTACGGCCACGGGACGCCAGAACTAAGGGTTAGTGCGCGTTACTTACGTCTAAATGCTTCTTTAGGTTTGACGTGGAGGTTTTCGACGTGGACAGCAGATTTACCCTCGGCAGACATAGATTACACTGGACGATGATATTCTTCCCTTGATCTGCCTTGTACGTGAAATGGTGGCGATAACGCCAAGTATGCATGGCCGACTTGGTCTCGCCGCTGCTGTCATTGGGATCAGCATCCATGTCGGACATTATCTCGACTGTTTTCGATGTCTTGAAATAGGATAAAAGTATCGTAATCCAATTTAGTAATCGTAATTACACGTAAAGTAACGATGGCGGTAGAGAAATCCTCATGAAAAAGGGGCAGGCCTTTGTTCAGATGTTGCCCAGTAAACGAACGAGGAGGAGACACATACGTCACATTTCGGTGACGCGCATGCGCATCGAGGGTCTGCAAACACCATTGAGAGAATGGCGACGGTGGAGCGAGGCGCATGCGTTTTACGGACCCGGATGATCCAGCGATGACGTCACCGCCGTCTCCTTGTGACTTTTTTACTCGCGTTCACGGAGTACTTTTACCAGCGTTTCCTTTTCTCTCGCTGCTGCGAGTGGACGCCACCTCCAGGTCAGCGGAAGAACAGTTTAAGATTCACATGTTGAATCAAAACCACTCAGTCAGGTTTAACTTAATATTTAAAAAACAAAACAAAACAAATTATGTTGAAATAAAAATGAAATGGCCATTTTATCAGCGATCGCAAGAAACCGCTGTAGAAGAACAGATAGAATGAATAATTTTCCAGTACATAAAAACGCACAATAAAAGCAACTGCTCCTATATTAGAAATAAATGTATATATTATACATCTGGCTCAAGGTTTAATTTAGTATGCCTTTAAGGCACAAGGGGAGAGAAAAGTGTGTGATGCTTGAGTTATTTACACTTTACATGTTCCCCACTAGGGATTTCACTCACATAATATTATGCAACGTTATTCATTTAACATTTAAAATGGATCTTTAGAGAAATATCTTATACTCGCCGTTTTCTCTCATCTATATTGCCTTTCATCATCCTTTCCGTGCATGATCTTGGGAAATCTACCTAAGTGATTTACAGTGTGGCATGTGGTAATACGAGCTCACCAAACATAATTGCTTTTTTAATGCCCTGTTCTGCAAGGGGTGGGTTGTTGGGCATGCATCTCGGGAAACCTCTCATTATCTCTCCGACCATCATCCGCATCCACGTGGCAGCTGGCGGAGAGTTTGGTCAAAGCCCCTGTGGAGTTTCCAAATATCTCAGTCGAGAGACTAATTCATATTTTCTCAAATATTCCACCGATGCATTAGGGATTCAATTACAAATTGGATTGTCACATTAATTTTGGTTCCTTTCCTTAATCAACAGCACCTCCATTGGTCAGATTCGGCGAGGGTGGGGTCTCACTTTAGAGCCACTGACGTAGATTTTAGACAGCGGCACAGTCTGTGTTGGAAGCGGAGAAAAGAGTTTTGAGACAAAGATAAAAGCGGGGCGGAAATAGACAAACGGAGAGAGAGCAGTTGCGAAGGGTTCTCAATTGATCAATTGCGCGCTTCAAACCAGTATGCAGCCCGTGGATTGGGCACAAGTGGTGTTCTCTCACACTCCCAGCTGTAGTTGGTTTTGAGCGTCGGGTGAGCGTTTCAGACAATATTCCAACTTGCTCTTTTTCTGGCCTCGCGAGAAACACGAGAGATCGAACCCACCCCAAACCCGAAAGTATGACCGAAGCTTCCGCGCCATAACGCTCGGACCTGTGAGAGTGTGGACGAGCATGAAGCGCCATGGGTTGGTGTGAGCGCGGGGTTCAAACCCTGCTGGCCACCGTCGGGGCTTTTGCTGCCTTTAGCTTGATGACCATCGCCATCGGCACGGACTACTGGCTCTATTCGCGGGCGTACATATGCAACAGCACCAATGCCACCGCAGACGAGACCCAGTCACAGCTCAAGACCAAGAAGGGCGATCTCACCCACTCTGGGCTGTGGAGAATCTGCTGCATTGAAGGTAATCGCCGGCTCCTGCTCTCACACTGTTGCTCTTTACGTTAATTGAGCATATTATATTTCGTACAAATTCTCTTTACCCCCCTTCTCTCTTTTACAAGGTGGAGTCTTTCAATGCGCGTAACGCGCAAAAAGACGCATACCCTTTACGCACGCCAAATATCTCAATCGCACAAGGAAAAAGAATCAACACGTGGAGCAACTTTCAAAGGTTATTTTTTCCGGTGTCGCACAAAGTGCTCAACTCCAGATCCGGACCACCTGTTGCATCGCATTGTTCAATTAGCCCACACAATAAAACCCGTCTGCGATGCGATGCCAAGGCCGCGCGTCTGAACCATTCACATTAAATATGGTCGCTGGCAGGAAAAGTGCGTGCTTTTTTGTCTACTTTATGTCCGTATATCAGTGGCTGTTGCTTGGCAACATCCCTGAAATTGCTATGGAAACATGAATGGTGAAATAAAAATAGGATGACTCCGGGATCGCGTCTTGTTCAAGCAAGTATAAAATATGTTTTTTTTACAGAATTTGAAGATAACATCCGCAATTTGGCATTTGGTTCTCGTGGTTCTCGGAAAGTGTTTTTTAAACCATTTTACGCACTTGCTGTTTGAAGAGGTGCGCCTATACGTCATACCTTCAGAGTCAATCTACCATTGACGGGTCCTTCCGGCCACCCTTGGACTTCTCGCGTCAGCTGTCCGTGAGGGAGTCAAAGCGACAGGATGCATTTCTCCATTTCACGATGTGCTGATGGGAAGAAACATGGCGAATGAATTACAGCGAAGAAAAAAGATTCACGTTTCTCCAACAATTGATTTAGACAAGTTTTGGGGGAAAAAATTGCGAAACCGACGAAATGTAACCCCAAGCCCCTTGTCATGCCTCGACAATATAGATCGTGCGTGGCAGTAAGTGGCCGTGATGTGAAACGCGATCTTATCTTTAGAACGCAGATATCATTTGACCATATAGCTTCCAGGGAGGCTCAACAGAGATACAGGGAAAGGTACATTAAAGGGTATTAAAGTATCCACGTCCCACTGTGTGAAACGTGACACACTGACTTCTGTTTCTGCAGCATTGTTACAACCAACACCTTCCCACAGCAGAAGGAAACAAATGCTTGTCCTGTCATGCATCTTCTGTGTCGCCTTTAGTTTATTCACAGATTTTATTCTTATTATTATTATTATCGGTGCCTCGACTTTTAATAGAATAAAAAATCTGCTGTGTTTTTGAATACCTCAAAAGCAGCTGAACATATTTCCAGTCAGAGTCTGTTTTGAATTCCAGATTTCTTTCAGTATTTTCAGTTAATGCTGTGCATTTTCTTTCTTCATCATTCCCCGTCTGGCTTAATGTCACCAGGCCCCACATACAGGGAGCAGTCATCAATGATTAAACAGTGTCTGCCTGTCCTGGGGGAAGGTGGACACTTTAGACCCGGGAGGCACGTCCCGGAGAGTCCTGCTTAGCTGATAGCCCCACCTTTAATGTGAACAGACTGCAGTATGAAATATAACAACACCTACATCCTCTGACTAGGACCGCCGACAAATTAAAACACATTAAAGGCCAGCCAACGATAATGTCAAGCATGATTTCCCATCAGTGTGTTGAAGTAAATAATGAAAGTGGATTAATGACACAAGATACATTTTTTGAATCCATAATTTGCACAATCAAAGGCCAGCCTGTCATATAAATCTTTCCTAAGCTAATAGTTGTGCCTCTGCTTAAAAATACAATCTACTGGACGGTGACTCTGTTGTCATGGAGACTCCAAAGTATAGTGGAGAAAACAAGGAAAGAAGATGGAAACCCCCCCCCCCCTGCCCCCACAGGCGCGCGCGCGCACACACACACACACACAGAGACAGCACACACGACGGGGGCGTCTCTGTGTGTGTCACAGCTTCTGGGGAAAACATCTCCACGTTTTGCGGGAGCAGATTGCGGCGACAGCGTGTCTTTCTCTCAGCGACAGCCCGCCGCTGTATCAGACGCAGCAGCCGCCCAGCAGAGCCCTTTAATGAGCGCGTCCTGCATGCTCAACAGGCTCCACCCGCGCTCCCGAGGGGCCTTCGTGACATTTAAGGAGCAGGCGGGAACACATTGCACGAGGCTCCAATGCTGTGAGGTCAGCGCTGTGACCTTCGCTCTATGCGATTCCAAACATCTGTTTATTTCTAATTTGCTTGTTTTTGCCCACACACACACGTCGCGATGCCGGCCTTGATTGCGCCTTATTTGCATCAGAGTCTGTATTGCTGCTGGAAGCTGTTCCTTAATAGTGTGACTTGGGTAAATTGAACTAATTGTGAGGATGAGAACCAATCCAATTTGCAGGTACATATTTACGGCAGATGCGCCGGCTCGCATTGTGTTGGTGTGCCTGCGCGAGGCATCGGGGCCTGGTGGAAGTGGGTGTTTGAGTGGAGGGTCGAGGTGGGAGGTTCCCTTCGTCCTTCCCGCTGTGCTCCACTAGTCTGTAAATAAGCAACCTATCTTCCCATCACCTTTCAGACTGCTCCTTCTTTCTCTGTCTTTCTCTGTCAGCTTCATCCCCATGAATACCCTCAATCTCCCTGCCGCTTTTCATTCTTGATGCCTTTAATTCTCTTTTGTAATTATGTGTGTTTGTGGGTCAATAAATATTTGCAAATAGGTAAAAGTGTTACATTTTGGGAAACGCACTATTTGCTTTCTTGTCCAAAGAGAAGGTCGATACAACTCTAATTAATAAAGCTCCTATTGGCAGTCATTTGGTTTGGCTTGGCTTAGCATGAAGACAGGAACCAGAGGGAAACCGCGTTCCTTCATCTGCCCATGTGATCAGTGCGCTTCGGAGGTGCTGGTAGACCGATGTTTATACTTTTTAGGCAAGCGGTCAGACTCCTCTTCTCCAGTCGTTGTCCTAAGCCAGGCTTACTGCTGCTTGAGGTAGCTTTACATTGACTGCACAGACTCTTAGAGAGTATTCCTCATTCCTCATTGTTTTAAGACAATAGGTTTCAATCATGTGGGAAATATGTGCAGTGCGAACGCGGCGGAGGAAGGAAATGCAGGAGAGCCGTGACACAAGCAGACCTGTGTTTGACAAAACCGCTGCCTGCAGACGGATTAATAAACCATCCGTCTCGTCCAACGTGGCCTGGAATTTGGAGTTTCTTTCATACTCCATTCTGGCATTCCCTGGTCCCAAAGTAATAATTGCACGTGTCAATTATGTGACTCGTTTGTGCATTCAGTGTCAAGCCCTAGTAGCAATGCTGTCATCCGTTTAGAGCGTAAACCTCAGGGCGCTTTGCCCTCGTCAGCGGCGGCGTCCCCTCCAAGCATCGAGCATAACAGCCAAGCAGAACGTCGCACGGGCTGCTCATGTTTTGCTGTAGATCTTTTCTGTGAAGCTGAAAGTGGATCTCCCACTGTAATCTGCAGAGTTCTGGAGAAATACAGTAGTCATATCACTTTTGATTGGCTTTCTCGTCCATACATTTGCAGAGCTGCTAAGGTTTGAAGGCTGAAAAAGTGGGGGTCGTGTGAGGCCCGGAGCTCGTTGCCATGGTGTCGTGCGCTGAAGAGTTGGACGCGCTCAGACAATGCTATTGGTGTTTTCCAAGGAGGCAACTGCCTTATTGGCATAGCAGCGCTAATTTAAAAATAATGAAGATGTACATCTTACAGTTGCCAGCGGCATCACAGCTGCTCCCACGACACATTGTGTGTTTGCATGTTGTCAAAACGCTCACATGTGTTCGTGTTGGGAGTCAAACTGTCAAGTGTGATTGGGGTTTGCTGAGGCGTCTCTCATTTGGTCTTTAAGATTGTTTATGTGAATGGAAGGATCAAAGGCTGGCGCATGCTTCTGCGCAAGGGGCTCTCGCGTCTGTGTGTCCTTTGCGTTTCTCTGAAAACGCAGGAGCATAAACTAGCCTTCAGGGGCTAATGGGTTTCCATGGCGAAGAGGGGAATACACTCCGCATGGGGCCATTGAAATCCAGTCAGGTCCAAGTAACCCTTCATGTCCCGTGTCACGTGTCGACTGTGTAAGATTGATAATCAATTTGTCACAACACGGTCGGAAATCCAATTAGCGGATAGGCTTTTGGTACAGATGACCAACTGTGTGTCCGTCTGGCAAACCTTTTGTCTCTTTTATTGTCCTTTTAGTTGTTTTATAGCCTTTACATCACACAAATGTCCGTCACACCTTTGCCGCACAACATTTGAAAACACATTTTGTCCTCTTGTCACTCTCACTGTGTCCATTGGTGCGCTGCTCTGACCAATTTCCCCCTTTTGATGTGGGCTCCTATCTTCATTGCATCCCCACCATTCCTCTGCCCACCGCGCTTTTGTTTGTTTCATTTCCTTCTAACCTTCGTCCCGCGTTTGGTCTCCGCCCTCCTCGCTCGTCAGTATCCAGGCTTTGAGATGAAAACTGTCAATCATAAATCACAAGCCTCGAGGCCTTCGCTGACACACAGATTACCGATCCGTTGAATTGTATTCCTACCATTTTTCATCACACACGCACACACACACGCACACACTACCTGACAGAGGCGTCAGGCAGGCTGGGGTTTGGGATTGTTGTGTGCAAGTCCAAATTAATAGCATCCTGTGTTCAGACAAAGCTGTATTTTTGCACACACTAAGTCAGCTACACGCTCCGGTGCTGCAGCTCATTCAGTGTTTATGCAGAAATTAACAGCACAGCCAAGGTGTCTGTGTTTTGTAGGATCGTCACACTTCTCGATTTAACCAAAGGAGCCAGATGTTTTTTGTTTCGTTTTTTTTTTACCGGACTTTCTCACGTCACTGCATAAAATACCACCGAATCTTTTTTCCGATCAGCCGCCAGACACACAGAGGCTGTGCTCCATTCCCACCGACTGACGTGAAGCTAATTAATTTGATGTCCCATATTTAGCAGCAGACCTAGTTAATAGAAACAAGCTCGCCGATAAAAGCCGGGGCACAGACGACGATGTGCTGTCGACCCTCGTGCACCTGGGAAACAGAGTTGACAGGTGTCCGTTGGCAGAAAGCACAGTCCGTTAATTGAATGGCTGCCGTTAGGTCGGCTCTAATCTCTGCTGCCTGTTGGGCCGTTGGAGATTTGTTTTAAAGTGACTTTTTATGTTTGACGACGTGTGATAAGTAAAAGTCTTAATTGCTTCCAGAGAAAGACTGAGCTTAACCGAGGTTCAGCCTATTGACTCTTCGCTAAACTTCTCCCAAAGGGGCGGTTGTCCAATCAGAGTGTGGATTCCTTAACATGAGGCAATGTGCGCGGGGCTCCGGCGAGAGAGGCGGTGGTTTCCTCTTTTTGCAACGTCCCTCTACTCTTGTCATGCTGGTTCTACTTCCCCGTCTTTGTGTTTCTCCACCATGTTGATGGTCTGCCATGCTCTGATCTGTATCACCTTTGTGTAATCGCCCTGTTCACTTTTCGTATATAATCCTAGTGCGTTTTAGTAGTATTTTCTCTCAATTTGTTCCCAGGTTGTTTTGGACTCTAATCTTTAAACTCATCAGTTTTTCTGCTCTTTGGTCCAAGCATTACTTGTGCGAACACCGTGCATGACAACCGTGACTATAGCGTATGGTTCCCCCATCTATCGCCTTCTCTGGGATGGGAACAAAAGCGGTGAGGTCATTCGCCCCCAAATGGTGAAAGAGCCCAAAAAGCCCCACCTGCACTGAACACATCCATTAACCCCCAACCTCTCTCGCTCTGTCTCTAGACAAGGTGTTTTTTATTATCCTGCTCACTTACAGCTACATGCTTCTCTCTGCCTTCCTTCCTGTTGTTAAGAGCTTCCACCACACGGCCCTTTTTGTTTTTCAAATTGGATTCTTGTTCCCTCCGCCACCCGACCAGTCGCCTGAGCTGGATGCGGACGCGCGCCACCAGCCGCCAAATCCCTCAGGGCAACGCCACCACAATCCCGCCATAAGCTGATCCCCGGCTTCCTACTATGTGAGCGCACTGAGCCGTGATCTTTAGCATGCGGGACAACGATCCGCGTCCGGTCACCAGTGTGCTTTTCATTGATTGTTGCAAACCATACGGAGGTGTACGAGTTCATCCAGAGGAATACGTTTTGTTGGTGAGCAACATTTTATGGATCCAGTTTCGTTCCATTCAACAAACGCTAAGATTCTGTGTAGTGAGGGTACAAACATTTTCATTTCTTTGTTTAAATGAATATTTACAGTTCTATAAATTCCCCATGTCTGCTTACGTTTGGTGTTAAGTTAAAGTAAGCGGCAGTGTGAAGACATGAAAAATGACCAGAACAGATTCAGCGACCGGGAACGACCCGCCCGAAGAAATAAGACTGTCTGACTTTGAGTTTTTTGGTATTATTTCCTTCTTCTCGCGGAGAAGCACTTAATGCGCTGTTTAGATAAGTGCTCCATAATAATCTTTGTACAATCATTTTCCGATAACTGATTTCCCATCACGTCACGTTTAATTAGAGTAGAGCATAAAAGCGTCTTGTTCCATTAGACGGGCTTTCAGGTCTCTGACTGTGTCCGAGATGACGAGCATCACATGAATCTTTACCTTCCGCTTGCCTGAAAAGGAGATAATTTTCCTACATTTCAGTTTCCTTTTTGACGAGTCCTCCTACACATCACCTGCTGCATATCAGACTTTTACAGCATCTCCGGGACTGTTTTTCACCTCTAACATGGAGACTCTCTTTTCTGTCTTGCAGGAATCAATCAAGGCAGCTGTTACAGAATCAACCATTTCCCTGATGACAACGACTACGACACAGACAGCTCTGAATACTTGCTACGTGAGTGCTCTTTATTCAGTCTTCATCTTTCCTTTGATTTTAGGAGCATGCAGAAAGTGCGCTTGCTTTGGCGTCTTTTTCTTCCTTTTATACAGAGATCGATCAGACGCAGAGCGAAGGCTTTGAGTGAGACAGACTTCAGGGATGTTTGACGTCTTATTCAAAGGACTATTCATATTTTTAAATTAAATGTTCCTTATTTGCAAATCACTAAAATTAAACCCACAAGAAATATGGCGAGGTCCTCATTATTAATGTGTTATTGGAGCAATATTTGCAGGGTAAGCATCATTTATTGTTATGATTTTACTGAGTGATAACGGGGCAGAATCACAAGCTCATTTGCATTTTGTATTTGCATTAAAGCATATTGTCATCTCACCACACGCTAAATTTCCACTGATCTGTGGATGTAAATTCATCCTGAAGCACAGCCTCTTCAGTATCTGCTGAACATGAGCAGAACCAACAGGACTTATCAGACTTTGGTTCAATCTTCAAAGGACTCCGTCTTAGCACCTGACAATTGGGTAAAAACACGCAGTGCTCATGTTCTGTGGAATTGAGAGCTCTTTCTGTATCCTGCAGCCGATTGGAAAAGTGTTGTCACAAGGTAAAGTGTCAAAGCATAAATGATGCAGCACTTCTCCAAGCAAGGAGGTGGAAATGGGTGGATGAGAGCTCCACAAAAGGAGGAAAAACTCTTTTTACTGTTGAATTCTGATCTCTATGAATTGCTTCCCGATTTAATCCATTCGGTGATGGATTGATTCATTAACTTGTGTCCGTCTTTCATCAACCTATGAAATATTGGATAAGGAATTGTGTCAAAAAGTTATTAATCATGCCACGTCCCTCCTCCTCCGCCCCCGGCAGGTATAGTCCGGGCCTCCAGCGTGTTCCCCATCCTCAGCACCGTGCTGTTGATGCTCGGCGGCTTGTGCGTCGGGGTGGGCCGAGTCTACAACAAGACCAACAACGTGCTGCTCAGCGCCGGCATTCTCTTCGTGGCCGCAGGTGAGTCTCGCTCTCAGCGAGCGGCGATCGTTCGAGAGCGTCAGGTTTCATAATGAATGAAGGCAGCTTCACCTGGTGCCCGAGATAAACGTACGGCACTCCGTCAAAGTCGATGCAATCATGCAGATGAACTTCATCCCCCACCGATTAAAGGTCGAGATCTCCATTCATCACTCACAGGTGATGAGGACCCGTGTTAATTAAGGGTCTCGGTGCTGATGAGAGTATCGCTTTTTAGTGGTAAAGTCATTCGTTTTCCCGTTTGTCCTTTATTTCTTCCCTGCCCTCCCGTCTGCGTGGTTCTATGCATTGTTTCTGTTTCTCAGGTCTGAGCAACATAATTGGCATCATCGTCTACATCTCCAGTAATGCGGGCGACCCCAGCGACAAACGTGACGACGACCGGAAGTACACCTACGCGTACGGCTGGTCCTTCTACTTCGGCGCCCTCTCCTTCATCGTGGCCGAAACGGTCGCCGTGCTCGCCATCAACATCTACATCGAGAAAAACAAGGAGGTCCGCTGGAAGGCGCGGCGCGAGTTCATCCGCTCGCTCTCTTCCTCCTCCCCGTACTCCAGGATACCCAGCTTCCGGTACCGCCGGCGGACGTCGCAGGCCAGCTCCCACTCGACGGAGGCGTCGCGGGACAACTCGCCGGCGGGCGGGCCGAAGAGGATGCCGTCCTCCGGCGGGCCCCTGGACGAGCTGTCCATGTACGCCATGGCGAGGGACGGCGGGGCGAAGAACGCGTACAGCCCCGAGCACGAAGCGGCCGCCGAGTTCCTCCAGGTCCACAACTGTTTCCCCAATGACTCGAAGGACGGGGTGAATCGCAGGACCACGCCGGTGTGAGGGCCGCCACGAGCGACGAGCGCGGGCCGATCTGCTTAGAGAGCCCCGCTGCTCTCTGAGAGGCCCAGCTTTTGAGATGAGCCAATTAACGTGACCTTTCGAAACCATCTATATCTACTTTTAGAAATCATTAAAGCAGATCTTCGTGGGTGCCCGGAGCTGATTCAAATTCTGTGTGGAGTGGTCACTGAACATTGTGGGCGGGACATGTTGGGATGTGCCAATCAGTATTAATCTACCTGAAAATGATTCAACAAGGTGCTAGATGAAATGTACTATTCAACTTGAAAGTGTTCCATTTGTATGTATGTATATAAATTCTCACCCCAAGTTTTTGTTGCATCCCACGTATGCAAACAGTTTGGTCTTGCCTTATACTCATAAGGTGTGTGTGTGCACGTGCGTGCGTGCGTGTGAGATTTTCAGTCTTTTCTGGGCTGTTCTGTTAGTTAAGGTTTTGCAAACGAACTTACTCAAACACAGCCGTATTTGATTGTATTTAGTGTGCTTGAAATTCCATTGGACAAAAACCTTCATATACTCCGCTTAGCTCTCCACCAACGTGACTTTAATTGTACCCAAAAAAAACCCAAATGTGTTTGTTTGTTATGTCAAGTTGTAATATAAAAGTTCAAAAATAACATTGAGTGTGCAACACCGGATTCAACGTGTTTTAGTGAACAATGTCTCAATGAAGACATTCAGGTAAACACACTGTTTAAGGTTAAAGTATTGAATGTTCTGTGAGGTGAAGTAAAGCAAGTATGTGTAGGAGACAAAGCTATATTTTATGCCATGTGTATGCACAGCTGTACTTTGTGTGCCATTTTCTTTTGTTATTCAAGGCTTACTATCGTTGTGAAGTAAGCTCATTCGCGATATTTCTTTAAAAGAATTAGCGATTAACTGATTTGCTGATAGGCTGACATGTAGAAAAATCCACAGAGAAGAAACCTATTGGACACTTGTCCTAGCGATTAAAAAATGATTCCATTTCTGCTTTCAAGACCAAACATCCCTCCTGTCAAAGTATTTTCCTTTTTTTAATATCCGATAGGAGAGTGCCTTTGTTTTATTCAAAATTTCCTGTATTTTCTGCTTTTATTGTAACAATGATTTTCATTATCCTGGGTTGCAACTAAGAACATACTGTACATAGACAAATAAACTACATCAGGATTATTTCTGTGCTCTAATGAGTCTTTCTTTTACCGCAATGCCAGTATGCCCGTGATGTCAAACTGTGTGTTGTTGATGTTTTTAATGTTTACAAATCTTAAATTGGGATTTTGTAGTTATTTGGTCAAAGATTGGTCAAAAACTGAATTTAATCTAATGATGGCATCGTTAGATGTTCATCCTCTGAGAACATCACATGTCTGTAAAAATACCTTTGAATCCATCCAATACTTGTTATGTAATATATTTAAGTCAGCATGCGTAAGAGAATACTGATACAGATATACCGAATAAAAGTATTCGTCTCAGAAAACCATGACTTCCATTGAAAACCTTTGATTGCAGCGATTCATTCAGATTTCTTTGGCTGACCTTCTCTGTCCTGAATGCCTCTTCAGTTCAGAGTCATGTTGAGTCATTAGCCTCCTCAGGCTCAGAGACGCTGTTATCAATCAATCAATAAATCATTCTGCGATCGCGTTGATGGCAGCCCTTTTATATCAAAGTGTTACTCAGTGCCGTCACTGTGGTTCAGAGAGGTGACGCCTGACGAAATCAAAACCGTTTGTTTATTGCCGAGCTGATCCAAGCAGTTTGTACCTTGGTTTCTCAATGTGTAGTTGTAATGTACCCAATGAAGAAATAATCCGGTTGTAAATCCTACTTGCAGGTGAAAGTATTTTTTTCTCTCAATGCATTTCATGCTAATGCTTTTTCAAAGGTTTTATGTGGCAAATAAAACGATGAACCTGCAAGGAAAATCTGAATATTACCTACAGCATATTTTGGTTGCACAGCTGAAAAAGGCCCTGGATACAGAGAACCTTCTATTTAAAGTAATAAAATGCTCTGACTTATGAAAAAACAAAATACATCAGCCTTTCTGATATATGTAATTATGCTGGTGGGATTTCAATTTAGTTTGCTGTTGATCTAGCAAGGGAAATTATGTTTCAATAGTAAAAATGTGATAGTTGCAGTTAAACCGCCACATCAGCCCTTTCTAATTTCCACCTGATTAATTTTTTTTCCCCTCACTTCGGGCTCATTAACTCTCACTGTCATCGCCCGACCTCGGCTTCCTGTTGATCGATGCCTCTGGAGCGAGTGAGGCGTCACGTGAGGCGTCACGTGTGGCAACCGACGCCGCTGCTTCAGAAACAATGTTTAACACGCGGCCTCGGGACAACCTAATCTATCTTGAGTAATGTGGCCTGTCATTAGCAGACGAATATGTAGGCAGGTCCCTCCTGCGGAGTCCATTTTGAAATGGGTAAAATTAGGTTAGGTTAAGGTTGTTTAATAAAAAAAAAATCTGATCACACTGAAAAGCTTTGCTGGTGGTAATTCTGGCGCTGTTGTCGTAGATTCTTGACATACGCTGTCATTCATTTTGTGTGTGTGTTTCTCATCCCCGTGGTGGATGACAGTCGTCCGCGCGGCCGGCTGTTGTGTTACCGGGATACTCCTCGGCGATGAGGGGTTCGGTCTCCGAGGGTCGGTGAGCAGATGAAACAGGTCATGGGGGTCGCCAGCAGACACTGTTATTACACACGCCGAGACGCGCGGCGGCAGGGGGGAGGGGTGAAGACGCCGTTTTTGTTGCGAACGCTTCCAGCTGCAACGTGATAATGGACACGAATGTCTCTTCCCTCTCCTCAAGCAACACTCTCTGGATGAAGCGAGGGAGACGATTTCATGTTTGCGACTAAAGGGAGCGTACTTTCTAAAACGTGTGCTGCACCAGACCTCCGGTTCTCTTACTCTTACTCTTACTGTTCGCTTACTGTGTTAAAACCCGGGGCTCTGTGAGTGTTTTCAGAGCTGAAAATGGGCCAGAATCCTTCCTGAAGTGGGGCGCAGTGGTTTATAAAAAGCACGCTCATTTAATCAAGTGTTTCACAGGGAAACGGTTGATTGTGCCTTTGAGATGTATCAGGTTATTGGTGGTTTTAATTTCAAACTGTGCTTTTGGGTGAGGCCTTCAAAAACATTTGTGTGTCAAGTCAATGATACTGTAGGTAAAATACATTAAAGGCTTTAGAGAGAAAAAGATCTAACATCTAACGCCTCAAACGTTCATGTCCAGCACACAATGTATGAGACGGCCACTTGTCTTTTTGCTAACTCCCAATTGCCCAAATCAATTATCTTTTCCAGGTAAACTAAAATGCTGATTTGCAGTGATGTGAATCGGTCAAATGAACATCAGCCGTGATCTCTTCTTTCACCTGACTAAGAGGCGTTGCCTAAACGTAAACGTAATCATGTGACGACGTGGATGGGAACGTGGAGCGCCGTGGTTCCTCACGACTTAACTGCCGATTGGCTGAGTAATTAGATTAGCTCATTCGGGTGACAACTAGAGGAACCCCCCCCTCTCCCCCGCCCCAAGGAGTCACCCTGGCATACGGCGCCAGAGGCAATTCAGCATCTCTGTCGCCGAAAAACCAGAGAATCATTAAGAGAAATTATACATCGGACAGTTGAAAACGGCATATTTTTAAACGAAAGCGTCTGATCGTGAACCCGACTCTCGTCAACGTCAGAATGGTCGAGTAAAAGGTGCAAAAGAAGTAAACGAACCCGTCGAACATCTCCATCTCGTAGCCGAATGGCCTCAGCTAATCGAAGGCAACCCGGGAGGGAGCGCAAGCTGGAAACTAGGGCACTCTCATCTGGCCCCATTTCAGCATCCACAAGGCACAAGGCGTAGAAAGAGAAGGAACGAGGTGTGGACAGGAGAGCGGGAGGGAGGAGAGAACATCTCGAGTGGCGTGAAGACGCACAACACGAGGGGGAAACGTCCGGAGTCCAGAGCCGAGGATCTAAAGACAAACAGCACAACTTTTGACTGTCCCACAGAGCCCAGTACGGCCACGCACACGCACACACGCACACGCACACGCACACGCACACAAACACACACACACACTAGAGGTCGACACACTCGCGCACGTCGAGCCGCAGCATGTTTGAGGAGCAGGTGACCCGGGTGAAGATCACGTCCGTGGTGATCGTGGTGGGCATGGCGTCGATGCTGGCGGCGGTGGCGACGGACCACTGGGCGGTGCTCAGCCCCCGGGTGGAGAAGCTGAACGCCACCTGCGAGGCCGCCCACTTTGGCCTCTGGAGGCTCTGCAAGAAGAGCATCTTCATCGTGGAGGAAGACCCCGAGGGCAAAGGCTGCGGCCCCATCAGTCTACCTGGAGGTAAGGAGCCCTTTGTTCCTACTGTCGCTGAATGAAGACCTGCCGGCAAATTTGAATTTGCACATCAAAGGTCAGACTAAAACAACAGAAGAAATGGACTTAGCATGTGATTGTTCTGTCTTTAGTCCAGTATTTGAGTACCGCGGTGAATTAAAGCCTCATGCTATTTTATGAACTGCATTGGTGGATTTAAAGAGGCACCAGCAAGGGGTCGGGAGCAAGTCTCTCTACATATGAGTAATATGTACTTATCATCATTCCATCATTCCATTCCACCAGTCCAGGTCTCTAAAGAGACCACCAATCCAGCACAGGCGAGCAGCTGAAGTCAAGTCCGTAATGGAAGGGACATGAATCTACTCACCCTGGGTGGATGAGAAAATAAAATCAATACTACCTCACAGGAAGTGTTACTTTCATCATCCTCGACAGCCATGTAAATACTGGAATGTATAAGCTATTTCTCTCACTTCATGTCTTTTCCAGCTTGGTCAACACGTCAATGCGGATCAGAGATTGGCTTGAGGAAGAGAGAGCAGTTTTTTTTATGAAATCACCCTGTTGGGAAAATTTAAATGACACAACCAACTTCAAAAGGTGTTTTCTGATGAACATTCAGTTTGGCTGTCGTTGAAATGCAACAGGTGGTAGGGGCTATTTGGTCTTCACGCAAGTTAATTATGAAAGAAGTTCTTGCTTAATATTGCGTTCAGTGATTTAAAATAAAGAAGAGCGCAAAAAACATTTGATCTTTTATTTAAAATCTAAAATAGCCTTCGAGCTTTTCATTTCAAGTCCTATTTTAACCGATCCAGCTCGGAGAAAAACGCAGCCTCTCGCCGGCCTCCGGCTGTGTGCGAGTGCCTTGCAGCCTAACACGGCGATTTCACTCGGAGTCGCTCATTGACTGAGCCTCTGGCTCCGGCACCTCGGGATCAGTACGGGCCTGATGAAGTGTGTCTTCCTGCTCCAGGCCGTGAGTTAAAGCACACCTGGGAGACTCGGGAAAGATGAAGGGAGTCGGGTAAGGTGAAAGAGAGGAACTTCCATGGTTACCGCAGGAGGAGGGGGAGGTGATGCTGTACTAAGATGCTAAAGGGATGGCGGAGAGGCTGACAGATACGTCTCTTTCCCTATTGAACCGAAGACTCCAGCTAGATTGTATCTGACAAACTGGCAACTCGAATGTGATAAATGATCCAGTTAGAACCCCGACAACCTGACAGCAGTCTGTCAGAGTATCTGCAAGGGAAAGGACAATAATATACCACTGTGTAATAGCCACAGTGGCGTTTTCTAAAACTTAATGATGCGCTACTTTACAGCTCTGTCATTTGCTTCCATGTATTTAGGCAGTAAACTTCCATCAACTGAGTTAACACTACATAGAGAGGTGGCTGGCAAATAAAACACCACAACCCTTTTACTTTATAAGCTTCTAAAGTTTAAATGCGTTGTAGGTCGGACATCTAGCACATCGAGTGTTCCTTAATAAAAAACATTCTTTATGAACGTTATACCCAAGTGAAGCAGCAGTGATTTGACCTAACAACACACATTTGCATTTTGCAGCAGAGGAAAAAATGAGTTACTCAAGAGGCGCGCACACAAACTGCTTTTCAAATGAACCCGATTACGTTGCTCTAACTGAAGGGGTTACATAACATGACTTAAGAAATTAGCTTCCCACAAAAGAAGCATGGCCGCTTCGGCGCTGTAAAAATCAAACAAAACCTTTACGGATTGCATCATGCTGCAAATTAAGAGCACATGTTGGGCTTTCATGGGCATGTGTGTGGGTTCCTGCACACATGTGCTAAACGAAGGAGCTAGAAGGAGCTTCTTGTTATCAAGAACGTTTTAAAGCTTCCAACCCGGAACAGTATAAAATAATTCTTCCTCTGCTTCTTCCAGTGGCCCGATGCTGGTGTCCCAAATTCTTGCTCCCAGAAGGCCAGATTTCACCTTGAGCCAAAAATGTTCACTTTTTAGACGCACAGTCAGTTTTCCTTCCCTAACCGACCAGCTTTGGCTGCAGAGCCGAAGCTGCGGAGGTGTAGTGCTCATTTGGCATTCCGAAAACATGCGTAATGTTCAATATTTTAATGAATCACTCCACATTATGTAAATCTGAGAAACACAAAGGGAACAAATTATTGAGCTAGAGCATACAAGTACAGTATGACACGTTCGGATGGAGTTTGTGGCGGCTTAGATGTTGGAAGACGAACTTTTTGGATTTCACAACAAAAGTCAGGCGGCAGGCAGGGACGCTCCTCCGCTGCCGCGTCCCAGTTATTAGACGTCCCAGTGGGATAGCCATTCAAATACCAGCACCGCCCATCCTATTCACATTGACCCAGAATTAGTCGGTCGTTTTGCGTGGCCAGGAAAAGAACAGACACCCCCCTCCTCCTGCATCGCCTAATAAAAATAACATCTAGTCGAACACTCCTGCAAATTATATAATGTGAAGATAGGTAAACAGGTGGAAATACTTCAGGAAAAAAATAGTGAGGGACAAGAAAACAAGACTGAGAGTAGAATGCAGGACAACATTGAGAAAGAAGAGAAAGAAAGAGAGAGAGAGAGAGAGAGAGAGAGAGAGAGAGGTTTAATGACAGCTGGAAAAGGATGGAAAGCTAAAGGTAAAGCTCAGAGGAGGCTGCCAGTGGAAAGAGGCAAAATCAAAATGACAGGCGCTACCTCGCTGTAATCACTCTCCCACCGCCGGAACGAAATCGTCCAATTAGCCTGACTGCAAGGTCAATGATGCGCACGCAGATGTCCTCCTCCTCAGCCAATGTCTACTGGACAATGTTTTTTTCATTACTGTCAGTACAACATGTAGTTTACACGTTTTTTCTGGTTTTCCAACTTGCCCAACACACTGAGTTAGTGACCAAAGACATTTTGCTATTGTGAAGAAAGGAGGGGTTTGTTTTCCTGAATACCCATCTTAGAGACTCTTGGAGCTCTTCCTGTAGATTGTATAGAAGTCTGTAAGAAAGTGAAGGTGATTTATCTCTCGTAAACAAGCGTTTCTGTCCATCAGAAGGTTGGGACTACCTTGTGATGGACAACACATTGTAATCAAGCACATACCTGAGCACAGGCTTTTGCAGCTTGCTTTGAACACACCAACGGTCTTGCTGTCATGTCTTTGAGCCGTGAGCAGATTATATTCTCCATGGGAACCGGAGTGAATCGTGTAACTACACACGACCACGTACTGGCTTAGATTAGTTGAGCCCCAGAGGTAAAGGCAGCTAATGAGTGAAGACTAATGAAAATAATATATTTGCAGATCCAAGCTGCTCTGTGACCCCGCCTCTGACTCTTCTGACGGCTCACCAGTCCATCCCCACAGTCACACAAACGCACAAACACACGCACACACTCACACGTATGCATGAGCACACTCCTCTCAATTTGCCTTAGTAAACAGACCTGAAACCGCCTGTTGCTAGGTTACCTCTAGCGATACTTTCTCATCCTGTTTAACGAACAGCTCATCTGATGCCTGGTGCACATTGACACACACACACACACACACACACACACACACAAATAGCATTTGCACACACATACAGACACCAACACATCTGCTTTATGGGTTTAATCTGTGGAGCAGAGGGAAAACGGGAACGTCCCTGTTTCAGTATGAGGCTTTATTAAAGATTGTGGTGAAAGGACTAAAGAGTTTGGGGAAGCAAAGTGCATCAGTGAATCACTCCTGTGCCGAAATGACAGCAAGTTACACAAGAACAAGTGGGATTTATTTGCAAACAGGCAAATATAGCTGCAACAGTTGGCTGTATGTTGCGTAACACATGAAACTGTCCCTCTTTCTGTGGTGAGTGCAAATAAAAGCAATGTCCTGTCCTTGCAGCCGCCCTGGTGAAGGGTTCTTTAACTGGATGGGTGGAGGAACATCGGGTCCACAGCGTTATTTTTTGTGATCCGTGGTTTTTAAATTTAGCTGGTTAAATGTGCTGTTTCATTTAGTGATCGTCAAGTCAGACTGAAATGAATAATAATCTCAAACTTACTTTGTGTTTCATTTAGAAAGGTGTGTCTTTCTTTTACTAGGAGCCGTTGAGAGAATTAATATTTAGATTTAATATTTAGTCGAGGTCAAATTGTCATTGAGAACACACCGGACTTTAAACACAACCCGGACCACCTTCTCTATCTGCCCCCCCTACCTCCTCCCTCCTATATCTGCCCCTCTCCTTTCCCTCCCTGTCTTACTTTGCAGCTGAAAACTGTTCCTACTTCAAACACTTCACCTCGGGGGAAGAAGCGGAAGTTTTTGAAGTCAAGACCCAGAAAGGTGAGCGCCTCCTCACAAAGACGCGTTACAGCAGATCTGGATTCATCAGACGCTTTAAACAGTAAATCACAACTCAAGTAACTTCTTAAAACATCTAACAACAACTTATCTTCAAGTTTACTAGGAGGACTTATTATTCAATCATAGTATTTATATTTTGTGGCACATTTTACTTGTAGCTTTATACTGATGATTACTGAATTCTGAATTCAGTGTGAATTTTAGCATATCAAACCAATTTGACTCAAAATACCTTTTTAGTGTGGAGTACGTGGAGCCAAAACAATATTTCTTCTCCTTTCAAGTTTTCAGTTGAACGTATTCCACATATATTTACTATCTGATACAGGTTTAATCATTCAAAATAAAGCTTTGTGGGGATAGAAAAGAAAATCATCTTCAAAGATCCCTGTAAACAAAACGTCTTTGAAAATGGTTTCTTTTGTAAAAATTGTACAAGAACGATGTCCGATTTCCAGCATGAAGAGACTTTGACACACACACACACACACTCACACACTCACACACACACACACACACACACACACACATACACACAGTGTGCCCCACAGACACTCCTCAAACAGACTTATGAGATGTAAGTAGGGCTATTTACTTGGCGATACTCCACAGAGTTGGGGTGCTGAATTGGAGGATAACATCCATCACAGCTGGAGTGTTAGAGAGACGTAAAGACCAGATTATGTTGATCTGGAATCAGCTGAGAGGGGAGGCGGATGGGAGGAGGAGAGAGGCGCTCGTATCATCTTATTACAAGCCGGCAGCATCTCATCAGCCATGCAAATGACAATACTGCCATTTAGGATGAATGACGTTGGTGTTGTTTTTAAAAGTGAGGCCAATTCAAGGGGCTGATTATTTGTGTCCTGACCAGCCGGAGTGCAGTGATGAAATTACTCTGCAATAACTTTTCCGTGCGTATCTCCCTCATGCAATCTCTCATGTCTCCTCGCCGTCTTCTCCCTCCCTTCGTTGCCTCCCCTCGCTGTCTCTCTCTCTTCTTTCTCTCCTCAGAGTACAATATCTCAGCGGCAGCCGTCGCCATCTTCAGCCTGTTCTTCATGTTCCTGGGCACCCTCTGCGTCGCCTTGTCCTTTGGGAAGGGGCGGGACTACCTGCTGCGGCCTGGTGGGATGTTTTTCGCCTTCGCAGGTCAGGACAGCGCGGCGGACGCTTTTGCTCTCTCTTGTGTTCTTGTCTCTTTTGTTACCGTTCTACTTGAAACAAGGTGTGTCAGTGTCATCACCTTGGCTAATTGAGCAGAGTTGATGCGCTGGTTTCTCCTATGTTAGGAGGTGAGATTAAACTCCCATCTGGCATCATTTGTATCGGTAAAAGATGTGGCAAAAGTTGTTTAAAGGTGGAACTGTAATTTGTATATATTTTTCACATCAACGCGAAGCTTCTGCTATCAACAACAAGTCGTCCCTTTTTTCCCCTGTTGTCGGGCACGCAGGCCTTTGCATCATCATCTCCGTCGAAGTCATGCGCCAGTCGGTCAAGCGGATGATTGTCAGCGATGAGACCATCTGGATTGAGTACTACTACTCCTGGTCCTTTACCTGCGCCTGCGCCTCCTTCACCCTGCTGATCCTCAGTGGAGGTGCCCTGCTCCTCATCTCCATGCCTCACATGCCACGTAACCCCTGGGAGACCTGCATGGACGCAGAGCCCGACACCCTGGAGTAGCCACAGGAGATCATCTGGATAGACACAGACACAAGTCCTTATTTCCCTCCTTTAGCATTAAATTGAACAGCCTCTCCCGCATATGTACCCTTTTACTGCAAACATTTAAACGATTCCCAACCATCCATGTCCTTTTATTTCTATTATATGATAACCAACTTTTGTGATTTGTAATACCGACCACGGGGAGAGCAGTGAAGTTCAAGCTGTCTTCACGGGAGATAGCAGTTACCGGTGGGAGTTGCTTCGATAAGGTTTTACCGGTGTGTTCAAAAGCCGGGAAACGATTCGTCATTAAACTTAAGTGTCATCCGTCGAGCAGCAACCTTTTTACAACAAGAAGTCACTAAACTCGCAGTGTCATTTTTATAAAGTCCATGTGTCCTTTTTTTTTGCGTTGACGGTTTGGTTTTATGACAGTGTCTCTTTCAATTGCATTGCTGTGCCTTAAGTTTAGGATGTTTGAGCGTTTCACAAGCATCTGAACGCACCGCACACAAAGCGGGCTGTGCTTTTAACTGGCATCGTAGAGCGACTGTTTGAAGCCAGGTAGAAGCTAACGTTTAAAAAAGCACGTCGGTAGGTTGTCTTTTGATTTCATGTAATAAATTAAACTAATTTATTATTTCTGTGGGCATGTAAGGAGCACATCAACAAATTTAACTACATTTATCCTAAAATAAACTACTTACCATCGCTTCAAGTTCTTTTCTAATGGATTTTGATACTGTAGTGAATACATTGTGGATGCTTGGAGGTCATGAAAATCTTGAAACGTGCCATATACAAGGGTTTTAGTGCTTCATAATCACGTTCAAATATGTAACGTCAAACATCTAAAGACACTAACGCTTTGCTTAGAAAGTGGAGAGTTGTTATAACGATCCACAGTCACTGCAGTAGCTTCTCCATTTCCTTCAAGCACCTACAATCAATCCATCCCACTCGTTGCCTCGAGGGGAATCACATGCCTGAGACTCCCTTGTTCACGTCACTCATTACAGACGGCCTCATTAGGCCGTCCAGCTAAATACCAGTAACCACGGGACGAAGCGTTACATTCAGAACCGGCAGCATTTCACAACATGTGGGATAACAGGCTTTTACCTTGTAATGTAAAACAGGGAAACAAAGGTATTGCAAAAGTATTGAGAGGAAGAATATTAAGCATGAGTGAACGTCTAGCTCTGCAGCTTAACAGTAGCGATTTCTTTAATGTAGCATTCAATTGCATGATAAGAACAGGACAAAAAGCTAGCTGAATACAGCATAAAGCTACGGTGAGCCTATTTAGCATGAAATACATCATGAACATCCTCTGAGTGTTTCTTTAAATGCAGAAAATATATATTTCTGATGATAATTGAGTTATTTCAATGTTAGTGCTTAAGGCTTAAAAAGATAAAAACGACACAGATTACTTTTTTCATTGAAGCGTAATGTAAAATTGCACATTGAAGCTTCAAGCTGTTACTGTTACTCTCAGAAACACTTTCTTTTAATAGGTTTCTTAATTATTTTCCTTTTCAAATCATCACAATTTTTAATAATAAAGCACACACCTCCCGACTGCCGTCCTTTTTCTTGCAAAGCTTCCCCACAAAACAACCATCTGCTTCAAACATGATATTTCTTCTCTGTGGCCTTGAAGTCATTCAGCTTGTGCAGGTGCAGTGAATTAATTAAAGCCAGCTGAAGTACGCCGTTTCAAAGGACAGCCTTTACAAATCCTATTTGCTCTGAGCTTCTTCTGTAATAAACATTTCCATTTGTTTTGCTGCAATTGCAAACGTTACCTTGAAGTGGTGCATTTAGTGTGTTTTTCTCAAGCATGAATTGAGGAACAACCTTACTGGAAATGCTGCAGAGACCTTTTACACTGCAGCTCGGGGCTTTATCAGAGGGGTATAATAGATAACTCATTGCTTCACCTTGAAGAGGACAATATGCGTGAATATTTACGCCCTGCCACCCACACGGTTTTTGACACGTGGAACTTCTTTGTGGTTCCGTTTTATATTACACGATTTCTGTTTCCATAAACATAACAAGCAATTGTGCAAAAAACTTGCCTTTTTGACATTTTCATTTTCTGCCGATATTCTTGTATGGATAATTTTGCATAGTCATTCTACTTTGACCCGTTCTTATCACAAATCAAAACGCTCTCATTCCATTCAATCTTACAGAAGTTATCCTGTAGTTCTCCTCCTCCTCCACTCTGACACCGCCTTTCTCCTGCAACCTGCCTTCTGTTTCTGTTCCTTCTGGTCATTCCTTTTTTTTTCTTTTTTTTTTTACCTTTTTCTGTCTTTGTCTCACTCTTTGTTTGCTAATCTTTTTATTATCCATCCGCTTCACATTTTCTGTTTGTCCCTCTCTTTATTGCCATGCCAGCAGACTAAGCCCCTCTGTGATTCCTTCATTATTCACACTGTTTCTTTGTTTTTCTTCTCCTCAGACAGCTTCAGTCCTCTCTCCTTCTCTCCTCTCCCTGTCCTCTGTTTCCTCTCTCCTCTTTAACCCTTTCCTTTGGAGGCAGTGACAGTGGGTTCCTCTCCACCTTTATCATATGAGCGTTTTGCCTCTTCTCCTTTCCCATTTTGTCTGCCCCCTCAGTGTTTTTCTGCTCGAGTGCTCTCTTAAGTCGGCCCTCTGCTGTCTAATGACTTGGATTCGTAGTGACTGCTGAGAGGGGACCTGTAGCCAGAGCCACAGCAAGATTTTTTTTTCCTCAATTGATCATCATGAATAGTGGTGAAGTGTTTTGTTTATTTCCATTGTGTTTGGACACGGCATAAGTTGCAGGTTATTTATTCGTTAAATATATTGCATTAACACATTTTTGTTAATGGGCATATCTACTTGGGTGTGGGGTAAAAAAAAGCAGATGAATTAAATGATTTATTGCAGTAAGTACTTCTAAATAACTGTAACAGGTGCCTTGATGCAAAGCTTAGTTTTGCTCCATCCTAGCCTGTCTGAAAAGGAAATATATATATATATATATATATTTATGTCATACTAGACATTCTGCCACCGAGGTGTACAGGAGGGTGATTGGTGGCTTAGTAAAAACGAAAAGAAACAATGAAAAACAATGAGCTGTTTTTAGTGATCTTCTGGGAAAGGCTCAGCAGATCACGTTGTGACTGATGTGACGCATGTATTTCAAAGTTATACAACCTAGGGAGCATTTTCAAAAGTATTGTTTTCTTGGTGCTTGGAAACTGTTGTGTTGTCTAAAACCGATAAAAAGATATGGGTTTTAAAATTGAATCGTGGTAGTGCGGATATAAGGTTAGACTTCAGAGCGCTTCAGTTGGTGTAAAGTATATACTTTAGACACACACATCTCTCCTATCACTGTGCAACATAAGCAGTCAAAACTGTTTTTTGTGAATTATTTTTTTAGGTCTGTTTTTATAATCAATATGGAAGAGAGGTGGAAAAAAAGGTCAGGAAATGATTACCTAAAAACACACAAACACACACACACACACACAGGAAGCAATTGTTTAAAATGATTAGCATGGAGGCGTTATTCAGTCGGTCCTGGTGGAATAAAATATTTTTTTATGATGTTTTTTTCCATTATGTAAGGGAAAAGAGCAGAGACAAGAAGGAATGAATGACTGACAAAGCCGGGAATGAGTAATCACTGAGACGACAACCAATCTGGAAGAGTTGTGACATTTCTGTGTTTCCTCTTGTACACGTTTTCTTATGTTTAATTTTTTGTTGTTGTAACTTTTGCTTTCGGCCTTCTTTATAATATTATAATAACAATAACAGGAACCATATATTTCTTTGTTTGTGAAGCTTAAAGTTGTGATTTTGGAGTTTACTGTTTACATCACTTACAGTTCCAGTGGATGCTGCTGGAAGAGAGGAAATCAGCATGAGCATAACACTAAATGACACAACTCTTATGAATTAGTAGATGGCGATTAATTCCACCTTGGACGAAGAAGAACGGAACTCTGACGTTGAGGTCTCACCCAATGATCCACGTCAGCCTTTCAGGCCAGAAGGAAAGAAAAGAAGAAAAACAAAAGTGCCCACTGAACCTTTGAATGAGGTTTGAGGAGCCCCAATTGTTCTCCCTCTGGTCTCCATCGTGCCGCCCTGTGACTCACTCGTGGGCAATGTGGGAGGAGAGCACTCAACTACAGCCACAAGTTTTCCCAGGCTTCATTTCATTTTTTCTCATTATACAGTACATGCTTTTCACATAAACGTCATAGTCTCCATGGCGACTGCGAAAGAGAGAGAGAGAGAGAGAGAGAGAGAGAGAGAGAGAGAGAGAGCACAATGGCTTTAATGATGGCTTGTTTCCTTTAAAGGGTTTGAATTCTCAGATTTGTTGCTGCCTGTGGGCTTTTTTCAATTTAAATATTGATCATCATTCTTTTGCATAGTTGAGTGCCATAACATTCATGGCTGTCGTTAGTTGCACAAACATCCAATAAAGAAAAAACTAAATGTAAATGTGTAGGTATATGATGGAAAGTTACTTTAGACCTTTACTGTACTTGCACAAGTAAAGTTGCGTACTTTCTGCTCTAATATGCTTATTAGTGGGCATTTATTTATCAACGCCGATGTTTGGAGACATACTAATGTTGTGTTCAGATTCAATTTCGCCCTTAATTTTCCACTGGGTTAAATTGGCCAAAAGGGGCGAACATCCACGAAGACGTGTGTGTGTGTGTATCTGTTGTGTTTGAATGGAAGACAAGAGGCATGGAGAGCAACGGCAACATTTCAATCCAATAAAGGGGTTTTCTCGGAGAAGCCAGGTGTCCTATTAATCTGCTGCATTTGTGTTTGATGCAGGTGAGTGAGCGGGGCTATCAAGGACAACAAATCCATTCACAGTGAGGCGATGCCTGCAGGGCGTCCTTCCTCAGCATCACCGTGCTGTCAACCACCTCGATGCCACAGGCACAAAAGTAACCCCGGGGGCATTTTAGAAAGCGGAGGACAGATCAAAAAAAGAAATGCAATGCAATGTAAAATACAAAGTACTTATTGGATTAAGAGGGGCCACAAAGCAACCATTATTGTTCTTTCAGGGCATCAAAACAGACAAAGAGGTAGAATGCCGGGGTTTTAAACTTTAAGCTGTCTTACTTCTGGCAACAAGACGCAGGTGCTGTCAGTGCTTAAGCCTGAACAGCTACGGGAAAGATGTTAACAGCGAAATACAGGAAGAAGAAACTCATCAATTCCTGGTGTGTCTTTGTTTACACTCCACAGGTACGTGGCAGGAGAATGGCTGAGGGTGTGTGTGTGTGTGTGTGTGTGTGTGTGTGTGTGTGTGCACTACTATCAGATGAACCCATTAGCCCCCATCTGAAGGTTCATTAACTCCCCTTTTGCATGTCTTTCTCTCTCACATTCTTGCTTTTTGAACTCTTTCCACTCTCCCCCTCTTTTCTTCCCCTTTCTCTTCCCCAGTACGTCCTCTTTTTTCAGTTTTTTGTTCAGCTTTTTTATGCTGCTTTGCCATTTTTCTGTACTGTTTTGTCCCTGAAAAAGATAGCACAATCCTCTCAGTGGTCAATTGTGTTTTTATACAGTAATAATTTACCTAGTTGCCAGCATGAATGTGGGGATTTTGCAAAGTTGATATGGAATTTAAAGAAATTGCAATGTGATCGAGTTATTTTTCAGAATCAGAATCAGAAAACATTTATTGCCATATTATAAGTACGTCAGACATACAAGGAATTGGACTTGGCGGTTGGTGCATAACAACAGACGTCAATGGACAACAAGACAACGGACAACTTAGTGCAAGGAATAAAATATTTTCTTTCCGCTTCAAATAATAAGAACCTTGAGTTGACTTTTCCGATTTCTTCCCTGAGCGTGGACAAAACATTAGAGACTTTAAACACTCACTTTTTAACATCTCCTGCTCTGCACTGATGGGCTGATGTATAGCAACCAGCGTCTCCATAGTGCCTCCATACATGGAGGCAGTAGCTGGGCTGGGGCTGTGAGCAGCGGATGAAATGCGCTGCATCCACTGTAATAAAGAAAAAATAATCAAATTCTGCCACATTGCGTATGTGCACATGTACAGAAGGAGAAAAACTCTTGTGTGGGTTTATACGCACAGGTCTCACTCAAAACCCTCTCCCCTCCAACATCACACCCTCATGACTGTGACATTGACTAGTTGTCGTTTGATCTAAGACGAGAAATGCAAGCTGAGCCCAGAGAATAAAAAATATGCCACATCTCGCACAGCAATATTGCTGTGCGAGATGTGGGATCTTTTTAGCAGCTCTGCGGCCCTGCACTTGCTTTCAGTTCAGATTTCATTATTCATTATGCAAGAGACAATCTTCAGCTCTCAATGAAATGTACATTACACCTAGATTGCTGTCAGATTGGAAGAAGGGAAGTTTAAAGTTAGATTAAAAAAAAGGTGCTTGGTTCATCCAATTGGTAAAAAACAAAACAAGTCCTGTTCCAGAAGCATGCAACATGTTTAGGTTTTAGACAAGTAATAGGGAACGCTGAGAAGTGGATTGGATTTCTGTGTATCCATGGAAACCGTCTTCATAACAACGCACCAATCCTCAGTCAAAAAAGTTTAATTTGCATGACTGATAGGTGGCGAGAGCACTACGTGGCTTAAGTTAAGGATAAGCTTTTGAGAGCGATGTGCTGGTGAAATTTCGTCCTGATGCCACAATCTTGTGGCGCTCGTTGCCTTCTGTTGTGCTTCGCGGCTCCTTCCATAGATCACACACAATAACAATTGTGTATTTATGTTAAATCAACACAGTATGCTCATAGAAAAACATTTCAGGGAAAATAAAGGCTGATTTTGCTGTGTTCATCATAAGAAATTGGCATCCCTTAATTTCTGTGTTTGTTAGAATTGCAGAAAAAAAAGGAAATGAAAAAGGACAGAATGGCCCATTCCAGGCTTTATGGGAAAATAAGGTGTGGATACATACATTTGCGTTAAGTTCTCCTACCTTAGGTTAATGAGAATTCCTCCATCCTTAATTGTAATCCAAATCATTCGGCACACTGCCCTTCACCTTATTCATTGCCTGTCTCTTTTTTAATCTTATCTTATTAAAATAGTATTGTTGAAATGTATTTCTTAAAATTGCTGCCATTCAAATTTTTATAGTGACAGCTTTACGGTTTTAATTGCACTGCTGTCTCGCACCCAATTCTTATGTTTAATATCAGTATTTATTTTACAGTACAAATGCTGAAACACGGCAGTTTATCTAAACTTGACCTCGTGAAATCCCTAATAAGGTGTTACTGTCTTCACTATCGATGTCCACGTTAATGGCACCACTCAATTCTCAACAGCCACCTCACCGGTGACACAGCAGCCTGCCTATATTGTGGCAAATGTAGGGAGGTTTGTGAGTACACTGGGGAAAGTGCACATGCATGTATCATATGCTCATTATCTCAACAGCCCCATGTTGAACTTTCACATGAATCTCATCATGACCGACAAGAAATTCCCTGTTAACACAAATGAAGTGTGAATGACCCCTCCCTCCTCCCTCTCACCTCTCTCCATTCACCTGAATGTAATGCCATCATTAAGCTACACTGTGACGGCCATCGAACACCAGGGTTTTCATTCCCAGGGCGATGGCTCCAATAAAAGTTTATTAGCTTTGGCCCCCAGCCAAACCTCAATTGGGCAGACTGAGAAACAAGCCTTTTTGGCCACAGTAAAAGTGGACTGACTGGGTGAGGAAAGTGACAGTTAAGGCCAACTAATGATGTTGAGCGGCAAGAGGCGAGGAACCCAGGTCTCTTAGCAACAGTTTTGTGCTCTCCGCCTACACTGTGACACCGGCTGGAATGAACAGAATCTCTCATGCATGTGTGTGAGCAGACACGTGTGTCCGCCCAAATAGCAGGGGCCATTATGACAACACAAAAAGCTTGGCATAATCTCTTGTGTATGTGTGTGTGTGTGTGTGTGTGTGTGTGTGTGTGTGTGTGTGTGTGTGTGTGTGTGTGTGTGTGTGTGTGTTAGTTGGCTTTGAGCAGGGATATATAATGAATTGAGCTGCTGAACAGTAAGTAAAAGAAATGATTTGGGACTGTGGCTCTACTGGAGTACATCGACCACCAATCTGAGACAGATGTTTGGCCCTTTAATGAATCCGTGTTGGATGGTGTGAGTGTTTGCACTATAGATTGTGCATGGATAAAGCGGGTGCATGTTTTGTGACCACACAGGACAAAATACAGTCTTTAATTGACCCACTATGGTTCAACCAAAACAACGATATGTGCTGTTGTTGGCTGTGACATAGTCAGTGTGGGAAATGTGTTTCAGATACACATGCGAGTTGCACCCTCTGGAGTTGAGACATTAGAACTTCTGTTTTCTTCCGCTGCAGCAAAGAGGAAAAAGTTGATTCCACACACAATGACAGTCTACTGCCATTAATCTGCTTGATTAATGCAAAAAGTTTGAGTCATTCTTATTTCTTACTTCAGTTGTCAAAGCATGCCTATGGCCCTCCCTGCAGTAAATAACGTATTGAGTACCCCACTTTGCTATTAAATAAAAATGACTGATAGCATCAGTCAACATTATTAACGTAATAAATTACCTACAACTAATTTAACATGTATTAATAATGTTTTTTGAACGTAATACTCACTTTTTGATGCATGCCATACAAATGCTTGTCTTCCCTACTATTATATGTGTAAAATGACGGTCTCCAATGATCTCTGCTGTTTGAAAAGAGAACTGCATGCTCTGTTTATGAGTTTACAACATTATTATTTATTAAACTCTGTTTACAAGTTTAAAAAGATATATAAAATCTTATAGTATGTGCGTTTTACCTTTTCTGCAATTTTCTCTCAGAGCATTAAAAATATTTTTAACGGCGTTTGCACATGCTGCCAACACGCCAACGTTGCTCGGCAACCCGCTCGCGTCTTCCAGAAACTGAAACACTTGTAGAACAGAAGGGGGTCTGCTACCTGACGAAAATGAACACGATACGTATCTGACCATATAATGGAAGAAGAAATAACGACGGACCCATGAACCTCCTAGTAAGTGACCCAACCAGCTAGCTTGGACCGAGTCAAGAAACGCTTAATTCGTTAGCCAACGTGAATAAACGTTAGCTAACCACGTTATCATCGTAACTGTAACATATAGCGCAAGATATTAGCCTGAAAAGTAATTTAAGTTAACTGCTTATGAACATTTTTAGAGGTGGATACATGTACAGCCACACTAAAAGTAAGTGAACTAAGCTGACTCCCGTTAAATTTCTAAAATATGTCATAATTAACAGCTTTCGGGTTGCCAGGTTGTAGCTGTTGTCATACGTGGAAGCTTTTACGCAGACAGGCAACTTTTTGACTTGGCTAAATTCAGAACCACGGTCAGCTCCAGTTCAGAACCCAGGTCAGCTCTCAAACTCAGACGTAAGATTTTGGGTTGAGTGTATTGTTAGAACTAAGACATGAATCTGTATTTAGACCGAGATCCATGCCCTGATTCGTTGTTATACTTCTATAATTATGATTCTATCCGTAAATATACTCAATGTAATAGGTTGTCTATGATGTTTATACATGTACCACAAATAAAGGGGATTCGACAAATTCTGTCTCTATTGACAACATAGACGAGAAAGAAACACATGCAATATCTCTTTTAGAAATTGGTTAAAAATCGTCTCACTCACTTGAATTATCGTCATGCTAGTATTAGCTAAAAATGAAAGATCCCTAACCCCTTAAAGCTTTCAGTCTACATTTGTTGAGGGGGGAAATCGCACTACATTCCCGATCATGTCACTAAGATTCCAAGGTTGAAACAAACGCCAGTAACGAACAGCTGATCAAACGCATCCAGTCTAAAGCGCCTAGACACCTTTCATGCAACGTGTTTTCGTTTGGACGAGTGTTTCGTCGTATTTAACGAAAGGGGGCTTTTACGGTGACATCCTTCTACTTCCGGTACACTGCTGTCTCTCTCTCTCTCTCTCTCTCTCTCTCTCTCTCTCTCTCTCTCTCTCTCTCTCTCTCTCTCCCTCCCTCCCTCCCTCGCGCTCACTTGAGTCGTCGCGGGCACTGCGCATCCCTGAGCGGAGCCGTCGGTACGAAATCAAAGGACCACGAGACGCGCATGGTGCACGCAAGGAGCTCATTTTTTTGAGCGTGAAAACGTTTAAAACGTGAAGGGCGACCACGGCGGGGTCCATCTTTGTCCGGGACACAAACGGCTGACGTTTCAAGAGAGCTGCTCGAAAACTGCGGCATACTTCCATGCGACTTATTTTGGAGTTTTTTACGATTTCGGTACACTTTTCCACACCGCGGACCACATCCGGAAAGCAAATTGACGCAGTCGCATTAGTTTGTACAACCTGTCGACTGCTGAATTTGAGGGCAGAGTAAATTTATCCTTTGGAAGAGTCTCTCGTACTTCGGAGCCGGGGTGCGCAGACGCACGTAGGCGAAGCGCGTGGAACTCACTGGCCCCGTTTCACTGGAAAAATGCTTTCAATTAAATAACTGACTTGCAGGGTCGCGCTCGAGACTGAAGCCGGACAACGTGCACCTTCCTCCGTGTTGCCATCGCCATCGCCCAAGGACTATGTTGATGAAGGAGTACCGCATCTGCATGCCTCTCTCTGTGGAGGAGGTAGGTGAAGTTGTCTTGTTTTTGTTTTTCTTCCCAGATGTTTTGCACCCATCTCTCTCTTGTCTGTCTCCCGAGGGTCTTCTCCCCCGTCACAAATTTCGGGGCTCACAGCCACAGAAACGCAGGTCCAAACGTTTTGTTGACTGGGAAGCATAGCCTTGAAAAGTTGTGATTGGTTGCGGTTATCATTTTGCACCAAAAGCACACGCTGAGTTCTCAGAAGCGAGGTGCGGTACTCGAGCCACCGCCGGCTGGCGCTGCTGCGGTCTCTGGGTTTCACAGGGACTGTGTGGAGCCTGCAGCAGCAGATAGAATCGTCTTACTGTTAATGAACAAATAGTGTATCTGTTTTGCTTGAGTATGGATCATGATGGCATGCTTTGTTAACAACCCAGTTTATGGTGTGACATGGCCTTCCACTTACAGGAAGTCGGCGTTGTTTGAATGAGTGTGGTTCAAAGAGTCCCCGCTGCTGTTTGTCAGGCCAAGCTCATTCCTGGGGTCTTTTATGGTGTGAGGAGGAAATCGGTCTCTCTGTCCTGATTCTGGTCTTGCTCTGTCGTCCCACTTTGTTTCTGTGAGTTTCATGTTTATGATTACCGGGACACCATTTCATCACATAATGTTCTATGGCTGATTGGCTTTTCGGGTTTGCTTTGCTCCAATAGTAAATAGTCTGCAGCATCAAAGTATACAAAAAACACTTCAATCATTTCATCACCACTGTCGGTCTGTGTGTGTGTTTGTGTGGTGATCTCAAAATTATTGATTATTGAGATTGAGATTATTGATAACTACTGGAAATTATTTTCTAATGCAAAAAAAGTAAAAAGAAAGACAAATACATTATTTCTTAATTGAACGCAGCACCAACCTCGGCCATTGGGAAGTGGTCGATCTTAGAAAGTGGTCAATCTATCTTCCAGGGATGCTGTCATCATCCCGCATAAATTAATGTTATGGGCTTCTACCGAAATTGGATGCAAGGTAAAAACCCATCTTCATCTCACAGATTTGGTTTGACTCTACCATGATGAGTAATGATTCATTTAATGTATTGCTGCCCTGGTTATATTGTACACATTGCTGACTCAACACATCATAACGAATCAGAATCTCCTTGAGAGCAGGAGGGAAACGAGCTGCTCTTGACTTCCCAGTTGCATAAAGTACCTACTTTTGTCCTTTTATGCCAAACAGTTTCCCTAAACTCAGGTTGTCTACTTGCTGTTTGATTTAGCCAAAGGCTATGTGTGCTTCAGTTGCCATGGGTACGCTTCAATACCCTCATCATAAGCTATAGCTTCTCTAACATCGATGAAAAAAAGAATACCAAAAAAAACATAATCCAAAGTGAATGAAATAATGAAGAAATATTTAAATATTACCGTGGCTGCAAGAAAGGCGCTAAAATAAAACCATACAGCTAACGTTAATAAATGAGACACAGTAATGTTAACGTTTGGCTGTAGTTACTAGTCTAAACGCTTTTGTCATATTGTTGACAGTCGCCACAGCAAACGTCTAGTTGGTTTCCCCCCATTAATTCAGCCTTTGCGCTCACTTGTAAGAAACTAACATGGTTTTTGTGGAAAGTGGTTACTAATGATGTTCTAGCAAAGCATAAAGGATTACTCGATTAGCTGAACCCGAACACTTAGAGATCAAACGGATATCATTACAACATCCTAAGGGGCTTCATGCAACCGGGCACGGATAATTGCGGGTTCGTTTGGGAGGAGGCTTTGTTGTACACACAGATCTGAATTTCATTAACAACAAACTACAAGTCCTCTTCAAGATGGGATCCAATTATTGCACTACTGAGAAAACAACCTGCAGACCCTGGCATTGGGATCTTTCGATGCTCGTATTGCAGTTCAGTGGACTACTAGAAAACATGTAACTAGAAATACTCTTTTTTTAATGCAAACAATATGCAAGGATCTAAGTGTTCTGTTGCAAATTTGTTTTTGTTCATTTAATGCATATGATGGTGAGATTTATAACTCCATAATGTTATATTCACACTAAATATGAATGTGATTTGTTGAAAGAGCACATGCTGGCGGAATTTGATTGACACAAATTTACTTTTAATAGGATGAGAACGAACAGAAGACATCAACGTAACTCAGAAAAACCCAAACGCGGAGACACTTTCTCATCAGGAAGTCATGCTGTGATCACAGAAAATTAAAGCTGTGTTGAATGTCTTTGTTTGAATCTGACCATTTAAGAATTGTACTTTGAAAAAGGTCATTCAGTCCACACGGTTTTAACAGATGTGCAAGACTTTTTCTCTCTATGATCTCTGAATTCTCTTGTGAAGTTTCAGAGCTTTCGCTGATCACACTAAGCCAAGGAACGTGCTTAATGTATCTTCTCCTGCAGCACGAGGGAACCGCACTTGTTTTGATTAAGGTGACATCAGCCACGTTGTGTAAGGTCAGTCTCTAGGGGAGGGGGAGGAGGGGTGTCCATATGTTTGTTTCTGTCCCTGCACACTGAGATATATATGATAGGAAATAAAAGAGGAAAAAAAGGCTTACCTGGTGGATCGATATGCAGGCCAACACTAATCTCCAGTACCCCATAAAGAAACAAATGTCACATACAGCTATGGAGGGTTGTTATACTAAGCTAAGCTTTCTCCACCTGATCAATCACAATCCTGTTTATTCTGCATTTATTTGCACTTAAATAGCAGTTGAATTACTCTCACCGCCTGCTTCATCAGATCCGGAGTAATGAGCTTTGGAGGATGCTCTGATCTTGTCTTTACAAGAGAAGTTCCTGTTTGCAATCATGTGTAATAAAGGCAGTTAATTAGACCCCCAAAATCATTGGATTGGTTTTCTGCCACGTCTTTGCTGAATCCTGCTTTTATGTTTTCCTATGGTCCTTTGTCTTTGTTGCTTTTTCTATCTGTACTCCTGTCGCCTGTAGTTTACGTACATCGTACACAGTCAGTTCTTTAGTCCTTATTGCTTTGTTACATTCTACCAAGTGTTGTAACTGATAGAGATCCTTCAGTTCTGTTAGTTATCCGCATGCCATTTCTTAAACTGCTTCCATTTGCCTGAATTCTATCCAGCTGCCCACCTGCCGGCTCATAGGACAACTCTGAATAAGAACCCACTGTGAGGATAATTGAAATCCTGCTGGTATTTTTTGAGGTTGCTCGCGGAAGCCCATTTCTGAGATTATGGCTTTTCTATTAAAGCCCTTTTTTTTCTTCTCCAGTTGAGAACATGTCGTTCTGAGTCGGATCGTTGCTGTGTAATACTTTATTTGGGTATCCAGAAACATTGATGTTACATTCTTCATTGCATTGTAATGTGGTTCGCTCGACTAATCTATTACCAAACAATGTGCTATTGCAGAGAATTATTGCAATGTGTTTGCAGGCTCCTACATAATCCTCTTAGTGTGCTTCTTTTATTCTACATTCTTTGTTTGTTATGATTTGGGAGATGATGTTGAGCAGAGAGCAGTCAAGCTAAAATAAGCCATGTAGACTAACATATTTTAGGCCTTTTGCTGAGAAGAAGGTTAAAAATATTAGGTTAAAAAATACTTTTGTTTAACAATGTCAAAAATGTATCTTCTGTCAAAAAGTGTAATGGATAAAAAGTAGGGGTGTAACGATCCGTTTTTAACAACGATTCGATCACGATTCGTGGTTGTCGATACAATTCAAGGACGATATTGGTTCATTTAGAACGATACGATCCGAAACGATTCAATGACTTGAAATCAAATTCAACCTAGTGTGACTGAAATAAATTTCCTAGATTTCTGTTGTTTCTTGTAATGGAATCAGGTATCAATTAATTATGACTATAAATAAACAAGTAAACAACAATGAATGGCAAATGCATTCACAGTTTATTTGAATAAAGTGCACTTTATTGCTGTAGCAGTGCAGCAGAAAAAACCCGTATTAGTGATAAGCACAAAAAACACCCCCCTACCTAATGGTTTCCCCCTACCAAAGAGTTTTAAAAAATTGTCATCTAGGAAAATTATGTTGTTTTGAAATATCCTGGGAAAACAAATAACTTTAATAAAGTGAATATTTTTTTACACAAGTTAGATGTGTTAATTCGAAAAATGTTTTGAAATAAATCAATAACATGTATTTCAACAAATGCATGCAAAGCTTTAGGATTTGTTACCACGGCTTGTTTTATGTTTTAACTATGTTTTTGCTGGCTGTGTGGCACTCTGACATCTATTAATGAAGAATGCATTATAAATAATGCATTGTTCTGCTCGCTCACAGCATTTGAAAGGTCAACAAAAATGAAGCAGATGAAATGAGCAGTAAAGCTCCGGATTTGTGGTGCTGGTGCTTTGTTTCAATCCTGTTGAGCTTAGTCAATGAGGCCTACTGCTAAATCACGAACTACGTCATTATCATTATTTTCCATGCTGGTTGTGGTTGCTTAGTAACAGCAGGCGCAACTGGAATCCAACAACATGTGAACAGCCCGTTACAGGATAAATTTGCAAAATACTTTTCAAGGGATCAATTCCACATTTCAATACGGATATTACTTTCTCTCCCTATCAGAGTCAAATGAGAGGGTTTACACCACTCTCATGTTGCTGGATTCAGAACATTTTTATCATAGTTTAGCTCAGACTAAAACCGGTGGAGGAAATACTATATGCTGGTTGCCTGGCAACATGAGAACAACACTGTCGAAGGTAAATAAGCCTTGTCAATGGCAACAATCAATCCGCTTAAAACAATGAATCAATATATTCTATTGATTAACTGATTAGGACTGCACCTATATTTATTCTTTCATTGATTACTTGACCATAGACGTTTTTGATTAGTCTAATTATTAATGTGATAATTGATTGTCTATTCTAAAGCTGAGATTCAACAATCCTGATTTATATTACAATTAATTCACCAAAAGGGAATATAAAAGGTATGTTTTTTTATTAAATATAACTAGACTATCCCTATATGTTAGATGGCTGATTCAGCTTTAAGACAATCATTGCTAAGTAAAAGCGAACCATCCATTTCATTCGTTGATAGTCTTGTAGACCACCCGGTTTGTATGTGCATTGTTTAGAATGTACTTACAGTATATCCTGTTGGTACCCCGTATCACAAATTCAGGTTACGTGACTAGACTAATATGAAGAATGTGTACATATGATATCTTGTTGTGCAGGCTGCACTTTCACAAGGTCAGAAGCTATCATCGTTGACCTTATTGGAACAGGAAGCTCTTAATCGCCGGTCTCTCCATTTCTCCCTTGGTCACCTTGTTCCTCTCCTTTCCTGCTAACCCTTACTTAATGTCAATATCCTGTCTAAACAAGGAGAAACAATGGCTGCTGAGAATAGAAGCTGTGCTGACACACTGTGAATGTGTGAGTAGAGTTATAAGGCAGGTGGTAGGAGAGATGCTGTGTGAGAAAGGGGCCAGCTGGGCACGCCACTCTATAATGTGATCACAATGTAACAGGACGCATTGTGCAGTCTGATTGGTGGTGGATTGGTTATGTGATAATAGTTTGTGACGTGCATCAGTCATTTGCTTTTTTATCAAAATGACACAGATTCCCCTCCGAGGGTTAAAACAGGACATCCATTCTCATCTTCAGCCTTCAATCTTCTTCTAAAATGGGAAACAAATCTGCCAACTTCTTTAACAGAAAAGATGCTTCTGCTGAGATGGACGTAAAAATGCTATACAACTAGCGCAAAAAAGCACCTCATTGATAACCTCAGTCGACTGGGAGTGCACTTGAGCTTAGCGCCACGACAAGCACCCTTCTTACAAAGCATAGGAATATAAATAGCTATTCAAGTCCTTTGCTCCAGCCATCTCGTTATTGCCCTCTTATGTTGACAAATCCGAATTCAGTCACGTGTGTCTCACAGATGTTACGCTGACTCTTAGGTCAAATTGATTTTTGGTTTCCCCTGAATGATAGCTTGCCAAACACGCTCCCTTCGTTAAAACCCAATGCGCACCTGTGACAACCGCTCCCTTTGAAAGGGTTTGCTTTTAAAGGACAAATTCCCTCCAATTCTACTGGCACAAACCAAATCATCTCCTAACCTGGACACAATAAAAGGGACATTAAATATGAAGCTGTACCCACACATGACATTAACCGTCTCACAGTTGGCCCTGTTTCACACATGCAAATCCATGTCCATATACTGCTTTACCGTATGCACAGATACACAGTGTACATACTATAGCAGTTACAAGTGTCCCTGGTTGCTATAGGAACCTCAGCCGCTCACAACTGATTACAAATCCCTTTTGATGATGAAGTGGCCTTTTGTACGCAGTTGGGCAACACTCGCATGTAAATGTGTATTGATACGCACAGGTGAACTGGTTTCCCTGAAACACAAAGGGAGAGAGTTTATTAGAGGGCACACAATAAATTACTAATTGTCATCTCACATTCATTACCTAATAATCCAGTGAACCGCTTCCATGGGACAGTGACTGCGTAGCTGGAGATTTCAGGAAGCCAACATGGCAATGCAACCAGGTGTTAGTGAAGTGTGTTTGGAGGCGTTGCATGGCTCCATTATTCGTTCAAACTAAATTTAAAGAATCAAAATTGTAATCATCTATAAACTGGTATGTCATATTTAAACACTACTGTACTGTATAGGCCGTGTTAAGAAAGAGGTCAAGTGCGTATTTTAAAGAAACCAAATGCTGAATATCCTGTAAACCACTTGATTTGCCTGGCCAAATATATACTGAAGTGAAGATTTTGAAGAGCACTTGTAGTGAGGCTTTTACTAGCTTAATATTTGGTACAGCCCCATCATCTCCTGTTACCTGCATGTTTTTTGTAACTGGTGAAACGTGGCATTTCACAGACACGCCCCCAAGGTCTCCAACGCCCTGCCGCCACTCGGATAGTGGAGAAGGGCGTGTGCGGGGTCGATGATGTCCACATCGTCTGTGACAAGCCCTTCACTGCGTTCGCCAGCGACAGCCAGCATTTAGCCGACATCTCAAAATCATTGTCAAACGCTGTTGGACCCACACACAATCACACAAGGACAACATTTCTATTTCAGTTGACAAGGGCTCATTTTTTCTAGAGTATGTAATCCCAGCCAAGCACACACAGAGTGGTTTGAGGTATTTTAACTGCCAAATATCTTTTTGAACCACCAATTCAAACGGAATAAAAGCCCTCTCATTGGGACATGATTGCGCCATTCTTCATACAATCCCTGCTTTTATATTTCCACAAACCCTTTCTGTCACTGTATTATTTCCTCCGGCAGGCTAACTAGTTAGTGCCATTGCTGCGGCGTCGGTTGCCTTTGTTAGCAGCGGACCTCAAGTGATCTGGAGCTATTCTCTAGTCTCCAAACTGTGGCTGCACCGATACGACTTGCAGCCTGCCTGGAAGCATTATCCTTTTGTGTTGTCCGTATGTCCGACGCCTCCTCGCAAACGCCACTTCTCCGCCTTGAAGGGATTTTCACTAATTCGACTAAAAAAATCCCCCTGGACTCTTGGGTAAACTGATTCTATTTTGGTGGTCAGTGTCACTGTGACCTCAAGTCCGTCCCATTCTCGGCAAAGCCCTGCCCGATTGTCTTCAAATCTGGACTTGTGGTTGAACTGAGGATGATAATTTGGTGGTGAAAGGTCTCCGTGACCTCATTAAACGGAACTATTTTTTGTTCTTTGCCAAATTACATTTGCCTCAAAGTTCATGGATCGCACTAAATCAAAATATGACACAGGACCTCTAAAATCAGTCTTAAAAGGTGGAGTTAAGTGTGTCCTTCAAATGCCTCTCTCTGAATGCATGGGTTGTTATTGTCCTTTAAACTTTTAACATTTCATTAAAACTGTTCACAGTGTCACCACGGCTGCCGCTGCATGTTTGGTTGTTAATTAATGCAATTTGCTCCTTTTTATTAGAGCTTCCACAGAGGAAGATTGTTCACACTTCACAGCATGTTGTGCATTCAAGGGGCTTATTTTAATTAAAGATATGAGTATATCATGATGAATCGTTTTAACGCGAAATCAATGATGCAGTACAACAGCACAAAACTGGGAGGGATTCACAGCGTGTTTAATCGAAGAGGTAAAAATGTGAGCGAAGCTCCCCTTTGTGCAGTAGACAGCATTTGAAAAGAAGATATTATCTACAGACAAAATGGTCTCCATCAAATCAATAAGGTAAGCTACATTTCCTATGATAAAACTTTAAACCAAGTGTACTACATTTGTTTTAGGGGCCGTTTACATGCACAAAGATTCCTTTTGACACAGAGCCAGTTGTAGGGCTCAGTGTGTGCATGCTCTCTTACTGTAAGCCTTATTTAAATGGAGTCATTGTTTAATGTTATTATGTACACCTGTGTCTTTTTTGCTTCTACAATTCAAATGGTCTGCTAATAAAAAGGGGCCGTTGTATGTGAGGATTTGGGTATTCCCATTACTATTCAATTAGGATATATTGGCTAAAAACACTGTCGTATCAATGCGTGATGAAAACTAATCTGTGAAACATAATTTCTATATCAGACAGAGGAATTAATATTATTGTGAGCTCTTGATTCATCTACTACAAGAAGAAGTCTGCCACATGCATTACTCTCACCACGGTCAAGAGAAAAAAGATGGATTGTTAATTAATTGCAAATGTAATTTAGTAAATGTGTATCCATTCAATCTCATTGTAACAGGACAGGTTCCCTGTAAGTGAAGCCCTTGCTTTTTCTTTTTTCTTTTGAGAGGATAAAAACATACTGATTATTCCAATTTTTATGCACCTCACACGTTCCTTCATGCTATACTTTCTCAGCTCAGCCTGTTCTCCCAGAGAACAACCCCCCCACCCCACCCCCTCCGCCCCTATATTAGCTCGACAACCAGCTTCTTTCACACGGCACTGCCCTACTCCATCCTTCGAGGCCTCTTTTAGCCCTAAATAACACTTTGACTGCCAATGTCATCAAAAATGCGTTTATCAACACGATCAACCAGTATTTTCCGTTGCCAAACTGTGTGTGTGTGTGTGTGTGTGTTTGTGTGAACACACACGTCAGTCGTGATCGTTCCAGACTTTAAAAAGGCCTGCTGCACCTGTCCCTGCTGGTGTCATGTCATGCCAACCCATTGGTGTAACAAGCTTCTCTTTCTCTGCAGTCGGGTAACCCCGTCTCATCAGCCTCGACGACCTTCCGTAAGTTACAGTAGGCAGAGAAACTAGGAGGTAATGGAAAAGCTGGTGGAGAGGCTGATATGACCAAACCAAGACAATGCTTGTGGTCAATCCTTTTCTCTCTCCACTTTTTCTTTCCCCTTTTCAACAGAGCTGCATAAAAATCCACACAGCTCTCTCTATGCATAATGCATAAGTTGGTTTCTCCCAGGGAACTTGAATGGAAGAATTCATTATGTAATCTTAAGGGAAAGTTATTTATCAACCGGCAAGGCCTGGGAATAAAATCCCCTCTTTCTTGCTCAAGGCCCAAAAGGAATTGACTATAAAGTTAATTCCTCTCATTTAATTCCTCCTTAAAGTGTCTTTCAGTTAAAATCCAGGCTGACTTGAAACCCGGTTTAGCTGCGAGCCCACATATGAATGTTGAGTTTGTGACGCAAGTCACCTTATAAATCCCCGAATCCCATCGCAACCTTCACCGCGGGCTCGGTTCATTCTTTGTTCTCTGAATCAAGCTTTGAAGGGAGTGAGATTGACCCTACCGGCTCGTGCAGACTCTACGCCATTATTCGTATGCTGAAATGTTGATGTTTGGCAGGTAGTACAAAACACAAAGTACAGCCAACGATGGTGTGGAACGCTCAACATTTCAAATCAACCACATGGTCACCCGTGAATAAAAGTCACAGCATCACCACAGTTACTAGGAATCATCTGAGAACCACGAAATAAATCACAATCCAATAATATTTCTTATTCCTTTTATGCAGGCATTTCATCAACGAGTACTTAAAAGCTACACAGTTATGTACCGCCGTCCACGTCCGCCCAGTCGAGGCCTCATGTAATATTGTCAGAGGTAATTCCGTGGGATTTGAAATGATTCGCGTTCTGACTTTCATCCACTAGTATCGGGAGAGCGGCGGACATAACGATGCTCCACACGCCGGCTCACGGAGACAAGAGGCAAAGACCGTGAGGCGTGGACAGAGCGGAAGCGTTAATGGCGCAAAGCCGAAAATGTTGGGCGGAGAAAAGCTTTCAGGAGAAAGTGTCACGCAAAAAGGGAAGAGGATCCGCAAAATGGGCAAAGCCCGAGAGAACCAGCTGCCCTCCATCAGGTCCTGTTCCGCCAGGCAGGGGAGCAAAGACGAGCCACCGTGAGCGATCCTGACATTATGTAATGTTCGGTTCATTGACCTCACACACTGCAGAGACGCAGAATGAGAAGACGGGGGGGCTTGGAGGAGGCGGGTGGAACAAGATAGCAAAAAGGGGTAGAGAGGGATGCACAACAGGGGAGGGCTCCCTCCTCTCTGCAACAATCAGTATTAATAAATTAAGCTTCTCCCACCTCTTTGACATTGTTTATGTAATGCAGTCTTTTGCTCCTGGCGGGCGGCTTTAAGAAGAGCTCCCTCTGCAGAACGCGGCTGGTGCCTCGTCCACTTCAATGCAGTCGTAATGCTTTGTGGCCACTGCTAACGTAACTTCTGCAGTGATATGGAATCTCAAACCACGGTTTGATTAAATCAATACCTGAACAAAATGCTGATATGGTTGCAGTGCATCAACCTCGTGGTAGTTATGCAGAACAAATGATGTTGGGGGACGTGCGCAGGTCGATAGGGATGTTATAAACGCTGTAGCAGAGGTGTGGATTTTATACGCGCTCCCTTCCATTTTCCCTGTTCCGTCCATGTTACACTTGATTACAGAAGAAGTCTGTAACGAACACTTAACTACTCAAAATGCAATCTGAACACTGTCACACTTCATCGCTCCTGGATTCTGCTCCGACTGACTTGAGTTCTCGGGGTGTAATTTAGGACGGGAACGACATACACACACACACATACTGCTTCCTGCTTACTGCCTGTTTGACCCACAATGCAACGGCTGGCGGATTTAACAGACCTTTCCAGGGAGTCGATGCTCACCTTCAAATTCTGCTGATTCAGCGTGAATGCAGCAACTACAGACAGCCGGTCATATGCACTTGCTCTCAACAGCTCGCCCTCTTTTGCTGAAACAGCAGTGGTGTGTGTGTGTGTGTGTGTGTGTGTGTGTGTGTGTGTGTGTGTGTGTTTAGGCATTAGCAGTACCACAGCAGTATTTCGACTAAACTGAAACATACTGAACAAGCTCATGATGGATGAGATGATTGAAGAAAGATGAGTGTGTTTTTCTGAGAGCAGCTTTGTCACGTTAATGTCTGGCACAAGATTATTCACATTAGACTTTCTAAACTCTGTGGATTCGTCCTGCTCGCACATTTCTTCGTGGTAGAGGACCCCCCTCCCTCCATCACAACCCCGGAGCACAGTGTAATTTATGCCAGGGTATCAGCTCTAGCACGGCGTTGCAGCCACCAGGCCTCTGGCGGTACTTTTAAATGGTGCTCTATGCATGCATGATATTTAGCAGTCCTCTGTTTACCGTGCTGGTGTTTGGTTTCATTACGTTTGTGAGATCAAGGAGTAAATTATGTTTTCTCTCTCTCACACTGCCTAAAGACACAACGCAGTGTTGCAGCACTATGTGACTTGTTTGTAGTTGATTGCAGCTGAATTCGTGAAGATATTCTGAACAGATCTAATTGGTCCAGATTGGTCCAAGTACTGAATGTATTAGTGAACCGTGGTTGTTCGCATATGGTTTGATAAGTTCAGATTAACCTTTGCCAACGCAAACAACTTTTTCCGTTGACATTTTGGAATTATCTAATTTGGCGCTGTATGTGTCATCTGCTGTGAGAAGAGGAATGTTTATATTCTTATCAGTCAACCCTGAAATATCAGAATAATTCATCCACCATATGGGCAGATGGGATAATACAAGGATCGATTTCATCCATTTTCTGTGAAGGAACGAACGGAATGAAACTTAATAAATAAAGCTGGAGAAGATATTATAAGGCTCGGTGACATGGCCTAAAATAAATGAAAAATCTTTTTTTTCACATCACAAATATTCACTTTCACCAGATTTAATTTATTCTTTAATAATAAAGAATAACACCCTCCAGGTGTGTCTGCAACAACCAACGCTGCATTTTGTGATGAAATTCACACAACCCACAATCACCCCTCATCTGGAATATCCAAGAGCATCAGACTCGACTTTCACTCGCACCTCTTACACGACAGATTGACTTTCATTTTAGTCCTTGCATTAATCCTTAACCCAACTTAAAGCCTTAATTTAGGCTTCACGTCTTTAAAAAAAGTGTAAATTGATGCTGCGTAAAAAGACCTGGATTAACCGTTTCTCGCTGCAGGTGGCCTAAACACCCAAAAACAGATTCCTATTTGTGCGTAATGTTTTCTTGTTTCCGTTCGCTGTTCTACCTAACTTCTCTCTATTGGGAGTTGAAGGAATTATAACTAAATGAAACGGGCTGGATGATAAACCCTTCTTTTCAGAATGCAGATGTCATATAAGTCAGTTTTAGAAATGTAGATATAATGAAACTTTTAGATTTGATCAATGGTGCTAGTCTATTATGATAAATGAAACTTCAACAACGCGTTTAACATTGGGTCATTTAAAGTGTTATCACAACATTTTGGAAAATATGCTCTTTGGGGAGAAATGTGTGCACACACAGTTGTTTTCACGGCAATATAACACATAGAGAAATTATGAATGCCTGTTTAACTTAACACTTATTATATTTAATAATAATAAATGAAATGATTACATTTAAATAAAACAATTTTCCTTTTGCAATAAATGTTTTTTCAATGTGTCTTTATGCAAATATGCACAATAGATGACAACAGAAAAATAAAAGGATTACATTTGGAACTCTGTGTCGATCTGTGGCTGGAAACCATGAGAACTGCGAGCTTTGCACTCAGACACACAACCCCAAGAAGTCCATCAAACTGCAAATAACATTTATTTGAACAGGAGCACAAAGAATACAAAGCACATGAAGCGGTAATTACTTGGGTTACATTTTAATTACATATATGCATTGTGCCCAGTATTGTCTTACATGCAGAAGTGTATTTTTGTGTGTGTGTGTGTGTGTTGTGGGCATTCTGTCAGGAGTCTAATCTTACACTCGCACTAACACACTCCTTGGCTGCAGCACAATAACAGCTCCCCACCACCTGCTGTTGCATCAGAACAGAGAGGCTGTGTGCGACACAGTTTGATCATACAATTTGTTCAACGCTTCAATCCTTAAATATAATTTTACTTTTCATGCAGGCATAGTAATTAAGCCATGTTGCATGATTTATTTCTAACTAGCATATGTTTCTTTAATGCAGTGTGTTTTGTGCATTCACTGGGAAAAAACACTCAACTTTGAGGGCGCAGGCTGTGTGGTGACTAACTTCAAATGTAACCATGACATTACTGCCATTCCCTTGAAAGGATATTGTCATGTGACATTGTTATATTTCTCTGATTTATTGAAGTAGAAGTTTAGCATTTCGGTTGGCTTCCTGATGGAGAGTAAAGGTGCAATTATGCTTCCTCTGCGAGGTGTGACCTCATGTTTGATTTATACTATGTGGTGAACTACATTTTCGATTTTTCAAGAAAAGGATGCGGCCAGCAGCTGGTTAGCTGAGCTTGGCTCGGCATAAAGACGGGAAAGGGTGAAACAGCTGGTCTCACTGTGTCCAAAGTACCTGCAACTGACGATCATTGTCATTGTTGAATAATCAGTTCATTATCTTGAATAGTCATTGTATGGTTAGTTATTTGATCAGTAGAATGTCCAAAAATGGAAAATGTTGTTCAGTGTTTCCCAACCCCCAAGGTGAGATCCTCAAATGTCATGTGTTGTCATAGGGTCAAAAAAACAGACAATATTTAGAATAAAGCAGCTGGAATCGGATCATTTTACCCAAGTTTTCAATCAACCGCTGGCTGTAGCTTTTTATTTGACCGACATGAACAGACGTGTTTCACAAAGGGATTGAAAGTAAGGAACTAAAGGGACCAACACCAGGATAATATCAGCTCATCCAGCCACTTTAACCCCAAAATGATAGATAATGTTTAGCCATCAACCTACAGTACTTACTTAGCTTAGTTAATGATGGTCAGGACTGCAGAGGAGCCACTGCTGTAACGTACATGAGAGAGTGAAAAAGAGGCGTTCCCACATGGAAAGGCTGAAATTAGGCGGCGACACAGAGGTAGAGTGAGGATTAAAAAAAAAAAACAGAAAGAGGAATATAAAGCAAATTTAAAAACATTAAAAAACGAACACCTGTCCACTGTAACTCGAGCCAGTTCTCCATTTTAGTCTTTCGAGCAAGATTTCCGAAGACAACAATGAAAGCAGCCTCTTATTCATCAGCAGCAGCAGCAGCAGCCGTCCGTTAGGCAGCACACAGGGGCTGAACACAATGGCAGGTATGAAGAACGCCGCAACAGCTGTAGTGTTTCCACAACATGTCCGAGCCCTGAATGGCCCACGGGAAACATGAAAGATGGTGCTTATTGGTAATGCATCGAGGCTGGCCATCGGTGTGATCAGAGAGGCATTCAGAAGTCCCCTGAGTGGTTATTCGGCCGTGATGCTTTTCATCCAGCGGGGAAACGTATGTGTGCAGTACAACCCCCTCTCCCATCTTTGTTTCGCCCAAACAGGAATCTCTGGAAATGTATTTATTGATTCTCATTATGACAACCTCTTTCTTCTTCTCCTTTCATGGGCTGTCTAAATGTCATCAACCTGCTAAGCCACACATAATGCCACTTGTTGTATTAAATAAGGTATGCAATTGATTACAAAAGGGGAACTCATTGCAGCGTTTTCTGCGCCTTTGGAAGACTGACTCCCTTTTGTAAGCACAGGGACAAAGACGGGCCTGAATGGTTTTGGATGAGTAGTTTTCTATGAGATGACTGAACGCGGTATACAGTATGTCCTCAGTATGCCCCTGGTGTTTCGTTTCACCTCGTGGCTGCTATTCTTGTCCGTCGATGCTATTTACACAATATTTATTTTCCATGTGTATGATTTTCTTGGCCCTTGTCCAGACCCCCCATACTTATTTTAATGATCTGGCAGTTTTGCAACGATCTCTAGTAGTAACAGTAGATGTCAATCTTTGCAACCGGATAGTTGGATTTCTTGGCAGCACACTAGGCTGTCAACACAATCGTTCCATTGTTGATCATGTGATCACTCTCTTTTTATTTTCTTATGGTTGACTCATCTGGCTCCTAAGCTGCTAAATGCTCCACAATATTCATCCGCTATATACTACCGTTGTTGGTCTGCTGCTTGGTCTTGGCATCTAACTGTGTAGATGAGGCTTTTTTTTCTTACTTATTGTTGTTATTGTGGCCGTGATCACTCACGGCCACTGTGCCTTGTATGCCTGCCGTGTGTTTGTGCGTGTGTGTGTGTGTGTGTGTGTGTGTGTGTGTGTGTGTGTGTATGTGTGTGTGTCTGAACACAGTATCCTCCCGCTTGGCCTTGTGACTTTTGTCACTGCAGCGGAAAAATTATGCCACACTCCAACAGCTGTTCAGTCAGAATTGTACGGCCATCAACATTCCAGCTAGGAATACTCCGCTTCAGCCCTTTGCTTTTTCTCTCATGGTCGGCAGATGGAAACATTTGGCATTGATTAAAGCAGTTAAATCCTGAGCTTGTTTACGCGTACACATTGGCTGTGCTTTTTTTTTACTATCCAATTTCTCTTCCGTCCATTCTTTTTGTGGCTAGATAGGAAGTCACAAGTCAACATCCCAGGCGGTTCTCATCCCTTATTTTTTTTTTCTCCACTTGCTTAACGCAGCTATCATTAGTTGGCTTTGTTTGTGTGTGGGGCAGTGGAGTCCGACATGACCCCTCGGCATTCCGGCACTTAAGTCCCCCATCAAGGCCGTATCGATTTCCCCACGGCTCGGAAATAGGCCTACGAGCAGTCGGAAATCTCCGTCCTGGACCAGTTTCACTAATGCGTGTCGTTTTCCAAATGTACGGAAAAATAGTTGCAGTGTGATGATCCGACCCGCCGAAGCAACCAAAGGGCACATAGTCTTTACGCCAAGTGGGGCGTTAAATGTTGGGAGAAAGGTGTTGGTGTAGGGCCCCCCTCCCTGGCTGCTGCTGCTGCTTCTGGAGTTACTATTGTTGTAGTGCTTGGTGCCGACCCGATTTGAGGCCTTCGCCACGATGCTGCGGACAGCTCATAATCCCCCAGCTTTCTTTTACAACTGTACCCGGTGTAAGGGCCGCTCGGTGAAATCAGTAATCCTGCTATTTTCCTTTCTGTGTCTATTGTTATGGCAGCTGTAAAATCACAAAAGAGTGTTTCGTTTCCATTCATCCATATGCGTGTCAGGACAATGTGTTGCCGTAGCAATGTTGCAATGGCAGCATGACCTCCTCCTTCTGCCTCAAATGTCTCACTGGATTTAGTAAAACAATTGATCTAATATCGAGCTTCTCCTTCTGTTTCGTCTCCTGTCTGCCTTTCAGTACCGGATTGGCCAGCTGTACATGATCAGTAAACACAGTCATGAACAAAGTGAGCGTGGGGAGGGGGTGGAGGTGGTCCAGAACGAGCCGTACGAGGACCCCGAGCACGGCTCAGGCCAGTTCACCGAGAAAAGAATCTACCTCAACAAGTGAGTGTTTTCCTCCTGACATGTAACACGTGTGCAATGAATAGTAATAATCAAATTATTGACAATGTTAAGTGTTTTTTATACTACCTTAATCCCACAAAAAGAACCCTGTATTTGATTGTCTAGCTCCAGAGCAACTGTGCATCCTATTTAAAAATATACTTTTTAAATTGTTTATACTAAACAATGAACTAACTTTATAAAATCTCACACCATCTTCCCCTTGAATCAGCAAGGACACAATGTAGCTAGGTGTCCCCTAGCTACATTGTGCTTATTCGTCTATGCTTTGTTGAACTTGATATGGGAGGGATTGATTATTTTTTTTTTGTTATGTAGATGGGAATGAAATTCTCTGAGTGCTGTCTGTGTGGTCTCCTCGTTACCATATGTGAATGTGACCAATCATCACACACATTTAGTTTAAAAAAAGGATGTACATTTGACTCACAAAATATATATTAAATAAAATGTATATATAAATCAACAGAGCCTACGACCAAGTAAAATAGGTCCTTACAACTTTCAGCACAGTAGCATCACATTCTGTAAAATCACACAGCTTTGATTTGGAAGTTTTCCTTCTGCAGTCTAATGTCCCATTAGTCTTTCCCTCCTCCAAATAAAAGTGTGAGGGTAACCTAGGGTTACAAAACATTCTCAAAATAACCCTCAAACCGCTCGAACAATGATGTCATCAACCCTTGTGATAATGGGCCCTTTGGTACTCTGGCCCCATTGAGCCCTTTGGCTCTATTATACTCAAATGGAAGAGCGCTGTGCAGTGATAAGATGGAGCCCACATTGATCAAATCAAATACTGTTGTCACATTCAACTCAGTCACTGATTCCCAAAGTAACACAATGAGACAAGAAAAAGAAAGCGACATGGAGAAGGCAGAGAGGGGAAGGTTTTCTTGGTCGTGAGCGACGAGTGGGCTTTTGGGAAATGTGAAGTGACAATGACAAACCCCGAGGATGTAGTGATGTGTGTGCGTTTGTATTTGCACATGTGTGTGTGTGGGCAGAGGGAGATAAGGTCAGTGTAAGTGACGGATGATTTGAGCAGCCACTTTTGGACGCCGCGCCTTCCTCTCTCCACCCACAGACCACCTGTTACCATGCTATAGCTGCAGTCTATGCATGTGCGATTGTGTGTGTGTGTGTGTGTGTGTGTGTGTGTGTGTGGCTGGCAGTTGAGGCACTGTTAGGACATGTGATCCGTCCGCTGTGTCTGCACACAGAGCCCAGAGGGAACCGTCCCTTTCGTCCATGTGGTCCCTAACGACTCTGTATAATTTCCGCATTCAATTACATCTGCTAGACTTAAAATAAGTAAGGGCGAGGGTTGATAGTGTAGGATCAAAAAAAAGCAATGGGCGGTGTAAAAGACAATTATCCTCAAAGTGGAATTGGGTATAGCTTAATTTTTGCAATGTATCCAATTATGGTACAATTTGCCTTCTTGATTGGTTGAAAATCATCCCACAGCAAGGTAATGAGTAATGAGGCATGCTGCACTACATTGTCTTCGTTGCTAACCTGGATTCACTGTTTAATTGTTAAAAGGTATCAATGTCCCAGAAATCTGTTCTTTTCACTTGTGAAATTGTGCATTATTTTCATATTTTTGCATCGGCAATCTCCCTCCCGATTAGCACGGCTTGGCTCCGGGTGTTCCTATTCCTTAGTAGTTGCTTTCACTTACATCAGATGCCCAATAGGATACCAGCTACTTGGCTGCCACTGTTTGCGTTTAGAATCAATCTGTGGTGAGTAACGGCTAGTTCTGTGTACTTTCCGCCATCCATGCTCCTGTCTGTATCTATCAGGCTCCAGGTGGAACTCCACTACAGGGTGGAGTGTGTAATCAATATAATCAACTTCTATGTACGCCCTGCATGGCTCCAAACAGTAGGAGGCTTATCATTGACGTTTCTGGGTGAGGGAACAGAGTGCAGCACCCTTGGGAGGGGGCTATATCCTACTGTGCTGAAAGGTTTTTTTGAATCATCAATCTTTTAACTCTTCAATTTACAAACACATGTGCTTTTCCATTGCGTTTCAGCAAACTGCCCAGCTGGGCCAGAGCCGTGGTCCCTAAGATCTTTTATGTCACAGAGAAGGCGTGGAACTATTACCCCTACACCATCACAGGTAATGCTTTAATTACACATCCTTGTCCTGCAATTATTTCAAGCAGGGCAGTCAAAGGGTTGATGAAAAGGTATGTTTATACAGGCCCCCTTTGTGCCATCAGTATTACCTAAATAGTTCTATACTCTGTAATTAGCATTGGTTTGAGAGAAACTGGGCAACCCATGTCTCTTTTTATGAAGATCTCCCCCTCTGTAATAGCATAACTTTCTGCACACAAATAAATCCCCTTTAATTGCAGCCCTCTATTAACATGGCAACCTGCTGGACTCCATCATGAGGGATCGTGTGGAGGGCAATACAAGCAATATTCTGTAATATTAACAAGCAGGACAGCTGGGTTTATCCAAAAGATAAACATGAACAAGCTTAACACAAAATACCAGTGACCGGGGTTATGTGGAACGTTCAGTACCTGGAAGACCAGCAGCCTGCAAACCAACATGGTAGCCCTCCTGTGTGTGTGGTATAAACAGCTGTGCTTTTATTTTTTGATGAGACCCACAAAGACACCATCCCTGAGATTGAAGTGCTATTGCCCAGGCTTAATGGACTTTTGTCCGTTTTGAACTAAATTGTTTTTTTTTTCTTATCTCTCTCTCTCTCTCTCTCTCTCTCTCTCTCTCTCTCTCTCTCTCTCTCTCATACGGTTTCATTCTTCCATTCTCTTCAACCTGTCTGCATCCATCACACACCTCCCGTCTCTGCCCATTACACTGATGGCCTCTGCTGGGAATATGGTCAGAGTACACGGTGAGTACACTTAATGTGTCTGCGTCCACGAACACGCACAATAATCCTCTTTCGATCCAAAAGATGACACACGGGGTCAAAGGGCACACGGGTTGCTCGGCCTGAATGCTGCTGCCGCTGAATGACAAATGTAAAAATCCAGTCTGCAGCAGGAATTCAATTCAGGTCTTTGAATCGTGATATCGAAATGTCTGTTATCAATGTCCGTCACAGTGTGCACATCTGTGCCTGCAGGGTATACTGGAGTCCATTGGGATGCAATGCCTTTCAATATGCTACATCTTTACATGAGCTAGTACATTCCTTCCAATCATTGTCCTTTCCTGGGAATATTTCAGACTGTTTTGACACTTGAATGCAGGCATGTGTTGCTGTGAGTTTGAATGCAATTTAAAACCGTGCATACTGATTAAACTTAAAAGGTTACACGTAAGGAAACATTAACAATGTCCAAAGTTCTCAGGGATACGACAAAAGGCACAAATTAGGAAACTTTTAACTGCCCACCTCATTTCCAGGATCAAGGAAAACAACCATGAGGGAGAAATAAAATCAGCAGCAGGTTGATCATTTCCCCTGACACAGGCGGCAGGTACATGGAACACCTGGATGCCCACTTCCTGTACGCTCAAATCAGCAACCATGGTGATTTTCTAAAGAGCCTCTAAAGAAAACTGCTGCCCTGATGTCCTTAGTATTTATAGACGTGTCGATGGTGTTTCACGCTGCTTCATGGGAAAGGTTTGTCATCATTAGCCAGATGAGGGTAGGTGATGACGCGAACGAAGTGGATATTGATGTCGTCGTGTCTGTGTTTGATGAATTGACATTTAGATTTAGTACAGATATTCTTATCCCTCTTGTGGTGCCGTGATAATTAGTGATAATTTGAAATGATCTTCTATGATATTCTGCCTTTACAAACAGCACCATTTTTCGTTCTTTTGGCCAAATATCTGAGAACAAATTCCCATTGGCCTCTGTTGTACCTGGTCTTTTGCCAGTTTTAGCTCCTACCCAAACCACTTAAGGGGCCGCCATTGTTCAAAACAAACTGTCGGACCTGTGTGGAGGGGTGGTGGTTAATCCAGAGGAATGTCGTTTTTGGGGTTTGGAGTACAATTATCAACAATCTTTCTTTCCCGACTAAACTCATGGCTCATGGTCTGATGTCTGAATGCAGCCGTACATTCCAAGAGTCACAACGCCAGTGAGACTTGGCAGCATTGACGAATTGCACTGTGGACCAAAACTACAGTAACAATGACGACTCCCTGTCCCTTTTTTCTCACACACACACACACACCTATGCATTTCCCATGAGCTCCCAGCTCCAAGCCCTATAGAGTGCTGCAGGGATGACATATTGCACATGTTCTCTCGACAAAAAGACACTGGATTATTGGTTAAAAAAAATAGTTATGATACACGCACATTTAGTTGAGCAGAATGATCTCCACTCTTTATGATTTTTGAAGCTTGAGTGCAGTTGGTAAAGCTAATGACAAATTGCAGCAGGATTTTCGGGTGGAGTCTCATTTAGATTCTTGTCAGCAAACACCCTTTTAAAAGCAATATCAAATGTACGAACCGGCAAAATCACTTAAGCTTGTGTTAACCACATATCCTATTTTAGGCATGCAACCAAAAACCCATTGACGTTGAGACGAGGACACCAGAGGTGTGAACTCCTCTGCAGATATCGGGACTCAATCCTGCCGCACTCCCTAGCTCGTTGTTTCCTCATCCCTCTGCCTGCTGTGGCGCACACACACACACACACACACACACAGAGACACATTCAGCTTGTACGTCAACAGTTCATGCAACCAGGGTCCTTTGGTGACATAATAGTAGAAAGTGTTAAGTTTGAAGAAAGGGAGTGTGGTAAATGTACAGAGGGGTAATCACTATTGATCATCTGGTTGAACACAATAGAGACACAAATAGCCTCATATGTCATTCTGCTCCAATCCTAAACTGTGTAATTATCTCTTCGTATCAATTACTCTCTCTCCTGTCGTGTCTTTCTCATCCAGTGCTCCTTCCTGCCCAAGTTTTTCATCCACATAGAGTCCAAGTACGAGGACAACAAAGGGAGCAATAACGATGTGAGTAGAGCGCCGCGTGTCGTGTGGCTCGCAATGTATTTTGTGAAAAAAACAAACGAAAGGGATGTCGTTGTGGCTTTTCAACACATTCCCCACTCCTTCGGTTTTCGGTCTATTTCCATTTCTCAGCGTTTGGCACATAGTTCTGTTTTTACCCGGCATGGTCAAGCCTTTATCTAACATTTTTGTCAGTACAATTATGGAGGTATTTGACTGCAGGTCAGTCAGAGCATCAATAGTAAGACATAACTAGACATTAACCTGCTGAGGTCCTGTTGCTACTGTTCATCACAATCCACAGCTGAAAGTGAAAAAAATCCCATCACAGAACCATTTCCTCATTTCAGTTCATTCTAATGAACAGCATAGTTGATAGAAGCGCATAGCTTGATCTCCACCTCTCCCTCAGTACCACTTAACACATTGGTGGAAGGGGGGTTGGAAGGTTATGCAACACTACCTCCATGGATCCATACAGTGCCTGAAAACGAAAGGCCGCAGCTCCACCTAGTGGTGGCTCAGGGGAACCCAGTATGCTTTCACGGGCGCTCAGAACTTCACATTGGAAAGTGATTGTAACGAGCGGAGGTGTTTGTTCCTTCTGCTGCCGAGTTGACACCTCCTGTCCCATTTGTGGGACTTTGCCATTCGTGCAATCTGTCTTTTTTCTCCTTTCATTCTTCCCCTTCGTCAGTTTTAATACTCTCTTCCCTCTCGCGCTACATCTGCATGAATGTGCGTGCAAAGTGGGGTCATGTCTCTGTGTCCACGGAGCAGATAACAGGATGTCATTGCTTAGCTGTTCCCTGTGTGAGTCAGACACAGGAAGAAATCACGACCCCACAGAGTGAGTCACAAACATCCTTTTCATACACTTTATCAGAGCCAAATGGAAGGACACTTGTGCTCTGCATTCTTAAGACCCAACACAACATCATGTCCTCGTCCATCTGCCGCATACGCCTTTGAACATCTGCTTTCCTATTTAATATTTAATGTTTTTTTTCCCTTTCCGAAAGTTAGTGAGTGAAGCTTTGCCATGAACCGTACAAAGAAGAAGTGGACATCGCAACCAATGTAGACGCCTTGTGATTTAAACATCCTCCACACGCAGTGAACTGATCCCTGTTTCTCAGATCTTTTGCAGCGAGCCCAAAGACGAGGAAACTGAGGTGTGTTTCGTGGACATCGTCTACGATGAGATCCCCGAGCGCCACTACAAGGAGTCAGAGGTGAGGGCAGTCAAGTCCGTATATGTGTTTGCATGAGCGAGACGCAAAGACAGGGAGCAAAGACAACGAACGGGGGAGCAAACAAGTCCACAAATAAAAAATGAGAAGGAGGGACGGGGTGTGAGCAGAGAGCTGGAATAGAGTGTTATCCCTCCTGCAGAGCGAGCTAATTTCTGACCACCAGCTGGCCATCTGCCTCCTCAGTGACTGAAATGCATGTTTGTGTCAGGGGAAGGGAGCGGGGGGGGGGGGGGGGGGGTGGAGAGGGAGGGGGAGTGATGGACATTAGCTGTGTTGATTTGACATTTGTGTGTGTGTGTGTGTGTGTGTGTGTGTGTGTGTGTGTGTGTGTGTGTGTGTGTGTGTGTTTGCCCGTCTGTCAGGGTGTGATGGTCATAAAATGTTGAGCTATTAATAATCACGAGGGGGTATGATGTCACTGCTGTGGTGTTTTATTATTGACACCTCCACACACACACACACACACACAGACACACACACACACACACGCACACATCTTGTCTTAAAGAGACAACTCAACAATGCACAAGATAGACAAGTGTTTCTTTACATGCTGGACAGTTTTCTCACACATCAGATCTTACATGAAGAAGAAACAAAGGTCTCACACAACTTGTTTTGTACTTCTTGTACTTATTGTGTTAGCCTAGCTTAACACAAATACTGGTAACCGCTAGCACAGCTATTACAACAATGTAAAAACAATGCGTTGTTTGGTTACTGACTATTTACTGGCCTAGGTCACACTCCGAAGGTCTAAGAACCACAACAGGCTCCCTTTTTCCACCTGTTTCTTTGTACTAAGCTAAGCTAGCATGCCGCTAACAGTGTTTTTGTATTTAAATGTAGACAGTGTTTTCCCAGCAGGAGTTGTGTATCACCCCTGTACACTGTAACAGTCATACCCATGACCCGAAGACGAATGATCAGTACAGCATAGTTAGTCTACAGGGAGCACTGATTAACGCGTTTCAATTTGTGGTTACATTACATTACATGTCATTAAGATTACGCTTTTATCCAAAGTGACTTACACCAAGTGCATTTCAACCATAGGGATACAAACCCAGAGAACAACGAACAACAAAGTACTTTCCAGCCAAAAAATCAGATTTACAAGTTACAAGATAAGAGCCATTATAAGTAGCCTACAATTTATGTGCTGCAATTTGTTAGTGTTTAGTCGAGGTACAGTCTGAAAAGGTGTGTCTTTAGTTTGCGGCGAAAGGATTAGGTGATTAGGGACACGTAAGGAATTCACGTTGCTGCCTTTCAGGCATAGAGGAGAAAATGTGTCTATGAAAGGGACAAGCAACATTTAAAAAATTAACCTTACCTTTTCACTAAACTGGTGTCTCATGGCTTTGCAGGACCTGCAGTACTTTAAGTCAAAGAAGACTAACCGAGGCCTCCTGCAGGAAGGATGGATCAACAGCCAAGAGCCCATCATGTGCTCCTACAAACTGGTCACTGTCAAGTTTGAAGTCTGGGGCCTGCAAACACGCGTGGAGCAGTTTGTGCACAAGGTCGGGACAGAAAATATATCTCAGAAATTTCATTTTCCAATCAGTCAAACAATTCACAGCCAGCGCTTCGGGGGTTTCTCTCTTCCGCTCAGAAAACACAACCCCAGAGGGCCATGAACGCTCCATTTTCACCCTTTTACCACACGGTAACACCGAGAATGGCTCGTATAAATCGCACACCTCACGAGGTGAAGGGAAACATTTAGAAACAGAAAATGGTTTTGAAACACTTAACTTCCTCCAGAGTTGACGCGCAATGATTCACCTCCTCCAACCATGAACTCCCTCCGCTCCCCTTTATCATTCTCACGGTGATCTTACGCCTCTTTTGCTTCCTCTTCCTCTCTCTTTGTGTTGTTCTGCTCAGGTGATTCGAGACGTCCTGCTGTTAGGACACAGGCAGGCCTTCGCCTGGGTGGATGAGTGGATTGGTGAGTTTTGTTGGTGAATATGGGTTAGTTTTGTGTTGGGACACTCACTCATCTCAAGATTGAATCTGTCACAGTCTGTCAAGTTTACTTACCTTTTTTATCCGAAACTGTAGTGAAATACAAAGTACACCTTGTATAAAACTGACGACAGTGAATGTGATGAATATGTCTTTCAAGTGTCCATAAGTAAAGTGGTCTTGAGGTCATCAGAAAGTTTACTTACGGGTCTCATACACCACTGTTATTTATACATTATTTATAAGCACAGCACACACGAGATTCTCTTGTCTTTGGCTTTAAACTTTCCAAAAGATGACAATCTCCGTATAGGGATAGAGTACTCTATAACTTCTTCTGTTGATTAGTATTTAATCCGTCAAAGATAATGACACCATGGTGAAATTCATAGTAATTTATGTCAAACTTATGTGCGCTATCATTGCAAAGCGAATCCCCGATTAGCTCACTTCTTCTTTGTTTTTTGTAACGTCAGAGCGAAGCAGCTTTCCAATGATTCTTTTTTCCTCATTGCACTTCATCTGCACCATTGCACGATCCATCACCCGCCTCGCGCGAGCCGTCATTACTTAATTTGCTTTTCGAGCTTCCAAGTCCCATCCCTCTCTTGATGTGCGTCGTCCGTTCCCTACAGACATGACCATGGAGGAGGTCCGGGAGTACGAGCGCGCCACACAGGAAGCCACCAACCTGAAGATCGGCAGCTTTCCCCCCGCCATCTCCATCTCCGAGACGCCGCTTCCCTCCAGCGCCCGCAGCGGCCCCAGCAGCGCCCCGACCACGCCCCTCTCCACAGAGGCCCCAGAGTTCCTGTCGGTGCCGAAAGAGCGCCCCAGGAAGAAGTCCGCCCCGGAGACCTTGACCCTGCCGGATCCGGGCCGCAGGGATTCGCTCTTCAAGCTGCCCAGCTTTTTTTCCTGGAACTCCAGCCCGCAGCCGGAATGAGGGCCAGGGGCCGCGCCGCCGGTGAAGCCCCCCCCACCCGCCCCCTCCGTTCGACCCGTGGAACAGTGGAGGATGCCTGAGCAGCACGTCCCACAATAAGCCCCTGAGCCAGCTGAAGCGAAGGAGACTTTGCACCGTCCTGGCGATCCGAGCCCCCTCAGCCGACTTCGCCGACTGTTACAGCAAAAGCCTACAGCCTCAGACGAGGCAGCCCGATGTCCATAGCAAAGCGCCCCGCGAGGCGTAACGGTATAGCGCGTCCCAGTGAGTGTAACTAAAGCAGCCGGAGGCTCCACATTCTTCTTTCAGACAGACGCAGCATCATGCGTCAAGACACTATTAGTCAGATTGCGCGTAGTGTACATTCCTGAAACCGTTTTCATCCCACAGATTATCACCTCCCTTACGAGGTATGTTGAGGTTCAGTCACTGCACGTCATCTTTACATGTACAGAATTTGTTTTATTTCTGCCTTAGGCATCGGAGTGTCTGGCTTTGGTAAATGGACCTTGTGGTGGTTTGAGGTATCTATTTATGTGGTTAGGACTTTATGACCACTGTATCCGTTAAGTGTTTTTACTGTCAGGCGATTGCGTATTCTTGTATATATTGTATGATGTACATCTAACCGGTAAATTGTCAGTACTTCAAACAGAATATCATGTTTCCAGGGAGATGCTGCTATTAGATTGTATTTTAAAGAACAGGACTCTCTATCTTCATTAAGTGTTTATTATAGTGCATTCTGTCAACTACAATGCCTGTAAATGATAATGGAATTGCATGATTTTAACTGCAGAGACTGATTATTAAATGTTCTCTGTCCTGTTTACTAGCTCAGCCTCATACTTGATGTTGTGTTAACCGAGTTTTTCGGACTGGTCATGTGGTTCTGCATGTTGTTTTTCTGCCTAATTCCTTTAAATTGTATTCATTTTTTGTCATACTGTTGGCGGGTTTTGTATTCAGTAAATTTAATTAAAATTCAATACTGATATCTATAATTGTGTGAGAGGTTTTTGAAGATTTACCTGTCGGAGCAAAAAATAAACATTAGGAGACATCTCAACAACATCATGAAGCATTTTGATGCTAAACCAAAAACGATTGGGCAGAATGAGGATCTCGACTTAGATGCTTCAATATGTTTGGTACAACCTCTTTTGAGGCAAAGAAACATAAAAAAAATGATCCCATAATCCTATGGGATGATCCCATAAAAATGGGATCATCCCATAGGATGCCTTATGTTTGCAAAAAAGGAAAAAGGATTCTCGTTGATTCGCACCTATGAGTGCACCTTCTAGTGCTCTGAAGTTGCTGCACATCTAAATACTTTTAAATACACACTTCTGTCAGGGTTTTGCAAGCATTCGTGCCTCTTAAAAACCAACCACACGGACAACTGTTATTACAAAATACTTTAATAAAAAAAAAATGACCCGAAGGTGTTGGATAGACATGTAGGAAGAGACACTTTTTCGCCCACAGTAGAAAATACAATAAATACTAAAACATGAGGCGAAACCCATTTGACCACACAACCAAAGCAATTTTTTTCTGAATACCCGTCTTCCAGTTGAATGAGTAAATGTCGAGAAATTGTGTAAAAACATTGCAATTAAAGATTAAGTCAGAGCTTAAAATGTGCAAAGTTCAATGAGACAATTAAGTGTTTGATAGATATATTTTGAAAAAATGTGTATCATTTAGAAACCCCTTTGTTAATAAATACACACATAAACACATGTTATGATATGCCAGGTGGGACAACAGCAAAAAAAATGAGGTCATGCTTTCACATGTAAACGCAACAAAAACCAACTGACCCGGCTGATGAAATAGGTTAGGTGCAAGTAAGTAGGCAGCATTGTTTTCTGATGTGCGTGATTGCGCCTCTGTTACCTTTTCCTTCCCCTTCAATTTCTTTCCCCTCCGCCATTCCTCCTCTGCCTCTCCTTGAGGTTACACATGGCGTCGAGGAACACCTCGTACCAAAAAAAGGTGAAGCCTGTTGACATCGCAGCCTTCACCAGGCTGGGCGAGAGGCCTTTGAAGAAGCCTCGCACGCCCTCCTCTTTGGCTATTCGAACCATGCAGTCCGCCAGGCCTCGATAGGTCCGCACCTGCACGCGAGAAAAAAAAACGACACGCTGCTTACACATCAGTCGCCCGGCGTGCCGCGGGTACGCCGGGCGCGTCATCGGGGAGCTCACCTGTCCGAACTGAACTCTGGCTGCCTCGAAGCCGCCCACCTGCAGCCTCTTCTTGCAGAGGTCAAAGGGGTAAGTGATGGTTTTGCTGATCATTCCGGCCGCGCTGCCACTCACCAGGCTTCTCAGGTGCCCTTCAAAGGGGACGGAGGGGGATGTGCAGAGAGATACAACGTCGAGCCGTCAATGTTTTGTACGCTTTACACGTGCTGTTATGAATGCCATCACAGACCTCCTACGTTTCCAGCTTCTTTGGACGGCACGGCCAACAGTTTCTTAAAGACGTTGTAGAAGAAGAACTGCATCCCGGCGTAAGGAAACACGGCCACCAGCGTTGGACAGAGGCCGCGGTAAAACGTCAGCGGTCCCTCCGAGCGCCACATCGTGGACACGGCGTGACGCAGGTTCCTGTACACCTGGGAGGAGAGAAGAAAGCTTTACAAAGGCCGCTGGTTTATGAAGTTAAATACACCTGCTGGAAAAAATGCTAACTTTATCATTTGTATTTCAGTAATCCCAGTAAAAACAGTAGTTCCTAATGAATTCAATTAATGGGGATTTGCAACAGAAAATGGAATGATGGAATAAATTACAAAATGGTTGATTTGTTAAATTCAATATTTGCTCAAATCCAAACTGGCCAATGAGCTTGCTGATTCAGCTAGCAGAAAAGAAAGAGAATATTCAAGACTTTTGCCAATTCAATTTAACTGCAGTCGAAGTAAAATAATAAATTCCCTGTTGTTCAGTAAAGGCCTGTTTGATGAAATCAACTCGTCCAATCTGTTTCAAACAAACAACAAGAAAAACTACCACGTAAGAGAAATTCCTGACTACTATAAAAGAAGTCTTCCCACCTTGGCTTCTCCCTGAGCTGCAAAGCGCGTCCGCAGCGTGTCCAGAGGCTGGCAGACCACGGTGGCCGAGCAGGCGGCCAGGCCCCCACACACAAAGTGAACTCCTGCCGTCTGGCTGTTGTACAGCGTCGACGTGTGGACCGTCTCAGTCAGGAACTCAAAAGTGGCAAACTGCAAATCATACGCAGGCCGTTATTTCAAAAGATGTAAATACAGGTATTTGTGTTACAGGGTTGGTTTTGAAAAAGGCCACAGCGGGTCTACCTGGACAGCGCCGAAGCAGATGGAGAGCAGCTGTGCAGGGACGTGACCCTTCCAGAAAGCAGAGAGTCCCTCCTCTGAATAAATGCACCGGGACGCCTGGAATAAGCCATGGTATTTCCCCTCTGGCCTCACAGAAGACACACGCTCAATCTGCAGCTGCGGGGCAAAATAATTATAATACCACGTATGAATATAAAGTATATTCTAAAGGTTAAAAAGGGAAAGTATTTGTAAAATTGTTACCTGAAATCTGATTTTAAGCACGTCGAGGGGGCTGATGAGCGCCCGGGTGACCATCCCAGCAGCTGACCCGGCCAGGGCTGCCTCCTCTGGGGACAGGGCTGTCCCCTGGGCCCCGGGGTCAAACCCCACCATGTCTCTGCAGGGACAGACTCTGATGAGTGGTGAAATACAGCATTGGTGTTTTGTAATTGATTAGAATGGGGTGTGATTCAGATGTTACTTGACATATCAATCAATCAATCAATCAAACTTTATTTCAGACTCAAGGTCCATATAGTTAAGTAAAAGTATACACACAACAGTATAAAAGTACAGATTTACAGGTAACAGTACTGCACTTTTTAAAATGTGTTTGCTGACAATGCAGAATGCCCCCACCCATACGCTTTACATCATACAGCCATCTGATAGTCATAATTATTTGAAAAAGAAAACCAGTATTCTGGATCTATTAATTTGGAGTCTTGTAAATGCAGTACCTGTACGCAAACGACACAGTTAAAAAAAAGTAATTCATTCATACGCAAGTTTGCGGCATGTCTTCCTAGATGGGCATTTTTAGAGCCTTTCGTCAACTCTAAACTATAGTAAAAACATCCATGTCTAGAGAAAATAGCAGTTTCGACACATAATATAATTTAAATATAATATTAATTTTAGCGACCCGCAATGGGGACCAGATCAAAGACACAACATGTGTAGAGGACATGCAATGGGACCTTGGGGCTAGCTAAACTAAGCTAACAACAACAACAGAGTGGTTGATGTCTTTAAGTTACGGTAACACAAGAAAGCAGAAAATTACCTTTTAGTGAAAGTCCTTCTCAAATTAAACTAAAGCCAACGTACTAGGACAAGAAATGGCTTATAGTTATGGATATCGTATTGCAATCCGAAAGCATTTCATCCGGGTAAAATGGACCGTGCTCCGCCTTTCAAAGAACAAATGTTGCGACAAGATGATGACGGCCTCCCTTCATCACCGGAATCAAAGCAATCTTTGGTAAAGTCCCTATTAATTCCTATTAACAGCACTAATATATTGAGGTATAGTCGCTAATATGAAGCTTTGTTTAGTTAAGCTGTGCTAAGTTTAAGTTTAGATGATAGGACTATGCAGTGCTGCATATCATCTGTATGGTATATTGTATTAGGTAAAAGACACTGCGATTAATTCCTGTTTTCATTCACATAAAACACTACAGCCACACAGAGAGAACTTACCAGTGGCTTTTACATCTACTGTGCTTTAAATTCCTGTTGCGGCGAGAGAGCTATTCTAAAGAGAGCTACTCTTCTTTATGTTTGTCGTTAAGTTATTTTCAAAAAGAGGCAGTGGTTCATCTTGCCCTTATACTTAACCTCTGAAGGACCAACGTCTGCTTACATCTCCCAACTGGAATGACCAGCCTCGGTGTAAAGAAGTGGAGTAACCTAGCTCAATTTTAGGTGATTTTTTGCTTATTTTTTGGGAATGTAGATAACTGGTTTGGACATTTTTGTTGACTGCACTTTATGTAATGTTAGTTAACGTTACTTTTCTTTTGGCGGGCAGTGAACGCAAGAAATGTAACGTTAGGTTAGATAACAAACTGCCCGCTGACTCGTCTCCACATTGACGTTGGGGTTCACGCTAGCTAACTTTAGCTAACTTTACATCACTTAACAACCGTTAACTATCTAATCAGTGTCTTGACATAGAGCCAAACTGTTACACGCTGCTTTCGCGCCCCGGTTAAACCTAAATATCGTTACACAAGTTGACGTGTAACCCATCGCCCGTGTGGCTAACGGTAGATTGCTAAATACAACTTTAAAACTACCATGTACTTGAATTAAATCTGTTGGTTGGGGTTTTCGGTGATCTTTCGGTTCGGTTGACCCGCCACCCCAAGTCGGTCCACGTAATCCCTCCTAGCCCTCAGTGAATGAGCGGCCAGTTTGATGACGGTACAGGATTTTTGCGGTAATTGTTTCCCTGATAATTGTTTCTGCTGTGGGAAACGTTGGTGTGTTTGTAGGTCGGGCTTTGAAGCGCACTGTGTGTGTGTGTGTGTGTGTGTGTGTGTGTGTGTGTGTGTGTGTGTGTGTGTGTGTGTGTGTGTGTGTGTGTGTGTGGTTGCGTTTCGTTTCGTTTAAAAATAAGTTATGTTCTGAGCCCTCTTGAAATGCATTTTTTTTTAAAGTACCCTGTGATCTTGACAGCGTGACCGCTCTCAGGTGTGATGGAAAGCACAGCTGATGACTACAGGATCCAGTCCTTTGACCTGGACACTCAGATGTTGTTGAAGACAGCCTTGAAAGGTTAGCAGGTCACTGTCCTCTTATTTCAAAGTCAGAATCCGATGCATATCCCAAAATCCCTTTAATACTTTTCCAATAAGTGACATTGCACCTGCACCGTCCTCGGTGAAAAGGATAAATGCAGTTTTTTTTCTTTCAGATCCAAGTTCAGTGAACCTGGAGAAGGTGTCAAATGTCATCGTGGATCAGTCTTTGAAGGACCAACTTTTCAGCAAAGAAGCTGGTCGCATCTGCTACACCATCGTGCAGGTACAGACCCTTTGCTTTTACGTTTATCTCCACACAGTTTGACAGGCTCATTGTCATTATTGTCCACATTAATAAGCTGAGCGCAGTTGAGACAAAGGGATTTAAGAAACCAGAGCAGAACTTAAGCGTCCCATTAAGTCCCTTAACCAATGACTTAATCCTCTGATTAATGCCTAACTGGTAGTTGACACTCGAGCAACAGGAGGCTCTTAATCCAGCTTACCTACATCGATGCGTTTCCTGACGTTTTGTCCATCCTGTGCCTTCCATCTCGGGCCCCTCGTGCAGGCCGAGACCCAGCAGAACAATGGCAACGTGTTCAGGAGGAGCGTGCTGAACCGCCTCCAGCAGGAGTACAAGAGACGAGAGGAGACGAGGGGGCGCTCGCGGCAGGAGTGGATGTGCTACGTCTCGTTCATCTGCAACGTCTTCAACTACCTCAAAGTGTGTTCTCGTTGCTCCCCCTAAAATGCCTCTGTTGTGTCGTCTTTTAGCTGTATGAGGAAGTCGGCGGTGAGCCTGGAAGCTGCGGTTCACTTTCACGCCATCGTTGTTTTGCACAGGTCAACTCTCTAGAAGTGTGTCAGGGATATTCAGTTCCGCATAACATCACCGCTGCAGCTATGAAAGTTTGAGTCGTCTTAACGTTGGTGACGGCCAGCTGCTGTAAGGACCATCTATGTTTTGTCCTGACGTTTAGGTGAACAACATGCCGATGGTGGCTCTGGTACATCCCGTCTATGACTGTCTGATCCGGCTCGCCCAACCAGACGCTCTAATGAATGAAGAGGAGGTGAGGAACAACGTGTCGTTATGGCTTCTGTCTGTTGTAGTCATTTTATTAGTCCAGATGTCATTTTGTCATATTTTCTGTAAATTCTCTCCTGAGTTCAAGTTTAGGGACGCTGTGTCGCAAGTGTTTTTGGACAATTGTAGTTTCAAGACAAGTGGGACACTTGGTGCAAGTCCAGATTCAAAACAGCTCTAGAGCATCATTCTCTATTCAGACGTTTTGACCGTGTCTGAGGCCATTTCCACACCATAGAACTCTTATCAGTCCAATCATCATGTAATATCATATTTCAAAAACGCAATTTGGATCTATTCTTTTTCAATGCAAAGTTAAATTGATTACAATTAATATTACACCATCCCTTGATTCAGAGTTTTATTTAATGACATTGTCACATACCAGACACCAAACCTGATGTGCCTCCCCATCCTCTTCTGCAGGTGGACTGCCTGGTGGTGCAGCTGCATCGCATCGGAGAGCAGCTGGAGAAGGTGAACGCCCCGCGCATGGATGAGCTTTTCTTCCTGCTGCGGGACGGCTTCCTGCTGCAGGAGGGCCTGACCTCCATGGCCCGGCTGCTGCTGCTGGAGATCCTGGAGTTCAGGGCCGGAGGCTGGTCGCTCAGCGGCACCGCCCACAAGTACTACTACAGCGAAATTGCTGACTAGGATCGTTTCTTGCGTGGACGCACGTGGGAACGAAGCGAATGAATAAAGGACGTCGGCCTCCTCCCTGGGAAACTGGGGAGTGCTTCAAAAAGACGGAGCCTCACAAACTGTAGAAAGGCTTTTTGATTTGGCTGTTTGATCAAATGGATGTGGAATGTGCAATAGTTGACGAGGAGTTGTAGTTCAGTTGACGAGGTTTAGCCACATTCAGGTATACTTTGTTCTTAAGCAGCCGGAGCTATTTTTTTTGTTGGTTTTTTTATTGATCTTGCCGGCAGTCCAAGTCCAATTCATTTTTACCAAATCCAAAGGACTTGAAAGAGACATTCCAGTAACAAACAAGCTCATTTGCTCCTTGCTTTACTTTTTGTAGTTGTGCAACCAAATTTCTTTGAAATCTATATTTTAACAATTCAGTTAACCTTTTTTTGTGTGGAATTGACATTTTACAGAAGGTTTGACTTTTTGTTTTTTGACTGTTCAGAGGAATTGTCCTTGTTTTCATTTTAATTCTTTGTCACAGCTCAACTAAAACATAAGAGCTTAGCTACAGTTCGAATTGTAATGTTTCTGAATACGATTTTCAATACATTTCTGGATTCACAAGTTTAGTTTGTTAAACAATTTGTGCCAATATAAGAACAGCGGGTCACAGGAGGTCATTCAGACCTTCAACTTAGAAAAATGTAGCAACACCACAGTAAGCAAAAGTAGGTAAATTCTCAGCAGAAAGCTGATGTTGCCACACTACTTCGGAGCTGAAGGCTGCTGGTTCCTTTGTTGACACCCGCTTACGGCTTCACGATCTCTAACCAGAGCTGTGCTTCTCATTCCGACACGAGCACAGCAGACAAATGTTACACCTTTTGGAAAAGCCGTACCCGTTTTATATGTATATATTTAAGGTTCTATGTCAAATTTGCTTGATAAATAAATCTCAATATTCGACAATTTAAATAAAAGCCCTGCAAGTAATTAAACTGTTCCTGAAGAGTAAATGAGTCCTTTAATGAAGCAGTGCTGACTTGCGACATCAGCTCATATTTAATTACACTTTTACATTTCTCAATTCCATTTTTGTGGTCTGTACATTTGATGCAGACTTATTCTAATAAAACTTTGAAGTTCAGTTCCTTCTTGTGTGTTTATTAACAATACGGTTGAGCATGTCTGTGTATCGTACACAATGTAGTATCTCCTTACAAATAGACCCAAATGTCCAGGTCTCCTTTTACATTTCACTGTTTTCCTACAGCACCTTTTACAGCGAAGTCTTTCCAACATTGTCACAGCGTTCCTTATTTACAGGCGAGTGGAAGAACAAGTTGTCCAGTCTCGTTTGAATTTTAGTCTGTAGGGGCTTCTTTCTACCACCAGCGGTAGTGGGCGTAGGCTCTGTTGGCCTCGGCCATCTTGTGCAGCTCATACTTCTTCTTGATGACGTTGCCCTCCTTCACAGATGCTGCCAGCAGTTCCTGGGAGAGTTTTTCGTACATGTGCATGCGTCGATGTTTGTTGTCCCGGCACTCTGTGATCATCCATTTCATGGCCAGGAAGCGACGGCGGTTGTCCGAAAGGGGGATTGGCACCTAGATGGGGGTGGGGAACAGAATATGATCAGCCTTTGCGTTTATTCTCTCATCTGAACCATTATTGATCCTTGTCATCGCTCACCTGGTAGAACTTTCCACCTTTCTGTATGCTGGCCAACCCAACGACGGGCTTGCAGTTCTCCAGAGCCTGGTGGAAAACGGTGTAGGGGTTGCACTCAATCTCTTCCCTTTTCCCTTCTGCAGCTTTGTGATATTTTTCCACCTGTTTCCTCTTTATACTCTCAAGGGTCTGGAGGCAGAGAGAGAAATTATTAGATACAACGCAAATCTTCAAGCTTCCCTTTGACAATGGGTTTTTTTTTTCTTACGTCTGTCATGATCTCTCTGGCCAAGACCTTGTTTCCATCTGTCATCATCATGTTTATGAATTTACTGAAAAGCAAAAAACAAACATTATTGCCTGAGCTGAATTTCTAAGAAGCACAGTTTTGACTAGAGACGTGTTTTTCCAGTACCTGAGGACCGGGTCGCTGAAAACAGAGCTGGTGACTCCACTGGTCGCTGCCTTGATGGGTCGGACCGCTTTGAGCTCCCGCTGCTCCTTCTCCTCGGCACTCAGCTTTGTCTCCGGTGTGCTGTAGGCCTCCTTGCTCACCTCTGGCTCTAGATAGTAAGGGTTGTATCTGCTCCACCTCACCAGGAACACTCTGCCAACAAAGGACACCATTTAGTTTGGAGAGTTTCTGTGTGAGGACCGGAATCACCAGCCCCGATTGGTGGATCCAGAGAACATTAATGAGCAACATTTTAGCAGGTATCCTTAGGTTCAGTAGATCAAACCAATGAATGTATTCAACAATTGAGAAATATTCACTTTGTACAAGTTAGTCAGATCATGTTTTTAAACATTTTTAATTTCAGTCTGTGATCAAGACAGCAAAAAATACATAAAGGCGTATAGACGTATATAAAGCAAGAACAGATAAAAAGCCTCGCATAAGAATGTCTGCTTTATATGAGATCACATATCATTGAGACCGTTGAAAATCAAAAATAATTACCGATACATATGTTTTACATAACACAGGAATTACGTGTAATAATGAAGATAACAGTTTCCAATTTTAGTGTTCGTGTTGGCAGATATTACGTTACAACAACCGCATCATTTTAAATATTTTGATCCTGAATTGCCATAAAATTTCGCCCATAGCACCGTAATACGAAATAGACTGCTAAAGAAACCTAGTAATGTGTGTGTCTTTATTATTAGAATATTACCTCGGTGTCCAAGGTTTTAACAATCCAGTGATGGAAGCAGCCATCTTGAAAATGTGAGTGTCTGTTAGGACCCCGGCTTAGTATCTCCCGCAGATGCCTTCACAGAAGACTTTTACTCAGAATCACAGTTTCATTCCGAAGATAACAAACGTTACACAGATGGATTTTTTTTAAACTTCATTTAAAATGATGATTTAATTATTTATTTTTTGATAATTCTGACCAATATTGTTGAACTCTCGCGCACACGCTGGCGGTGACATCACGGGTTGTTGTTAGTGCTATGGCGTACCAGGAAGGGGAGTCGCTTGAATCCTGGCTCAGTGAGTGATTCATCTCATTTTATGAATTAAATCATGCGTGTAATTAGCTGTATTCGGGGCAGTGGCGTTAAACCTGTTAGTGAGGAGGCTGCTGGGATGGCGGTGGGGGATGACGGGGAGGGGGATCGAGGGTACTTCTGGTTGCCTATCATCCGTCTGCATCATTGGCAGGATGGGTGGAGAGAGCCTTGTAAAACGCTGCGTGGGTCACGGCTGCCAGTGACAGCTCGGTGTGCAGGGAGGGTGTACAGCACAGTTTAATACGTGCGGCTGCTTGTTGGACAGCAATGAGCAGCAGTGCTAACACAATGAGCTCTCTTATCAGTAATTACAAGGAGGACAATCGCTGCATTGTTGCACGTTTGAAGACGATATCCTCGCGGAGGCATGTTCACGGGGATGTGATGTGTCTCCTCCCTGACAGATAAAGCCACCCATCCGACAAACAGGCAGGAGGACTGGGAGTACATCATAGGCTTCTGTGATCAGATCAACAAGGAGCTGGAAGGGTACGGCCAGCCGTGATGTCTTTCCTAAACCATTTCCCTTTTATTCACCTTCAGAAAAGAAGAAAAAAAAGTGTCTCAGATTTGTATTCTCACCTTTATTTGCAGCCCTCAGATAGCTGTGACTCTCCTCGTCCACAAAATACACTCGCCACAAGAATGGGAAGCTCTTCAGGCTCTGACCGTAAGAAAGGATTCACCATAATATCAACTAGCAGATAATTTCATTTTTATTTAATCTCAACGACGTTATGTTCAGGTATTGGAGGCATGTATGAAGAACTGCGGGAGAAGGTTTCACAATGAAGTCGGAAAATACAGATTTTTAAACGAGCTGATTAAAGTTGTGTCGCCAAAGGTAAGCGTTCTCCAATTAGGATCATAAAAAAAGTATGTTAACTGTATTTCCTACAGTTATCCTCTCTTCTTTTTTCAGTACATGGGCGACAGTGCACCTGAGAAGGTGAAGATGAAGATTGTGGAGATGCTGTACAGCTGGACGGTGGCGTTTCCAAATGAAATTAAGATCAGCGAAGCCTACCAAACGCTGAGAAGACAGGGTGCGTTGGGATCAGTCAGACGCACACGTGCGTTTTCACAAAAGATGTCTCATCCTCCTCGCTCTCCTCACCAGGCCTCGTCACACGCGACCCCGAGTTACCGCTGGACCGGACTCTGATCCCCTCTCCTCCGACTCGACCCAAACATCCCGTGTTTGACAACGAGGACATGGGCAAGGTGAGAGATCTCTATTTCATCGTCCATGTTTGTTCCTTTGTTCTACTCTGTTGTCCTTTGTTTAATTTTTCCATTAATTCTTTTCCTGTATGTGTTTGCCAACAACGGAGAAAATAAGGGGTCACATTTCTTTGTCTGGGCAGCTGTTCATACCGGCAAGTTTAAGTGTGAACTCTCCGTATAACTTGTGTGTGTTTAGCTGCTTGCTGAGCTTCTCCGGAGTAAAAATCCAGAAGACCTCCAGGAAGCCAACAGACTAATCAAGAACATGGTGAAAGAAGTAAGAGATGCATGGTCTTACTCTGTTCGCTGCTCATGGGATTAAGCTTATTATTTGGGGGAAATAAATACACCTAATGTTACGTAATATCTGCTGAATATGACATTGTGTTGTGCGCGGTAACATTGTGTCTGTGTCAGGATGAGGCTCGCGTGCACAAGGTCACAAAGCGCATTCACACGCTGGAGGAGGTGAACATCAACGTGAAGCTGCTGACGGAGATGCTGTCCCACTACGACAAAGACAGCTCCACCGCCTCGGACAAGGACATCATTAAGGTGTGTGTGTGTGTGTGTGTGCGCGGAAAAAATCTTTAACCCACAGGGATGAAACTTTAATATTTCCCTCTCACAGAAAACAGTGAAAACACAAATTTTGATTACTTTATTCATGTAAACAAAACGCCTCAGCTTCACCTCCTTCGTGGTTCCCTCCCAGGATCTCTACGAGCGATGTGACAAGCTGCGGCGCGCCGCTTTCAAAATGGCCACCGAGACGGAGGACAACGACACCAGTTTAGGTTCGCTCGTTCTGGAAGACGCGCCGCTCTCGAACGTCTCAGGGACCATTTCCACGCGTGTCCTCATCGTTTGAACCTTTTGACTCCTCAGGGGACATCTTGCAGGCCAGCGACGACCTCTCAAGGGTCATCAACGCCTACAAGAGGATCGTGGAGGGGCAGCCGCTCAACGGGGACAGCGAGGGGCCTCGACCCTCGGCCGGACACAGTGAGAGCGGTGAGAGACGTCTCGTAGAGGTGCCCGCGCCTTGTTGTTGTTGATGTTGTACTTTGCCTAAATAAACGTCGGGGTATCTTGCCCATTGTGTATCGCCTCCACCCAACAGAGACCACGGACACACTGGTGGACCTCGCAGGCCTGGACACTCCGAGTCCCCCTCAGCCCGCCGCCGCCCCTCCCTTCCAGTCCCTTAATCCAGTCTCCGCCGATCTCTCTGCGTCCCCCATCCCCGTCCTGCCTCCTCCGCCCAAACGCCTGGCCGGCTGCGACGGCAGCCAGAGCGGCAGCCCGAGTCGCCCTCCCGTGGACAAGGCCTGCACTGCATTCTCACTCCTCGACGACGAGCTGCTGTGTCTCGGTACCGTATCCGCCACCAGGACATGCCGAGTTAAAGGAAGAGTTTGAATTTTTTTGGGGTGACAAGCTTGTCTCACGTCTCTCTGACAAAATCCGCCCGCCAGCATTTTAAAGCTGAAGATTTGATATTATGTTTGTTTTTAATCCGGATAAATAGCTTCCGCTACTGTCCACTGGTTCCCCCGGCAATGGCTGTCAGCAAAATAATGGTCCAGCATACGCTGTGTACATGGCGATGGTCTATTATTTATTGAAACAATTTGCTATAGACAACCATCTCTACAGAGCATAAAAGCCAATGTCAACTTTCTCTTTCTCTGGCCAAACGATTAGTTTAATGTAAAGAGATGTGAGAGAACTGAAAAGAAAACCGTAACTCTCAAAAGAAAAAACATAACGGAATCAAAGATAAAGGGTTTCCTCTCTTTTCTTTTCTTCCAGGACTCAACGACCCCCCTGCCTCTATGGGCGGCCAATCAAAACCCAAGCTGCATGAGTTGTCCAATCACTGGACGTCCTTACAGGTACGTCCAACGCGGTGATCCGAACCCCAGCGTGCCGGTTTGCATGTAACAGGAGAAGGTGTCGATCAACTGTTGCCTCCTCATCTCCTCTGCAGGCTGCAGGCGTGGACGTGTTTGGCAGCGTCGCCCGTTCAGGCCCAGTTGTTCCGACAGCTGCGCCTGCAGCGGAACCGGCTGCTGCCACACACAGTCTCCAGGACCTCCAAGACCTGGCCATGATGGGCTTTTCTGATCACAAGAGGTACTGGGCGATCCACAGCCTCTCCGTTGGTGCTCTCTAACAATTTGACCGACTTGATGACATTTTGACTCGATAAAGGGATTCATTTGTTTATTTGAAAAGTTGATCCTTTGTCTATAAAATGTGCTTCTCAGCTCGTCCATCCAGAAGGCGGGCGGAGGGAGCGGCTTTGGGCTGCCTGCAGCAGCCGCCGCTCCCCTCGTGCACGGCCACGGTTCTCCCTCCTCGCCCTCCTTCCTCCGCGGGGCGATTCCCGCCTCCCCGGCTCTGTCCCACGCCAAGGCCCAGAGCCTGGGCTCCGCCCCGGGCAGCCCGCTCTTCCGCTCGCTGTCCCCCTGCGACCTCCCCCTGCAGGGCAGCCCGGCCAGAGCCACGGACTCCCTGAGCACCGTGCACGTCCCCCTGGAGGCCATCAGACCGAGTAACGGCGTGGGGTGGGGTTAGAGGGGGGGGGTAGGGGGGGGGGGTCGGCTTGTTAACGGCCGGATGATTTTGGATGACTGACGTGCCCTTTCCCCCCCTCAGGTAAAGTGCTGCCCGTGACGGCCTACGACAAAGACGGCGTTCGCATGCTCCTCAACTTCGCATCGGACTGCCCCCCCGGCCGGCCCGACGTGTTGGTGCTGGTGGTGTCCATGCACAATACGGCACCGCTGCTCGTTCACAACGTGGTGCTGCAGGCCGCCGTGCCGAAGGTAGAGACGCGCGTTCGTTCCCCTTTCGCGGCCGCCTTCGGCACGCCAGCGCTTGGTGGACGGCAAAAATCCTCCATTTGAATGAAGATGTGAATATTCAGACTCCTTTCATCCTCCACCAGTCAATGAAGGTGAAGCTGCAGCCTCCATCAGGAACAGAAGTGGCCCCGTTTAACCCCATCCTGCCTCCCGCCTCCATCACCCAGATCATGTTGCTGGCCAACCCGACAAAGGTAGGCGACACAACAACACTTAAGGACTTGAATACACCGCCACGTAGCTTTAATAAGGCTAAAAGATCTGTGTGTGTGTGTGTGTTTGTGTCCTTGCAGGAGAAGGTGCGTCTGCGCTATAAGTTGTCTTTCACACTAGGAGATCGTCTGTGTAACGAGGTCGGCGAGGTCGACCAGTTCCCCCCACCAGAGCTGTGGGGTCGGCTATAGAGGCGTGCCGGCCTGCTGCCGCTCAGCAGGGACACGGAGGTGTGTGTGTTTGTGTGTGTGTGTGTCTGTGTGCGCGCGAGTGTGTATGCACATTCCAGTGGGGAAATTCAGCTGACTCGACCGCACAGCTTCACTTCCTTATAGTTGTTCATTCTTCTTTTTGGGTATTGTTATTACTCGCAGTGAGAAACTAACAAATGAAACTAAAGTAATATTTATACAGTGCTTGTTTACTTTTATGCAGTTAACAAATTGGAGAGTAAGACACCCGTAGTGTTTACAAGATGGCGTTAAGATCAATATTAAAAGAGTTTCCCTGAAGAGTATTACCGATTTAATTGTGCTATAAATGATCAATATATTAGGGCAAATGGGGCTCTGAGACTTTAACAAAATTGGCATCCATTCAAAATAGTTAAGTGTACGTTTATAAACTGAATTATCATATTAGATTTAATTAAATTCCTTTTATTTTGTATATCCCAAAATCGCAAATGGTTGGTGGTTCGCTCTGCTTGTATCCTAAAAACCTCCCCCATAGTCTCCCACATAGTCCCTCCCCCATACCAGGATGGTTTGACCCAACCTGGCACACGCCCCCTGTCCTCACCTGTCAATCAACGCTGCCTTGGAAGCTCAAACGAAGGAGTTGTGGTTGAAAAGAGCCCGACCAAAGCGTTGTTTCAGTGTTTGCAGTTAAAGATGACGGCACAGCGCTGTGAATTACATCTCTGCACTGCATCACCGTAAGAAGGTGGAGAACCGCTGCATTAGACGCGATGGTGCAGCATCAGCAAAATTGCCGACTTCTAAGTTGGCAGAGCCGAAGATCCAACAGCTGAGCATTCATGTCGAGCACTTTTAGCCCACAGAAAATATACTTGAATATATCCAGAAAACGGGATTCAGCAGATGTCTTAAGATGGTGAGATAAACTGGGAAATGTGTGTTTATTGAAAAGTACTATTCATTTCAACCGTCATGACTTTTAACATGGTTAGCCGTTTATCAAATATACTTGTGATATTATTATGGATCAACAATGTTTGAGTCCAACTGTTGTATTTCATGTGATTAGTTTCTTCTAAAAAATGAATGAAAAGCGAGTGTTTGCATTTCAGTATTGAGTTAAGCAGTGAGTAATTGTTTGTTCTGTAGATATCTACCCCTACCAGTGTTAGTATCGGGAGTATTTGGGCTTATTTCCATTCAGGTATCATATTTCAGTGCATCACTGAACCTAGAAAATGTGTACTCAACAAAATCTGGTTGCTCTTAAGCAGTGGGACGGTGCTGAAAGTATTGTCCCTTAAATCAGTCCATCCAATCCTCCCGTAGGTCCGTTCTCTGGTAGCCATCAGCTCGTCAAATGGACGTACAGAAGAGATGTGCTTACTGTACATAGTGTGCAATGTGCCGTTGTTGTATGACAAGTTATGTGAACTTGTGACGTCTAGCTTTTGGGAGAGCCTTAGGTCTGTACATTCTCTATGATGGGCCATTTGTTCACTACATGGAAACAATAAAATACTTTCAATGCATGTCGGTTTGTTTTTATAAACAATGAAAAGTTTTATTATCAAATACCATATTTTGATTACTTGCACTTTATATACAAATACAAAAATGTCAAAAAGAAGAGCATCCCATTTAACGTCATCATTCACACTTCCACAGTTCCTTCTTTAATAATCGCCATGGCCAGATTCCGGGCGAGGGAGAGTCTCAGGAGCTCCACTTTGGTCAGCTCAATGTCTTCATCCTGAAATCATAAATACACTCGCATAAAAAGGGTGTCGGATTGTTGTATTACAGCTGTAGAATGAATTCACTTTACGGTCTGGATTACAAACTGAGCATCGTGGGGGAAATGTTCTCCAATTGACCTTAGTGTGGAAAACGTGTCAGCTCCACTTACCTTCATTCAAACTGACTAAATCAACCTAATGTCAAACACCGGTCAACAGCATGACTGAGGAGAAGCTTGTTCCTTGTGCAAACAATGATCATCATCTTCAGCGCGTGAGGATCTGCGTACCTGCGAGGTCGTTGAGCCGAGCGGCGAGACGTTCAGGGAGGAGGTGAGCTCTTCTAAACAGAACATCAGCTCGTGGGTTTGGTCGGCTGAGAAGATCACCTGAACATTTCAAACAAGGAAAGCCACCTTTTAGCAGAATCTAAAACTATTAGTATACTTTAGGGATTTAAATTTGTCGGGAGAATAAAAAAATTTAAAAAACATGATCCGCTCCAAGATTCGATCTTGTGACCAGTCATTTGAAAATGCATCATCAGACAAACCTCTTTCTGCTCCAGCAGCGGCAGGGCGTCGGTCAGCAGAGTCATCCAGAAGCTGCGGGGGGCGATCTTGGCCGTCATGAGGGAGAGCAGCAGCTTGGCTGCCTCGCTGAAGCGCTTCTCCCCGTACAGCTTGTGGAACTCCCGATACTTCCCTGGAAGTAATGAAAAGAGGCTCCCGTGTTTTAGGTCAACACCACCAAGCCAACGCAGAGACACAGATTATATCCCTACGGTGAAGTCACCTTTCACCTGCAGTCTTATTTACAACTGATGTGCTTTTACTGAACAAGTGTCTCCAGAGATCACTGATGCGCTTCGAAAGCAGACGTTGGTTTTTACTGAGACAAACTGTTGCTGTAAAAAGGAAAACGAAGGACGAACGTCCCCTCACTTGAGGAGTGACTATAACTTGCGAGTCAAAGGATAAGCGGCGCTTCAAAATGCTGTTTACGTTGCTTGTTCATACCAAGGAAAGTGAGCCTGTCGCTGAGCAGCATTGCTGGACCCAAGTTGTCGATCAGGTCCAAATCAGAGAAGGTGCCTCTGGTGCAGTAATCTTGTAGAAACCTCACACACAAATTGGAAAGAAAACAACCTCAAATGCTTTTAGAAGAAGACCAGCAGGCTGCAAATGGTTTACTCGGCCTCGACAATATACATATATCTGACAGACAAAGCTTTTAGTTGTCATTGGGGTAGATCAACTCCATAAATATCTCAACTTTAAATTTGAGGCAGTGTTGCATGTATCAGACTATGCCAGTTGTCCAGAGTACCAACCTCTCTGAAATGAGCGTGGCAAATGCAGCGTCTTTGGCCCTGATGCTCCAGGAGAGAGCAGAGCCCAGCCTGTTATTCCGCAGGGCCCGCATAGCCATGATCTTACAGATACTGCGCACTGAATGAGGAACAGACATGAACGCTTTGGAATAAACAAACAGCTCTACAATCGTCTGCGTTCGGGTAAGACAGGCGGGTATTGTGAAGGAAGTGCCACCTTGCTCCGACATCTGCCTCTGGTCGCAGATCCTGAGCACCTTGAGGGCTTTGCGCTCGGTGTCTAAAGGAACCCGCTCGATCTGCAGCTCCAGGTAGACGTGGCCAAACTCCGGGCAGTGGTCAAAGTAGTCGACTGCCAACTGCCACAGACTGCACACAAACACCACAGGAAAACAAAACATGTTTTCATTTTTTTGACTTAATCCAAGTAATGTGTATTCCGTCCTTTTGTACATCTAAAGCTTTCAATGAACATTTAATACACTACTTAATTTCCCTACCACGAGGATAATGTGCACAATTCACCAACCGTACCTGTGATGAGTAAAGAGACCAGAAGCATATTCTAATAGGAGGAACTCTCTCAAATTGGAGCCGAAGCTGAAAAGACACACATGAACGGCATTGTAGATGTTAGAGGAATAACTGCAACCTAGTTGTCTCCAGATTAAAAAAAGAGTGTGTGTGTAGAAACGGAGGGCTTACTGCAGGTTGTGAGACTGGAGGAGTTTGCAGTGATCCAACAGATCCGTCAAATGGGCCACAAACCACCAGTTGTTGAGCGCAATGCTGAAGGAGATGTGCGGTGGACAAATTAGCCAATAGTTCAAGTTTAAAACATGAATGTAGCTTGTATTGTATGTACTTATATGTATAGACGGATGTAATTCTGCATGGTACCTGCAGTCCTTGATGACCTGATGAATGTCAAACTCAAAAGCAGCCAGCAAAATGTTGTCCAAAGGCTCTGGAACGCTCCTCGAGTCCAGAAACATCGTCAGGCATGACTGCGGCGCGCACACAGACACAAACACAAGTAAGTAACAGGCGTGCAGTGGGAGTACATTTAAAAGGACGAGTGGTGCAGCAGGAGTTGGTGTAGAGTACCTGTGCATAGTAATGCAACTCGGTGGGTTTGACTGTGGGGTGGCTGAAGAGCAGCCTAGTGACCAAGAAGTGGTACCAGGTGCTCAGTTGCTCCTTGTGCTCCAGCAGCGTGTCTTCGTCCCCTGCTAGGATCTAAAATGACGCCCAAAAGCACAGCAGGAAAAAAGGCGTTGGATTAATCGGACCGATGTTAAGAATATACATCTTTAACATGACTTGCTATTCTCACACTGTAATTAGAAATATTATTTGTATAAAAACGAGTGCTCTGACCTTGCAGATGATCTCCAGCTGTCCATTGCTGGCAAACGAGTTGTCCTGCAGGCAGCGGTTCACCTCATCATGCCAGTGTCTCCACTTCACGTCAAACTCTGTCAGCGTCTGATTGCCACCAGGCTAATGGTCAGAGTAAATCAAAGAGTTTGAATAATGCAAAAATCACCCGTAGCAATGCAAAGGTTTAGAGCTTTAAATGTCAGTAACAGTTTACTGGTATTACGTTACGTTAAGAATATAAAATAAAAGCAGATATCCTCGTGCCTAGGCAGACGGCCACCAATCCACGAGAGGACCTAATGAAAGACGAGCTTACATTGTAGAAGGGCATCCTGCTGAGCAAAGTGTCAATCAGCTTGTACATGCTCCTAGCAGCAGGCTGCAGGGCGGCCTGCTTCACCAGCATCTGTCTGGCTTCTTCCAACCTGCCCTGCAGCACATAACTCACCACCTGCACAACACAGAGACGAAACGGAACGGAACTCTCACCCTCAAAACCAGCGTCAGGTCTGCAGACGGCTTGTACAGTTTCACATACATAAACGTCAGTGTGTTTGCGCTGCACCCACCACGTCCCAGTAGTCATGGTGCTCAGCCGGGCTCTCACTCTGCAGCACTTCTCTGGCCTTCTCATCCACGTCAGCCTTGTGTAACCTTACCCAGTCTAAGAGGTGGAGCAACAGGGAACCCGCTGAGAACACACACAGACACACACACGTTACAAAATGTGTTGCACAGACACAAAAGCGGATCAACAACAAGCACACAGTCAAACTCTAACCAGGAGCAGCATCAATGAAGAGCACTTCACACAGATTCCAGATCAGTTCTATGGCCAACAGAATAGAAACCTGTAACACCAAAACAGGGCTGAGGTTAGGATCGTTTCAATGAAAACAAAATAGATATTCATTCCTCTGCTTTAGCACTTTACTACTGCGCCAGAGGACTTTATACAGTTTATAAATCAAACAATTACGTGATACTATATTGTCACAACACAATTCAACTGATTACGATCAATGTATTACATGGCAATAATATGTTCTTTTGAATTACTGCCTAGCACAGATTGCATCCTGCGTGTGCGTTATGTCTACATCTCACATAAGGATGAAACGTCTCAGTACATGCCTGGTTTCCATATTGCGTGGCTACCCCTGCGTCTTTTGTAGAAACTGCAGAAAAGAGAAAAACTTGAATTTCATTATTCACAATAAAAACTAAAACATTTAAATGATATTTTTACAAATCTGACCTGCAACTTGCTGAAGCTCCTCCATACAAGCTCGTATCACAGATCTGTAATTTTTACTGATGCTGACAAATCTAAGGAGCAGAATAGAGACAAATCACTGTATTTGATCTTTTCTGCAGGTGCTTTTTCTGCTTTTAAAATAAAGGTTTATGTGAAAATCAAAATGAAGTGACATGCACAGAAACAGAGCAATCGCGTTACTGGGGTTTTTTGTTCTTGCTGGGAAGATCCTCTCTAATTGTCTGCAGGCCAACGAAGATGTGATGCGACTCATTAAAGAGTTTGCGTAAAATTGGGGAATATATATCCTCATCTTTCCTGACTTCGTGGATGAATGGACGGCCCGATCCTTTAGCATCTGAAATGAAAGGACAGATGGCTTAACAGCGGGGCATTAGGGGAGAGGGAAAACATGGAGAGGGGCTCGTATCAATATCTACACAGACCTGAGGCTTTGTAGAGGGTCTCATACACAAGGATGTCACCTGGACCCCATGCAAATCCCAAATGCTTCCCATCACTGCATGCAGGAATATTCTGCAATTAAAAAAAAGAGACTTTGATCACTTAAATAGCAAATCATACTGTGCTGTAAAACTCCTGGCATGACTGCAACTTTGTTGAAAATTGAATCAAGTCATAAAGGCATAATGAAATGGATACGTTTACATTTCATTATCATACATCATACTTTTTTTTGCGGCTTTAAAGCAGTCAAGCTAAATGTACTGAAAGTCTACTCATAATTAAAATGGATTCAACGTTAATTATCAAAATGATTAAGTGAAGACTTTCCGACTAACGTAAGCATTCATTATTCTTCCATTATTGCATTACATGTATTCCTTCTTACTTATATAAAATACGTGTGTGTTTCTGTTATTAACGTTAATCTGGAATGTGTTTGACACGCTTTGTGGGACTTGATTTGACTTTCAGTGATGTTGCGATGCGGTTAGCTAGTTAGCAACGCTATTCACTGGGCGAAAAGAGAGAAAGTTAAACTCCAGCGTCTACTTACTGTGACTGCCGGCTCAACGTCTACCTCCTCCATCAGAGAACAATGTTAGTGACCAGATAAAGTATGAATGACCAACTATTCGGCTCCAAACACTTCACCACATGAACTACAGCTCCAGCGCTGGTTACGCGCCTCACTCATTCATTGGAAGGACCTCACGGCGCGTTAATGATGACGTCACTAAAGGACGGTCAATTCTTCTGCCTGCACAGGGTTTTTTTTTGTTACATCTGCTTTGCATGGGTCTTTATGTGGTTTGTCACAACCGTGGACACTGCGTAGGACATATGTGATATAAATTAACAAAAAAAATAACAATATCTGATCAAAGCTCTGTAAGACTGGGTTCACATACAAGATAATTCAAGAATTCTTAAAATATGTTCTGTTATCCACGAACGAACAAATACATGTTTTACTACATTACGAATCACGATTTTATTTGATTTATATGCAAACGCACACATTCTTATATTGGAGGGAAAAACAAAATGGCCACTGGCAATAATAGAGTTAAAAAAAAATGATTTGCGCGTTCACGTGGCCCTGTTACGCGCATTGGTACTCTGCCGCCCACGCTCAGACTGGCTTTCCTCCTCGTGACTACCCGTAGCCATTCAACGACCGGCATTGCGGACGTGCACTACCACGTGACCGCGCACGCATGATTCGAATATTTTATACGGGAACGAGTACGTGCGCGCACCCGTATTCTTTGTGTGGAAGCGTAGAGAAGCGCCAAAAGAGTGACCATGGCTGATGAAAAACCAAAAGTGAGTAGCTTCAAATTACATCAAAAATATTATTTACCTGTTTCAAAAAAGCTAATAGAAAATATTCTGCATGTTCTGTTTTACATTGATAAAGTTGAGAGCTAACGTGAAAGTACTACTACTGGCAATACGTACTTTGATGGACCGGAAGGTTTGTGCACGCGCATTCACAGGCGCGCATATGGCTTTCTGCTCTATCGCACCGATCTCTTATTTGCATGTGCGCGACGATGAGAGCGAGAGAGACAGACAGACAGACAGAGAGAGACAGAGAATGTCTTGTATGACGACGAGAGCTTGCGTGTTAATGTTCATGTTGGGTGGGTTTTTTTTTCTCTATTTAATGCTGCTTTCCATTTCTCCTTCTCCACATCTCAGATGGAAATGTGGCCCTTTTTAGTCCACTCCATTTATTTCATCCATTAATTGCAGATTCATATTATAAATATGAAATACAAATGAACTAAGTTATATGTCATGTTATGAATTTGGTTTCACAGCAGTAAATAAAGTGGTTACCACGATCTGCACCTTTTCAAGACTGCTAGTGATGAACACAATAATGCACCAATAATGGTACTCATTTAAGGTCAACGTCCATTCTTTGTCCAATGCTGTTTATATTGTACCTAAATAACATGTCTATTCCTAATCAAAACTTTTTTTGCCGATGATTATGACAATGATGATGACAATTTTGTATGCCACAGACTCCACCTCGGCCTAGGCCCAGACTCCTTATCAATCTGCCTTTATTTTATTATCACCAGCAATGAAAGACTAGTTTTAGAATGTAACAAGTATATGTATTCTTCACTTCTACCTATGACAATGGCTTTACTGCCATTAAACATGTACGTGACACTCACATTGCCTTTGTGTAGACGGCAGGTCTTTTATTCATTATTCATAGTCAACGTTGGATTTCAAAAAAGATTTTCAATTATTACTACTTTTACTAATTTAAAAATCTGAATATGTTTTCCACCGCTGCCTGCTGTGCCCAATGCATTTTTGGGGAAAATGTGCCCCAGGACAGATTTTATAGTATACTTAAATGTTTTATGGAAATGTACAAACTGTTAAAATAACTACTACATCACGTTGATGCATACAATTCTGTTTATATACAATTTTCTTTATATTTGCAACATTGGCACCGGTTTGTACGTCAACGTTAGTAGACGGATAGCTGCCTGGCAAGAAAGTTTGAGTCAACCCTGGTTCTCAAAGCTCTATTGTCTCACAGTATAAATGTAATCATGCTGCACTCGATGACTTGTTGCACCTGTTAACCTGTTGCTGTTTATTGAACCTGTCAACCTAACGACTAACAGAAGATGATCTAACAGTGCCGCCCCAGGGGAAAAAATATAATGTTAGTGGAGAGAAATACGCAGTCTGTGAAACTCTAAACCAGAAATCTTGCATATATGCAAATCTGCATATTTTTTGCAAGCCAATCATATTTCGTTGATGAAAAATCTGACTCCTCAACTCTGGATCGCTGCGTGGCTGTTTTAACAGTTTTTGTTCTCTTCTCTCTGACAATCAGGAATCGGTCAAGACGGAAAGCAACGAGCACATAAACCTGAAGGTAGCGGGTCAGGATGGATCCATAGTGCAGTTCAAGATCAAAAGACACACGCCGCTCATCAAACTCATGAAGGCCTACTGCGATAGACAGGTGGGTGGGGCTCGACTTCTGCACACAACAACTTCTACAACATGGGGCCAATTGGTGTTCTGTGGTTTGGACTCTGTTGTTTAAGATCTTAAATGAACGTTAGCCTTAATATTGACCCTCCTGTGTGTGCTTGTTGTGATATTTAGCTTTGCATCAGCCGCTATGGAAAATGTTACATAACGTCCAGCCCCTTTCCTTTCGTTATTAAGCCGTTTGGCTTCAAGGTATTTTTGTCAACCACCACTTGATTAAACGAGTCATTTTGAGTTAAAAAACTAAACACGTTGCCCACGTTGTTTGGGAACAGTCCTCACTCGCTTTGTCATCTTTTTTGTAATGAAAATGTGCAGCACTCGTATTGTTACTCACACCCGCTTTAAGAAAGACATCTACTTGGTTAAACATTTAGAATATGTCGGGTCCACGGCATCTACAGGCTCTCCTGCAGGTTCTCAACAAAACTCCTGCTGTACAACTCGCACAACTACATGAAATCTGGCCATTATTCAAGTTATTAAGCTTATCCATTTATGGCATTAACATGTCTTCCATTTAAAGGATGAGAGGAAGAGAGGAATGTTTTGGGTGAACTGTAGTGCGGTGCATCTGCTGTAGACTGAGTGGAGCAGGGCTTAGGAGAGCTTTGTTGCTTAGTTATGCTGCCTTCTCTTCATATGGGAGTCATTATTTGCTTCATGGTGCAAAGCAACCTCCTGGAAGTATGCACATGTTTAATCTTGTTTGAAGACACAAATGGCTGGCGTTCTAAACAGCGCCGCGCTAACCTCAAGCAAACCGGTTGCTATGTCTGGGCAATTCACAAGTGACACAAAGGCTTAAGTTGGCAGATGTTTAGGTCAGAGTCGGGATCATGATTAGAGAAATCACGGTTTGGTCCGACAGACAAGTCGCATACAACATCTCTTGCAGTCTGCTGAAAGGTCAAAACTGAAATGAAAGCCCAAAGAGACTCTCTAAAGAGCCATTCATCATAGCCATCTTCATAGTCCTCAAAGAGACATTGTTCATGGTTTATTGGCTACGAGCCAATTCAAGCTCTATGACGTGCAGTCCGGGCTACGGAGCCGATGCAAAACTTCTCTCGATGTATAAACACTGCCCACCGCTCCCTCATGGCTCATTTTAAAACTACAAGAAGCAGATGTTCTTCAATGTTATTTTATTTCTGTTTAACTGGAGACAATATAGCAATATACGTCTATTTTCTCCAAACATCAGCGGTAAACGTAATGAAAAGCTCTGCTTGGGCTGAATGCATGCATGCAAGGAACTATAAATACAATTACAGTGAAACATCAGGTTCCTCCTGTTTAGGTGTCAAAGTGTCCCCAAGTGAACCTCAAGTTGCTTGCTGGGAAATATGCCAAATTATGATTACTCTTTTTTTTCTAAATGTAACGCACTATACACAGATAATGATGTATTGTTGGCAGAAGTCATGATAGTATATTGCTTACGAATGGGCGTGCCAACCCACCACTTAGCTTCAAGTTCATTACTGTTAAAGAGTTCACTTCACTTGTACAATCTTTGTAAAATATTGCTTTTCTAAAAACATATAATACACAGCAGCTGGCATGAGAATCACTCACCATGTTGTTTCCTTTGAACATGTGTTGTTCTTTTATCAACCATCCTTAATTCCCTTTGTTGGAATGTTGAAAGACTTGGTTAAAGTCACCCGATCAGCACTGTCTGTTTTACAAAAGGAATGGGAATAACGAGAGTCTTTTATTTATACATCAATCGTTTGATGTGTTTGTCTCTCCAGGGACTTTCAATGAGGCAAATCAGGTTCAGATTTGATGGGCAGCCAGTAAATGAGACAGATACACCATCTCAGGTAAGTATTATGCTTTGAGACAGTGACTTTATACACGAAACATGCTGTATCATTTATTCACGGGGAAGTTTTATATGATATTATATCATACCTTGAGTATCCACAAATGTCATGGTATGGCATTTTTTTGCAAAGCTGTGCAAGCCGGGCTTAATGTTTTAATGGTAGCATTTCTCCCCCTATGCAAACAGAAAGTAGTCTTGAATAGAGCCTGACCTCGGCCATGAGGCTCATAGTACATCCACATCTCAACACAACATGAGCCCGTCCCCTGGCTCCCAATTCTCAATAAAGCCAATTTATCTTGCAAAATAAATACACATGATGCGGACCAACTGGAAATGAAAAAGATTTCTACAGAAAATCATGTTCATTTAACTCTGTTCCTCTTCACAGTTGGAAATGGAAGATGAAGATACAATTGACGTTTTTCAACAACAGACTGGAGGACTCGTTTAATCAACCGCATGCTTTGCTATTTTCCTTTCTAAACACCATCAAACTGCGCGGCCTGTGATAAACAGTGGGCCGCTTCTTCTTGTCTCAACAGATTTCTGTGCAGAAGAGTTGGTCCTTTCTCTGCACCACACACACACACACACACACACACAACTGCTGTATAGTATTTTCACCCTAGTTGCTGTTCTATTTTTTGTACATAAACCATTTTGTGGTCTAAGCTTGGTAAGTGTCCGGAATATTGTTTTTTAAAATGCATTTTAATCTCTTGGGGAACGGTGTACCCAGTTTGGGAATGGGGCTACGTTGTCATTTGGTTTTTGTTAGAAGAATGTTTGATTTTATAAATGTTTATGAAGTAGAAGATGTATAAAGAAATGTTTCATTAATAGTTTGACAGAGTCTGGAAAGCCTGAAGTGATGTTGGGCTATTTTACTTCACTTTGTTTATTTGGGATTCCTCAAATTCCTCAAAAGTTAGTAAAAGCGAACATCTCGTTTGCATATTTAAACTGAAATATCAGAAAATGTTTAACCAAATTCACCTGTATTGTCTTTAAACTGTAAGGAATGTTACAATACATGTCTTGAAAGGCAGTCTTCTTTTAAATTCGTTTTTTTCTCATAAAGTGAACCATAAATCTCCACCAGAGGATCACATACTGACCTCAAAGTTGCCACTTCCATTCCTATTGGTTTTCAACACAGGGGTTTGTTCACATATCCTTCATAGCCGGATTTATACAACATTTTGTTCCTAAAAACAATGTACGTTTGTGATGACTGGATTTTAAGATTTATAGAGAGATGCAAAGGGATATCAAAATCTCCCTTTGTAAAAACCTTGAACTCTAACATATAACAAATAAAACTATTTTTTTTTATCCAATGTTCAAACTTCTCTCCTGGAAATGCAAGCAAATTATTAGATATTTACGAAGATACTGCCTCATTTGCATATAAAAAATGAATGTTGTGCAGAATTTGTAATACAAAGAAATGATTGCCTTAATATAAATAATCAACTGTTTCCTGATATTAGTCACACGTTTTTGTCGTATTAACATGGGGTTTCTCCCCTTTAAGGCATATTTGTATCGTCCATTCAGATGCTTATTAAAATAAAGCTATTGTCTTTTCGAATCTTCCACTAATGTTGTCGTTCCAATGTGGTTGCTGCATCCTCTGCTGGGCAGAAACGCATAAAAATATATGATAAATGTATAAGACAGACAAGCTCAGCCCACATGACGCAGGATTGTTGACCCAGGATCTTCCATATAGCCTGTCAAAGATCAGAGCTTTTCTTTACCCGTACATTGCAGTTTGACATAATTAGCTGAGTTTTACAATCAATACTAATAGATTAGTTCAAAAGCCCTCGGGGGATGTAGACTCTGTTGTCTGATGGCAGACACGAGGCCGAGAACCTGCCACCAACAAGAAGAGGTGATGGCAGAGGTTCTGTCCAATGAGAGACGAGTTCTGTTATGCTCTATCCAATCAGAGCGGGTGTAACGCCAGTGGGCTGGGTCTTCCTGGGCTGGCACCGCAGAACCAGGCGATCTGGTCGTCGTTATGCTTTTCAGTGTCGGGTGGAGTCTACATCCCGTCGCTGCTCTGCGGGGAAGGAGGAGGACTGCCGTTTTTTTCTCCGTAGTTTCTCGTTGACTATTACTTGCTCCCAAGGCGTTTACATACGATGACTACGACAACCACCTATAAAGGAATGGAACCGGGTTCTAAAAGCAGTTCCAGGTAAAACAAATATGAAAAGAAAGAGCTGAACGCCTTTCTGCGGAAGAACAAAAGAAGGGTGATGCGGACGAGCCCCGCAGCTAGCAAACGCCTCTTCGCTGCGTCCGCCCAACGGCCGCCCAACGGCCGCACTGGCGCCTGACGTTGGCCCGCCGGTCTGCCGCGTTTAGCGAAACCGTCGCAGAGTCGCGCTAATTACGTTAATCTTATTGCCCGACGGGTGCACCGCGAAGCTGTTTTAGCTACGCCCAGTTAGCCTGTCTGGGGCTTTTGTAGAACTGCGTAAACTAGACACGCGGGCTGGAGAGGAGGGGAGACACGGCGAAAGCTGCCGTTACCCGACCGTAACCCGGCTGCTTTTAACTAATAACTTAATATGCTGTTCGAGTCTCAGCTCTTGCGGGGAAATGTGCTTTTCTTCGTCGCTGGATGATAATGAAGCCAGTCTGCTAACTCTGGATTGCTATAGCAGGTTTTTTTTTTCAATAGAAGTTAAAATGAAAGTGTAACGTTTTAAAGCCGAGAGTCTCCATAAAAATGATTTAGATAGCGGAAAGAATCGTAGACCAGACGCTTCATATGTCATGGCTCATTGTTGGATTGGGCGAATGAAAGTTCGGGAGAAACTTGGATGTGCTCCATGTGTAGTTTATCCACACGTCTCATATGTGTGTTAACGTTAAATATGTTCACCTTGTGAGGGCCACTCATCGCCCAGGAACGCAGCCTCGGGTCTCCAGTAAGTGATGCCTCTCGCCTGGATGCACTTCGGCCCGCTTTTAGCAGTGAAAACCATGCCGTCTCGATGACTCGTCAGAATTAAAGCCCGTACATCCACATTGTTTGAGTAGAACTATTATTATTATTATTAGTCTTTTGCTCCTCAGTCGGTCGCGAAGCGTTTTGAAGTCGCCCGCTGTGGTTTCGGGTGATGTGGGCCCTTGGGTGGGGGCTTTGCGCTAGCTAAGCCTGTAAATCTTCCCTTGGCTCTTTCCTATTCCTCCTTAAAACCCCTTTTCTCCTTTTTTTCTTTTTTTTCTTTTTGCGAGTCGCTGGTCACTTCCGATGCTCGCTGACCTCCAAAGGGATCCGTGCGGCGGCTAGCTGGGAGAGAATTAGGCTAAGAATCTTGGTAGGCCATCAAAAGCCTCCCAGTCTTCCTTATCAGACAGCCCACCTCTGGGCTTTTGAGCTTAGCCACATCTGCCTTAGCTCCGCCGGCCCGATGCCCCCCCCTCCGCCCTCTAAACGTTAGTGCCATTTCGTTGATATTATTTGCAGTTTCATTCTAGGGTGGGGTCCGCTGCCAGGCACCCCCCCCCCCCCCCCCCCCCCCCCCCCCCAATCCCCTCATCGCAATCCATGTGGAAAGCATGAGCTCATCTTTGTTGGCCAGGAGGTGAAGTCTGGTTTAGGTATTAATGTCACAGTCCAACGAGAGTGTGTGTGTGTACGGGAATTGATTTTATTCTCTAATGAAAAATGCACACCAATGCAGTTGCTTTCTTTGTTGCTTCGAAAGCCCAGTAGGTTGTCTTTTTTTTTTTTTTTCTTCTTTTTTCTTTTTTTTGGGACTCCCATCTGCCCTCCCCTGCCCCTCGACAGCTGCTCGGCGTGTCAGCTGGTGGCTTCGGGGACAGGAGAGGAGTGTTTGCTGGTATAAAGAGGGAGGGGTCGGGCAAGGGGGCTCCGCAAACCCACCAGTTTCCGTCGTCCACCCCGGCGGTCCTTCAGCACTGCGAGGAAAAGGCAGTTTCCTCACCCCTTATCGGGTCCCTTTTGTGTTCCGCTCGTGGTGGTAGGAATGCCGGTGGACGGTGCGCTCTGTTGGCCACGCCGTTCCATCTATGCTGTTCTAGAACAGTCTATATGCATTAGCCGGGACACATCAGACATGTCACCTCTACTGCGTGATGTCGACCCAGAAGGGGCATCACGTTTGATTTACTTGTTAAATTATGACATTGCAGTGCAACCAGGAACCGCCCGCCACAACGCTTCCGTGTCACTGCAAAGGAATCTGCAGCGAGGAGAGTCAGCGGCCAGCCAGCTCCCCTCTTTGATTATATGTGACTGGAGTCAGCTGCAGGGCAGAATAGTCTGTCTGACAGCGGGGGCTTAGAGAGCGCAGAACTTGCTGGTAGCCTGTGTGTTCCTGTGTGTCTGGCATGTTTATGAAATGATTTGGGTGGTGTCAGGAGAAAACTGCAAGACGCTCGAGGCATCCTGATGTTCTATTTGACTATTGATTTTTTTTTTTCTTCCAGCTTGTGGCTTGTGACATGGAGGCCTTGGGTTTTAGTTTGTCCTAAATAGTGGGGGATGGTGGTACAATGTCAATTAAATTTATATTATTATCACTTCTTTGTTGCTCTGTAGGGTACTACGGCCGCCCGGCGGGGCTTCCAGCATCTCTTTTGGCGCAGACGACAACTCAACTCCCCGCAAGGACAAGATGGTCTCCAACATCTTTGCAGAACCTGAAGATCCCCATGCTCATCGGAGGAACAATCCACCCAGTAACTCAGTCTAAGATCCCTTTAACCCCATCTTGATTAAGTTTCAATAGTGTTTAGATTTACAAGATGACTAACAGTTGTTTGAGTTTGGCCCCAGGAATAAATCCAAGGACTTAATTCTTCTAATCTGAGTTTGGAAAAGATGCAAACTCCAAGTATTTTTCCATATGGGCTGTGAAATGGCCAATAACTGTGGAGCACTGGAATAAGCGTAATTTGAAGCTAGGCTTTGTCGGATGGGGATGAGGATCAGCCCTTAACGGAAAGAAATGGGTCAGTTTAAAAATGTGTCAATTGGTGAAATGTGTGGCCTTTTATAGACACAAAGGCCTTATTTTATTTCGGGTACATGAGAAGAGGCGGACGGATGCTGCAATGGGTGACAAAAAAACCTGTCAATGGCGACTTAACTGATGTATAAAATGTCACATCACTGGGCATGATTGAAAAATGAACATAGTCTGGACACTTTGCAAACGGCGGGTTGATAGTCGCCTAGGTAACGCTTTTAGCTAAGTATGCATTATCCTTATTGAATGGAATCAAGGATTGGAATATGTGGCCGCCTACAGTCGGTGTGGAGAAATCCCCTCAGTACTTTGATTCCATTTCTGCTAAAGACTGAAGTTACTCACAAGCCAGTGGTCACATGTCTCCACACTGGTCACTCTGTGGGAAACTGTTTACATGGTGTCTCATGTGCTCTGGGTGTTTGGACAATGAAGACTTCACCCTAAAATCATTAGTTCAGCCTCTGACCTTTAATGGACAGCAGCTGCTGACGGTAACGGTCTCTTCCTGCTCGCATTGTTTCATTTGGGTCTAGGTCGAGTTCATGGGAGCCTTCTCATAGAATTTCCACTTTAACGGATACAACTGGATGATGGTGATTTGTTTCTGGCGGAATGTGTACGCTTTATTACTATAACAGGTTTTGTAAGCATTGTGCAATCTGTCTGGCCACCCTGTGAACTCTATGAACTATGAAGACTGTCCTGCAGCATTTCAACGCGACACAGCTGTTAGTGTAGTCTTTTTATGAGGATTACAAAACAACTTAACACCGCAAGGACGATGCTTTTTAGAATTTTATCTGAAAAACCACAAGGGCCTCCTCGAGGGCCACATACAGAAAAATATACGAAGGACTGGGCCACTCACTAGATGTGAGGCATACTGCCTTACTTGTAATGCACTAATACTGGAAAAAATAAATCAAATGCAGGTAGATTAAGTTTGATATTGATTGATGAAAAAAAGCCTCCGTCAAAGCTCTCCATTAGTAGGTTTTATTTTTTACAAAAAGGTTGGCAGGTAATTCTCTCAGTGAGCCTTAGATTGGTTCTTCAGAGACAAGCAGAGAAACGGGGGTTGTGGATAGTTCCTCCTTATTACACAAATAAATGATTGGGATTGTTAACACATTGTTTGTTTAAAAATTGTCATCGACTTGAATTGACTGAATTTATTAAGTAATTGGTCTCAGTGTGCTTTTGTTCAGCGTTAACACAGAAAATGTCAACAGACTCATCATCGTTTTGCGTGGCGTCTCATCAAAGGTCGATCCAAGCTCGGGTGGAAGTCACGAAGGGATAGAAGCTGATTCTGACCCTTCAAAGAATCATCACACTGTATTTTGTTCAGTTCTAATTGCAGACTCTCCCCAACTTCTGCATCGAGTGAAAACGGAGGCGCAAACTGTGATTTCCTTCTAAAATGACAAAAATGATACAATATTTTTAGACTTTGATGCGGGCCAATTTCAAAATGGATGGCGGGCCGCAGTTGGCCTGCTGTATCAACAAGTGTCATTTTTGTGATTTGACTCTGTAATGCAACCCTTATCTGGAGAAAAGCTAATTCTTGAAGTTTGTTAGGGTTTTAAATCAAATCTTCTGAAGAGCGTTAAGTTGTCAGTTCCACTGTAGGAATGTGCTGATATTATGTTCATGCGGACATATAAGCCTAGTGTTAGCCAGAGCCTTTGGCAGGTTGCTTGTCAGGATTTGAGGGTTTTCGGAAACCAAAGCTGCTGGTTTGCTCAAGGGTCGTCAGCGACGTGCCGCCCGAGGATTTGGTGGCTGTTGCCGCCTTCAACCTCGTTTGTCCAACGAAGTTAGCGTCAACATGCATTTATGTCTCTGACCCAGGGGATGTATGAGGCTAAGTGGAAGGATGTGTGTTGCAGCGACGATAACTTGATGCATCCCCGTCCAGCCAGTGAACTCGGCTCAATTGTCTGCCGTTTACTGCTCAGAGGATTGATCCGACTCAAATGTAGAGCCAGGGATGAAGGAGGTCTTGTTGAGCAACCGAGGCTCTCAACAGTGCTGATTCACTTCAGTCCATTAACAACAATGGCCAGTCCCTTGCTTCTTCGGCGGCCGTTGTTTCCCCCCATGACAAAGACAGTCTGTCCCCTGCGGGCTGGAGCCGGGCTTCAATGGTCCACCATGTGCCAAACGCCGGGGGTTTTAATGCTCTTTCTGCTAAAGGAGTATACAGGCGCTACGGGGTTATGTGAGTTTTGGCGAGCGTGTTGTCCCCCTGGAAGTGTTCCACTAGGTTTCTGGGTCCGTTGCAGATGCCCAAGCGGCTTTGGTGATGTTCGCTGTTGCCCTCTGATCAGTCTTTTAATTGGTTTGTCGCTCTATCTCTTTCCTTCCCAGCCGGGGAAGCAGCAGGAACCCTGTGCGGGGAGCCGTCCGCCCCGCTGAGGCGATGCCAGCAGCCTCTCCTCTTCCCCAAGAACCCTGAGCCGGAACTGACCACCATCCACAACTCGGGGGCCGCCATGGTGTGGAACCAGAGACGAGAGGTACCGCTGTTTCCAAAACATAGCCGCAGCCGAGGTGTAGGGGCGGGCGGAAAAGGACACAGTCGTAGATAAAGTGGGATTCTAAACAGTTCAGTGGAGAATTCATGGGGGATGGATGGTTTAATCCGTCCATTTGAAAACCAGCCAGGATGTTGTCTGATCGATGTGTTTTGTAATCCCTGGGGAGGTTAAATTTTTCAGCTGGGAATGTGCTGCTCTTCACTTCCTGACTGGTAGGATTTTCTAATTTGAATCCTTTTTAGGGAGGTACGGAATGTTACTGGTGATAATGAGCGCTAATGGTAACAGAGACACTATTCACTTGTGTTATGATGCGTTCATGCTGACTTCAGTAACAATGAATATTGTGGTATAATCCCTAGGTGATACAAAATATTTGTTTGCTTTGTACAACAAGTACAGCTAAGACAAAGATTATTTTTATTAAAAATACAGGAGTTTTCCCCAAATCATTTTAATTGTGTGTTTTATGATGGTAAACACAGGAAAATAACAGTAACAGGAGGAAATTTACATTTTTTGATGGTTTACCCTTGGGGTCAAGTCTTGTATACAAGCCGTTTTTTGATCTGGTGCTGTTCGTAACTGTTACGAGATACAATCCACTACCTCTTACAGCAATGACAAAAATACATTTTATAAAGGAGTGAAAAAGTATCCTTGAGGATATCTGATGTCTTTTGTCTTGTTTCCATCGTAGGTTGAAAATGGCCAAGAACCTGCTGGTAAGTATCCCAAACCCTTGAGCTGTTAAAAAAAAGAGGTGTGTTTCTGTCTAAACAGCAGTGCATGACTTAGATTATTCAATCAACGGCACCACGGTCCACTATAACAGATCAGCCAATTCCACTTTCCCTGCCTCTTAACGATGTGGTGTGCGCTGCTGGCAGCCATTACTTTTTTTTTTTTTTAAAGATACAGTACGAATGTTCTCCTTTTCTAAATCAACATTCCATGACCTCTTTGATGTGGTTTTTCCCTGTCGTGATGGCCTAATGCTGTGTAGTCAGGCAGCTGTTCTTTGATGGCAGGCTTCACTTTGTAAGAAAAGCTTTTTATTAATCTCCAGGTGAAGGTTTGTGAGAGTGGCTCGCTGCTCAGATAATGGAGGGTTGAGTGTTTAGAAAATAAAAGCTCACTTGTTTTTTTTTTTTTTTCTAATGTTATTGCAGCGCGTATGCTTTTGGAATGATTGATTAAGGACATCAGCCAGTTTATCAACGTAGTAAGGCTAATCTGCTTCTTGACATGTTGCTTTAAAACAAGCATCATTCACAGAGAGAAGGGCGGATGTGAGTGGAACAAACTGCAGACAATGCCGTGGCACTAATGTGTGCGTCTGATTTATTATTTATGAAAAAACACTGTGAAGACGGGTTTATAGGCCCAGGGCAAAGGTGGGGTTTCTATGACCTCACTAATCTCAGAAAATAAAAGATGAGGTAGTTAAATTTATTACTTAATGTTTTTAGATTGGATGTAATCCAACCCCTTTATTACCACCCTCTGATAGCACTTTGCCTGCCATTATTTGCAAGGTCCTCCCTTAATTAATGCATGTTTGATGAACATGTGCAAAGACCTGGGTTGATCTGACATGCAGACTGAGTTTGCATCCAAATGGAACTCTAGTCCTGAAATCCGTGGCACCACTCTTCCAAAACATTTAAGCAGTTGTCACAGCAACCGCACCACTCGCTTCAGTGCCAGGCTCTGAATATTTAGGTGTCCATTATGCTCTGAAGATTTTCAAACTCAATGTTGCCCTTATTTGTGACATTTAAGTTGTTGAGCCCTCTTCAGTTTGCAAATCCAACAGTGATTTGGGCACTAATGGACATGGAGAACCCAATGCTCCAGTTCTGATTCCTTTACAGATCTGCAGTGATATTTTTAACAATTTCCTACAGGAGCTAGATTTGGTGATACAAAATGTAGATGTGTACTCTAGTTGGAATTCTATCCTGAACTAATACCTTGAAACTGTCGCGCCTTATCAACTGCAGCTCTCCCGCAGTGATAACTCTCATTTGTAGGTCAGAACTGTAACTGTAATCCGCTTCCGGGCTCAGTTTGTTTCACCAGATACACTTTGTCCTGTCTCTGAATTGCACCTGCAGAGTCCCCGGACAACGTGGAGGCGGAGCAGGAGGAGCCAGAGCAGCTGAAGGACTCGACACAGCCGTCCGCCCCGTCGGGCGATGTGAACGCTGCTGCGGGCAGCCGGAGAAACCCACCTGGTGGCAAGTCCAGCCTCATCCTGGGTTGAGACCACCTGTTTTTGTTTTTGTTTTTCATTGGAACGCTTTTTTATTTTTTAAAAGATAAATACCCCTACCACTCTCTTCCTCCTCATTGACTCGTCACCTTCCTCCTCGCTTCTCATGCACTCTCCTCCGTCACGTCCGTGGACCCCCTCGTCCTTTCCCTCCACCTGCAAACCTTTTGTTTTGATCCTTTTTTCTATTAAAATAAGAAAACTGTTGACAAAAGCACTTTATGTATCTCTTTCCCCCTCCTCCATTTCAGCCCATCCTGTAGTGCATCGCGCCTGCTGGGAAAGGCATGACGTTTAGCTTGTCCCTCATTCCTCCCTGTTGTAAATGGTAAAGGAAAAAATACTACAGATTTGATGCGTGGATTTCTAAATACAATAAAGATTGATATGAATTTGCTGTGACTGATGTCTTTGTATTTGGTTGTGCAAATGGGGGGGAAAAATGAGCTAATCTAAAAATTGCGGATTAGAAGGCATCTGTTTAAAATACTGTAGATTGAGGTGCAGAAAATGTAGTTGTGTTTTTTGTCTGTTAATAGTTAACCACACAGTGCTGAATATTATTTAGTACAGTTGAAGACAGACTGCTGCTGTCGAGAGCAGAGACCGGCTTTGTGGCTGGAGATCAGCCCAGCCAAAGTAATCACAAACCCTCCCCCCTCCCCCCCTTCGCCCCTACACCCCCATACACACACATGCACACACCAATCCTGCCAAAGGAGGTCTTCTCATGACATCACAGGCTAGCTATTCGGCCCTTTGCGGTCTGAGTGATTTAAGAAAGGCGTTTTGTTAAAGTCCAAACGGTGAGTGATTAATCCAGAATGTAACGTTATGAAACCTTCATCGGCGCAACACGAAGTGCTTTATTTCAACATGCTAGTCATAGTTCTTTTTTAATGGTGTACACAAAATGGTTTACTTTTCGTATCGTCAGACTCAGCGTAGTTTAATGTTTATTTTTGGGGCTGTATCTTTGAGCTGCATGACTACTGGGGAATTATGACAAACGAGCAACCGATCATATTTGTTTGGGTTACTTTCTGTTGATGAATTTTATAGACTTTTTATCCTGTCGACATTGTGACATAAAAAGTAGATCTGAGATATGGTCGCCTACATGTGGTGCATTTTTGCACGTGAGCCATTCAGCTGTTACAGCCAAGCTGATGCCAGAATGCCCCTCCCTGTTTATCTTATAACAGCAGCTATAATTACCAGACCGACTGAGACCAGAGTGATTATCCTAGAAATTCAACCTCAGATAGAAACTCTTGATCATATATTTTCAATTCCTTCGCTAGTGAACTATTCAACTGAGTTGGATTCAAAGGCCCAGTTTTGAATATTGCTTTCTCTGTGACTCCTATCTGAGCGCCTGCTTTGTTGACTCTTTGTTCGCCCCTCACTGCGAAGCTGGAGGTTCTTTTAGCAGCAATAACACAACGTTTAGAAGTAACTGGGAACGACAGTTAGTTTCAGAGGCCTCGGATGACCCAAAAGCATCCACGTTTACTTTGGTGTTCTTCCCCCAGCTCGCCGTCGGCTTTCCGCTGTGTTTTGGACCAGCGGTGTGCTTAAGCATTCGTCGGCTGCGAGAGGCATGCAGAGGTCACCTAAGGTCAAGGAAAGAACTTCCTGCCCTGGAGACGCGCCAGCATGTTGGAGGGCAGTCAATGGAGGCTTGTCTTGACTTAAGTGCTGTACCCACTGCGGGACGTCCTGCGCTTCAGAAAGGCTCTCTGTTGCTTTTTCATTGGTAGAAGACCTTTTGGTTCAAAATGTCTTACCTTTTTTTCCTCTTTCTCCAGCAAACAAAGGCAACCCTGCCCGTTTGCTCTTTTTCTCCAGGTCAACAGCTCATCAGTAAAACCTCATTAGAAACAGGACTATTCTGTCGACCCCCCCCCACCTCACCCCATGATTATCCTGCTAATCTTTCTAGAGAGACGGGAGATCGGCCCTTTTCCTCCCCCACAGCCATATGCCCGGTCATTTAACCAATGTCTGTGATTAATGGGAAAGCACACATGCTCATTTGCGGCTTCCATGTATCGACCGGGGGGCCGGGACGCCATGTGCACTCCAGATGAGGCGCGTGTGTTCCCAGGAGCCTCGCTGAGGAGGAAAAGGATATGAGAGTGTGGCGACGAGGTGAGTCATCTCCGAGGGACATGGCGAGCCATCAGCCGATCAATAATCCCATTCGGTCGGTCTGCTCTGACTCAGCAATTGAGGGGAAAGGAGGGCTGTGTGAGGAACGCACTGTTAACGTCACGCTTAGCGGCAGTGTCTTTCTCTGCTGACACGCAAAGTGATCACATTGTTGCGTGAAGAGATGATTGGCCTCCTGATATGACAGTCTAAAAAAAAAAAAATATATTAAACGCTTTCCACCCACCAGAAGCCCTGAAACAGGAAGCAGTGGTTGGCAAGTGGACAGGGCCGTTTCCGTAGCAACAAGGGGGTTGCAAAAAGCCCTCCTTGCGGTGTCTGCGCCGGCTCACGTTCTATCTCTTTAACCGGATGAGACTGGAGGAGGGAAGAGCAGGGGGATGGACAGGGACCTTGTAAATTCTGTCCCAGAGGAAGGCAGAATGAGCAGGCGGGGGGAGGGAGGAGGGCAGGGGGGGTTCTTGAATAGATCTCCAAAGACAATGAAAGCCTTTTATTGATGTGATTCATGTCGATGTTTACAGTTATCTCAGGATGGTGACAATTTAATAGTGTTTGTTCAGGTCACTTCTGCTTCGGAGGGGAATGGTCGGCATCTTATAAAGTTGTAAAACCTTGTGAGCAATAGGAAACACATGATTTCACTGTGGGAGGGGAAAAAACCAATGCTATATTTATTGTTATGTTTTAACTTCTGCAGTGAATGATTAACTGAGAGATGGGCTCATCATATGATTTTAAATGAATTTCGTAATGTGTGTATTAACTATGTTGTAAAAGCTCAGTTTAGTCCTTATTCTTCATTTGGAATGAAAGGTGTGAAAAGGATTATTGTTCAATATGAATTATTAATCTTGAAAGCCCCAACAATAAAATTCCATTTATCTCTACTGAATGGAGTAATTTTACTTATCATTTTTTTTAATTTAAAGCACTGCTTAAATTTGCATTCACGTATCTTGTAGTATCCTGTATCAGTTTAAGTTTAGTAACATATTTTGCATTTAAAAGTACCTTATTAAATGGATGGTAACACATCAAATGTCACATAAAGCAGATATAAGGACATTTTATGTGTTTAACAATATACACTACAAAATCATATTCTTTATTCGTACAACTGCTCTACTGTTTTTATCATTCATTATTTGTTTATACACCAGACTCCACTTGAATAGTTCACACTTCTGCCACTAGAGGGCAATGCAAACAGTGCAAATCAAAGGTCTTCCACCCTTTGTGATATACTGAAAGCTAAACATGTTATTCTATGTCATGCCATGTGTCATATTATTATTGCAGCTCAGATCAAAGAGGGCAAATATCATATTGCATAAATTATTTTATTCTCACACACAGTTTCACAGTAACACAGAGTTTGTTCAAGAAATCTGATTCCTCAGCAAAAAAAGATTTCTAACACTTTATTTTAAAGATGTTCATGTCATGTGATTTATTTTATACAATGTAATCATCTATGTTGTCTGGTTGAAGCTCATAAAAGTCCTAATCTGAATGTACTCATCTTAAAACATAACGCATGTGACCGCCATCAATTAAATGCTCTACTTCTGCTGATAGAACTCTGATTATCACCTACGTGTTTGAACCTCCTCTGCTAGTGCAGAAGCAAAAAAAGGAAAAAGAAAATGTTAATCTACACTTCCGGTACGATCAGTGATACACTGAAACGCATCAACGGTGTGTGATGACGTTGTCACCTTCTCGCCCACCTTCATGTAGGTCACGTGTCGGTGGTGTGGGCGAAAAAACACATACAAATTTCCTGCTGAAGAGGTCGCGGCTCATGCGAACCGCTGTGTGCCAGCCAGCATGTCGGCTTTCTGTTTGAAGCTCGTGACCACCTTCTGTCTCTGCTGCACGGCCCTGAGCGACGCAGGTAAGACTGACTACATGAATGCAGAATTAAACACGCGCGTGTAAAAGCTGTGGGAAATATGACGTCAGATGAGACAGGATGATCCAACACGGTGCCTCGTCTGTCCACAGGGAACGGTGGAGTGGTCCGGAGACATGTTGGAGGAGCCGTAACCATTGCGTGCCGACCTCCTGCAGATGGCCAAAACTTCCTGAGTCTGAAGAAGCATCCCCGTAATCAAACAGTCTTGTTTGTAGATGACAAGTTAGGAACACCTACCACTTCGATAAATAACACAGGCAGAATTCAGTTGAATGGAATATTTCCAAAAATGGATGTTGTCATTAACAACCTGACCTATCAGGACACAGGACTGTACTGGTGCGAGTACGCTAAGCTCGCTAGCGAGTCTAAGTCGTCCGGTGCGGTGAATGACAAGGGGTCGGTGCTGCTGGTGGTGGAAGGTGAGCCTCTCCGTTCCCGCGTGCTCACGAAACATAGAATACTTAGAAAGGTCGTAGGTTTGCAATACAACATGGTACAACAATGCATTTTAACAGGAAGCTGTAACTTAGTTTAACACAATAATTCAAGTATTATTAGACAATTCTAACCAGTCCAGGGAAATAAGATTTCACATAGTGCTTCATGGTGTCTGATAAATACTTAACCCACATTGATCTATTTGATTAAACGCCTTCTGTTCGTTCTCCTTTTGACTCAAGTTCCATGTCAACCTATTTAGTCAAAAAGGAAAAACAAATAATCGCACATTCAGTGGAGGCTGGTAAAGAAACATTTTGTGACATTTTGTGACTCCACGATGTAAGCCAGATTGCTCCATCAGAGAAAAACAAATAAAATGTGCAATCACTTGTGCAAAGTTGTGCAAAAAAAAAAAGAAAATAGCTCATTGTAATAACCTAATTAACATGTTTTGTACTGAATATTTTCTCAGGATATGAAACAGGGCTGTGATGTTTTACAGTGCGGTTCGGTCCGAGTTCCTGGTCCATAGTTTGCATGTCACAGTGTCCTTGAGCAAGACACTGAAGCCCCGGTGCTTCACCACAGCACACTGCTCCTTTATTACTAAGGATGGGTAAAATACAGAGAATAATTTCCCTATGTGGGATTAATAAATGATTCTAAATAAAATAATACAAATAATTTAATAAAATGAAATAATACTAATAAAATCTACATTTCCCCCTGCCCCTCGCGCCCCACCAGGAGGTTGCACCCCGCAGTGTGAGAACCACTGCCATGGACAATATAATATCATACTGGTCAAAACGGGCAAAGCATTCTCCATGTCTGGGCTGAACACACTTTCCATTACTTACAGGCACGGAACACACGTGTGAGCGGCCGAAAGACAATCTGATCCTGGTGTCGCTTCTGATCTGTGCGGCCGTCCTGCTGGTCCTCGTCACCGGCTTCCTCATATGGATCGTCCTCAAGGTACCCGCGTCGTTGCGTCTGTGTGTGTGTGTTTGTTTCTTCGCTTAGATTAAGATTGAGGACGGCGTTGGTTGTTACACTATTTACTCTAGTGAGACTCGTCTTTGAATGGTCATTCCATTCAATGCAAGCCAACGGTGTCGGCTTGAAATGTGCATCCCTCATTTTCCAACTCATCTTCCCAAAGAGGCAGTTAACCATGAAGAACACTCTGACACATAAAAAGAAGGCAAGGAGGCGGAACTACTTTTGAAAGTTTCATTGACAAGTTGAAAAATACATAACTTAATGCATCCTGAGACACAAAATGAGCAAGGAAACACACCTCAAAGCCAGCCTCTAAAACAACACAGAGAACAAAACGAATAGTAGCCGAATCGACTGGGCTACACATTGACATTAACTACTTGTGGTACGGTGAACGTAGGTTCTGCTCACTCCAACTATGCAGAGTCTGTGAGTCTGCTGGTTTCATATGAAACACCTCAACGCAACACTTTGATGGAGGCGTGAATACCTGACAACCAGTCATAATGAAAAAGCAGAAGAAAAGGTTAAAAACAATCAGAACTTTAGCTTTCGTTTTTTGATAAACCCATTTAGTAAAAACGTAGAGGAGAAATACTGACTCTGATGTCCCCTGCAATTATGTGTTGAATTTGTTATTTCAGTTTCAGACAATATAACAGCAGCCGTATGACAGCAACGTAAGCCGGATAAAAAAATAGTTTATTCTTGACACAAAACCTTGAGTCCTCTTTGTTCGAGTCTTAGACTTATACAACCTGTCCTGATGCAAAGACAAACGACTAATAAAAACAGGCGAAGTAATAAACATCCTTCTCATTCTGCACTATGTTGCCATTAATATCTGCTGACAGACCAAGATGTGTGGATGGATGAAACCGCAGCGCGTCCCCGGCAATGATGTCTACGAGGACATGCGCGCCGCAATGCGACGCTGAAGACGTCAGCCTGAAACCAGAGGATGAGTCTGCGTCTCCCCGAGTGATGCACGCGAAGAAATGATCTTCTGCAAAGATCTGCAACGTCTCCTCGGGCCTCGCGTGTTGTCTGGGGGAAAAACAATACCACGATAACAAAGCGCAACACTTGCACTGCCAGCACATTGTGTGAAAACACCCAACTCTGTTTGAATGAAAAACAAAAGTCTCAATTTGTTTGTCTTTCATTGGCAGGAAAATGGATTGGACCCTTGAATGTATTTGTAATGTAAATATGTTTTCATTTTGTACACTTCTTATAGATTTTTACAAATCATTATCTGTAAAAAGAAATGTGCATGTTTGACTTGAATGCAGTGCCGGCCCGAGCCTCTTGGGGGCCCTAAGCAGAATTTGATTTGGGGGCCCCCCTCCCACCACGCAGAGTCATCTGTGCTAGAAGATTTTTGGCACGCTATAATGTTATAGCGAAAATTATAAACAAATACAGTGAGGTTATAATACAAAACTAGGGCTGCTTGCAGCACTGAACAGGCCTTAGCCTCCCCTTGCATGTCGGGGGGGCAGCAGTCAGTCAGAAACATGGTCAAAAAGTGAAAAGAGAAGAAAAACTAGTCTGGTGTGCCAGGCAGGAATCAAACCCAGATCTCTGGCTCCCTAACTGGACACCTTTTATATGAGCTATCATTCACATTTGTCAATACATGCCACCGGCAACTGGCCGGCACGCGGCTCGCTGGCTGCCCCTGGTGACCACGGGGCCCCAAGCGGCCGCTTAGTTCGCTTATGTCTCGGGCCGGCCCTGCTTGAATGTAATATAAGATGATACTATGTACCACTGTAATTATTCTCTTCAGGAATAAAGCAATAAACCACTGGGATTAGTGGACGTGTTTTAAATCATTTACTGCACCCGGTGGTTCCGTGGCACCGCAACCACCAAAGCGTGGCTGATCTATAACACACTGGTGTTTGCTTGTTGTATTATCCCAAACATGTGATCCATTGGTTTGCAGGCGAACCTGTCGAAACCTGTTCACCACAAAAGTAAACAAGTAACGGCTTCATGCACCTTTGGGTTTGATGGTGAATTTATAACTTATAGCGCCACAACAACAAATTTCACTTTTTGGAACTGATCAAACCAGTCCTTTTGTTATTTTCACCCGCAACCCATGACTCACCCATGTATTTCTTTCATTACCAGAACGCACAAGAATTCAGCGTTTTTTTTTTTTTTTACAATGGCACGACCTATTTGGAAAACAGCAAAACAACGTACGAATAGATCAAACCATGTCAGTCGAGACAGGCGGCATTCAAAGCGAGAGGCGGCGTATGAGTGAGACTGAAAAGGTCGCAGAGGTTGTGGCAGCGTGCATGAATGTTTACTCCTGCAGTGCGTCCGTGTGGTCACGAGCCGAGACCACACGGTCTCCTCCATCAGCAGCAGTGATCAGCACTCCAAATGTGAGATATGCGTGTTGACTCTTGCTGTGGATCAGGTGTCAACATGCGGTGTGCGTGTGCGTGTGTGTGTGTGTGTGTGTGTGAGCGTGTTTGCGTAAGAGTGTGTGTGAAGGTGGCCCATCTAGATAGAACAACCTGTTAAAGCCAAGAGCCCAGCGAGAAATGGAAACTGGGCTTTGAGGTGAGCGATGCAGCACTTGAACGGAAACTGAGACCCCTCCAACAGCGAGAGACATGTGTCCCTTCGCAGCAGAGACACGGCGCGTCTCTTTACCACAGGGCCTCACAGGCCTTTTCTTTCAGCCGCAAATGTTTTACTGCATCCCCGCGTTGTATTCATTTAGAGGGTTTTGGGTAAAAGCGGGAAATGACGATGAGTGACTGTGGCTCTGCAGCGCTTTCCATAACTGTCACAGATTGTGACAGGAAGCACTAAAGTGTGAGGCGCGGCAGAACCCCGGGCGCACAAATTCTGGATAAAAGTAAAGATGCTAATCTTTTTCACAGTAAAGATAATAATCGTTTTCATCCAGACAGTGGGCGCTGTGACGCGTGTATACCGAACCAAAGGATATTACGCTTTACTTTGAAACCACAGGCACAGACAGTTTGTTTTCATTCGGCCTCAGTGTCATGTCAGATGAAACGCACACACACAGTGACACGCGCACACACACACACACACACACACACGCACACACACACACATACGCACACAGGTGCTGTTGATCAAGGTCTTGTTTTTAGATTCGATTAGATTCAACTTTATTGTCATTACACATGTACAGAGCAACGAAATGCAGTTTAGCATCCAACCAGAAGCGCAATAGTAGTAGGTATAAATATACAGGTAATAATAAGTATCTTACAGGTATAAGTTAGCGTATAGATACAGGATATAGATACAGTAATATGTGGGAGTGGTTGTGCAGTCTTTTTTTTTGCTGTTACAAAATGTGTGAAAGTCAAAAGGTGTGGACACTTATGGAAGTGTGCATTTAGGTTTTTTTGTTTCCAAGGGCCTGAAACTCCATCTGAGTTGTTTGTTTCCTTGCAAACAGAGTTTCTGAAGCCCTCAGCATGTGTGTCTCGTTTTGTACGTACAGAGCTTTTCTGGTTTGACTGTGTGGTTTGAGATTTTGTATAAACTGCTGCTCCACCAGTAATGATCCAAAATCACAAATCACAAATTACAACATATAACATCCTCTGTTCCAGGGCTGTCACATCAATACACAAAAAAACAGATCAACAGAGAAGGGATCCCTCTATCAGGATGGCAATGGATGTCACCTGTACAGACTGAACAACACAGCAGAGTTACGACACATTTGTTAATACGTCTTAAATGTAATGAGAGTAGTTCGCAGGATACAGATGGAAGAATTATGAGCCGTGTCACGTGTCGTGGCTGGAGGTTGTTAGTATTAAATATATGTTGTTAAAGAGATCAATTAACATGCACAAGTCAGCAATTTGCTTTGCATTGCATTGTTGGCCTGCTTAATTAAATTAAGTGTATGCATCATGGTGAACCCTCCACTACCGTGTTCATTTTAGGGCATCCTCAGATCTCAGACTTAAATTTCTAATTTAAAGGTGGCGATAAAAATTCCAGTTTTCTTATTTGGGCACACTTTGTTATTTGATCTTTTTTTTCCTACATTTGTGCTTAGCTCAGCAGTGAGTGGAGGCTTAGAATGGGAACACTTAAAGATTAACTTAATCTGTAAAATCTTAGACTTAAGTGTCATACATTTTTTTTACATAACAGCGCTGCATCAGCCCTTCAGTGAGAGAGTTCTTTTTCCATGCACAACAAGCACTCAGGTTTCTGAGAAAGGAGATGACTCACTTGCCCTTTTGTGTCATTTAGCTTGTAAAAACCCCTAAATATTTAAGTTAGACATGAAAAAAGTATTATTCATCTTACTTTATGTAAAAAAAAACACTTGTGCTATGTCAATGCATTTGAGCATAAATAATTGTCCATAACTGTCCCTTGTGTGTTGTCAGCAATTTTCATGCTTTCTGGTTCTAAATATGACTTTAAAAGTCAAGTTGTAAAACTAAAAGCAGAAAGAGAACTTCTGCCCAAACGTTGATGCCTGCGTGTTGGCATATCTGCTGTATCAAAGCTGTTGGGCTCGGAGTGCTGATGGGAGGGAGGGCAATACCAGGCATCAGCCACAAGAGGGCTCCACAGAGCGCAGAGCTACGGCACGTTGCTGCAGAAATGATTTAAGAATATGAAGAAGGCCAAATTTATACTAGAAAACAATTTCCCCAGCAGTCCCTCATACAAAACGAGCACGCCTTTCACGAATACACAATATATTACGTATAAATTAAGTTAAATATATAAGTGGAAACCCATATAAGATCTTTCTAAAAGTATAATTCCAAGCTATATACGGCTCGTTTCCACTTAACTCATAAACTCACAGCCGATGTGATCTGAGATGCGTCTTCATTCCACCTCTGAGCCGTGACAGGTAAAAGCCCCCCGCAGCGTAACGCTTGAAGGTAAACCCCTCCCGCCGCGGTACTGGGCGGGCGTCGCGAGCAGCGCAGGTGGGAACGGTTCCATTCCCAGCAGGCGGCCTCCCCAAGTGCTTCTCCTTGGAAATCAAGACGCGGGAGTAATACATATATATATATATATATATATATATATATATAAATATAAGTTCGGAACGCTCCATAAGAAGTGAATCTACCTGCGCACAGGTGAAAGCTGGCCGAGACAAAGGAGGGGACAAAAAAAAGAAGAGAGTGAAAAAAGAAGAGAGGGAAACGTTTCTCCTGTCAGGAGAAACCGCACCGACGCATCGCCCGTTACGACTTTCAGATCGAAATAAACGACATCTGCCATCATGAAGAAATTTTCGTATTCAGGTAAGAGTGGTGCTCTTAGAGTTTTATTTCATCTTTTTTTTTTTTTTTCTTGAAGTTACGACCGGGGTAATTGGTTTATATGGGTGTGTGCGTGCAGTGCCTGACAGGGATAAAGTATTTACGCGCAGTCAGGTAAATGTTTAACTAGGTATGGTTCTCATAGCTGCTCATTCATTCACAGGGAGATCATTTCAAAAGAGTCCATTTAAAAGAGTCTGTGGTTGTAAAACCTTGAATCTGCAAAGGGGGTCTCTTACACGTATGACGTCATGACAGGAAGCTGCTGAGCTCTTTTCAGAAAGCATCGGGAAAAGTGTTTTTCCTTTTTTTGTAAAAAACGTTATTTTTCGTGTTTTTTAATCTTGAATGAGAAAAATAATAAAACGTGTTGTTTACAAAAAGTGAAATATTAGAATGCTCATTTGTGAGACAGTTCGTTTGTTAATCTGTTTGACGGACATGTGTGTTAAAGCTCATTCAGTGATAATCCAAAGAATTAATCCACCTGCGTCAACATGAGTCTGTTTATTCTGAGACTGGCTGGATCGCTGTGTGGCTATTGCAAAATTGTGTCTTTTTAAAGATGCAGAGGTTTGCAGCTTAACACTGATCGCCGGGCGCTGGGATTGTGCAGGTTAAGTCAAATGCAGAGACGTGTTTTCTGCCTGGAATCTGAGGATGGAGCGAGCGAGCCGCTGTGACTGCGCTCCCCCCCGCACCCTCCCTCGTCCTCTCCCCCACTGCTTACCATCACTTCCATCATCTTCTGGGCCTCCTTGGTCTTCTCCCTCCCTCCCTCCTTTCTCCCCCCTCTGCGCTCCCTCTAAGCTCCGGCTCAGGCCAGTGTACACAACCACGTCCCCGCGGAATGCCGGTTTTCCGGGCTCGACTTTCCAGAGTCTTTGTGCGACGGAGCGTCTGACGGTTTCCACCGGAGCCAAGCGCATGTTGGGTCATGCCGCCTCTCCTCCTCCTCCTCCTCCTCCTCTGCAGTGTGACAACGTGTGTGGAGCTGTCACATTCTTTGTCAGAGCTCGAGGAATTGTCTAATAACAAAGTGTGTTTGTGTGTGTGTGTCTTTGTGTAGGGGTGTTTAGACAAGCATCAGAGATGTGGAGGGGTGACTTTGAGTCGGGAAGGTCGGCCCGTGTGTATGCTTTGTACGTAAATATCCATACACACAATTATTGTGTACCTGGCACACGTAAAGTCTCAGTCTTGGACCATGTGTGTGTAGACATGAGTGGGTACGTGCGTGTTGTTGAGAGGTTGCATGAACGCGTGTGTGTCTGTGTTCACCCGCGCGGCCCTCACAGCTGCTCCTGGAGTCGATCTCTGCCTTGCACCACCACTCCCTCGAGCCCTCTGGATCAATGAGTAACCTGTATGAAAACAGCCCACCACACACACACACACACACACACACACACAATCGTTACGCTCTCTGAACCAACTTGTGTCCGCTTCTTGTGCCCGTGTGACGAAGGCCCCACGCCGCCGCGCGCCGCGTCTTCAGGCCGGTTTGAGGCCTCGGTTCACAGCCTGAAGGTATCGTTGGATTGCACCTTTTCTGAAAAGGCGAGCTATAAACTGTGTTGAGACGTATTTGCCCTGTCATCTAGCGGAGCATGCCGAGCGCCGTCTAACCCGCAATTTGGCTCCCTCGCACCCGGTGAGCAACGGGCTAATAAGCTACTGGAGCAAAGTGGACGCGCAAATGTACAGTCGACTGCTCTGGTTGGTCAATTTAATTCAGTTTTTTCAGCTTTACTAGAGAGAACATTGACGGGATCTAAAAGAGGCGTGGCTTAATCCAAAGGTATTACTTTAAAGATAAATATAAAAAAACACACGTGGTTGGGCGCAGAGGTTAAATAAGTGTAACCACACTGTATGCAGAGTGTCATTGACACCGTCTGGAATGTACAGTTTCACTAATTGCAGGAGTCCACATCCTGTCCTCCCCTCTCAGCCGCGTGGAGACGGCTCTGAAGTGTCCACTGCGCTCTGTGTTTATTATCTGCAGCCAAGAATGCGTCTCTGTGATGCTGCTGCCGCCGCCGCCGCCGCCGGGGGGGGGTGGGCGTGTCGACTGACACAGCGGACCAGAGGCCGAGGGGGAGAGTCTATGAAACGATAATGGCAGGCTCGGAGAGGGTCTGATGCGTGTGGGTACAGGAAATTACACACTTATTTCCGATTTACGCGACCCTTTATTAGTTCGGATACCTCAAAGATGGAAGTGACCTGACACAAAGTGAGCTCCCCCACATGCCGCCCTGCTTTAGAGACACTGGCTCCTCTGTTTGGCAGGAACCACCTCGTCCTGTCACGACATGAATGGAAATTTTATTGCAAACTCTTGGAGTGTTACTGATTCATTTCTTGAGGATTTGAACGATAATGCGCGTTTGCTGCGTGCGAGCCTCGTCGTTGGCAGGATACAAACTTTGTCCTACTTAGCAGAGTTGTGTCCGAGGTAATCCCTCTTAATAGCGTAACGAGCACCTGCGAGTTGAACTGACATGATTTCACTTTTTTCGCTCGCTGTGTGTTACTTCAGTTCAGAGTGGAACTACAGCACGTTTAGTCGTCAGGGAGGCGACTGCGTAAATCTCTTCCTTCCGATCTTTCTGATATTTCTCAACATGCACGCACACACGCACACACACACACGCCCACTCACCAGGTTATTCACCTATGATGACATACAGTAAATACATGTTTCCTGGGGGAGTTTCATGCCATAAACCCTGATGCGTTTTGACAGCCTCTGGCGAAAGAAGGCCGATCCTTATCTGCCACACTAGTATTGTTTTATAGGCCGCCGTCGTGTCCTGTCCAACCCTGGCATAAAAACACTTTCATAGGATCTGACTCGGGCCGGTGTTTGCCTTGGGAAGAGTACAGAAAGGTGATTGTCAAAGTGGTGTTGGTTTTTCGACGGGCGCGCTGAGTGAGGAATGGGTTTCGTGTCGAAAGTGCAGCGGCTGGAAGAGGTGTTGCCGGTTTGTAGCTTTTGCCGCCAGCAAAAAACGGCTATTCGTTTGGGAGGAGCGCAGCTCGGGGGGTCACGTCCCATGTTTTCTTACGTCTTTCTGGGACCTTTGATTCCTTCCGTAATTAAGAATCCATCCCAGGTTTAAAAAAAAAGAAAAGAAATCTGGGCTGTAAAAACAATGTTGAGAGTCCGTCTTGCTGTCTTTCTTCTTCTCTTCATTCATTCACTCCTTTTCACCCCACCCATCTTTCCGCTCCCTGCGCTTTCCCGGGCGGTGTTGTGAAACGGCGTTTTTTGCAGCGTGCCCTAAACGCACGTAATGAGGGCTGTAAAAACACAAGGGGACGGATGGGTGAGCAAAGAGAGATACCGAGGAGGAAGGGAATTAGGAATGAGTGATGTTAATGTTTTCACGTAGGGATTTGACTGGATAAATAACAGGGATTATAGGAGTAAAAAGCTGATTTGCACAAGCAACCTGCCAGTAGGATTGGTAATACACAAATGTATAGACGTAATGAAAGGTATGAGAAAAAGTTGAAACATGATAGGTCAAACAATGGAAACAAAATGAGAACATTTAAGGTTGACAAATGTAAAAAAATGAGAAAAGATTTGGCCAGTCTGTCTGTCTGTCTTTCTGTGGACAGATTTACATTGCATGTAATTTAGCTGACGGTTTTATTTATAGCAACTTATAATAAGTGCATTTCAACCATAACCTTACAAAGTCAAGAAACAAGATTTCATCCAATAAGCTAATTACAACCTGTTATAGATAAGAGCCATTATAGGTACAATTTAAGTGCTGCAACATGTTAGCCTTTTTAGTCATGCTACAGTGGGAAGAGGTGCGCCTTTAGTTTGCAGATGTCTCTCTGATGTCACTACAGAGGACAGCAATTTGCTCTCAGTGAGGAAGGAGCCTTTTGGAGATGCAGGGCGAGGGGCGGCGGGTTGGGACGTAGGGTTTGACCATGTCCTGGATGTGGACCGGGCCCCCCGATCCATTCACAGGGCGCTACGTGGATACGGGCAGCTACTATCACAACAACCCTGCAAGATGCAGTCCCGAAAACGCAGGCAGACTCCGCCCTCTGTCTCCCACACAGGTTCATTTAATGTTTCGCCCGAGCCCTAAAGAGAAAGGTTGAGGTGCAAGAGGACGTGCCCGTAGCGAGGAAGAAAAGAAAGGAGATCTTTCACCTCCTACGCAACTAAGACGCGGCGTGGCCTCCTTGTGCAAACACAAAAATCTCAGGTAGTTGTGTGTCTGAAGGAGACAGAGTGTGCAGTAGAGTGCGTGTTTTGTAAATAACTCCACCCTTGCCTTCACGTAGCTCTGTGTTTGTGTGTGTGTGTGTGTGTGTGTGCCTGATAGCTCTTGTGTCTCGAGTATGTTAAGTGCTGCACCCTAACCCGACCAATAACTAATCAGTTGACATGTTTATCCAAGCAAATGCACTTGACTGGTCATGTCACACACACACAAACAGGGCTACATCGAGCGGAGCACTTGACATCAATCAGTCGAGGCTTATAGCAAACACACAGGCAGCAATGCTTTCACAATGGTCCACAATATGACTCTCGGCGCTGCTCAAAGTGCATTTTTCCCCCCCGTGTGCGTGAACACTGGGATCATTCATTCCGTGTGTCATGTGGCCCGTCGTGACCTCCGTTGTACACAGGCCTGTCATAAAGGAAATGTGACCTCAAAAGATTACAAATCCACCTCAGGGGAGAAAAGACATGGATCTTGGTGTCGGGGACTTTTACGAAACCTTTTCAAGCTGCGATGTGTGTGTGTGTGTGTGTGTTTGTGGCCCCAGACAAGACTGAGCAGGTGAGTACACACATGCACACTGTGCCAACATACAGTTTAACTTTTCAGGTGTCACTCCCCTCGGTCTCTGTTTAAGCTCACTGTGATTGGGTGTTGCATAGTTTTTCTGCTTTTTCTCTGTCAGTACTTTGAACTCAATTCATAACACACACTTATCTGGAGTGTCGCATTATATCCCTTTACTAACAAATCTCCTCTTTGCTACGGCGTCTGCAGCACATGACTTTGCGTCAATGGTGAATTTAGGTTTGTTCGAAACACTTTGTGTAGTGAGGGTTCAGTGTGTGTGTGTGTGTATGTTCACCTCTCGCTCTCAACCTTTATTTCCAGCTAGACGAGTGAATAGGCAAAGGCATTGTTATGAGATATGCGCACATCCGCACATGACACAGATGGTGGTGTCACATGGCTCGTCTCAGATTAATGGACGAGTGGTCGAGTCTTTGACTCTTTGCCTTTTGACGGTTGGAATGTCCCGTTATTGATTTTAAAAAGCCAACGCTTCCTCTCTGAATCAACACGGAGGCTAGAAGCAGCTCTGTTCGGGACATTTTCCTCCGTTTCATGAAATACTTGCCGTGCAAAATATGACTTAGCTGAAAGATAGTACACAACCTCCTTGTCAAACGGACACGAGTCGTGCTGTCATAGGTGGTCAGATAGCATTACAGCTGCACACATGTCCAATCTGCATGATTTGCTGCTTAAAATGAGCTTACCTCGTGCTGCGTTAGCTCAGACAGTCTCACTGTATCCCAGAAAGGCCCTGATCTCTCACGGATATTTTAGTAATAAATGTTCCTGATTTCTCATCCTCACTTCTGCAGATCACATCAGAATCAGCCGCGGATCGACGTGTTTTTATTTATGGCAGATGTTTAAGTGGCATTCTATTTTCCAGTAAGTGACAAAAGCTTTTAAACACAGTTATTCCAATCCTAAAGTCAGAAAGGTGGAGTTGGGAGTTTCTGAAGAGCATTTCTCAAGAACGATACTGTCAGCATCATGTTTCTCACACTCAGGATACAACTTGGTAAAACATGGCCTTGGTCTTACCTGCTGTACATGTCAACTCGGCATTGAAATATTGCATAGTAAAGTATATATTCCTGGAAACTATCCCAAAATACCAAAGAAAAGGGAAGTATGTAATCTGGGACAGTAGTTTATTTAAATTCACTTTTCTTTCCCCGAGTGAACTCTCCCTCTCGTGAAATCCAGTGAGAACAAAGTCTGAACACCACAAATGTCTCCTCGCAGCACTGACGATGTTGAGTAAGTGTGGTAAGCTGATTTGTGGGCAGGAAGTACTTCTAAGAACTTCAAAAAAAGCCTCTAAACGAGAAGTGAAGGGATCAAGTCTCCAGGGGGTTTATTGTGAGTGAACCACTGAAAATCGTTATCTTTTGTTGTAAACCTTTTCAAAGATAACAGATGTTGCCGGCTCGGGTCTGCGTCGTCCAACGCCGGCCTCCCCGTTTGGCTCCTCCTCCTGTGCCTGTGCAAACGCTCGTGTTTCAGCAGAACCCATCAATGGGGGATTACCCCGAGCAGAGGAAAGGGCATTCCTCTGGACGCGAGTGAGGACACGGACGCGCCGGTTTAGAAAAAGACTGCGGTGGACAAGTACCAGGACCCGTGTGTTTAACTGAAACAGCATCGGATAGCTCGGGTCATCGTAGTGACAGATCTGTCCGCCTCTTATCCTCAGCTTGCTGCCTGCAATTGTCACTCCTTTTTTTCTAAAAAAAACATTCATTCCATCTTTTACTGCACTGGGATTAGCACTGGCACCAGTTACGGTAAATGATTTCCCCTTTTATTCCCATTTAAAAAATATATTGTCTGCGATCGTTGCTTATGTGTACTGCTCGCTGTTTTATATGATGAACACCACCAGTCAAAGTCCCATGCTGATATTGATTGGTTCTCCCTCAGCTCTTTTACTTTACTATTGTGCAAATACATTTGACTGAACACGCACAAAAAAGGCCTTTTGGTTAAAGAGTTGCTACGCTTATCTCAATATCTTAATGCTCCTAAAACTCCTAAAACATTCTCCTATATTCTCATATATACTGGATTTTGTTATTTCCACATAAACCTCACACAGCCAAAAATATAAAACAAACCACGAATAAAATTGCTTTCCTTCAGTAACCAAATGACAGTTCCTTGATGGTCTTGAAGGAATAATAGCAATCTTTCAAATATCTGCTGTTTCTTTTTCCACTCGTCTACCTTCGATTCTTTTTGGGCCTTGAGGAGAATGTGACGTAAGTGTTTTCCACGTGGTGCTCCTGCGTGTTTTGTTTCATTATTAAGTCCAGAGTTCAAAAACACAAACCTGCCGCTCAAGCTGGTCCCTTTAAAAGTATTTTTCGGAAGATGATTTCCGGGAGATGATCACGAACTTTGCCTCCTTTCACAGGGAGATCGGCCAGCGTTCGGACAAGGAGAACCGAGAGAGAGGGATCCGGCGTCATCAGTCCCAGTAAGTAGCCTGCGCCCCTCCATCCTCCGTCCGTGCCTTCAGCACATGCGTACGTGGTGCAAACGTGCATTCGGTGCACATCTTTGACTCATCAGTTTTGCATGCATGCATCCAGATGTGTTGATTTGCACTCGTGCCCTCCCTTCACCGGCTTCCGCGAATCCCTCGCTGTTCCTGTAAAGTATTGAGTGAGTCCGTGTACGTCGACCCTTAGCAGGGGGCCGCGTTGAGGGCGGAGCACGCCCTGTTTCCTGCCCAGATAGCAGCTGATAGCAGGTAAACATGAGATCACAGGCGCAGGGATAAAGAGAGCTCTGCAGACACAGGGATGGCACAAAAAACCAAAGACATTCTTTCTTCTTTTGTCTGCTTGCTGGAAGGTGTGCGTTTTTGGTGTCTACAGAAGACACAATGTAAATAATTAAACTGTTAATTTGTTAACCGTTAATTGAAAAAAAAAGGTATTTTTGTTAAACTGGATTTTGTGTGTTTGTGTTGTTGTCGAGCAGAATTTTTCTTTAAGAATTCAATTTATTTGTGAGTTATTTTCTAATCCTTTTTGTTACTTTTTGTTTTTACAAAAACTACACTGTTTTCTTCTTTTCTTTGTCTCCCAGTTCCCTTTTTTTATTTTTTACGATATCTCCTTTCAGGGTTTTAATGTGTAGCACTCTTCCGCCCACACCACCAAATTAAGTCATTTCTGGTCTCCTGTGTGTGTAGATGTGCATCCATGTGCTTGTGTGTCTGCATGTAGCTCATTCACCGAATTGGCCCGCTGGCTGAATCTGTGACTGTGGTTCACCATCCGTCAGCACATAAACAGGAGGGAGGGGGACGAGAAGAGGGGGGACTGAAGCGCACACAAACACACACTCGCTAAGTTTGCACACAGAGAGCAGAGTGTGTGCGAAGGCGCACACTCACCATGCGAGGAGCCGAGTGTCTCTCTGCGGTGAATTGTTTTTTTTTTTTGCGGCATGCAAGCTACGGCAGAATGAGATCACTTCCTTTCCTGTTTATTTTGACACCGTTTTAACCAAAATGCATAAACATGCAACACCTTTTGGGGACCTGTTTGTGCTAGAAAATTGCATTTGTGAAACCAGGCCCAGGATGTGTACTCATCCCACAGACAGCTGGCATGCGACGAGGCAGCAGGCACACTCTGACAGCGCATGGTACTCGCCCTGCGCACGCCGATGAGGATCTGGAGCTTATTAAATACATAAAAAAAAGGAGCTGCAAGCAGAAAAACATTGAGGGTTTGAGAGCAAAAGAGGACAGCAACAGAAGTCACACCTCCTCCTCCAAAGCTTACTCTACAAACAGCTGGGAAATAAATGTGATGACTTTGCGTGTCTATTTTTTATGTTGACAATTGTTCAGCATCTGCATAAATATACAAATATATCCTTATTTTACTGATTTTGCACGTAGTTCTAAAACAACCTCAGCAAAAAAAAAAGTTAGTTTTCTTCCCTTTTACATTTTTTTCAGCCGATTAGATTTTCTTTTGTTCTTGAGCTGCTTTGTGAAGCAGGGGGATAGACGGGCAATAAGTGAGCACACACACACACACACTCACACACAAAAAGCACGAAAACATACTGACAGACAGAAACGCACACACACACAGGTTGTCGGCAAGTGCTTAAGGGTGAGGATAAGGCCTTGTTTGTCGGCAGTCGCCCCCCCAAATGCCCCCCCACCTTCCCTGCGTTGATGCCGTCGCCACGGTGTGTGTCTGTGTGTGTGTGTGTGTGTGTTGAGGGAGATGCTCCATTCACAAACATCTGCCAACAGGGCAGATTTATGTGCCGGCAGGCGAGTGTTTGGGAGGATGCTTTAACTCTAACCTCAACCCATGACTCACACACAAAGGTCCTCCCAACACTGTCCTTATTGTCGATCTCTGTGTGCTTAGTTCCCATTTGGCCGTCAGCAGATCCTGCTGTGTTGGTCACACACGACGACTGCTGATCCCAGTGTGAGGTGCGCCTCTTTACAAGGTCAAACAAAGACGTATCGATTTTGTGATGAAAGTATATTGAAATATAACATTTCATATGTACTCAGCAAGCTACACATATTTAATTGAATTATTTATTACCTTTTTATCATATTCTTTACACCTTTTACAGTTTAAAATAATTTGGCAGTATTATGAATTGAATTTACAGTATTTAATGAACTGGAAGGAGTGGGTGCTGCCCGCTTCTCTCATCTCTGTAGCGTTACACATTTTCAGGACGGACCTGATGAGTTCTTGATTGCCGGGGGGGGGGGGGGGGGGGGGGGGGGTGGTTTGAGGGGAGGTGGATCCCTCCATGCCTCCCGGATGGCTTTCTTAACTGTGTGCTCTGTACGTATGGCAACTTGCAAGCAGTCAGAGTTACACGTTTTTGGCCATTTGGGACCGCCAGTGTGCACATTTCCCTTCATGTTGTCGCCCATGAACAGAAACTAGGCAGCTGGATTTAATGAAATAATGAATGAACACATGACGAGAGACGGATGAATGAAGGAAAAACAAACGCGCACACCCGCACTAGATGCAAACATGAACACACAAACGAGGTGCACGGGGCGAATCAGCATGCAAAGGCCTCTGGAGCGTTGCACAAGACTGTCAGACTGACGTGCCAGAGTGTGTTTGATCTCTCTATCAGAGCTCAGACGCTCGCCCTGTGGCCTTTGACCCCCCCGGGCGCAGTGTGAGATACGTGCCAAAGGTCGGAGGTCACCGGAGTTTCCTGAACGCAGAGACGAGTCTCATAGGGTTGCGGCTTCTTCTGCTCTTTCACTCTCGCCGTCATTTTCCGCCACGCGGCCTCTCCAGTTAAGTCTTTGTGAGACATTTTAAGGACATGTGTTTTGATAGAATCCTCCCTTTTGATTCCACCGTGTATTGTTTTTTTTCTGCACGTCTGTATTATTTCAACAGGCTCTCATCCTTCCACACCTCTGCAAAGTGCTGTGCCCAAATCCTAAAGACGTCCGGACGTAGTTCCAGGAATGTTTTTCTCTCCCCTGCTTGACAAGTTTGCTGCCGGTGTCAAATGAATCCAGGCCTCACTCTCACGAGGAGCAGCAGAAGTAAGCAGGCAGAAGGGTTTGCGAGTCCAGCAGGTTATTTTAGTCTGTATGGAGCATGTCCACGTCACATGGCGGAGCTAATGGTTTCTATTTTCAAGATACAATGCCGCTTCAGTCTGCTGGTCTCCTCCTCAGAGAGAGAGAGAGAGAGAGAGAGAGCGGCGCAAATCCAACATATGATAAGCACATGGCGATGGCGTAATTCTGGATTAATTAGCGAGACACACCGAAGGAATCCAACGGGGCGAGAGGGAGGGTGAACAGAGAACCCGCAAAAAGAGGAACAGGAGGGAGGGAGAGAGGGGAGAAAAGGGAAGCCCAAAAAAAGAAAGCGACAGGGAGGGAGGGAGGGAGGGAGAAAGAAAGAGCGTGGAGTCAAAGAGCAGACGCTGCATGTGGCTGTGGTGGGAGTGAGCTGGTTATGGAGGGGGACAAATTCTCAGGTAGGACAAACTCTCTGGAAGCTCCTCGTCTGTTCTGAGTGGAAGCGCAACTTCGGGTTGCTCAATCAGCGTGTTGCCGGTGATCGGGTGGCTATTCTGTCGCAGGCTGCCTCTGTTTTCCCCTCCGTGGTATTTTCCACTCTCTCACTCTGTCCTGTTTGCTGACTGCATGTTTTCTTTGGGGCTTGGGAGCTCGGAGCTCTGCAGGAGTTTTTTTGTGCAGCAGCTCGGCGGTGTATCTGTCTGTCTCTGTCTGTATCTGTTGTGTTTTGCAGGCGTTTCTGTCTGTGTGTTTGTGCCCCTCCCCGGTCACGTCGTTTCCAGTTAAAGGTTTTTGTCCTTATAGGTTGCCTCTCAGTTGCCTCCTCTTTTCCATTCCCGTCTGCTTGTCCTGATCCTCATAAAGGGCTCATTTGTGGTGAAGCGGCACAGAAAAGGCCCTCATTTCAAAGACAATTTTTCTCTCTCTCTCACTTTTTTTTTCTCCATCTGCCTTCTGCCATTCTTCTTTGGTGTGAAGACAGGAAAGAGCTCTGTTTGAACACTACTACTCTTGTCCCTTGTGGCTGTGTTCCTCGGGTCGGCCATCAGTCGGATACAGCTTCGGTTTACTAGTAAGCTGGAATAGAAAATCCTCACTTTTTCCCAAATTCCAAATTTTAACAGTTGGTCTGCGTGTGTGTGTGTGTGTGTGTGTGTTTAGGTGGGCTGTACATTGTGCTAAAGTCATTAGTGAGGCAGTGCTGTCTGCTCCGTAATGGTATTTTTACAAGCGTCAGTGTGTGTTGTTAAAAAGGTCATTGCCGTGGAAATGGCACAAGCGGTGCCTCTGGCCGCCGGTGTGCGCGTTTTGCGCCTCCTCGCTGTGGGGAACCCGGATGTGGGTGAGATCATTGGCGTTCGTGTGTGTGATGGAGGAATTGCCCTCCCTCCTTTCTCTCGTTCTCTCTCTCTCCTGTTGTGGTCTCCAGGTGCTGTAACTTTCGGTTTTCCGCATGCTTTCCTGTGTGCTCGTCCGTCAGTATGATGTGTGCACACAGAGGAGTGTTGTGGATGGGTACAACACATTTGGGCCCGATTTAAAACCCTAAACGTATTTCCAGCCAGTGTTTTTACCGTGGCCAAAATAACTGTGCTATTTCCATTGAAGGAAAACACATCACGGCCGGAGCATTTTCTCTGCACGTCGATTAATGACACCGATGGGTTTGGAATATAGTTGCTCAAAAGCGCAGTGCGTCTCACACGAACGCTGACGAGTGCTGGATATTCAAAGTATGCACAACAGATAAGTAACAAAGTAGAGCCATCCTCTTCCTGCGCTCTATTGGCTTCTACCGGCTCAAATCACATGTTATAGAATTGCCTTTATAGCAGATATATATATATTGACTTGTGTACAAAAAAAGTAAATTTAGTTCACTTCTTGCTAATTTTCCTCCCCCTCTGGTGTGGATGCTTACGTGGGAGGCTGCCTTTGTTTCCTGTGTTCTCTTCCCACATGAATCAACAGGGGTGACTCTTCTCAACGCAGACACAGAGAATGGAGCGTTCAGAGGACGACGCATCCACACTCATTCCAGTCGCAGCTCGCTCATCTGATGATTTCACACGGAGGGGCGTGTGACGCGCCTCGGACTCATGACCCATAGAGCCGCTTTCGGGAAGTCAGGCTTTGTTTTATCTTTGCTCAACTTTGTCTGAGTCAAATGCAATACACCGTTCCCCCACCAGGTAGAGGTGCTGAGGTGAGCTGAGACCCTTCGTGTCCCCCTCTCGCTGTCGTGAACACTAACAACTAAGAGATGCTATTTTTGGTCGGGCTGTTAAAAACGAGCCACTGTAGTGTAATGGGGAATTGCATTGAAGGGAATCGCGTCCGTGTTCCTTCACGATCGGGGTTGCTGGGTGAGTTGCCCCGGCAACCTTCTGAGTGAAACAATACGTGAGGACGAGGCGGGCAGCCACAATGTGGCATTGTTGACGTACCGAACAGTGATATTAGATGAGAGAGAGATCTGTGATGCAGGGCAGCTGCTGTATCAAGAGCCAGCGAACATATGCACACACACACACACACACACACACACACACAAATGTAAGACAGTTGAAACACTCACTCAAGTACACAGTAACACTGCAAAGAAAAAAGGCAATTTGAGGGGGCTATATGTGTGTGTGTGTGTGTGTGTGTGTGTGTGTGTGTGTGTGTGTGTGTACAGGTCGGCTATGTTTCCAACAGGTGCTATATTTGATAAAAGTTGGTGCTGCTGTTTAACATTTGGTTGAGAACAGCTGCTGTCACTACTGCTGAGGCGGTTTCACCACGTGGGCTCTGGGGCTTCGCAAGGGTTGTTTGTGTGTGTGTGTGTGTGTGTGTGTGTGTGTAATATTGTGAAACTGTCCCACCTGCCCCATATGTATCTTTACACTTCAGCTGTGCAGGTTTGAACATTTCTTAAAGAACTACGATCCAGCGGAGAGCACTGTACTGCACTGTACTGTTTACACTAGCAGGGCTGCTGACTCCATTAGTCATAGTCACGCTGCTCTCTGCACATTCGCAGATTCAATGCGCACACTCACCAACGCTCGACACGCACAGATTTGCCCTCTTCCAGACGGCTTATTTGACTCATCAGTTGTCTGCATGTAGGCCAACGGAGCTTTTTGTTGTTTTAGGATGAACTCGGCAGGATGCTGAGGTTTCCTCCGTCGCAGATACTGGTAATGTTTATAATATCGAGGTCTGTCTAAACATCACATAACCTGAAAAGAATCAGATCATTGCTTAAACTGTAAAACTGGTGCTGGCCATACTTCCATCTGCTGTAACACCGACCTTTAGGAGATATGGTTTCACTTCATTGTTCTTCCACAGAAACATTACATTTTTGCATGAAGACTCCTGTGGTTTTAATTTGAGATTAAGTCCTTTCGATTTTACAGACATATTTACATTAACACAGACTCTTTCAAAAATGCTTCCCCCTTTTTTGCTCCATCTGCCACTTAAATCCGGGAAGGAAAACTAACATTTTAGACCTGCAGGGGAAGATGTGGTTAGTTTTTTGGTGGTGAATCAGGATCTAAAATACGTAAGATGTGGGAAGTTGTCTTTTCTGTAGCTGTAGTCCGGAGTAAAACAGTTCAGGCGAATCCCAGTGTGCAGTGGAACGGCATCGAGCTGCTCCTGCACCTCAGTCTCCAGCCATCGCAGGAAGTGCGTCCACTGGCCCAGGCCGGCCCGCGGGGGGAGGGGTGGGGGGTGGGGAGGGTAGGTGGCTGCAGTCCGGTGCCGAAGGCATGCGGACCCGTTGGTGTGGACCCGTTGGTACACAGATGCACCCCTGTTGCCCTGGCATTGCCCAAGCAACTGCCGTGCCGGCTGGGCATCCGTTTATAGGTTATCCTCTTCTCCTCCCACTCTGCTCCTCTCGTTTTTCAGCCCTCACTAGGGGCAGGACCCACTTTAGGGTGGTGGTGGTCGTCTGGGTTGCTTTAAACAGTAGGCGGCTGTCTCTATTCCTCTTAATCTGTATGAAGTGCAACATGACACCATGCAGCTGCCTGTTCAAATACAATACAGTAATGTAAAGGAAGCTCGATGCCCAAAAAGATTCCTTATTTATGGACAACAGAAGTTTGTACAGTTACGACTGCATCACTTCTATAAACCACAGTCAGTGGGAACCGGTGACAAAGAAGCCTTTTGTTTTTTTAGAAGTTGTCGTCAGGAAGACAGTCAGTTCGCAGCAATCAGGTTTCGCAGAGAGAGAAGTCGGTGTGTTGGAATTCTTACACCTTGAGAAGAAGCAAAAGACATCGTTGACCTTGTATAACCTTTCAGAGCCTTCGGCCATTTACGCCGTCACATACCGGGGTTTATGTTCTGCTGATGGCAGATTGAAACGGTTTCCAGAGCAGCGCGTCGCATTACACACCGCATCACTGTGACGGCCGTGATGTGAATGGAGTTCTCACAGATCTGGGGGAAAACACTCTGGGACAGTTGCTACAGCAGATAGAATTAGCGCCGTCCCGGCTTGCTTGGACTTGCAAGGATACGCAGTGGAAGGAAGTGTGCTTCTTCTCTGTGTGTGGGGTTTTTAGTAAAAAAAAGAGAAAAAAGGTGTAGATTTCATGCATGTGCTGCTTACTGGAGTGTGTGCATGTTTATAAATCCTCCGTCTGTGTGTGTGTGTGTGTGTGTGTGTGTGCGTGCATCTGATTTAGCCGGAGTGTGTGCCAGGGTGCGGAGGAATCTGGCACACGCGTGTTGGGCAGGACTCACTGTGTGGGTGGAGGGTGTGTCCGCTGCAGGATTCTCTCCATGTCTATAGTGTTGACTATTTCCAGATCACATTGCTATATGCTGGTGATTTACGCATAGGAGTAACGGGGACCCCTGCTGGAGAAGGTGATGCAGTGTCAGGTATTGTGGCGTTCATAAATCGAGAACAAAGAAAGAACATGCTCAAATGATGTAGCTGTTAGTATCTGCGTGAGCCAAATGGTCAAGTGAGACCACCCAGCCGGTTATAAAAATGTCCAGTTTTCATGCCAGACATATTTTATGAAGATTTTCTCTTACTTTATTGTGGGTTAGGGGCTTTTTGCATTGTCCCACTGTGGGGAAATGTGGTGTAGGATTAACATCAGATTGCAGGTTTTGGTACAGTCAAGCCTCATATTTGTTTTTAAGTCTATGTGTTGCTGCATGTTTGTGGATTTGCGCACATCTGTGATGATTGGTAAACATGCCTAAATCAACAGAAAACGCAAACCTCTGATCCAATGTAAGCAACGAATTGGCAGTAAGCGGACCGAACATGCAAGATTTCGGTCCTGAAGATAAATCGCACGTGAGACCACTTTTATATTTCTTCCCATCACTTTACAGCCGGACGGTTTTATTTAAGCGGAAATCCAAACGATTTTCAATTGTGTACCTCCCCTCCCCTCCCCACAACCCGAGCACAGAGCCCCATTCACACGGTCATTAAGTCATTAGGCCACTTTGATGTCTGCCTCAGTGTGACTGAGCAGGTCAGGCGATCTGTCCTGACCATATTAGTCCACACTGTGATTCGGTCTCACTCTGGATTTACTCCTCCATCGGCTGTGACTTTTCACTCCATCCTCACAAAGATATGTTTGGATAGAGACTTTTTTTTTCTTTGTGACTTGTATGTACTTTCACTAATTTATGGGCTCTATATTATGTTACGGTTGGCTTAATCGTGAGTAAGTAGGGCTTTTAAAAAAACCTCATAGTTAGTCTGTGTGTTTCGTCAGTTGCCCGGAGAGTGTGATCATGTGATCGGGTTGTGCCGATCCAATGTTTATACTTTGACCAGCCCAGTCAAAAACGAGAGCTTTCACAGAAAGGAACCAGTCTGCGAGGACGGCTGCAGAAGGGGAGGGAAGTATGGAGGGAAGGAGAAAGGGGAAGGGAAGACAGAGCTAGAGAGAGAGAGAGAGAGAGAGAGAGAGAGAGAGAGAGAGAGAGAGAGAGAGAGAGAGAGAGAGAGAGAGAGAGAGAGAGAGAGAGAGAGAGAGAGAGAGGGAGGGTGGGGGGTTGTCATCGCTGGCTCATTCCAAGCTCTGGACGTTGAGTAGAGAAAAATAATTTGCTGCTTTAGGACGGAGAGGAGAGATAGAGAGAGTGTTTAGATCAGTGGGCTGCTCAACTTTGTTTCTCCCCCCCGCCCCCTCCTCTCTCTCGCATGGGCTCCTAATTTGGGATTTGTTTAAAAGCAGGACTGCGCCTCAGGAAGACTTCGTCCTCGCAGGGGGAAAGGGAACCCTGCTCCCTCTCTCTGGCATTCAGACGCACCCTCACTTGCTCCCCGAAATGTCTGATTCCACTGTCAACGCTCACTTGGAAGGGATCATATCGGACTTTGAAGGTTAGTCTCTGTCCGTCTCGAGCTCTGCTGCTCCGCTCCCACTTTTCTCCCGCTTGTGACCCCCGGGGGGAGCGAGGCGCTCTCCACCCCGGCCGTGAGGACACTCTAGATGGTTTCCACATGCGCGATTTGCCACCGAGCGGATCTGGGAAAGAAACGGCCATGAAGGTCTCGCCGCTGTGGGGGACGCTGCAGGGGAGATAGTGCTAAAAACTGTTTCTTTGTTACGTCTCTTACACTTTTGTGGCCATGTATGTTTGTGTGTTTCTTTTGTTTTGTGTGTGCATGTGTGTGTGTGTTTTTGAGATGTGTCAGAGGGAGAAACGGTGCATTTAGAAAAAAAAGCGGCCTCTCTGAAGGATCGACCTGCATGACGTACGGCGACCGACCATACGGCTGTGAGGGGAACACCTGGCACACCCCCCTCCCTCTGGCCCACAGATTCCCCCTGTCATCCCTCTCCTCCCACCCGTCCTCCTTCTCCACCTCGTGCCTCCTCTTTCCTCTCTCAGCGGCTCGTCCATCCTCGGCCCCTCTGCTGTTGGATGCGAGGAGGGTGGACGGGGGAGGGGGGTTGGTTGACAGGCATGACACCCTCCCCCTTCCTCCGGGCCCCTCTCAAACTGTCCATCCGACTATCTCTCTCTCTCCTGTCTCTCACAAACGCCGTAGCCATTAGGAACGCATCCGCACTTGTCCGGAGCTGCCGCTCTGTCAACACCCGTTTGCTTGTGGTATGTGTTGTGAATCGCTCTCCCTGCCTTATTGGGGTCTTTTTAGGCGCCGGCTTACGCGGTGCAACGGAGCAGAAAGAAAAGTGGCGAGAAAAGTGGGCCTTATCCATGTGGCGCTGCTCGTGTGTGACACCAGCATAAAGGGTCCCTGTTGTGATAGTCGAGTGTGTGCGTTGCCCTCGGTTGGGCTGAGTGGGGGGTAAAACGTTTGCGGCGCACCTGACTTTTGACCCCGTGTGGCAGGTTGATGAGAATCGGGGTGAGAAAGTAAAATGCCATAAAGTAAAAAGCAAAAAGCATTTGTGTAAGCAAATTCACAAATCGATTACTATTCTGAGTCCATATCATAATCAGCTAAATCGTCACACCTTGTTTATACTTTTCGTCAACCAGCTGTCATGAGGCTATTTAAGTTTTAAAAAGAGTAACCACATAGCTTGGAAAAAAAACTCCCCCCTTTGTTATTGGGGTATGCTAAAGGCTACAGCTATTACTGCTAGCACGGCCTTACTTGGTGTGGAATGACACGGAGCCGTGGCTACAGTTCAAACTTCTGAATGGACACCGTTGTAAAATGTCGGTTCACTGACGTTAGGACACCTCTCTGCTTGTACTTCTGTGCTTTTAATCATTAGAGCTGTTAAAAAAGCAACTCGACTGTGACGCTACTGTAAACTTTTCAGTTGATTTGTGAATAAGAGCGAGAAGTTTGGTCCAGTTAGCTGATTGTAATTCCCACTTTATGTCCTGAGCTGAGGACAGGATTATGTTGCCCACTAGGCTGACGACCTCAGCCGGGGTTTCAACCACACCGACTGACTGGGCCACTGGCTCTTCCCTTCAGCAGAATGAACACACACACACACACACACACACACTCATAATGTGACTTTTACAGCCCGTTGCCTCTGGTTTTCCCCTCTTAAGTTAGTCATATCTGGTGAAACGTTACGCAAGGTTTTTGGGATATTTCTCTTGTGTTAATTCAGTCGGCCGCTGATCGCCAGTCGTTACGTTCCCGTCTCCTTCTCCGTCCGCCTGTCTACGCTGTACAGGCCTCTCACTGGCCCAGTGAAAGGATATTCCACAGGAGTTGCTTTCTGTTGTTGGTTAAAATGTCGGGGCAGGCAGTGTAGGAGTAAATCTGAGCACAGTGATTTTATTATTTACAAAGAGGCCACATGAAGCGAAAAAAAAAGAAAAACCTGTCATGGGAACTGCCACTTAGCTGTGGTGTGGGATTTGTTCAGGAAGTTGGCGCTCCGTTACCCATAATACACTGGAACTGTGCTATTAAGAATCTTTGGTGTATTTATTTATTTTTTGCCCAGGAACAGGCTGTTATTAACAGGCTGTTTACTGTGACGGTTTGAGGTCAGACTTGTGACAAAACGCCACGAGGAGCCCCACAGATATACTTTCAGCTCTCACGTTAGAGGGAGGAAGTGTCTCCTGACGGGGGGCTGACGATGGCCGTCTTCAGGGGGTCTCTCCATCCTTATCGGCATTATCAGGACGCTCCACACTCACCAGCTCGGACAGGTTTCCTGCTCGCATCAGGGTCACTCTGAGGTAGGGTGGACACTGCAGGTCTTTGTTGGGATTCAAAGCTACTCCTCGCCGTTTCTTCTCACTGTTGGGACGCGCACTGTGAAATCTGCACGGAGGCCAAACCCCGGGCAAGACCCCAGAGTCAACAACACGCCAGCTCCACGCTGCGGCTAAAAACCAACAGCCTGCGTTGAAAGGTTTTCTTTTTGTACGTTGAGTAAATCGGGGGGGAGGGGGGGGTTCTGCAGGGGATGGAAAGGAAACTTGAAAAAAGTAAAAGCATGTTTGAAAACTGTGGCGGACACTTGAAAGAAAGTTGGGCCTTGAGAATATATTTAACGGCCAAATGCTGTTATTCTGCACTTTTAGGCTACCGTGGGAGAGGAGGGAACCTTTTTACAGAGAGGGAGTCAACACGTCAGACATTGCAAAATGTTTGACTCACATCCTCATCATCATGATCATTGAGCAGCCTTTTTTTGGTCTTTATCTCTTGATGCCAAACAAAGCTTGCTGAGCAGTTGGAGGTGTGTGAGCTGACATCTGCAGCCCTTCTTCCAACACTTTGGCTGTGCCTCAAGTGTAGCTTCTCTTCCCATTATCCACAAATATTGTCCCGGTCACCGGTTCACTCCCTGACAAAGTCATGACTCACCGCAATGCTGCCCCTTCACCAGTGAAATGCTTTCGATGTGAACAGTAGGAAATGTTGCACACGCATGAGCAGTAACTTTATACAGTTGTAACATGGCTCTGAGAAAATGAATACACGGTGAGGCTTGTAATATAAAAATGGCCAACAGTAATGCTGTATAACGTGCATGTTACGTTAATTTAAAACTGGCAAAATGTTGGACTTCGCCATTAATTAACTATGAAATGTCTGAGTTAAGACCAAGAGGCTGAAAATAAAATAAAAAATAGTATCAAACGGGTGTTATTTTCCCATAGTATACCAAGGTAGGATATGTTGTATGCTTGGCTGCAATGTCTTCCTGATTTGGCAGTTCAGTCCAGAGAAGCAGCAGCTTGGAGACATCAAATGGTTTTATCCTTAACAAAAAACACATCTGTACGGCTATTTCTTTTTTTTTTAATGCAAATGAAGGATGGAGGGTTATTAATGTGTGACCTCCCCATCTACCTTCATTTATACACACACACACACACACACACACACAGACCAAAGAATGCAGAGCGCTGAGACGCCAACAGAGGCAAAGACTTTGGGTTCAACCAGGACCGACTGAGCTGCGTTTCCTTTACTCTACGGCTGTGTTTAAACACACACACACACACACGCACACGCACACACACACACACACACACATATATATATTTTTTTCTATATATAGAAAGAGATGGAAGCGTAATGGACATCATGAACAGTACATGCAATGTTGAAGGCCTTTGCTATTGTATCCAGTGAACGTTATGTCACTAAATGTCGCTGTGAGGGGCTCTTTTCTCTTCTACTTCGAGAAGAACCGACCACACAGATACAGAACGGCACTCTTTTCTGGGAAAATGTACAAAGCAAGTTTTCTCAAGTTAAATTATATTATTTCATGTGAGCAACACAGAGCTTCTCTCAGAGACGGATATAACACTTTACAAGCGTTTTGAATTTTTTTTTGTCATCGCCTTTCTATTTTTTAACCTGTCACTCAGTGGTGAAATAAAGAAGTGCCTAAATTGTCACTTACAGTTAACACACAGGAATGCAATTTTATGGTATTCTATACTCACGTATACTTTCAACTTAGAACGCAGTGGATGTTTCCAGCCATAAACTGTCTTCTTCTGAGGAAACCTGCTGACATCAGACCCCAAAACCTGATAAAAAACACCCGGGATGAGTAATTCTTTTATCAAACGTCAACATCTGAAACAAAATGCTGGCGGTGAAATATTGGCACCTTAAATTGTAGGGAGATGGCTGAATTGTTTTGATAAAAATAAAATCAGTTTAAAAGGTTTTTATTTCTTTCAAAGCAAACCAAATAATATAATAGAAAAGTAAAATATAAATTTAATCTATAAAACTGAATTTTTGTTTATTTTCTGAATTATAAACTGTCTAAATAAAGTCACCTTTCAATACAGCACATTTCTCCCCTCATATATTAATTGTTAATTATTATTTTTTTTATATCAACCGAACAAATGGCTCACATTTTTATAGAACACTGTAGCAAAAGTTACCCACATTATCTTCCCCAGGATTAAGTTGTCTTTTCCCGCGTGGATGAAATAGGGTTATTTGGCGCAGGGGGTCAGGTGATCAATAAATCACGAGGCTCTTCCGATGTCAGGTGTGCGCGCGAGACGTCACATCAACTACAGACCCTCCGCGTAGTGTCATAACGTCGGATGATTTACGTCACCTTTACGTGTCCTCGGACCTGAAGTTATCCAGCGCAACCTTCTCGCTAAGTCGCAGTGTCGTATTCTCCTTCTGAACGGAATCAGAAATCACAGACGCCATGCTGTCGAGCTACGTGAAGCGCGTCAAACACGGTGAGGCCAGCACGCGCCATTGCGTTCACACACCGCTCCTTACAGGGTTCAACGCGCGCGCACAGCGCTAGTGACCGCATTGACTTGCGCCAATGTGCACCGCGTGTTCGTGTCTTTCTCCACAGCGTGGTGTTGCGGTGCACGCTGCTCTTACTCCTCACTTGCATTAACTGCAGCAAACTAGTCAACATGTTGATTGCGGACTTTGTCATATGTGAATATCCTCAGATGCAATAAATGCGTAAGTGGTGCTGCGTGTGGTTTGAGTTGCTGCACCTGTTGCTGTGTCTTCATGGGTTCTAAAATGCATTTAAAATGACTAGAGGAAGATTTGGACCCTGAACTAGCCCCAGCATCTAAATGGGAGAATCCATCCGCTCTGTTTCCTTTCTGACCACGAATGCTCTGTGTCTTCCAGCGCTGAAGCGGTCGTTCGAGGTGGAAGAGGCGGATTCCTCCGCGACCTCCTCGCCCCTGACTCGCCGGAACACCAACCCCCTCCGCTCATCCTCCTCCTCCTCCGCGTCCAGCCAGCGGAGCTACGACCTGAGCTCCCGCAACTCTGACTTCTCCTCCACTAGATCCTCCCCCTCCGAGTCCTCCAATCCGCGCTCCCCGAAGACGGGCATGAGGCGCGGGGAGTTATCGGGTCGTAACCCTGACGCGGCCTCGTCCCGCCGCACGGAGATGTCCATTGAGGTTTCCTCTAAGCAGATTGACAACTCGCCCAGCGCCGGCATTGCCCGCTTTGGCCTGAAGCGGCCCGAGGTCAGCTTGAGCAATCGGAGTACTCACCTGGACAGCACGTCCAACTCCATCGCGGGCTCCGTACACCGGCGGGCAGAGCTCAGCGTGACTCGTTCCCACGAGCCCCCGGCCCCTCCCAGGAGGATCGACGCCCAGCTGTCCTCAAGGATCCCCGAGCCCCCCCAGAGAAGAGCGGAGCCCGCGTCCCCCAGCACCGGCTCCGCCGAGGGGGCCTCGCGGAGGCCGGAGATGCCCGTCTTCAGGCAGCCGGACGGTTTGGTGCCAGGCGGCGCAGTGGAGAACCTCAGCAGCAACAACCACAACCACCACCACCCGCCTCCAGCTCCCAGCGCTGCTCCGCCTTCCCTGACCGAGCCGAGGGTGGAGAGGATGCGGTCCCCGGTCACAGAGGCCCCCGTGGCCCGGCCAGCACACAGTGAGTACCTGCTCAGCGCGTTTCCTACACCAAGTGTCCTGTGGGAAATGAAATGACATCAATGTGGGATCGATGATGCAGTCGAGCGCGCCGTCGGCCACCTTTTTTGTTCCCCCCGGCACTCTCCTCCTCTTCGGGTTATTTCAACAATTTGCATCTGGACAAGTCTAGACTGACTGAATGTAGGTCAGGCAGAGTGATGAGGAGAATCGCAGGGTTGCATTTGAGCATTTGAGAAGTACGAGGCAGGAAACTTGGCGCCGCTCACAGGGAACCTTTGACACTAGTTTTTAGTTCTTTGTGCGTTGAAAAGGCCGTAGGTGCTTCATTCAGTTAATATTAACGTGGTGGTGACAGCTTTTTAACAAAGTTTGTTAGGTACAGATCTTTTTGGTATTTTGTTTGACATTTTTTAGCATAAGATATTAAACCTCATTTTTTTCACATTAACTCAAATTATCACAGGAACTAGGTGCAGAGGCACTGATGAAATGTGATATTTAAGTTCACCTCATGACCTTTCCTTTAGCGCCACCCTATGGACAAACTCTGTATTTCTTTTTTTTATTCTGGCAGTATTCCTGTGATTATCTAGATTGGAAATATGTTTATTGGAATAATAAATATATGATGATATGCATGCTTTAATGCGTTTGCTTGGATATCGCAACTTTTCTTGCGACTTTTTTGTCCGGTTTCCTGGTCAAACTTGTGCATGTGGGTGTAACCGCTATCTAGAGACCGCTGCGCTCATGGGTTGCTCGCACTGGTTCAGTAGTATCCAGGCGTGGGCGGCTGGGAGGTGATACATTCCAAATGTGGAGGTTGTAAAACATTCAACATAAAAATAGAAAACCTCCAAATTTCCTCTTTTCACGCTGTGGGTGTCTCTCAATCGCTTCTTCTGCAGAAAAGGGGCCAATGTTTATGTCTGACTCCTGGCCGAGGCCATTTCTTTCCCATGGTTTCTTGGGTATCGGTGAATCAGTCTGCAAATATGCATGTAAATATCAGAAATGTGGCCTTGTTTCGGTAGAGGGGAAAAGTTAAAGGGTTACGTCTCAACTTTAGCTCAGATTACCACCTTTCTGCTCAGTGGCGCATGTGGAAGGAGGGAGGCGCTGCTTAAAATACGCTGCAGAAACAACGAGCAGATATGGAGAACTAGACGGAGAAAGAGGAGGAAACGTGGGGGGGAAAAAAAAGCTTACAGCGTGCAGGAGAGAACACACAAGGTCTGGAAAAAAACAACAAAATTTAGAGACGCCCACTTGAAACCTCCAAGTCATTTGGTAGTAAACCCGAACGACCTGAAAGCTGACAGGCCACACTGCTTTGATGAATGGTCCGAAAGTACAATTTATGTTCCATTTCCTCAACAAGTCAACGCACCGCGGATTCAGGCACATTCTTCTTGTTTTGGTTAATCTTTTTCATTTTTTTTTTTGAAGGGGGAAACTGAGTGTTTTCTGTTTCTCTCTGTTTACTTTTACTGCTTGTATCGGCACAGTATCCAGGGAGGCAGTGTGTTTTTTAATTATTTCCCATTAGGCCAATTAGCCTGTTGCCTGACTGCTCATGGGATAATTCAGATCTCCTTGCGTTCGGGCTCTCGGTGTGTTTTGTATTCAATACGTGCATTCATCCTCCCACGGATGAGGAGGTCAAGAATGTGCCGGCTGTTGTAAAGCGCACGCCGCTGTGTGACGTCCTCTGTTTTTCGGTTGATTTGCTGGCTAATCACGAGCAGCTGTTTGTAGTCTCGTGCTTCGACAGGATGTGATCCTACGTGGACGGACAGAGGCACACATTCATTCCTTCAGCACGCTGCTCACTTTACTTTCCTATCCCATGCCTCGGCTGTACGTCACATAGCATGTAGGATTCTGCTAAAGCTTTTTTTGGGGGGTGGTGGGGGGGGTCTATTTGCATATTGAACCATTTGCTGTATAACGTTTTGCATGAGTGCAATGCATTAGCTGTGTATAGTTGATTCCTGTTGGGGGAAATGCAAAACTGTGACCTTTTTGGTGTTTTAGCTCATTTCAGTGGAAATGGACGACTTGTACATGGAATAATATTACAGTGCAGTACCAGTGAATAATTACAACTCTGTTAAGTAAAATCATCAGGGAAATTCTCACAGCTGGACGTCAATGAAAAGGTGGCTGCGAAGAACTTTGTCACTTTGGCTCGATGATAAATTTATTTGTCTGTGTTCCCCTGAATCATACACACAAGAACAAACCTAATTTAAGGACTTGCATATCTAGCTAGCTCAGTTTCCTTTAACTTAAAATACAATCACTTCAAAAAAGTACAGCAGTCTGGCTGTTAACTATAGTTTAATAAACACATTTTCAGCAAAGAATACAAAACCGCTTTTCTTCATTAGAAAACTAGCTTGTGTACACAGCTACACCTTTTCTAGATGTCCTGAGTTAGCTGTAAAACTCAGTCATCAACATGGGTGGCTTTTACTAAGTTTTAACTAAACAACATTTACAGAATAAACTAATGTTCTACACAATAAAATAGAATATTGACGTCTGACAAAAATGTAGAACACAGAAGTACAGGGCATCCCCTTTCCTCGGGTCACTGAGGTGTCCTGCCTCAACTTATCCGTCCCACTGGCTTCTTTGTCCTCATCTCTCTTGAAAAGCGCTCAAAATCATTTATGACGCATGCAACAATAAAGAAAAACCCAACCAAAGAACAAGCATCCATTTTTTCTCCAGTGTTGCTATGTTTGGAGTTCCATTCCCGCAACACGATAAACAGCAGCAGTGGTCAGTGGCCCACATGTCACTGATGTGCCTCAACTGGAAATCATCCGCGTTGCTGCTAAAGCGGTTTCTGAGTCGCCACAGTTGCTGTTGGTTTTGTCTGACAGAAAACTGATAAGCAAATGTCCACTGCTTATAATTTATTATCCAGATTTTTACATTTTTAGGATTCATCCTTATTTTCGCTTTATTAGATTCCAGCCTTTAGTAATGACACTGCTGCACAGCACATTTTCATATTTTATACCAAACAAATATAATATAAAGTATATAAAAAGTAAAAAGGGGACAAAAACACAGGTACAAAGACAAATACAAAAGGCGTCAGAGTTATTGTTATTGACAAATCTTGATATGTTTCGCGTTACGCTGCTGTGATTTTGGTCTTCATCACTATTGACATCTATTGCAACGTAACCTTGGTTTCGAATACCTCTCGGGACGTTGGTTTTGCTTTTCGAAGCATTGCTTTGAGGACCTCTCGTGGTTTCCGGTCTGTTGTTGGGCCTTTTGAAGGAGTACTTTTCCTGGATCACGATAAACAGCAGCAGTCCAAGGCCAGCGAGGTCCCCCCAGGTGTTGCTGATGGAGGAAACGTCAGCGTTGCTTCCAAAGCGGTTTCTGAGTTTCCCCAGTTGCCGTCGGTTTTGTCCAACAGAAAACTGTCTGATCTCTCTCAAGAAGTTAGTGGTGACCCTGTAGGTGTGATCTTGATCATACTGGGTTCCCAGGGTCTATCTGCAGAGCTCGCCCTTGTGTGTTCTGCCCCATGACACGAATTATGATTCTGTCCCTGTTTCTACCGAAGTACTCTGCTGCCGGGGGACGGACGACATAAGGAGGAAGTGGCACGGAGGTTTCTTGGTTGAGATTACCAATAGTGTAGTACTGGTTTATGTTTCCCAGAGGCAGCGGGTCCAGCATTCCTTCAAAGTTACCATAATGATGTGAGCCATAATCCCCTGCGTTTGGGTCAAAGGTCAGCCATATGATGTTGTTGTCAATTTCATCTGTGTTGGCAAACCAGTATAGCAGCAGAAGACTGTGCTTGGGCACAGATTGAGCAAAGCTATTGTCATGAAACCAACGCCACATTGTTCTGACGAAATGCCTTTCAAATAATTCACATCAGTCATGACGTCACTCTGACGCATGTGCGTCAAAATGACGTCACAAGATGACGTAAGGTATGCGCTCTACCCAGTGCTCGTTCTAGTTGTAACTATTGGTTAATGGGACACGGTGGAATTAATTGCAATATGGAAATACCTATGCAAATTCTGTGTGTCATATACTGTGGCCACCTATATACAACCTAAACTAATGTCCACTGCTACCCTGTTTATCATTTATTATCCTGATTTTTTTTTTTTTTTTTCTCCAGACTTGGTCCTTATTTTCACTTTATTATTTTACACTTCATTCCACCTCCTAATATGCACAGCAATTTAATCCACAATACATCAAGTTTTCTCATACAATTTAGTTTTTATACAAAACAAATAATCTAACACCCAATAAAAGTAAGAAAAAGGTTGCAATACAGCAAATACAAATGCATTTCTGCCAGCTGTTCCGGGGAGGTGAGTTATTGCCAAAGCCTGATTCTATGTCCCCAGTCGGCCATCTGTGATTTTGGTCTTCATCACTATTGACATCGTAACCTTGGTTTCGAATACCTCTCGGGATGTTGGTCTTGCTTTTTGAAGCATTGCTCTGAGGACCTCTCGTGGTTTTCGGTCTGTTGTTGGGACTTTTGAAGGAGTACTTTTCCTGGATCACGATAAACAGCAGCAGTCCAAGGCCAGCGAGGTCCCCCCAGGTGTTGCTGATGGAGGAAACGTCAGCGTTGCTTCCAAAGCGGTTTCTGAGTTGCCCCAGTTGCCGTCGGTTTTGTCCAACAGAAAACTGTCTGATCTCTCTCAGGATGTTCGTGGTGACCCTGTAGGTGTGATGTGGATCATACTGGGTTCCCAGGTTCTCAGAGGTGTCGTAATGCTGTGTGATGTAGACCTGGTCTATCTGCAGAGCTCGCCCTTGTGTGTTCTGCCCCCTGACACGAATTATGATTCTGTCCCTGTTTATACCGAAGTACTCTGCTGCCGGGGGACGGACGACATAAGGAGGAAGTGGCACGGAGGTTTCTTGGTTGAGATTACCAATAGTGTAGTACTGGTATATGTTTCCCAGAGGCAGCGGGTCCAGCATTCCTTCAAAGTTACCATAATGATGTGAGCCATAATCCCCTGCGTTTGGGTCAAAGGTCAGCCATATGATGTTGTTGTTGTCAATTTCAACTGTGTTGGCAAACCAGTATAGCAGCAGAAGACTGTGCTTGGGCACAGATTGAGCAAAGTTGATTTTCTTTAAATCGGTGATTGATTTAAGCTTAGTCTGTCCAGCTGACACGGAGGTCACGACGAGGAGCAGAGCTACACAGCAGCTCACGACGCTTCCTGCCATCTTCATCCACCTGTGTACACACACACACACATATATATTATATATATATATAAATAATATATTAGTTATTTCTCTCATTTTCAGTGTTTGGAGTAACAGCGTTTAAGTATAACAGCGCTACTTTTTCAGTAACAGAGTAATCTAATTAATAACTGTTGCCATCGTTACAACGCCGTTATCTTCACTAAGATTGAAAGTGTCGCGTTACTATTTGGTTGAATGAAGCGTCTGGAGAGAGCTGCGGTGGGGATGATGACTGCCGTTGCAAATGCGATGATGATTGGCTGGGTGGGCGGTGCCTTGCTCACGTTGTCTCGCTGCACACACTCTGACTACCACTAAACGACAGCGTTGGCGACAAGCCGGGGGAAGTTCAAAAATAGCGTTGTCAAACTGGAAGTACCGGCACTACTTCTCGCTCATTGAAGTCAAAAGCTGCATGTAACATAAACATTCTTGCTACGCCCAGGAAAAAAGACGTTATCCACGTCTGCATCAAGCAAGTCAAACCTAATGAAGCACCTTAAATGTTATAGAACGTAATAGCGTTTAGAACATAAACAAAATAATGTCAGTTACTTTGCTGAGTAACTAATTACTTTTACAATGTGGTAACTGAGTTACTAACTCAATTACTTTTTGGGAGAAGTAATTTATAACTAATTACTTTTTTTAAGTAAGATGACCAACACTGCTCATTATTCATCCATACTGTACTATCAATACTATATTTTGCAAACATGTTTATCTGATGTTGAAGAGGCTTCAGCACCCTAGTTTGATCAAACTAAGTGAATACAAGTTAGTGTTTCAACATGGTGTTTCATCTTGTTTAACAAAGACATTTTTATTTATACAAAACTCGCGATCAGAACATGTGAGTAAGTGAACTCACCTGAGTACGACTGCTGCTGCCGGGTATCTGATTGTTTATGTGAAAGTATTTTGGGTTACTGCTTCGCTGTAAATGAAACCTGCAAAACCAGCCTTGCTCTTGGTTTCAGGAAGTCTGATCAATACCCGGATTGCGTGATGATGGTCCAGTCTTTGTTAGAGATGGAGAAACCCATTTTTTTTAATTTTAGAACATTGTAGCATATAAGTATGTATATATTTATAAATGTGAGATTATTTTTTAACTGAAACAAACCTGCCCTCGCCTCTTAGACTTTTCGTGTACTTTGTACCATTTTACAACAAAGACTATTTACAAGCTGTGATAAATATGCAAAACACTTCAGTGAAGTCTCTGAGCAGCCTTTATACTCCTGGACCAATAAACTAGGACAGTTTCCACACCAGCTGCAACTGTTGCACTGAAAGGTTTTGTCTTCACCTGGACATAAAAAATCTATATCTTTAATAGGATTATGAAACGCGTGGTAATAAAAAATGATCATAGATTTGTGTGTGTGTGTGTGTGTGTTTGTGTGGTTCCTTCCTCCTTGGTTACAGTTTCCTTTAAAATGAATCTGGGAAATCAAGTTTTTCTTCTTTTGACAGGAAGTTGTATAATTTTTGGACTTGGACGGTTTCATTCACTCTTGACGCTAACAAACGCTGCTTTATAATATTTGTTGTGTTCTTTAGCATGAGACGTGAGAAGGAACTGTTCATAACCGTAACTCTATTTCCACTCCCTGCATGGTCTCTTGCCAGATTCCCGACCCCCTGATTCCCACACGTAAAGCTTCCCATGAACATAAATATAAAGAACATAAATATTGTGGTATTTGTTCAAAATCTAAGTAAATACTCATCCTTGTGATTGTTCCTGTATCTCAGAGATACAAAAACCTTAACTAACAATCATCTGGGTCATTTTTGTTAGATTAAACCTGCTGAAGCTTTGCAGTGTTGCCTGAATACATCCTCAAGCTTAATGACCGTGCAAGATTAGTACACTATACTTTACAATGAAAGAGATTTTGCTCAGTTAAATAATTTAGCCATTAGTTATTAATGAACTAAAATTTAGTGAAACGCTGTGACGGTCTGAATATTCTAAAGACACTCTGACCATCACATCGGTATTGAAATTTGGCATCACATCACCAGATAACGTACCAAGAATGTATATCCATCACCAAAAACACAATATAGTAAACGATAAAATTTAATATGAGGAGTGAAAACGAAGAAATACCTCCGGCCCTTATTCACGAATACTGTTTGATCCTCATTCTTTTTTTCCTTCAATAGATTGCTGACTTCACAGTCCTAATCCGCCTTAATAGCTGTACCGCCGCTCTTGTCATCTACTTCCTGTGTTTTTTAAGAGTAAATAAGAAAAACAAGCTATCATTACTGCAAGAATAATGCACATGACAAAAGCACCATCCCCTTCTTTATATTTTGCATGATTGCATGTCCCTAGTGGCTTTGCTGTGAGTAGGTTCCTGATCTTTTCCTTTGCTTATAAAAATGGTCTCTCTCCTGGAGGACAATAAACGGGCTTCTTATGGCAGCAAGTCGATCCCCATGAAAGTATTAAGTGGAAATCCTCAGCGTTGCTTACAAATCTGTTCCTGATTTTCTACAGTTTCTGATCTCCCTCAAGAAGTCAGGAGTGATCCTGGTCGATTTGCTCTGGATCATTTCTCCCCTGATGTTCAATATGCTGACTGATATACACTCGGTCTGTGCTCTGGTGAGCTCGTCTGCCTGACACAAAGTATGAGTCTGTTCCCGTTTCTTCCTTCATAATTTGTTTCTTGGTGACGGACAACATGAGAAAGAAGCAACATGCAATTGTCTTTATGGTAGTGACCAGCACGTATAATTGATCCCCAGCAGTTTGAGATTGCGACTATTTCAGTCAGTTGGTCCAGCATTCTTTCAAAGTTGTTAAGGAAGTGACCCACAGGCCACAGAAATGAATTGGAGAATTTTGCAGCCTAAGTTAATCAAATCAAGTATTTTTCAAAGTTGCTGTCTATACACCATACAAATTAAAGTGCTTCACCAATTATGTAGAATAGTGCCAGAGTAAATACTACCTATGTGGTCGTAGATTAAAGAGTGCTCACCTGCGTTTGCTGCTGCTCCCCGTCTGATGTCTTTGTGTGTGTGTGTGGCTGTTCAGCTCCCTCTTGGTTATCGTTTCCTTGAAAATGAAACTGGGAAATCCCTACCCCCTATCGACCGAAAGTTGCATAATAAAGCTGTTTTGGATTTAGATCATGTTTTCTCAAGAGCGAAAAGTGGCTAACGTTTCTTTATTGTACTAAAATAAATGCTTGTGTTCTATTAAAATACTCATCATTGTTATTGTTAATTGTGGTTTGATAGACACAAAAGGAAAGACGAAATAAACTTTTATTTATTTTTTTAAAGGTAAATCGTGATCAATCACAGACCATAGTCAGTTTTCTGAGCTATTACATCATTTGTGTCATTTTCAGTTACAGGAAGAATCGTCTGAGTCTTTTCTATTAGAATAAACTTGCTGAAGCATTTCAGTGTTGCCTGAATGAATGATCAGTGCACTATAATATACAAAGAAAGATTTTGCTCTGTTATATCGTTGTTCTTAATTAACTAGAATTTAGTGAAAAGCTGTAATGGTCTGTTAAAAAAATTGTCACTCGACACGGGTTAAAAACATAAAAAGAAATAAAAGATAAAGCTGCTGGGAGCTCTGGGAAAAACTTGAGTGCTGCTAATCGCCCTCACACAGAAACATTGTGGTTCAGACGACCCTGAACACCATGTGCCGCTGTGCAGAAGAGCACAGACTGTTGTACTATGGAACATTATTTCAGTTTTTCCAACAAGGTCTGAATATTCTAAAGAAACTTGGATGATAATTGAAGGAAGGCCCTCGTTCACAAGTACTGCTTAATTGTTATATATTTATTTATTTTGCAATAGATTGCTAGCTTCAAGGTCCTAATCACCCTTAAAAGGCTCTACAGTCTCTCCTCGGTTTACACAATCTACTGTTCTTCCTCAGCTCTCGTGGGCTACATGCCATGTGTTGTAAGAGCATAGACAAAGACAAAGACCACTACTACTGCAAGAATAATGAGCATCTCAAAAGCAGAAAACCCTTCATCATTTTGCATGTTTGCACGTCCGTAGCTGCTTTGCGGTGTGAAGTTGCTTCCTGATCTGTAGCTTTGCTCATTAAAAGAGCAAGAGCAAAAAGCAGATCTCTTCTGGATCACAATAAACAGCAGCAGTCCAAGGCCAGCGAGGTCTCCCCATGTGTTGCTGATGACGGAAACATTTGCGCTGCTTCCAAAGCGGTTTCTGAGATGCAACAGTTGCGGTTGGTTTTGTCCTACAGAAAACTGTCTGATCTCTCTCAAGAGGTTAGCAGTGATCCTGTAGGTGTGATCTGGATCATATTCCCCCCGATTATCAATATGCTGAGTGATGTACACTTGGTCTATCCTCTGCGCCGCTCGCATTTCTGTGTTTGGCTGCGTGACACGAACAATGATTCTGTCACTGTTTCTTCCATGATACTGTGTTGCTGGGGGACGGACGACATAAGAAGGAAGTGACATTTCAAGGTCTTGATTGAGACTACCAATAGTGTAGTACTGGTTTCCCCAAGGCAGCGGGTCCAGCATTCCTTCAAAGTTACCATAATGATGTGAGCCATAGTCTCTGCTCTCCGGGTTAAAAGTCAGCCTCATGATGTCGTTGCTATCGATGGAAACCGCGTTGGCAAACCAGTAGAGCAGCAGAAGACTGTGGCTGGGCACGGAGCCACCAAAGTTGATTTCCTTCAGATCGTTGATCGAGTTAAGCTGTCTGCGTGCAGCTGACACCGTGGTCAGGACAAGCAGCAGAGCTACACAGCAGGTCACCACTCTTCCTGCCATCTTCATCATCACCCTGTATAGATACGTTAGTATTTCTCCCATTATTCATCCATACTGTACTTTCTTAATATATTTAAATATGTTTAGCTAGAGAAGCATCCAGTTAGTGTTATTGATTTAGTCCGGTGGCCATTTGAAGGTCGAACAAAATCAAGTTCTGTGCAAATATTTGGACGTTTTTATGATCACCCTGATTTAATCAAATTTAAGTGTTATTACCAACTCCCTCTTTTAATGTTTTCAATAGAAAGTGTTTCCTTCTTGAGTTCCAGTCAGTGACACAATGAAATCTCAGAGGACAAAATTGTACATAAAATACTTGACAGAATATTATTTAAACAAAACTAAGAACCAGAACAGGAGAGAACTCACCCGAGTAAGTCTGCTGCCGCCGGGTAACTGATCGTTTGTGAGAAGGTATGCAACAACTTCTGGTTTACAGCTTCGCTGTAATCGAAAGTGACAAAACCAGTATTGCTTCTGAGGAAGTCTGATTCAGATGTACAGAGGAAACTGCGTTACTTCTCTTAAAGACGTATTCTATTTAATTGTTCGGGTTTATGTCACGTGACAAATTTCATGCAAAAATAAACTAATTTTAATCAGCAGTTAATGGGGTAAAGATTCTATTCTGTGAGAATCTTGCGAGCAGGTTTATAATCCAATAAAGGAGCCTGTTCAGGTCGGGGCTTGACAGTGGGTGTGTCCTTTGGACTGTGTGGGTTGGTTGCCTGGAATATGATTAACTATTATCAATAAATTACTGATGACGTGGATCCGTTTCAGATTGCAGATTATATATGCTTAGCTATTAAAAAAAGAATTACAATTTTCATTGCAGTGTTCAAATATATAAAATATATAATTTTTAATCTTGTACTCACCTGGAATGTTTTAAATAAATGTTCCGAGCTTTTCTTTCACGTCACAACTCTTGGCATAGTGCATCGCTGAATAATACTAAAAAGAAAACTAATAAAAGAGAATAAAGAGAAGCTCCTCAGTCAGTCTGCTGCCGTCAGGTATCTGAACTCGTGGTAAAAATACTTTTAATATTTTTTATTTTATTAAAACATACATTTTATTTTACTAAACACCAAACCATTATTTTAAAGCTGAAACAACAATCACAGCTGTCGTTAACACATCGTGGAGCCACTTTTTAAATTTCTTTTTACTTTACTCCCATCGGATTCTTCCTGTATATAATTTGGATTAAACCTGCTCAAGCATGGCAGTGTATTGTAATATTTATACCTGTTTACGACCGGAGTGTTCTGATCTTCAGACAGTCACAGCAGTTTGAGACTTATGATTTGAAGTATTTTTGGCATTTGAACATCAGCAATTTATAGGTTGAATGAGACTCGCAGCGTCGTCGTCTTGAAACATCGATACTTTAACGCCTTGTTTTGGACAAATGGTTCCTCATTTTGTTATAAAATCTTCAATAATTTAAGACAATAAATGAATAAACAAATTGACCACAAAACAATAGGAATGCGGATTATTAAAGCTTCATCATCCCCATCAGCTTCTACGCCGCCGGGTATGTGGGTGCTTTTTGGTTCAAGGTTATTTTGTGGTCTGTAGTTGTTTAGGGGTTCAGAGTTGTGTTCAGATCTGCTGTTATTTTGTTGTTTGTAGTTTTGTTGTTTGTAGTCGTTCTGTGGTTCAGAATTGTGTTGTGGTTCGTCCTTCTTTAGGGGTTCAGGGTCGTGTTGTGGTCTGTAGTTTGTTAGGGGTTCAGGGTTGTGTTGTGGTCCGTAGTTCTTTAGGGGTTCAGGGTTGTGTTGTGGTCCGTAGTTCTTCTTTAGGGGTTCAGGGTCGTGTTGTGGTCCGTAGTTGTTCTTTAGGGGTTCAGGGTTGTGTTGTGGTCTGTAGTTGTTCTTTAGGGGTTCAGGGTTGTGTTGTGGTCTGTAGTTCTTCTTTAGGGGTTCAGGGTTGTGTTGTGGTTCGTAGTTCTTCTTTAGGGGTTCAGGGTCGTGTTGTGGTTCGTAGTTCTTTAGGGGTTCAGGGTTGTGTTGTGGTCCGTAGTTCTTCTTTAGGGGTTCAGGGTTGTGTTGTGGTTCGTAGTTGTTCTTTAGGGGTTCAGGGTTGTGTTGTGGTCTGTAGTTGTTCTTTAGGGGTTCAGGGTTGTGTTGTGGTCCGTAGTTCTTCTTTAGGGGTTCAGGGTTGTGTTGTCCGTAGTTCTTCTTTAGGGGTTCAGGGTCGTGATGTGGTCCGTAGTTCTTTAGGGGTTCAGGGTCGTGTTGTGGTCGGTGGTTATTTTGCGGTGTGTCGTGGATTCCCGAGCCGTTTTGCTGGCAAAAAGATCCCCTTTCCTTGATCACAATGAACAGCAGCAGTCCAAGCCCAGCGAGTTCACGCCACGTGTTTCTGATGGCAGAAACATCAGCGTTGCTTCCAAAGCGGCTCCTGAGCTGCAACAGTTGCCGTTGGTTTTCTCCAACAGAAAACCGCCTGATTTCCCTCAAGAGGTTCGTCGTGACCCTGTAGGTGTGATGTGCATCATATTCCCCCTGATTTTGAATATGCTGGGTGATGTACACTTGGTCTGTCCTCGGCTGAGCTGTGTGCGCCTCCCTGACGCGAATTATGATTCTGTCCCGGTTTTCTGCCACGTACCCGGTCAGTGGACGGAGCACGTAAGGAGGAAGTGGCCTGGAGCTGTCTTTATTGAGGCTGCCTATAGTGTAGTACTGGTATGATTGATCCCAAGGCAGCGGGTCCAGCAGCCCCTCGTAGTTACCATAATAATGGGAGCCGTAAGCTCTACTGTTCGGGTCAAAAGTCAGGCTTATGTCGTCATTCTCGTCGATTTCCACTTCATTGGCAAACCAGTAGAGCAGCAGAAGACTGTGTTTGGGCACCGATTGACCGAAGTCTATTTTCTTTAAATCGTTCATTGAATCGAGCTCTTCCTGTGACCTCCGGGTCAGGGGCATCGCCGTCATTCTGTATAGATATTTTAAAATAAGATTTTATAAAATAAGTTTTTCTGCATTAATCATCTAATATTGCACATTCCTTAGTGCTTTTGAAAAAAAAAAAACGGCTACGTGGCCAGATGATTGAAACCGGTTTGCTTGTTGCTGTTGTTTGTGCTATGCGTTGCGCGATGCGTATGAGTTCAAGTAGTCGCAGGAATCCATACTGCGCGTTCTGTATAAACATGTATTTTAGCTGAATTTCCATTGAGCAATTTACGTAGAAGATTTGAGTTGATTGACTGCTTCACCGGCCATTTTACATGGCCCCACAATAAATTTATAAACTAGTGATCAGAAAATGATGACGCTCACCTGCGGTGTTCTCATGCCGTGGGGTGTCTGCTGTCCGTGTGCGTGTAACAAGGTCACAGTTTGGGTGAAAGTCAAACCGGCTAAGCAAGCATAGCTTGTAGTTGCATGCTTCAGATATGCTTGGAATTGCTTCCTTGTGGTTTACTATTGGTTGGTCGATACTATAGTAAAATGTGATATACACATCCTCTTCTTCCTCTCTTGCTAGACTTTAGTTTTCCATAGCAAACCAAAATATCCCCTTTTCTTTACCTCAAGAAAACGTAGCTAATTGTAAGGAGGTAATTAAAAACAACTTACAATTTCACTTTCATCACACTAAGTGTAATCGATCTTCCTTTCACCATTAGCGTATCGGTGTGTTTGTGTGGGGAGGGTGCCTCCAGCGCGAGTTCAGACCAAAGAGTTACGAGTCAAGATGGATCCCCCAGTTACTTGCGACGCACGACTGCAACGCTCTGAAAGCTGCCACTTCACACCAACGCAACGAGGCGGTGCATCATCTTGATGGCAAACAAGTCTTCGTACTTTTGTCCAACTTCCTTTATTTTTTTAATCATTTGTTGCGTCTAAATATCAGTGAGGATACGGTTATTGATAAAACAAATTGTTATTGTTATTATCATTAAGGGGGGGGTTATGAACATTTTGGGGTAGCTTCAGCCCCCCTAAAATAGGCCTAACGACGTCCCTGCTGTAATGTAAATAGTCCTGTTCATTGTCTGCACTGCTGCATTTCTACCAGAAACCAGCAGGTGGCGCTGCCACACAGGTAGTTGTCTGACACCTGGAAGGTATACAGCGTTGCTATAGTGCTGCATTCAAAGGCTATAGTTTACATTTATAACGTACCAAGCAGATCAGCGGTCTATATAATATTTCTTCTTTTCTCAGAAAAGTGACTCCATGTGACTTAATACACATCCGAGTGAAAGTTTAACAAAGACGCACTTTGTGAGTCAAATGCACACAGAGAAACTTTTAGTTCCTCAGTGGTCACCACCCACGTCTTTCACATGGGCAGCACACGAGCGAATGTGCTGACGATGCTCTCGACAGATATAATGATAATAATCAGTACATTTTCTAGTTTGTTGTTGAGAAACTGAAAACTAATTTCCCCTTTTTGACCTGTATTACTCACAGGCGTACATACACATCACAATCTTTACTCTTTCTCTGAAGGTAAACTTCTCCACTGACGCATTTAATGCAATTCACTCAGCGACTCGTGCTGCTTCTATGTCTCAAGTCTTGATGAAAGTCGTAGGACAGCTGCAGGGGAGCGCTGTCCGGGGTCAGCCGGGCGGCCTTCTGCTCCACCTGCGTGACACCGCTTTGGCTCGACCTGATGCTGCTCCACCTCCCCTGAAGCTAGATGGTGTCCCCAGCATGGCTGCTCCCCTTGAAGTAAGCAGCGCGCCAAGCGACGTCAAATAAAACAAATCATTGCTGGTTCGCTGTGCGTGCGTGCCGAATCTTTGACCGGGAGGGAATAGGATTTTCTTTCTCTTTTCTGGCAAAATGTATTGTTTTGACCTGTTGACGACATCGGTGTCGGCTCGCATAGCTGTAGAGTTGACACTGAGTGAGCAGTAGTGAAACCTGCAAACAAAGTTTTTAGTGAGTGCAAAAAGATGGTGATAGTTGGTCTCCGGAGAGATGAGAGAAGTTTGTTTTGAGAGCTCAGAGCTGTTCAGACCTTTTAATTAGTCTTTTCAAAAACGGAGTAAATATGCAGCGTCAGCAGATACTTTTTCCTCTGAGTTGTAAAGAGCCCGGTGACCAAGAAAGGACAGTGGTGTTTCCCTGTAAAGGACTCGAGAAAGGACCTGAGGCGATAAGATATCCAAGTCGCAGAGGCTCTTTTATCTACGTTTTGAGTAGCTCCTTTTCAAACACTGCACTTTTATTAGGCCGATAAAGTGGAGTTTTGGACGGGGGGAGATGGAAAGGGAGGCAAGCATTGAACAGTTTTAGGCCGGGGGGAGGGGCGCGTAGTTTGGGGAAAATGTAGCGTTTCCCACATTGTAAAACTAAGTATAACGGTGGTTTATTTCAGCTCCTTATTTGGTAAGTCCGGGTTTCGATCACAAATATATTTTGGCAAAGTGCAGAAGGCCCATAATAATCAGGTTGGTTAGCTGCATCTTCATGTATTCTGATCTGGGTGTGACTGGTAATTTTACTTTTGAGGTGCTTGGAAACAGTTTTGTTTTTGCCAGAAAAGTGTGTAATTCGACCAAACGAATCCACCTTTGCAGCCTGCTGTTGGGGCTTTTTAATAAGAAAGCTGACTCTTTATTTGGGGGAATGCAGGTGTTGCCCTGTGTGCACATGTGTGGCTGTAAGGTCACACTGGAGCTGCTGCACTGCTGTATAATTACACTTCCTGTGAGGCTGGAGACAGCTGTTTCCTCTCCTCTTTAATCACACGCATATAAGAATAGTAATCAGCCAAAGTAATTTGTTTGGTTCCAGGTTTGAAGAAATAAATATTTTAAGGCTGCATTTCTTACTATTCAACAGAATGTCGCAATTTTGAGTTAGAATTAAATTTTTCATGTCTGGGTTCCAACAATCTACATACTCATCATACACAACATATATTTCTATATATATTTAGTTGTTTAGGAGTGCGTGAGGACGTTGCTGCCGGATTGTTCACTTTTCTGTTCAACATTTTTGCACTTTTGAGAAGGAACCAATGTTGTCATATCCTCGCACATCACACGCCTGTGAAGAAGTCATCCCGGAGTCGTGCATGACAACGACGACCAAGAGGAGGGTTTGATCTGTGTCTTGAACACTCAAAGCGGAATGCGTCTGTGCACCAGCGCTCGACAAAGGGAATCTCAGGCGTTTGAAGTGTCTCCGGTCTGCGCGAGAGGAATGAATGGGGTTGGATGAATGCAGAGGCCCAGGTCACATGATTGGGGCTGTATCCCCCGGAGGAGTTTAGGAAAGCTACGTTCACAGGGCCCGAAGGCTCGCTGTCCCATTCCCTCCTATTACTCTGCTGTCTTTTTTCTCTGTGTTTGGGGGGGTGTTTGCAGGAAATGGGGCGTATCTGGTTTCTCATTGCGTGCTCTGTCACATGACAGGCATGGGCGGGAGGGGAGGGGGCAGGCAGGGATCTTCCAGAGCCTCTGCAGAGTTTGTTCCCCTCACTGGAGCGCTGTGCTTTGGCCGGGGACGACTCGTACACAGACACACACACACACACACACGGTTCACACGCGGTGAGTGTTTTGCATACTGGGAGAGTGTGCGTGGGTGTGCATGGATGTGTATGTGTGTGACGTGGGCGTGTTTGTAAGTAGAGGGAGTATTGTTCCTTCACTGTTGTTCCTTCTCTCTACGGATTTGATAATCTGTTGTTTTCCAATTCTTTTACTTGACGAATATCTCCTTCCATACTTGCCTCGGCTGTTTTGTAAGTGTCTTAACTTGTATTTGCTGCTAAAATCAACATTGACTGTTGAAACATTTGCTGCTATAATTCAGGTTGAGGTTAAATTCCACTCGGTTTTTTGTTAATGTGTGTATTTCTACTTTCATCTTGTGCCATATAATTCACGTTTTTCTTTCTCTGGCAATGATCCATTGCATGATTGAGCAGCGAGCACTCGGATGTTTGTGTGTGTGCGCAGAAAAGTTTGCCTACCAGTGCAGAAAGGACTCATCAGGTTTAGTTCCTGCTCACAAAAGTCCGGTGAGAGTTTATGGAGAGTTGGTTGGATGTGGTCCTTTTTCCTTTGTTGTGGGAAGCCCCGTGTGAGCTGCTCTGTTCCATCCGGACAGTTTCACCTTCAAGTCGTTTTTGTCACGTCTCCTCTTCCGATAAGCCTCCGCGTCTGCGTTTTAAGTGTGATTCGTGTGAGCTTTTGACTTAACGGCGATGTGCAGCAGTTGGAAGAAGTTCCCTCTGTGCATTGTGCACCCGAGGCTTTGTTGCCAAAGGTTGACCTGAGAAATGCAAGCCATTGCTCTCTGACAATATCAAACCGATGGAAAGCAGCAACGCGCCTCTGTTTTGCCTCTCACACACACACACACACACACACGCAGGCAGAGCAGTTGAAAGGAGCTCTGTTGTGGCCCCTGTGCGTTTGCCAGGCGAGAACAGACGGTGTCCTTTCAGCAGCTTTTGACGGGATGCTGAAAAGGTCATCGTTACCTTCCGTATCTTGAATGTCTTTGTGTGTCTCTGCAAATGCTTGAGTCAGCAAATAAGTCAGCGCAGTAAGATTATGTATCCGTGGTGAAACTCTGCATCATAACTTTGAAATGCAAAACATGCCGTGAATGTAACCGCAGCCCTCGTCCTGTAAGATGGATCAGATTTTGTCTCTAGCTTGAAATGCTACACGTTCTCAGAGTAGCAGGTTTTGTGTGGATCTGCATCGATGCACGAGTGTTGTCCTTTATTTATTTTGCTTTACTCGGCATACAGAATCAAAATCCTTTAGCCGGGAGACTGTGTGAAATTGTAAACCTACTATTTCATGTTGGTGAAGCCTGCGTTTCCATGCACATTTTCAGAATGAGCAGCATATAATATCGCGCTGATGTCAACAGTTGTCCATTAGGAGCGTCTTTGTTTTACTGTGCTGGTAATAACTATTAAAAATAAGTGCCGATCTCGTTTTTAACTGAATGTTAACATGGTGTTTTTTTTTTTTTTTGGTTTGTGATTAATCTACTGTTGCTGATGTGAGGTATGTGTGAGGACAGAGGTCAGGTTCCTGATCCCTCGGGCCCTGCAGCCCCACACTTGCTGTCAGCCAACCATTCCACTGATACACTTTAACCTGCACGCAGAGATAACGCACCACACTGGCCAGCTACCACCGCCTGGCTATTGACTTTACCGACTTGTCGGCGTGCAGCTGGCAGATAATGGCCAGTTAAGCTGTTATTCAGCCTGCTCTCATAGCGCCTCACAAAATTGGCGACTTCCTGATTCATTGAGCTTTTGTGTAAACCGACTTGCCCGGGCATTGACCTGAAGAAACTGGGTTGATTGAATTAATACTTGAAATGAAGTGTAATTGCTTTGAGGCTGCTGGGGAGGTGAAAGTAGTCATCAAACACGCCCTTATGAACATGCATCCAAAGTACTGTTCACATGACACACCGACCGATGCGCACACGGTGTCCAGCGCCAGGTGACGCGAGCTGATCCCTGTCGGGGTCAAAGGGCAGATTTCTCCTGAGAGCTCAACGAGGAGGACTCTGGGAACTGGGCCTGGCTGCACAAACACGGACTTTAATTACACAACAGACCCTGTTTGCACTACAAGCGCCCCAATTTCCCCCTTTTTATTAAGCGATTCGCTGTCAGAGGGTGGGAAAAGTGTTTGGGTGCATGTATGTGTTGCTATTCCTCCCCTGGGCCTGCCATGACCCTGCTGGTCTGATCTGAGTGATTCTATGCTGGAGGGCTGTCTCAGTTCAAAGTTATTTAACTGCTGCATGCACTTTAGTCTTTCCTCAACTGTGTTTGTGCCGTATCCTCCTCTGTGAAAGTTTTCACAGAAACTCAATTTTTATTTAATCACCATAAATAAGATTTGCCACTGCGGCTAAACAAATTTAGCAACATTAAGATGGGACAGGATGCAAACCTTCTTTTTCCCGTCTGGGAATGTAAATAAAGGACGAGCGGAGCAGATGTTTTCAAAGGGGGCCCATAAAAATATTTCTGGATGGATTAGTTTGGTAACGTGTGTTTTGACCTGGAGCTCCAGACGAGTAGAAGCCACCCGGATTAGTGGTGGACCTGTTGTACCGCGTTCATCCGCATGAAGGAGTAATTAAAACAAACCAGAGAAAGGGGCAACTATGGTAATCACATTGCTCGTACTAATGATCGGTAGGAGTCCCACTGAAGTGAGAATACTAGAAGACCTCATGGTATGTCCTGGCTCATAAAAATGAAACAAAATAGCTAGTACTTTCTGCAAATACAGGGAGGAACCAATCAAGCTTTTAATGAGTTTGCATTGAGTGACTCATTCTGCTGCAGCGGAATTTCTCGTGGGCCAAGTTTCCAGTCCTTATTTATTTTCTCTCTCTCTCTCTGGATTCCTCTTCTGTGACTTCAGGTCAGTTTGTACAGAGGGTCAAACCACTGGTTTGTCGTAAAGGGTAGAACCTCAGCGACACTCATTCACAACCTAAACAGGGAACATGACCTCTGACCTGCTCGCCGAGCTGTCAAGATAAACACCCCTGTAGGCCGAGGCATGGCTCGGTGGTTTGGACCAAGTCTCCACTAAACATAGACGGCACAGGCATCTTATCTTTTTTTTTTTTCGCCGCCACTACTCAGTAATCCTGTTCCCTGCATCTCCTCTCACTCCTGCCTTCCTCCTCCTCCAGTATTTTCATGCTGCTTTGACTTTCTGCTCTCGTGATTCCTCCGTACTCCCAAATGCTTTGCTCACACGGCCGTGATAACAAAAGACAAAGTAATCCGATGCTGCTGAAAGCAAAGAAAAAAACATCCTTTAGTCCCTGTAATTGAAAACAGGATCCCGGCACATTCAATGAGTCATTTTCTGCTTTCCAATTTCCAAAATACAATTTTACTTTCTCACAGACTCTAAGCAAATCCCTTATCTCTGCGGTCCCGTAGTTTGAAATGAAAGCGGGAACAATCTAGAGTGGAGCTGAGGAAAGTTTGACTCTTAGAAATAATGATTATTTATGTGCGAGACATCGTTCAACTCCCTAAAATGTCACTCTGTCATGAAGTGGGCTTTTGTTTGTTCTCTCGCTCTATACCTGTGATGAAGGAGATTGATGTTTTCCACAATAACTCTCCTGCTCTTTGTGCTCTTTTGTGTGGGCTGAATATTTGCCAGGTCTTTTAGCGTGTTTGACTGGTTTCGGGTGAATTGGTGGCGGTTCCCTCATGAAAGGCCGTTAACGACGCTCTGAAGGGTCTTGCAGCCTCTCTGGGAAATCGGTGCGTTGAGAGGCGGGATACACAAACATCTGTCTCCCCTCCATTCACTCTGTCTGGGGAGGCTTTAGAATGTTTCCACCCACACCGGGAGAATGATGTGTGCTTACTATTTTGTGAAACACAAAGCAGGTAAATACAATAGAGGTGGGTGGTATTGTTCGCGGCACCCTGCACTCAAGCCAGGAAATAGGACACGCATTTTAGTACAGTACCATGTCTGTATTGGTATCGTACCCGAAAGTGACTAACGGGGCTGCATCATCGAGACACTTCAGTTTAGTCTTTGCATTTAGGTAACAAACCCTTTTTTTAAACTAACTGCGAGCTCAACATCAGATCTGTGGTGCGAAAAGAAATGGTTAATTCTTAAAATCCTGAAACTAAAACTTGTCTGACATTTTTATTATCCTGTGTATTCAGAGTGAGCATAATATTTACAGAGAAGTGTCTTACGATGTTGCAGTGGAATCTGCTTTTTGCATGAACTCCAGTGTCTGTTGAGCCAATTCATTTGGTGTCCATCCCCCTTTTGAGGCTTCGCTGGCCTCGAGCCTCAGGTGACGCTCCGTTGCCTGTCGAGGTGAGCCGGCCCCGACTTCTCTCTCTACAGCGCGAAGCTGTCGAAGAGGGAGCTTCACTTCTAAAGTGGAAAGCGGAGCGTAAAAATAAATTCGAGGTAAAGGTAACCAAAAAGTAAATTTTAAAGACAAATGTAAAGCTAAAAGTCAGATGAGCCGCTGGGGGTTAAACTAAGAGATGGAGGGAAGAGCGGAAACTGATGACAAGGAAAGCCTGGACGCTATCGGGGTGAGGGGAGGCAGAGGTACGGGAATGTGGGAGAGGTGGAGGCCAGCGAGTCGCAGTGAGCTGCTGACTGACTGCTGGAACAGGATGGGGAAGTGGTGAAGGAGGCCATGAGAGCTGCTTCCATAGGTGGGTCTCTAACACACACACACACACACACACAATGGAGCACATTTTAACAGTAAGATTACACGGTGAATGTGAACCACTGTTTCCACTGTGGTGTTATTCTTCAGTGAATTTCTTCAATTAATCACAGCAGTGCCAGGTGGAAGTGTGTGTGTGTGTGGACGTTGTACTTGTCTGTCTTTGTTGATTTAATTCCCCAAAGAAGTAAGAATCCACTAGATGGTTGTCTGGACTTCTTCTTGGAACGACTACGTGTCCTGGGGAGGGGGAGGAGGGGAAGACGTGTCCCGGGTGTAATTCTTGGCAGCAGCTGACGGCCCGCTCGTTTTCATTGCGCTTGTGCCTGCTCGCGGGTCAGCTGTGGGGTCAAGCGGAGGAAAAGGCCTTGTGTGTCTGTGTTGCGTGCCTGTGTCCAAGTGCACAAACGAGAGCGACCAGGGGGTTAACTAACGGTGGGCGGATCGGGTTTCGGCCTCGGCATCAACGGGAGAGTAACTCTGTGGAGAGACCGGGGAGGGGGGGGGGGGGGGGGGGGAGGGAGGCCTGGTTTACATGAAGTGCCGTACATGCAACCACTCGCACCCTGTAAACCCTCCACCGCCGCTGATTTAACGCGTTGATCTTCAGTTACATCCTGCGTGCAAGTTGTAGACTGTGAAGAGTCAACAGACCTTGGTGGACGCGTTAAAAGTTGAATATTTATCCGGGTTAGGCATTCCACAGGAGGACATAAAGCAAATCATTACTGCAGGTAGAACCTCTTGCCAAATTTAAAATACCTTTTTTAATACTACACAGTATTTCTTCTAATGGTTTATGGGTCGAGTCGAACGTCTTCTTCGGCCTGAGGGCGGCCACTCCCGCTGTTAAAAAGTCAGAGGGTGTTTTCTTTAAAAGGTGTGTGTGGAGTTTGAATAAAACAATTGTCGAGGTTCATCAGTCACTTCTGCTGCGGCGTCTCAGCAGCTGCACCAAAACTACAAAATACACTTTCTTAAAAGTTAAATACAAAGCAACAATTTGCATTTTTACGGAGGATAATATACCAATTTTGGCTGTGACCAATATCTTCCGACGTGCGCCGGCATTGATCCTCTCACCGAACTTTGTTTCTTTACATTTCTGTGCATCTTGGCAGTTTAGGACAGTGAATAGTTTCCTATTCAACATTCTTTGCCGTCATACCTCACTCTTGTTCCACTTCCCCATCTTGCGTTTTCTTTTTTTTTTGTATTCTCATCTAAACGTCTCCCTGTCTTATTTCATTTTAATTTTAATTTTATTCTCCCTTTCTCTGTCCAATCTCAGGGCAGGAGGTGATTTCCAGCTACAGCAGCAGTGCCATGTCTGAGGCGGTGGTGCCGGACGCGACGGTGTCCCCAGCGGCGGGCGGGCCGTACGGGGAGAAGGCCGGCGGCCCCGGGGTGGACTTCAGCTACGTGGGCATCGACGCCATCCTGGAGCAGATGAGGAGGAAGGCCATGAAGCAGGGTTTCGAGCTCAACATCATGGTGGTGGGTGAGTAGCGCACGTGTTCACCGGCTCGCGTCTCGGAGGAATGGCGAGAACGTTCAACGTCCTTCGCACAGTAAAGGCGGATCCCATCCTCTCTCATTCTGCGAGCTTTGGTTTTATGTGGAGACTCTATAGTCAACTTTACATGTAGCATCAACCCACCAGCATTACTCTTAACTTCGTGCCTTAAAACACCCTCAATCAGTTGTTTTTTTTTCTTTAATTGTTTTAAATGTGTCTCTCTAACCATGGCAGAAAATGGAGGCCTCAGACTTCCCTTAATAAGCATCCACTTAACGCCATTTCCCACTAAGCCCTCATCACTATGATCAGACACCTTTTTTTTTTTAAACCGGAGCTAATTACACGTCCACACGTCAAGACCAGACAGGCCGTCGTAAAGCGCAGGCAGCCTCTCTGCCGCGTGTCTCCTCTGGATGGTGTCTGATGGTGTCGCGCCGGTCTGCCTTTTGTTTCATCCTTGTTTCGAAGGCAGAGGATTGACTCAAATAAAGATGTGCAGTTAACGGTGAAAGAATCTTGACGGGGACTCGTTGACTTTGTACACGCCCACTTTAAAAAAGGAAGCCGTGCAGGAAAGAACGCAGCTGTTGTCTTCCGTACTGGTTCTATGGATCCATGTCTGCGCCGCTCCTACAGAACATGAGCCTGCGTCTGAGTTTGCGTTGCCATAATTCAGAAAAGGTCTCCAGTTGACTTGACCTTAAGTTGAACTGTGAATGTTCGCTGCTCCCTTGGGCCCCTTCTGAACTCCTCTTCATTAACCCCGTGGTGCTGTCAGCATGGTGGGCGGGAGGCACAGATGGGCCTATCCACATATCCAGACAGTGTGGCGTGGGTCAAAAGTCGCCCTCAATTAATTGGTATTTAGTCCTTGCAAGAAAACTGCAACCATTCATGCATTTGCCCCGTTAAATGTGTGCAAATACTATAATACGTTTTTTTTTTACATTTGGATTTATGACGCGGTGTCACCCATAAAGTCGTTTGGCGCAGGTTTTTTTTATTTCTGGTTAGTCTGTGTACAATAACCTTCTGATTTAAAGTCAGGCTTACCACACATCCAATGCATCCCATTGATGGTGTCACTGGGTTGAAGTCATGTTCCCTGAGGGTTTCTCTCACTATGATTGTGCAGCTCGTCCTCGCTTTGGCCAAGAAGCTGATAGCGTGGAGCCAAATAATGGATATTGTTTTTTTTTTTGTTTTTTTTTTATGACGCCAGCTTAGTGTGGGGACTGTGGTGTGTATCTGTCTCACTGTCTGTCTGTTTGTGCTCACAGGTCAGAGTGGCCTGGGGAAGTCTACTCTGATGAACACCTTGTTTAAGTCTAAAGTGAGCCGTAAGTCAGTGCTGGCTACAGCCCAGGAGAAGATCCCCAAAACCATAGAAATAAAGTCCGTCAGTCATGGTATGGTCAATTTTAAACCCTCAACTCCTTCCCTCAGTCTCTTCTTTTCTACCTGTTGTCTTTGTCAACTGTCGAAACACACTCATCTAATATTCAATTTTATCATGCTACATCCTCTGCATCCATAACGTGTGGTTCTTTATTAGTTTGTGAAGTTCCCTGAGAATAAAGTGTAATTTTTTGTGTGCAGACATTGAAGAGAAGGGAGTGAGAATGAAGCTGACTGTCATTGACACACCAGGTTTTGGAGACCAGATCAACAATGAGAACTGGTACGCTACAATATATGAACGATTAAATGTTTAAAATTCTGTCCAACCAGATGTCTCCTCTCTCTTCCTGCTCTCGGTCACCTTACAATCGTTTTTCTTCCTCTTCCCCTCGTCGCTCCGGTAATCCATCCGTCCCGTGGAGCAGCTGGCAGCCCATCATGAAGTTCATCAATGACCAGTATGAGGCGTACCTGCAGGAGGAGATCAACATCAACCGGAAGAAAAGGATTCCAGACTCCAGAGTCCACTGCTGCATATACTTCATCCCCCCGACCGGACACTGGTAAGGACGCACGGCAACACGTAGATATGAGAGCACAGGGCGACTCGGGTTGAACACAAGGCAAAGAAAGCCTAAATGTTTTTTTTTCTTTGTCTAACAAAACACTAGATTATTGTCAGTGCCCTTTAAAAGAGAAAGAACATGAGGTTCAGGAAAGTCTGGGAGTTTTGAAAGAAAGGTTTAACATTTTGGTAGATTCGGTAGTTCACTTTCTTGTCGAGACTTAGAGGAAAATAACGCCAACTGTCAGCAGTTCTTCTCATTCGGCTCTTGTAAAGAAGAGAAAAAGGGTTTTATTACCACGGTTATTCATTAATGAGGGTGGACACGACCTGACTGATTCTTAGCTGACAAAATAATAACCAAAGACCAGGAAACGAATGTGCGTGTTGAGCCTGTGCCAAAAGATAAATCTCAAGCTTTTTGTTGGGGCAGTTTGAAACATTTCATACCAGTCATTGAAAACCCTTTTCTGCAGCTCAATGCAACATATCACAGAACACTAGTCCACCGCACGCACGCACACACACACAAACACAGGAAAGATGGGCTGTTCTCTCGGGGCCCAGAGCACCACAATGTCCAGAGTTCCTGTCCATGGATCTCTTCCACAGACGCACATCTGGCTCTGATGGAGCGGCGTGAACAGCCGTCCCTCGCCACACTGTGTTGGTTCGGCGCCTCGCTGAGCTCAGGGGGTTGGCGTGTATTACCGCAGAAGAAATGGGGAGCTTGTGGGTCCATCGTGTGATTGATTCCCCGAGCATTTTTCAGCCTTTGCTTGTGTGTTACTCGAGTCGGGTTTTTGCAGACGGTCTTGGGGAAATGTTGAGGGCAGCTGTGGGTTGTCGGCCTCGTTTGAGCGAAGAAAGACACACAGTTCATGTGCTGCTTTTCACTTTTTTTAAACTTTTGGGTCATGGGCTATGGCACTCTATTTCACTCTGGCAGGGGCCTGGTGTAAAACCCCCACCCCCTGTCTCTGTGCCCCATCCACTAATGTTTCACGTTGATCCAGCTGTGCAGACCTCACATGGCCTGGCCAGCGGCTGCTCGAGGACTGCCTTAAAAAGTCTAATGTAGGAAGGAAGGAGGGAGAGACAGAGAGTCTGCGTGGGTGTCAGGGAGCATGCAATCAATTTTGCACTCTTGGCTTTTTGTGTCTGCTCCTGCAAGATGTGCGCGACACTCCGAGTTAACAATAGCTGTTTTTTTTTTCAAAGGGATTTCAGTCAGGCCGGCTGCAAAACACTCAAACTGAACACCACTCCGTTTGACCTCATGAAATGACCACATATAAAATGGTACTATTGTGTCATGGATTAAACGGTATGAACTGTGAATACTGAATGTTAGTAGGTACAGTAGTTCCTGCATTTGGGAGGAGAGTTGTTATGAACAAGTGCCCCCTGGTGGAGGAGTTCGGGGTTACACACTGTGTCATCTTTCTTGTTTTCTTGTGTTGTCTTTCCCGCTCTCAGTCTGCGGCCTCTGGATGTAGAATTCATGAGACGTCTCAGTAAAGTGGTCAACATTGTCCCCGTCATTGCTAAGGCAGACACTCTCACCCTGGAGGAGAGGGACTTCTTCAAAAAGAAGGTAATATTCTTCTGGTGCCTCTTGCTTATCGTTCAATATAGTTCCTTTTTTCTTCTATCAATCTGAAATCTAGAAACGAGCTGTTTTTGTTCTCTCTCTCTCTCTGCATTCGTCCATGTTTGTGGAGCTGTAACCAGAGATGCATTCCTGTAGCTGCACTCTTCCCTTCGCTCTCTGGATAGCCACAAATCGTGGCTCGTCTCCAGCAGGAGCTCAAGAGCATCTGTCTCTTTCTTTCCTCTTTTAAGGCTGCAGCCGTTCATTTGTATGTTTTTATTGAATATCAGGATTTCCCCTCCTCTCATTAGCAGCGTAACCCTCCTGGATTATGTGTGCATGCTTGTGCTTACGTGTGTGCACATGCAAGGCTTCCTCCTTGTGAGGATTTCTGTTTTGTTTGTGTACGGGCAGCAATTGATGACTTGGCTCAAAATTTTAGAATAGATTAGAAGGCAGATTATCGTTAATACCACCTTGATCTGTACACCTGCAGATTTAGGTAAATTTTGTTTGATGTCTTTCAAGCACGTCTTTCTAATTATTCATTCAAGGCCTTCGTTTGTATCCTTTCACATCTTTAGTGGGATTCAAGTTTATCTTCGGCTTCACATTGCGAGGCCCAAATTTATGACTCGGGTGACATGGATGTCATTTCTCATTTCTTTCATTTTTTTCTAATCCTAGCTGCACTATGTGGTCCTAAATCCGGTCAACCACCGAGTGAACAATCATATTGGAATTCGTGTTTTTCCGCTCACCCCATCAAGCCCTCATGTTCCACGTCAAGTCAGGCAGAGTCGTATGTTTTTGAATTGGGGAGTACCCAAAACCAAATTTGTTAGTGAGCAACATGTTGTCGGCCACATGGGCCCCTGTGTGTGTCTGCACCATGCGACACCCCCCCTCTCCTCCCCACCTCCCCCTTTGTGTGTAACTGTTGTGGTTGCATGTGTTTTTAGGGCAGACATTTGCTCACTTAAAAAAAAAAAGCGGCACAGACCAAATGTAATTGGTGATTAGGCTCCGTAATGTGAGTGTAACCTCCATGTTTCCACATGCGCTCACCAGATCAGGGAAGAGCTGCGAGCCAACGGGATCGACGTGTACCCTCAGAAGGAGTTTGACGAGGATGCCGAGGACCGAATGATAAACGAGAAGATCAGGGTGAGGCAGAAGTGAATAAGAAGCTACAGATGGATCTGAAAGAAGTTGCAACTCTGTTATCGGCCTTGATGCACCCTGAAAAAAAATCAGTTTTCTTAATGTACTTTAAATAAATCACTTCTGAACACTTGACTTGCAACCTGTGAGCAGGAGATGATCCCTTTTGCTGTGGTGGGCAGCGACCAGGAGTACCAGGTCAACGGCAGGAGGCTGCTGGGGAGGAAGACAAAGTGGGGAACCATTGAAGGTATAACGCCGCCTCTTCTTTCCTGCCGTGGCCACCGGTTTCACTTTGTTATTCTCCTTCAGAGTAGTTTGAAATAGACTCTTCCCGTACAGAATATCTCAGTGTGTCCATAACGAAGCCCCGAGGTGGCTTTGTTGAGGAGAAGAAGAGACAAAAGGGATACTTCACTGAGACAGTGGTCCAACGAAACAATGCTCCATTCAGTCCGCAGACTGGTGTCGCGTGCCGGCAGCAGACGCATTCTGTCTGGAGAGGCCTGATTTGTTTGTGTGGGTCCTCCCCTCCTCGCCCCTCCCCTGTTTAGTATCACAAAGGATGCACTCATATTACATGAGTAGGATATGCATTAAATCTTATGTGGTTGTTTATTCTGCTTCATCGGTTGGCCAGTCGTGTACGACTGGTGTTATGTTCTGTTGACGTCCATTATTTCTGCAGGATTCATTTTTCAAGTAGTTATGTGATCTACTCCAGAAAGGAGGCTCCACCCCTCAATCAAGTGTGTCATTAACTTTAGTTCCCTGCAGGGTGTTCAATGCGGACACACGCACACACATGGAGCTCTGCAGGTCTGCACTGGTTCCCCCTTGTGGACCGTTTAGGAAACTCGAATAGAAACAAACTGTCACACTGGCTCACTGTCAGTCATTTCTGATAACTGGTGACTCCTGTCTCTTTCAGTCGAGAACATAGCCCACTGTGAGTTTGCCTATCTACGGGATCTCCTCATCAGGTGAGGACTTTTCGTCTACATATCATTTTTGCATTTGAAATGTTTTGAGTTAGAAATTCAAGCAGTCAAACTTCTTAAACCCCAAAACGAATATGCAGATAAAACTAATAACAAAATGTAATAGAATACAAGACTTCTCCGGCTTCAATTCTTGCATTCTTCCAGGACCCATATGCAGAACATTAAGGACATCACCAGCAGCATCCACTACGAAATGTATCGCGTGAGGCGCCTCAACGAGAACAACACGGTGGCGGCTCACGCCAACGGCGTGCCGGAGCATCGCCTCGCCGCCCACGAGATGTAGAGGCCGGCCGCCTCGCTGCAGCTCACCTCAACGGGTCCCAATTCATCCAGCGTGAGACTTTGACCCTCACTGACAGTCCTCCAGCGCGCCACCCCGCCCTTCTCCATCTCACAGGTGGGATAGAAGCTTAAAAGCCGGCCAGACGGGACCTTTGTTTTCAATGCCTGTCGGACTGTTGGTGTCAGTTTATCGCCTCGTCACGCCATCCTCTCGCTATCGCTGGCAAAAAGAGTGAGGAGAAGTTTGATTCTTCATGTGCTGCATCGAGATTCGATCTCACGGTTTACTTTTGTGTGCCAAACATTGAGGCAGCAGTCCAAACGGAAACGACTTACACTTAATAGCTTTTATTGTCACAGTTGCCTTAAGCGGTGTCGTGTTATACTCAACTTTTCTTATGTTTTATGTTTTTATCCGTACATGATCACTACATCAGCTCCCTCGAAGTAGATAAACCAAAAAAGGATATCAAGCAGAGCATCATGTGTTTGATCCTTTTTTTGTTGTTGTTGTTGTCACAAGTGTTTTTTTGCTTCAACTGTTAAATATGGATGTCAGTTTGTTGCTGTCTTTTTAAAATCTCCATTAATGTCCATGTTTTTTAATAAAAATATCTTAAGAGTGATTTAAGAGGAATAAGTATTTATGCATGATATAAAATGTGAAAGTTTATCATCCCCTGTGGTCCACTTAATCAGATTATTTACACTAACACACACACACACACAAATACATATTTCCTGCTTTGGGGCCAAAGCAGGAAGCATTTGGTTTGAAACTGGAAAGAAAGCAGGTTTGTTGTTGACTACAGTTGGTTATTTTTTAAATTCCCTTGTTTATTTCCAGTTCTCCATTGACCATCCCACTCATTTTTTATAATATACCGAGGATCCTTAACAGTTTGAACCATTTACACATTTCTCTAAGCCGTCACCATCGTGCCCTGTTCTGTACATTCTTACGTCTCATACATGTTTTGTATTTGTACTCTTGGTAACACATTTTCTTTTAAAGAAATAAAGAGTTGTAAATATCACATTTCTTTGCCTTTTTTTAAATTTCGTTCTAGCACTGTAATAATTTTCCTTTTTGTCAACAACTGTATGAGCTCTTCCTCCATGCCCCCCCCCCCCCCCCCCCCCTCCCACCATCAATACACTCACACACTCAGCCTGGGATGTGACTCAGCCTCACACACTCAGTGGGGCTTGGGATGAACAACCAGAGCAACTTTAGATCATCTTCTACCACACTGGATACCCATAGTATTTAATTGCAGGTACAATTCTCATTCTGAAGCATTTTAATTGCTATGTCATTAAGCTTTTACTTGATTAACCTCTGAAATCAATATAGCCGCGTGCTGGGTCGGCGCATGGCTGATTAGCACTAATTACTGAATGCATAAGTGTGTGTTTTCCTCTTTTAGTAGAAGGGAGAAGACGAGTCCTTGGTTCCAGACAGAGACAGATGTCCTAACGTAGCAGAACAGCACCAGAATGTAGAGTTAAAGGCAGATATCGAGGGGAAAAAAAGTCTGATCTTATTTAAACAGGTTTGGTGAAATGTTTGAGAATATCATTTGCTTATCTGACGTCTGTTTGATGCAGCGACGTGAGCTGATAAGGTCTCAACCAGTCGGTGCCAAAGTGGAACGATCTGACGATCGTCTCTTATCAGTCCACATGTTCCCCGTGCCCTTCAAAATGGCGACAAGCTGCATCGATTCCTCAAAATGGCGTAAGCCGCGCCCCGCCTCGTGCCGTGTTAAGATGGCGCCACGCCTGCAACGCCCACGGCCCCCACAGGAAAATCCCCGTAACCTCAACTCACAAGTTGCGACCCCCACGTTCTCCTTTTTTCCTGCAACTCTCCCTTCATCTCCCCAGGGAACAATGGAGAGAGAAGCAGCTGCATCTCCGCTCTCGCCGGCCGCGGCTCGTCCCCTCCCCTCGCGCCGCCCTGTTGGCAGCCACCCAGCTCTGCACGGCTCGTCTTAATGGCGTTCCTTAATGAGCTGCATTCTTTTTTTTTTTTTTTTTGTGTGTGCTAATGAAGTCTGGCGGCTGGTAGGCACAGGGTTCTGCTTGCAGGCTGCTCGTTTGTGTACAAGCACATGTGGAGTTGTAGATTCATTTCAGGTTACCTTTCATGTGCTGTGTGTGTGTGTGTGTGTGTGTGTGTGTGTGTGTGTGTGTGTGGTGATATTGCTGCTTGAGTGCACAGTGAGCTTGAACCCTAAATGTGTGTACTTGCTCCAGATTGCGACATGCTGGCTGCTTTGTTTTCTCAGTCACATCTTTGCCACTTTGCTGCCAGATTGCAGCGCAGACTCGAGCACGGGATCCAGTGGACGGACCACTCCACTCCACGAGGCATTAGTAATAGATGGCTTATGAGGGACACTCTGCACCACGGTGTGATGGGTGGGACCCAGCGGCCCTCTGGACCGGATGCTGGACGTAATGTGTGCATGAGTATGCATAGGCCATATGTAATACTTAACTAGAGGCTGACTTTACATGCATGTCTCTCTGCACTGGCGTGGTTGCTTGCTCTCCTGCAGCGTCCCTCCGTATGTGCCTCATTGCCGTATTCTGTTCAGCTCATCTCCACAGAGCCAACGTGAAATCATTTAACACGTCTTCGTCAGGCGAGTTTAACTAGTATTTGTCTTTTTTTATTTCCTTTTTGGAATTTTTTTAATAGGCTGACTTGATTGCAAAATCTTCAGAGCTATTTTTGCCAGTGTGATGGCGGATGTGCATGAATTTTGAGCATTTATTTTTGTGTGTGTGTAACTGTGTAAATGCATGCCCAACACAACCCCTCCCTCCCCCCTTCCCAACCACCCATGAGTTGTTGTTTGCCCCCATTTGTCTTCTCCTTCCCCCAACTACTGTTTCTCTTCTCCTTTGTTGGCAGACACCTCACGTCCTCTTCCTCGTCCTCCTCCTCCATCGTCAATCTCTTCCTCCCTCCTTATTTCTCTCTGATGTCAGGTTCCACCCTTACCCATAGCTCTGTGCAAATGAAATGCCAGGCACACAGACACGTAAGAGGAGGGAGGGGGGGGCTGTCGATCATATGCAAATCATTCGACTTTATGCAAATAGGCTCTGCTGTTAATTAAAAGTCGGATGCAAATTCAATTAGCTGTGAACAGAGAGGAGCGGGTTTGCTGGGATCGCTTTGAAGCGGCTTGGCAACAAAAGAAAAAAATCTCCGAGGTTTTCTAGGTGAGAGGGATTTTAATAAAAGCCCAAAGACTGTGTTAAAACGGTCACTTCATCGAGGGAACGAACATTGCAGAGCACGCAATGCCAGTAAGCGGTCAGGTTATGAGAATGCAGGCGTGCGCTCCTCTTCGCACAACGCTGCCAGAGATACAGGCAGACAAAGAGAGGTGTGACAGAGCGGGAGAAGAGCTGCGTTCGTAGCTCTCGTCTCTGGCTAATTACTGGGAGTAATTAAACTAGTCACAGATTCATGTCCACCCTTATGCTGCTGTAATGGAAATGAAGGTGAGCTGTGTGTGTGTGTGTGTACACAAACTGGAACGGTGCATGCTTACATGTGAAGGAATGTTTGACCGCGTGGAGCCTGTAAACTTTGTGGTCTCTCACGCTGTCCCCGACTGGGCGTGTGGAGGACAGTTTTAGTCATTTAAGCATCGGTGACTGATCCTGCAGCACCAGCGGGGCGGCCTTAGGGTCAGAGATGACCAGTGAGAAATATGGGCAGACGGGTTGTTGAGGTATGATGAATGATGCAACACGAGTCGACGGGTGAAAAGGAGTCTGAAGAAAGAAATGGACTGGAAGACAAAATGACGGTACGAGTGTCGGTACGAGGAGAGAATTTAAAATGATTTTTGGGGGAATTTCCTTTCTGTTCAGTTGTCTCCGTGGTGAAGTGTCTTTTTTCACAACTAATTTCCCGCCCCAGTGTATGTTTGCCACTCATTGTACTTCTTTTGGTCCATTTTGAACAGATATTTAATCTAAAATCGACTTTTAAACATTAAAACACTCCCTTTTTGACCTGAAAGGAGTGAGAGGTTCAAAGTGACGGGGAGATGAGTGAGCTTACAGAGTCACACTGGTCACAGCAAATACACATTATTGAGGCATTTTTACAGCAAAAGCCAACAATGATTCAGATTCAACAATCATAGAATGGGACAAGGCCCGGTTTGTCTTTGGTGTGCATCTGTCTATGATCTGCATGCAGGGCTTCCTGCACAGCAACAGATCCAATCAGTGTGAATGTGCCTGGGGGAAAATCCTAAATGTGCTCATGTAGCAAGGAGGCGCTCGCCAGATTGGTTCCTGCTCAAGTCTCCTGCCAGCCCTCAAATTTCATCAGCGACGGGAAGAATACAGACCGCCATCTCTCTGGATAAGAGGCTTTTAAAGCCGGATTGGTGAGTGCAGCCAGGTGAGGCTGCAGATGAATAGTAACAGAGGTTTAGGGTGGAAGCGATTCAAGCCAGAGTTCTGGTTCTGCTTTTCTATTCCATCTTATTGAACCCCACGTTGAGGGACTCAGACATGTACAGAGACACGGAGGACAAACATCACAAAGAGAGGCAGAGGTAGATGTTTCCTTTTATTTCCCTATTGGTTGTTGGAGCCAAGTGTGCTGGCTTGATAAACCCTTCACAAAGCCTCCCATTTATGTCTAATTAAACAAATCTTACAGCAGGATTCCCCTTGAGATACTAAAGGAGTCTTATTCCATAAGCCTGACCCTTAAAAACAGCCAGTTAAACCCTCTTTTCTCTTTTAATATACCCGATATGACGCGAGATTACCTTACGTAATTCTGTTGCCGTGAACATCTGTCCTCAGGGATTTGCGCTCTTTCTTTATCAACTTATTACACAACTATTTTCTTTTCCGTAGTTTGATATATTGAGGGATTAATATTATGTGAAACACACACACGCACACAGTCCCCCTGTGGCTGCAGCAGTCGTTTAGTCAGACATGAACCAATAAAGCCAGATTCTGCGGCGCGTAGAGCGGCGGAAGAAGAACCGGCTCTTTATTGGAGGAGAAATGACGGCTGTGTAGATTCGCTCTGCGCTGCTCTGCTGATCCTCCGGCCTTCACTTCACCTCCGCGGCACCTCTGCACCGTCTCCGACGCCGCTCTGACGCGTTCAATAACATCGGGCCTGCTGTACGCTGCGATGTGGAACTATTTATTCGTGATTTTGTTTCAAGTCCCCACATGCCGCTGTGAGATTTGAGCCTGCTGTGCAGTTAACAAAAGCCTTCCTGTGCTTGCTTTCGTTCCTGTGTGGGAGGTGGGTGGATTAGCCTCGCCCTTGATTGGTTCCTGTCATTTAAGGAGTGATATATTTAGACAACCAAAAGAGGACCATGTCTCTGCGTATACAGTCAGCGCCGAAAAGTATTTGGACTAAATGTTGCCCGTTTACGCATCTCCAAATGACTTGGAAATGCAGCCTTAATGGCCTCCTTCACTTTGCGTCGATGCCTCTTTGGTCCGCGGGCCAAGTGTTCAGCTCCAGACCCCCCGTCTGCTTCATTTGTCACGCAGTAACGAGCTTGGAACAGGACACTCCTGACCGGGAGACTGACTGAAAAGACGCTTGTCCGATCACTTCCGAGCATCTAAATATAGATGCTGGGAAATATAGATGGATATAGATAGATTAGTCCACTAGATGGTGCCTGCTCATGATTACTGGTGCGGTGATGGAAGATGTCAGCCTGATTGGCAGGACAAAGTTGTAATGCTGCTCAGTCCTTTTCATTCACTACCAAAAGTCATTTTGCGGCAAATAAAAATGTGGATGTGGAAAGAGGATGAAGCTTCAAACGGATGTTGACACACACAATTTTCAGTTGGGGAAAAAGGGTAACAAATGGCAAGTTATGGGATTTTTATAATCTCATAATCTCAATGTTTAAAATAAGAATAAGTGACCTAACTTTTGAAATAATGGGGCCTTTGGTGATTCCAACCCCGAACGCACATAATGAAAAATGCAGAATGAGACTTTGCTATTCAGATGTGTTTTTATGTGATTTTCCATTTTAACTTCAACCTGTTAATCTACTTGGATATATAAAATGGAGGTTATATCTGTTTGAAGTAGGAGGCAAAAAATGTAATGGGATTTCAAATGAATCTCTGAAGATGTGCGCAGTATTTAAATCAACTAAAGAGGTATTTAACTTCTGTTCTGTAATGATTTATCGGTTCATTTTACTTCATACAGACTTTTTACCCTCGTACACAGGAACACACACAAACGCGCACATCTGTGTGCACCTGCATGGGAGCTGTTGTGCACCACGCAGATGACAATCCTGTCTGAGAAATAGATTTTAGCACTTTTTTCCATCTCCATGTGACTGTTTCACCTATTTGGCTTGTTGTGTCCCTCTTTCTGAAACCACATCCTTCATTGAACCTTGCTTCTCTTAATGGTGTGTGTGTGTGTGTGTGTGTGTGTGTGTGTGTGTGTGTGTGTGTGTGTGTGTGTGTGTGTGTGTGTGTGCGCGCCAGGTTGGCAGCCTATCCATGAACCTGCTGCTAATCTACACACTGCAGGAACAGGTGGATTAGAGCCAGCCGGCCTCGGCAGCCAATGACAGATATCATTCACTTAAACACATGCAAGGACACACACATTCAAACCAGCTGTGTAGTTTGTTCTGTAAGGACATTATATATGTATATTTATATATAGTGTGCCCTCCATGAGATTAGAAGACTGAGGTCTATGTGGGTTCTGGTTTCCGAGACGACTCGTCTCGACAGGAAAAGAAACGCCCAGCGGTTTTCCATCACACGTCGGTCGAAAACACGGCCTGGTTTTTCTTCATCATAATGCTGTAAGAGCCATGCTGATGACACACAGGACAAACGGCACAGTCGTCGTAACAACACACGATGCTGCTTGAAGGGGAAAGTGTGGGGTTGTATATGTTTAACTGCAGCGTTGCATCCATTACAGACGACCCCCGAAGGGTTTGGTTCATCCATTTGGACGCCCGGGTTCAGAGAGACACCAGAGGAGGCCGCGTTATCCTTCAGAGATGGTGGGAATGGACGAATGAGACGGTGATACAAAGAGAACAAGCAAGAAGAGTCCTTCATTGAGTGGAGGGAAATCTAGATCCTCCTGCTGCTAAAAGCAAGCTGCTTTGTTAGCGAGGGTTGTTAATGAAAACCCCGGCATATTTTCAGTGTTTTAATCAAATGACCACGGGATATTCATTATATTTATAGATCAGGAAAGTCCATTTATTTGCTTGCAAGCAGGAGGTCAAATACACAAGCACGTATCAGGTGCTCTGTGAAAATGGCATCTTCGAGCGGTCAGAACACTGAGCTTTTATACACACACATGTGAAGGACATTCTCAGAGGCACAAATGAAATATGGCAACCCAAGTTCAGATAAGAAACATAGTTAAAAAACGGGGTTACACAGCTCCTTTGTTCGAGCCTTTGCGTAGGGAGTTGACTTGTCCTTCCTTCCACAGCTGCAGAAGATAAACTTTGAATCACCCTGCTTTCACGTTAGTTCAATAGAGACAATAATCACTTTGTTAATATAAGACTATGCTATAACATATTTTACCATTACAGGACTTCAATAGAGTTTTCCAAGTGAATGTTGTACCACATGCATTGTATTGAATTATGGCTTCTCACAACTATGAATTCTTATATGGCACTTCAAATTTGATAACTGAATGAATCTTTTCCCACAGGTTTTGCAAGAATATGGCCTTTCCCCAGTATGAATACTTGAATGACGACTCAAATGTGATGTCTGAATAAATGTTTTCCCACAGGTGACGCAGGAATATGGCTTCTCCCCACTATGGATTCTCATATGACGTTTCAAAACTGATGTGTGAGTAAATGTTTTTCCACAAGTGTTGCAAGAATATCGCTTCTGCCCACTATGGATACTTATATGATCATTTAAATGTGATGTCTGGGTGAATGTTTTTCTACATATGATGCAGGAATATGGCCTTTCCACATGGTGAACTGTCATGTGGGCTTTTAACCCTTTACTACGTTTGAATTCTTTTCCACACGTTTTGCAAGAAAATGGTTTCTTATCACTATGGACGATTTTATGAGTTTCAAATACTGATTTATGAATGAATCTTTTCCCACAGGTGTTGCATACATATGGTTGATCATCTCTGTGGTTTTTCCTCACGTGTGCCAGCAAGTTTTTTTTATGTTTATAGTATTTTCCACAAACTTTGCACAAAAATGGTTTCTCTCCTGAAGGTGCCGGTTCCTTGTTTGATGTTAAACTAAGTTTTACTCCTTTCTGATCTTGGCCATCAGACTCATGAGAGACAAGCTGGTGGTCATTGTTTAGTTCAACTACAGCGGTGCTTTCAACTGAAATGTGGCCTAGAGATGTTTCCTGTACCACACTCTGGGTTTCATCAGTACACGAGTCCAGAAGTTGATCTTCACCATGTCCTCTTTCCTCACAAGCAGGAGACAACGTAAAGGCCTCCTGCTTCGGTTCAAGCTGCTCTCCCTCTGGACTGGAGCAGAGTTCCTCCTGTTCCTCTTTAATCTGTGGAGGATCTGGGTCCTCTTGGTCCAGATTGGGCTTCCTCTCCTGGAGACACAGCTGCTGGTCAGAGACAACCTCCTCCTCCTTACAGACACGTGACTGTGGGAGCTCTGGAGGGAAAAAATAAATAGAAGACAAACGGTTGAACGTGTAAATACGACGTGTGTGTATAAATCATAACCGCCACGTGTCCTACTGTTCTTTTAGTAAGTTAAAGTTAAAGAACACGTTCTAAAACAGATTTTTTTTCGAACAAAGTTGTACTCACCTATCCTTTGTAGTCTTACTTCGGGTTTCCAAAATACATCCAACAGTTTGCGCTGCCGGTCGATCTCTTCCTGGTACTCGGCGACGGTTCTTTTAAAAACTCCGAATATTTCTTCAGCAGCAGCAGATAGTCGCTCGTTGACAAACTCTTTCAAATTCTCCACTGAAGACATTGTTGCTTAGCTAGCGATTGAACGAGTTATGTGCACTGCCAGTAGACCGAGCAACGGCTGGGTGTCACACTATAAAGTTCCGACTACAGACCTCAGTCACATTAAGGTTCCGCTTTTTATTATGGTTTCAGTTCAGCCGCCTTCTTCTATAAATGTATTTGGCGGGTCGAAACCTACTATCCGCGTCACGAGCTCACGCGCACGCACACGCACGCACCCAAGAAGCCGCATTTACAGAAAAAAGAAACTTTCCCCCGAGACAACGACGCGCTCTGCAAACACACAGAATATTCCGAGTAAGAAGCGGAAGCCGCTGGCAGCGTAAATTCCTCTGTTGTTTTGTATGTCGACCACTTTATGTGCAAATTTGTGTTTGTTGGGATGTACATACACTGTGTACATTGTTTTTGTGGAGAAAATAAAATATATTTGTTACCGTGTATTTGTGAGTTGCGAGTATAAAAACAATATTCTAAAATATTTTACAACACACGTATGTACAGTATGTACTGTCTGTAGTAAGTGTAACACGGAACAAAGAAAAAAGTCTAGGTCACTGATGGAGACATGTTTCTATTCATCATAGTGTTTTACATTGAGCACATCAGTGTTTAACTGGTTCTTCTGTGTGTGTCATTTTGAGAAGAACTAACATTGTTTTGAATGTAAAGTTTCATTTTGCAAGAGTATTGAGGGGTTTTGCCCATTGTGTGTGTGTGTTTTTAGAAAATGTGTGTAGAGTTCTGAGAGTATGAGGCATGCTTTAAGAAAATGTGTGTAAACAATCGAGAAAAACTAATTGTCAATCTGAGAAACTCTTCTGCAAATAAAATTGACGCTTAAGTGATGTTATTTTTGTTTAAAGCAGTTTTCGAAGAAGTCAATAGAAAAAGATAAAGCTCCTAATCAGAGATTGGCCACTGTTGAAAACATTTGGAGGTATTACCATACACAGAGTAGAAATATTTAGACTCTTGTGGAGTACGGGGAAGACATCGACCACAAGCACGGACTGCTGGATAATCTTGTTTGTCATAATCTTTTGATACAACCCTCTGGACAAAACAAAACAAAATCATATCAACCACACAAGACAACTTTAAAACAAATCAACATGATTTACTATCATAAAATGTACCCACAAGACCATGTCCTGCTTTGGTGTTCTGTCTGTCACGTGATCATGTCTGGGGGCGTTTAAGGTTGGATCCTTATCGTAAACATTCCCTTTTTATTGATGGGGCCTGTGTTGGTAGAGTATAAAACTCCTCTTCTTCCATCGTTGCTTTGTCAGATCTTCCTGCTCCTCTGAGGGAGAAGGAACAATCTTTCCCGTTTCTGCTGAATTGTAGTCATTTGACTTCTGTCTGTAGTTATGGCTTGTATGGGTGATTTCTGTATTCTTTATCTGTTTCTATTCTAGCTTAGTAATAAATACTTAATCACAGAAGAGTTCAAGATACTTTTGATTTCTCACAAGGGCTCAATCCACTAATTTCCACCACAAACCTCAATACACCAAATGAATACAGTCACACAGGATTAGAGACAGAATGAGCACACAAAAAACCAGTAGCCCTTTTTTACTGGACGGGTTGACTAATCAACCCTGGGATTAAGTTAAAAAACATGCCGCAAACTACAACACAAATAGAAATATGAAAACGGTGATTCCCTGTTTGGAAGTTGTGTGCATGACTATTACTTTGAGCAGTTGCCAGGCAACCAGGCGAGTTGCACAACTCATAAACTTAATTGAGGGGGCACCCAGTTTCTCACCTGGCAGTGTGCTGCATGTCGTCGCCACGTCTCTTCCCCTCATTCTCAATCGGTCCAATCTAATAATGGGAAAACACTGTGAAAAGAATAACGCATAGATACACATTTTTAAGCTAAACATAAAAACGCCACCTATCTTGTGGCTATCCAATTAATTCGGATGAAAGGTTTGTACCACATCATCACTTAACTGCTGTGTAAAATGAGGTACTGCATAATAACGTCTTTGTAATTGAACAACGCGGGCGCTGTGTACATTGTATACAGGCTGCTTTAAATGACATTTAGCCTCAGCTTCTAGGAGAATGCAACGAATACAGCTGTTCGCACTCAGACGCACAAACCCACACCCGCCCACGCATTAAAGTGTAACTCAAATTCTCCGGCTTAATTAAGAGCAGGCCACTCCGGAGCTGCCATCTCTCTCAGCTAATTAGTGATGAATATGAAAGATGAAAAGATTTAAATTAGCTTGCCGTTGAGAGAGAGAGAGACAGAGAGAGTATTCACTTTCTCTTCTTGCTTGGTCTCACGTCATGTGATTGGATTTCCTTTTACCAACCAGTAAGTTGTAGGAGAGTATGTGCAAGGTCATTATTAATATTCTTTAGTAAAAAGGACTATTTTGATAGATTTTTATATTTGATTTAATGAAATATAAAAAATGTAACTATATATACATTTAATTTGGTCCGTTTGCTTAAAAATACATTTGATGATTAAAGGGTATTTTGCTAAAGTTAAAATGGATGGCAACTTGTGTGGAGGCCTAAACATTGCGTGAAGTCTATCACCAGCGAAATAAACTGAAACACAACTTAATTTACGTAAATGTGACATTGTGATTAAAACTTAATTTCCCCCTATTAATAAAACTCATTTGTAAATTCCACGTCTAGTCCCTCTCCTTTTTATCACTGTTAACCATCAAATAATCAAATGCTCTTCAATCAAGCGCTGCCAAGGTGGGGGATGTTTAGACCGAAGGCTCAGAGAGGGCCTGGAAGCTTTGGCAGCCATTCGCAGCTTGGTAATTAAATTGATTAAGGCGGAGCGGGTGGTGCAGGCAGCGAGTGGGAAATGGAGATGGATGATCCCGCGGGGCTGCAGGCTGCGAGATATGAATGGTGAATAGAGTCTGTAATCCCCCCCTGACTGGTCGTTGTGCGCGTGAGTTTGTCTTGTTTGCGCAGGCGAGCAGTGTTTGGGCCTTTTAACAAGCGCACGCACACTCGCACTGATGTGTGCATTTGAGGAGAACAGGTGAGCTCACTGTGTGTGTGTGAGTGTGTGTGTAAGTGTGTGTGTGTGTGACTATCACTCCCGGTAGAGTTCATGTGTGCGCAGGGTAAGAAAGAGAGAGCGAGAGATGAAGTAACTCACCGTGATTACTTCCTGTTGCCAGGCAGATCAAACCACTGCTTCCTCGGTCTGTATCAGGTTGCAGAGCTGCGGCTGCCGGGTGTTTTTCCAGACATTTCAGAGCTTGCTGGGGACTGGGTCGACTAGCCACACGATGACATTTCAGCCAGCCAACACAATAAACCATCAAACATTTGCTACCTGCCGGAGCTCCCGTGGATGTCTTGAAACAATCCACGCTGTGTATAATGTGGGTTACCAGGGAAACGGCTCTTGAGCAAACAGCATCCGTCCTGATGCCAAACGAAATGGCAATTAACGCACTGCTCAGCCAGGCCTCGTGCATTGGAGGCTGAGTGGTACAGCATATGTTCGCTAAACAGATACGGGAGGGGCTTCTCATACCCAGCTCACCTGTGGTCAATTTTAGCATTTTCCAGAAATCCGAATGTGCTGGAAGGATCATCTCTCCACTCGGAAATTGAGGATTGGGTGAAAGTGTTATTCTTTTAGTCGATATGAGGGATTCTGGGTTCGTCGAGCGAGAAGTAGTAGAGAAGGAATGAACATGGGCTGTCTCGAGTGCTGACAGCATTTCGTTCCCTTGCCTCTGTGATATCAAGCTAAATCTCTACGAAGAACTCTTATTCATGAGAGAGAGCTGATTCAATGAAAAGACCTCGGCCTTCCATTCGTCACAAAACAGATTAGCAAATTAACAAAAGCGTAACCAGAGAGTGAGTGTGCTTGCCAATGTAAATGGAATAATTGTCCATATCTTCTCGCTTCCTACCACCTCTCTCCTGCTCACCCCCAAAAGTACGCATGTACGTTCATTTTTTTTGCTTAAAATAACTAACTTTATCACATACATCACTTTATATCCCACCAGTATCCCTAAGTGTTTAATGCTTTTCTAGTACTGTTTAGAAATGAACATTGCTGTTGGAGATCTTTGATACCGATCAGCTGTTGAGGGTTGTAATGTCAGGGGTCATGTCTGGTTCGGTCTGTTTGAAGCCCTGACCTCTGACCTCTGCAGTGACTCCCAGGGAGGTTGACGAGGCTGACGAGGCTCATGTAGACAAATATCTGATTCTGCTTTCTCTCACTCACACATTTGTCCCTTAAATACAAGCCGGGTGTCCTCAAACAACTTTGAAAATACATTTAATAGAAGTATATCAAAAGTTTATTCATTTAAAAACTACCTAACAGCGCGTGTCATTCTCACAAATCAAAATATCTTGTTTCATCATTGTCACCTTGTCATTTGTGTGAATTTGTTAAAAAATGTTGAACCATTCCTTTATGCACGATTTACAATGGATTTCAATCCCTTCTTGAAAGTGATTTAGGGGACTTTTTTCCATAGAGCCATTGTGAACAACTGCTACGTATTCATTTCTTTGAGAATCTGCGTTCTCTCTCACACACACACACACACACGCACACACACACACACGCACACACACACACACACACACTGCTGTAGGAGGGGATGTGATAAGAGAGTCTCCTAGCAGAAGATTAAACACCCATCAGCATGCTGTTGAAAGCTTGTGCTCTTTGCCAATTCATGTTCCTGCAGCTTAAAGGTCATGTCGTCAAATAAAGCTCCCCGAAGCAGATAACGGTGAAATGAATCAAGGTTGAGGAACAAAGAGCAGCGCCGTCTCCACCTCGCCCCTCTGTCTCCTCCACTCTGCTATCTGTTAATGAAGCCCAACCCTCTGCAGAGCACATGGGAGCACTGGGATTTGTCATATTATCACAGGCTTGCCCGGCTCTGCTACTCTTTAAATTTACAGCTTCTCAGTCTGTCTGCTCGCATGTCTGAGTTTTGAGCGATGTTTTCTTTTTCCACATTGGTTCATGCATGTGTCCGTCATTCTGAAGTCTTCTCATCCTGCTGCTCTACTTTTCCCACTGATCCGTACTTTAAAAAACCTGGTGGATTCACTACCGCCGAGGATCCGAGCAGATGGCCAGGTTTCACCATCAGGTTTCTCTGTTTACAAGAATCAGCTTGAGTCCAGTGAACACAACATTATCCTCACTAAGTGTATTGCAAAAACAAGAAAACTCACAATGATGCACACATTTTTGCTGTTCATCGTATTAACCAAGGCCCGGGAGATGTGGTTTTCATTGGCGGACATCCAATTTTGTAACAATAGCCCTGCCTCACAATGAGTGTTATGAGCATCACAACATCCCTCATGTTTCCACCAACCCATTGCAATACTGTATGCTAATGATGCTATGCTAACCATAGACATAATATACATAGACGCAGCATTGGCCGCTACCGCCTATCGGCACTGACAAGAAGTGCGGCCGCAATCTTGGAACGGTCGCCCGCTCCGCTCAGTGTAATCTGTTTGGCAGGTGCAATGAGCTGTGAGCGCATTCAATTAATCATACCAAACTGAATACCGAACTGATTTTCACGTGAGGTTTTTTTGCTGAAAAGGTCATACATGCAGCTATAACACAGGCCACATAGTTTGGCGTATTTTAATATTCATTGTGAATATTTTCTATTCTGATATATGATGTGACATAGACTATGATAGGTATTTTGAAAATCACACACTATAATTTTGATAGAGAAGCAGAAACACATAGTAGTAGTAAAGTCAGCCAAGTTAAACAAAACAATATAGGGTTATATTATACTTTAAGAATTTTATAATTCGCACGCACACTCACACAAATAACTCCAGAAATCAGATGGAATTCAAAAAAATAAAAAAATACAGGTCGAATTGAATCATTAATTACTTCCAACACACACACACAAACTTAAAATCAATGTGACGTTTGGCGTTGTGGCGCCGGCGGCGGCCAAAAGAGATGCTCTGTGAAGCCAGTACAGGGAACCAAAGAAAAAAGGTTTTGGGTTTGTCTAAAGCTGGAACGGCCCTAGAGAAATGTGAAGGTAGCCTAGACAGTTTAACAGAGGACAAACAATTCTGAATCCACTGAGGGTCAATATCACAATTGTGTTTTTGTTTGTATTTTGGCTCATGATTCCAGCTCTTTGGAAATTACACCCTGAATAAGAGCTTATGAATAGTACATACATTTTTGGACTTGTATGACAGATAATTACATCCTGTATTTGGACTTCTCCTCAGTGTATGAACTAGTCTGAAGTATGTACACTGATGAGCCAAAGAAATGGGTGGGTTGGTCCCGTTTAGCAGTGGTGAGTACCAACCGACCGTGGTCCTAAGACATATACACACACACGCACAAACACACACACACACTAAAACCCCTGGAAGAGGACGGTCTTGCAGAGCTTCTTTCTCGTGCTCCCTTTTTGCAATTGTGCAGCCTTAGCTTGAGAAACACAGACACAACCAATGAGAAGAACAAGTCCGAATGATGGTTGTCGATGCCAAACTGTGTCTCTTCAACGTGTTCCCCAAGCAGAAAAACATCCTCCGTTCCCATCTCCTCTCGGACGATGTGTGTGGCTGTCGACACCATAGGAGCTTGTATTGTTGAAGCTCGGCGGATCACCCTCTCTGCAGCTCTCAGCACCTTATAATAATAAAAAAAGAACACGTATTTATATAGTGCTTGACACAGTGCTCAAAGACCCTTTAGATAACAGACAAAACAAAGCCACTGTAATATACAAAGATTAAAATATTTTAAAAGATAAGATAAATCAACCCTTCACTGTGCCTCGTGATGGAATTACTAGGCCGCCGTTGTTTTTCAGCGCTAGAAGGTGGTAGCTCTTGTCAAATGAAGATGGTACAGCATCTCTGACCGAGCTCGCACAGCACACCTCACAGGACAGCTTTCCAAGAATCTGCCAGACTACAAACCCTGCTATGCAGACCAGAGCATTTTCCACCAGACCACCAAACCGAGTGGAAACCTTCAAAATGAAAACGGAACATTTGGGAGAGTCTACACCAAAACATTTCACAAAGTTCAAGCTTATTTTCCTGCTTCCCAGTTCTTATTACCTTTCTTAAACAAAACCCCTATGTTAATGAATATTGTTGATGATGAACCAAATTGCTAAAATTGTAAATAAGCTTGTTTGCAAACCATTCTAAAGGTCAGATGTTCTGTTAATATAAGATGAGAGGTATCTTACTTTTGTTGAATTACATGTGAATAATACACTGTTGAGCAAGTTGCTTTGAGATGCTTTGAGGAAGCTACTTTAAGATGCGTTAAAGTCGTGTGGCCAATGATATATTTCTACAATAACATTATTTTGTCCGTTTTAATCTAAGTGTTATGAAATATGACTTATCAAGACTCAGTTCATATTCAGGTGAAAACCAGCCGGTGAAGTAAACAAAGCCAAGCTAGCTGACTGCGATTTCACTACAGTAAGATACTTGCTCCTTCTCTACTCTCTGGTAATATTCTTTTCACAAAACACAACAAATAGTACGGTAATATTAAATCTTACTTGTGAAAGGTAATCCCCCGAGCCCTGCTGGCGATGGTCCGCCGATTAGCGCAGAAATAAGCAGCACAGTGCTGCGGCATCTTCTATCTTCTGCTGCTACGCAGCTATGAGTACGACCGTCCCAAGATGGCGGCCGTATTTCTCGCGGCCAGGAGCCTAATTCGGCGTCTATGTATATTATGTCTATGATGCTAACTGCCACAATCAAAATAATGGTGACCATAGAGGCGGTGGGGGTAGTGTGATGTATGAACATCCTCCCTCATTTTTATTTTTATTCGGGATCAGGAAAATTGTCTCTCCAGTGAATGTCTGCAAATGGTCTTTGCTGTATTGAGGAGATGTTTGCCTTATTCAATATATGTCTTCATGCGTGCCTTCATTTTGTGCGTTTGTGCAAAAGCGATTCAATACAATACGTTTAATTCATTTTGTACATCCCAAAACCCTCAGAACATTTGCCACGGAGGGTTTTTACGATGTCAACTCCTCCTTTGACCCAGGAGCCTCACGAGGGGAAATACTCCTGAGCGGATAAAGTAGGATAATGATAACAAAAGGAGCAATGATATTATTAATAAAACTAGAGTGACTAATAATAATAATACCATGTGCGTATCAGCAGGGTGAAATGAAAATATGATCGTGGCCCAACATGAAGCAGCGTGTGACTCACCTGCAGGTGGCGCTGGATCTCACCCTGCGCGTGTCCAAGCGTGTGCGTCTGTTTACGCGTGACAAGTCTCGCGGTGTAAAACGCGTCTGCGATCGTTCAAACACGCGCACTCGTGCACAATGCGCGTGCATCGCGCCGTGCGCCCGGAGTACAATTTCTCTGTGCACGCGCTCTGACATTTGATGCAGCGTATTGACTGCATCGTCGTGTTCAATTTTGTTTGTGGAGTCCCGCGAGGAAACCACCGAGGGACGTTGACACGCACTCACTCACGCACGCACGCGCACACGCAGAGGAATCTCTGTTGCGGGCCACTGCTCCCCGGAGGGGCTGCCGGGTTTGCTTTTGGTGCTTGTATCGATCGCGTCTCGGGCCGAGCAGAGGAATCAATATGTTTCTCTTACACCCTTTCACGTGCACACTCCTGCCCCTGATCGGAGAGACATTTAAATGGACAGGTGGACACAGCTACTCTCCCTGTCCCCCACCGGATACCCGACACATCCTGACTAGTTTACTGTAATTTACATTTTGCATCTGGTATCTTCCTTCCGTTATTTCTATGGCAACCGGAGGGATGAGGAGGGGAGGGGGGTGGGGGGGGGGGGGGGGGGGGCGTCTAGCCGACTGCCTGCTACTAAAAGCTCTCAGGAGAGCAGAGGCCCCCCCACACACACACACACATTTAACAAGGTACAGTAAATAGTCAGATGATGCCTGATTCGGTTCAGTTTTGTAGTTGTGATAAGGAAGCCGGATACTTACTCACACGGTCATTTATTTTCATTAGAATATAAGTGCAAATCTATGATTAATAGAAGGTTATTCCAGAGAAATGCTCTCGCTCAGTAATGAATTTGTTTTGGATCCTCCGGGTATTAAAATGTTTTATTAATTAGGATCATTCTGAGCTAGGTTTGCTTTTGTGTGTATATCTTTTCTTTCTTTTTCCCTCCTCTCGCATTTTGCTCTCCCTCATACGTGATCCTCGTTACTCTCTCTCACACATTGCATCCGTCTCCCCCCGTCTCTTTTCATCCCTGTGTCCCTGTCTCACCCTCTCTTGAAAAAGGGTGAACGCAGGGTGTGGGCTTGGAAGGTCTGTCCCGCAAGGCTTCGGTTCCAGTGCAGCAATTAGTAGTGTGAGAGCTTGCCAAGATAACAGCGGATCCAACGCTCACACACTCGGTGCCCTCCCACTCCACACATTAAAGGCATTTGTATCTGAGGGAGGGGAGGACAGGAGAGTGAGGAGAGTCAATAGGAAAATGGAACCATGCGTTGTTGCTGGTTACAGGAGGGGGGGGGGGGGGGGGGGGGTGATAATGGACGCCTCTAAAAAGCACTTGTTCCTTTTCTCATGTAGACCAGGATGGTCATGTTGTGGCCTTTTGCGGTGTAATGGCTGTCAGAGAGGATCCCACTTTTCTGTCATTGTCGCAGCAGGATACAATATGCCGAGACGTCTTGGCAATATGTTGCCAGGCTGAAATAATAACAACGTTTGTTTGACGGCCATCCAAAAAGCTCACGCTCTGCCGGCGTTTGAGACTCTGTGTTGAACACACTAGTAAAAACCATCTCCTTGCTTCTTCCTTGGAAACTCATCTAACCTTACCTGCTCGGTACAAAACAACCAGGATGCAGGGCCTCGTTTGATGCATAACAAATATATGTGCTTTAATTTAAGGGCTTATGCAATTAACACAGATGGTGCCAGTGAATTCATACATTAAATGCTGTAAATATTCCTGTTGCAAAGTCACCGGTCAGCCGGATATCCAGAGAGGCTAAAAGGTAAGTTAGGTTGATAGGTAAGTCAAAGTATAAGAGGTGAGGTGGAGAACATCATCATGAGACAGTGAAGGTAGAGAGAAGAGCAGGCTTCACTCCGGGGAAATAGAAAATCCTTGCACAACGGATGAAAGAAAGGAGACGTTAAAGTAAAAGGAATCCAGACCCCTCCCTTTGACCATATGTGGTTGTGTTATCTGTCAGTGCCTACGTTGCTGCACCACATGGGTGCATCAAACGATGCCTGTGGTCTCCCAGTGGTTCAACGCGGCCATTTCTACGCAGTCCCTGCTTGGCATTTATTTTGAGACCGCTTCATACCTGTAGGTATGCTTGAATACTGTACGCGAGCATGTAGACACGTCCACTCACAACAATAAATGTGTTTTCACTTGAGCTGTGATTATTAAACACATATTACAATGTCAGTCTTATCTACTTTATGAATGTATTGTCCGTATCAGCAAATCAGACCGTAATAAATGGTTGAACGTCTTAGCTCCCCGTAACATCAGGTACAGCTGCTTCATCTATTTGAATTGTCTGACTATTACTCCCCTCCTCTCTCTCTTGTCTATGTGCTGTCTTTCATTCCGTCTCTCTCTCTCTCTCTGTCCCTCTGGGGGGACGGTCGAGGGCATTCCGCGCTGCCATGAATGATTCATGGCCCCTCTACGGTGTGTGTGTGTGCCTGGACTGGGAAACAAGGAAGGGGAAGAGAGGGTGCGGTACGTGGCTGCACAGGAAGGGGAGACGAGGTGACAGGAGACAGAAAGATGGCCGGCGGCGGAGGACGGCAGTGAGGATCGTGAAGTAGACGCCATGAGGTTCCGGGTAAAACAACGTGAATGAAGTGGTCTGTCGGCCATTTTAGAGTCATCTTCCTGCATGTGTGCAGCAATGTACCTGCACAATGTACCTGTAATGGCCTGCAAGGCCGTCTTTAACTCCTGTAGGAATGCTCACATTGCTGCTCAAGGGTGTTGATGTTGTTTTTCATCATCCTTGTAAAATCACATTTTATTGTCCCATCAAAACATGTGCCAGACTTTATTTCTTTGTTTCATCTTTTACAATACATTACATGTAATTTAACTAACGCGTTCATCCAAAGCGCCTTGCAATAAGTGTAGCTTCTTCGTTCCTCCGCTTTTTTAAATCAATAGTGGAAACAGTTCTTTCTCATGCACTCGAAAATCCACAATCACCAAACCTTCTGCGCCCTCCTCGAGATGACGAGACCCTCGAAACGACGTTATCTTTCCCACCACCTGAAGTAGACTGCCTGCCGGATGATTAAGAACTGCTGAATAATTAAGTGGACAATAACGCTAATTCATGAATAATATATCTGCTTATGACGGCGAGTCCTGGCCAGTGGCTGGCCTGACAGGAAGATTGATGCTGCGGCTCCGATAGCATCTCCCCCAGTGAGGGGACGCTGTTGACTGCGACGCTGCCCATATTCATTAGGCCAGCTTCTGAGTGTAATGAGACACTTATGTATAATTTACAGGCAGAGGTGGCATTCATGATGCAACGGAACAAACAGGCCTTTTTGGCACCCGGCGTATGCGGTTTAGCTTTACAGTAAGTTCCCATAGGTTGCTCACTTTGTGTATTTGTCTTGTGCTTTTATTTAATCATTTTCCCTCTGAAGTGCAGCTGAATGAAAACGGTAACATAGCTCAAAAGCCATCGTCATCTGCCGTCTGCCTTCAAAGGCACAAAAGTGTGTTCTGTCGCATATGCAGCTGGTTGGAATGACAGTGTTGTGAGCCCGGTGCCAAACCTTTAGGCTTTGTGTGAGGCGTTGGATCAAACACTTCTAGCCATGTCCATGCAGACTGCGTGCATCAATGAAACTGCTCTCCTCACCCCGATCCGGTCCGGCCCGCTGCTGCAGAGCCTGCAGCAGCCTGCAGCAGCCCTGCCAGTTTGATCACGTTGGCGATTGGAGTCGGTGCCCAGCGACGGTGAATCACGCCCGAGCGGTTACCTCGCCGTGGCTGCCGGGGAAGTGGAGCAGCGCGGCTGCGTTCGCCCCGCTGCCGCTGACCTTGGAGGTCACTCCCAGGAAGGAGACATTCATCACTCTGACACTTGGATGCAGTAAGGGGGGAGGGGGCGGGGGGGGGGGGGGGGGGGGGAGAGGACTGTGCGTTCGCGTTAATCCACGCAACACTTCTGTGTTCCCGTTAGAATTAAAGTCCTGGCTGCGGCTCTGCAGTTTATTCGCCATTATTTACTCACTGTAATGATCAACTCAGCTGACAGAGATGCTGCATTCTGTGTGATGCTGATTTTAAATGAAGATGCAATGGTTTTACACGCCTGCACTTCTCTGTGTCTCTGTGAAATATCGATCTTTCCTTCGCTTGTCCGCTTTCTCTTTCTCTCTCTCTTGCCTCCTCTGCATCTAGTTATTGCTGGTGGACAAATATCGACCAGCCATTGTTGGACCAAGTGTCTGTTTGCGCACCAGAGAAGACTCATCATGTTACCACAGATTGATTTCTTTGCCCCCGAGGACTTTAATCTCCTTTCAAATAAAAAATGAAAACAATCATAGCTGCTGGCGGGGTGACACGTTCAACGATGCAGCAAACGGCGGAGTGACCTTGGCAGGTGTGTTCTTTGTTGATTATTGAAGGATGACAAAGTGACAGGCTTTCATAGCGTACTGTGTCATCTCTTTCTCCCAGGCTCCTCTCTGTGGGGGGGCTTCATGTTTCTGTGTATCTGTCTTTGTACGTGCTTTGAAGACGTAATGTTGGTCATGAAAGGAAAGGGAGCAACGCAGAGAATTACAAAGAGACGCGTTGTACAAATGAAGCGTTTAGAAAGGCTAAATAATATTTGCTGAAGCTTTTCAATTGTTCAGTTGAATCATTTGAATCAAAGGCACACAATTATGTTACGCGTGCCGTGAATCTGATTACTGCAAAACAGGTCTGTATGGAGGGTGAGATGCCCACCCACAGCGCTCACGTCTGATTAGATAGAAGTCCCTATCACTTAATTCTCTTTCTATTATTACACAATGTATGAAGTGAGGAATTGCACAGTCATTCTTTATTTTGGATGGAGCTCAAACAATGTTAAAATGATGCTGAAAGAGAGAAAATTGTTGTGTTTGGTGGAACCACTATTTTTGTCAATGAGTTGATAAAATGATATATTTTGTAACCTCATAATGTCTGGATATTCTCAATTTTCCAACATCTACCATTTTGCCACATTGGATCACTCTCGTAGTTACACACTACGGGGATTAAATGCTGTGCCAATGTGTGAGTAGAAGAAAACAATACCACTAATCTTATTTGAGATCGACAGAGTGAGCTGCCAAATTAAGTATGAATACGGTCTTTTAACACTGAAACGCTACAAAGATGCAGCAAAGTCTGCGAAGGCGACGCTGCGTCCCATCAGACCTCCAGAGGGACGCTGGTGGAGACGATGTGGGGATCGACTCACTCACTCTAATGGACTCACTCTCTGCTGTCACCTGCTGTCTCGCTACACTTGAAACATGACATTTAGCTCGGAGGCGTGAGGCCTCCGGTGGTTTTCAGATTACTGCTGAACTGAGGAGTAACACAGCACAGAGGAGGAGGAGGAGGAGGAGGAGGAGGAGGAGGAGGAGGAGGTGAATGTGGTGTTGATATGACGATATGACCCGATGTTCTCTTTATCTGTGAAGTGGATGTGTGAGATTTATTACTTATTTTGTTTAGACCTTTAGTCTGTTTACTAAAGGAACGTCAGTGTGCATGTTGAACATAACGTTTAAAAAAAAAAAACCTATATGAAGATACATCATCAAATTCAGTCGCAGAAGTATTTACATCCACAAGGGAAAATGTGTATTTTTAAATATTCCGTTCCAAGCATGGAACAATAGAAATAAATATTTGCTAAATTCTATCAGTATCAGGGAGACAATTATTAGTCATTTAGAAAAATGGTCCAGTGCAAACTTAATAACAATTAAATTATTATTTGAACAATTTTAACTCACGGATTCTTGTTTAAATATAATATTACTATTGGGGTTGGTTGAGGCGCAGTTGTTTTGTCAAATTGTAATTTGTAATTTATAACTTTCCAATAAAAGGCATTGATTTAAAGATACTCGATAACATTTCATTGGAAGTCTGCATTTGAATGAAATAGACATTTTTAGGTACAACATAAATAATTCACTGTTAGAATCAGCAGAAATGTATTCATATTTAAGCATGAAATTAATGATTGAATAAGTTATTGATCTATAACTTTAGGTCACTGTGTATTTCCAGCACCTTTAGCTGCATCGATATCAACGCCTCTCTGCTCCTCCGAGATCTGCCCGACCCGACTCCTCTTTGTCATTAAATGACACCACGATTGACCCCCTCGCCCCCCCCATTCCCCGGAGTGTCGGGCCAACGTGGCATCAGTTCGACCTTTGAACTCTACCCTCAACCAGACAGTTCAGCTGGCGGCGGTCGTGATTTATTTTCTTGGATTCCCATTGAGTGGCTGCGATCACAGATCAATGCTGCTAACGCTAACGGCCAAAGCGGAGACGACCAGGTCACATTTTTATTCCCTTTAACAATTTAGGGCTGTCACTCACACACAAGCACACACAAGGGACTGGTGCTGCATCCATGCGCGGGTCAAATGCATGACCTCATCTCGCCTGGGTAAAAAGCACCAATGACCAACAATGAAATACAAACGTCTTTAAATAAGTCAAGTGTTCTGCTAGCTGTAAACATCGCAAATAATGCAATAAATACATACTGAATGATGCAATTTGGAGTGGATGATAATGTGAAGCATGTTCATGTGAAGATGTCCATACGCACTGGGTAGGATTTATTTTGACAGTTTCTTATTATCGGTGCAGATAAACTAATTCTGCATTAAAGACTGTAGAAATCATAATCCCTAACGGCACCAGGGAATATTTTGTTGTTAAGAGGGTGATTGACGTGAGTGTTTCTGATGGGATATTGATCTCATATTCTCTCTTATTCCCCCAGCAAAAAAAAAAAAGCAAGGATCGTTGAATAGAAAGAAACACACACACAGTTTTGGTTCAGGTAATCTATCTACTGCCGTGACACACAAAAGATTCATCACCACGGTGTGTGATTAACGCCTCCTCTTCACACACTTCTCCACTCGCACTCCATCATCTTGCAGACTGAATAATTGTGTTTTGCCACCATCGGAGTAATGCATATCCTTCCGATGATCCAGATGTGGGTGGCACCGTAATCCATATGCCCGGGCCCCAAGTACAGATGGCTGTGTAATTGGGAGCACATGGCGGAGATCACCCTGCTTTGTGATCAGATTCATGGTAGTTCATTCTGGGTGTTCTCCATTTGATGTTTGCAGAATAATTTCTCTCGTTAGGAGTGCACTTCCTTGTCAGCTGGAATGGAGGCATATCAACCCGGCACACACTTCAATTGCATTGAAATTATTTTTCAGGGAGAAAAATATTTTTTTTATGGAGGTTTTATAGAGGTGACTAGTTTCATTGCCAGTGTTTTAAAACGTCTGTTTATCTGAACTTGATGGTCTGAGGACACTTTTCGGTCAGTTTGGTGCTGTAGCTGATGGTTGGGTTATTGCAAGTGCAGTGGGATGCTAAAAGGATTCAGTGAATCGGGTATAGTCTGATTCACTGAGAGCCCTTCATGACCTGCCGGTGGTAGTGCTTATGGTTAAGTCAAAGCCAGCACTGGTTGATCGTGGTCTACAAGTCCATTTTGGGAATAACCCCTCGCGACCTCTCTAATCTTCTGCATATTTCCGACAGAAATCGCCATTTAAGATCCACTGACTTCATTCGGCTCATCGTTCCAAAGGTCCGTACTGTGTTTGGTCATTTTGCCGCTGCAAATGATTGGAACTCATTACAAAACAAGCTGAAACTAACAGCTCTCACCTCTCTCCACATATTCAAACAAGCCATAGCTGACAGCTGTGCTGACCAGCCCTCACTTATTGATTCCATTTTTCACAAAATACTTCCAGTAATCTGCCTTTTTTTGTACATAGTGTTTATTAATTTAACTATATTGTTTTTAGCCATGTGTTTGGCATAATGTATTGTGTGTTCTCAATTTTTTAATTAAAAAAAAATGATGGTCAAATAAATAAATAAAAAATGGTGCAAACATATGGCGTCAGCATGGCGGGACATAGAGTAGAATGTAGTCAGCTACTTCACTTATGTAACAGTTGCAATTCAGGTAGAGAAAAATGCTCCAAAAAATGTGCATAAAAAGTTGCATCAAAGTAGCAGAATTGAAATACTAAGTGACTCAGAATAGTAGCACTCAATCAATTTCCACCACTGATTGAATATCACCTGAGCACGTGCGTGTCATATGCCCCCCCCTCAGCAGCACATTGTGGAGCAAAGCTGACAGTGGAAACCGCGCCCTCTATTGGTGTGAAAAGGTGGCGCGCCTGCACATAGAATGAAGCGCTGTCGTCTTTATCCGCAAACAGGACGATTCACGTTGTCCCACCTCGTCCCTCCACCGATAAACTCGCAAACTGGGGCAGAGGGGAGGGTGAGAGGGCGGGGGAGGGCAGGAAGCCACAAAGCTGAGCGAGACAGAGGACTGATGGAGGGGCTGCAGTTGTCATGGAAACGCCGGGGGTGGAGCGTTGCGAAGTGGGACCCGTTTGTTTTGTTATTGAAGGTCACGTGGCGAGGTGAAGCTCCTCCCACTGCTCCCCCACCACTCCGCCCCCCCTCCCTCCCTCCCTCCCGCTACCACCGATTCAACCGACTCGAGCTGCTGCTCCGGTCAGTTACTACAAAATGGCTGCAGAGGCTCCGCCGCCGACGAAAAGCTCCTGAACGCTTGACGGTAGGATTTGGATTTGTTACCCCCCTCCCACCCCCCCTCCGCCTCTTTGCACCTCGACCGCTTTGCACTTTCGCGAAAAACATCTGCGCGGTTTTGAAGTAAACCGTGCAATGCTGGAAAAGGGAACGGAAATAGGTTCGGTTCGGCCCACTTCGGCATCAATGCTTCGCGCTCTCTAATGCGCGCGGAGCGGACGCGCGTCCTCGGTACTTTCTACCCGGTTTGTGACGTCAGCCAGGATCCGGTAGCTTTAGTCCGGGTAACCCCCGACCGGTCGGCCTGACGAGAGCCCGGTGGCCCCCGCTTCTTGTTGTGATTACAAGGGCACCCCGCTGTTGTGTTTGTTGTGGATCTGCAGACTGGCTGTTTGTTGCCGCTGCACTGGTGTGCGTGTGTGTGGGGGTGGAGGAGGAGGTGGAGGAGGAGGTGGAGGAGGAGGTGGAGGAGGAGGTGGAGGAGGAGGAGGAGGAGGAGGAGGAGGAGGAGGAGGAGGAGGAGGAGGAGGAGGAGGAGGAGAGTTGAACATGGAGATCGGTGCAGCTCATTCTGCAGAGCGTCTCACAAGCATCAGCTGACGGGCCGTAAACTCATTAGCAGTTTATTTACTCTACACATGGTGTCCACATATATGGGTTTAGCTTTATTTAGCTGCTGTAATGCCCCCCCTACCCCCTCATGCATTATTTTTCACTTGTTGAACAACTACACGTTTGCTGGCTCCCACATTTACAGGCCGGTTGGAGAGGCTTCATTTGTAAAGGCTGAGATCGCTTTATAGCAGCGGCTTTCATTGGCTTCTAATAACCTTGAGAGGGGTTTAGTTTAGTTTCAGCAACGTTGGGTTATTGGGACGTTGCATGTTTGTGCAGACTGGGAATGCCAGCATGTATGATGATGATGATGATGATGCATGCAGGGGGGCAGGCTGACGTAAGCTCGTAGGCCCGCTGCTTTCATTAGTGTTTTGGGGGGGGTCTTCTCGGTCCTCGCAGAGGTCAGGGGCCCCCGGTGAGCCCCCAGCTCTCCCTGAAAGAGGCAGTGTGTGTGGGCTCACAGAGCGGTGCCGAATGGGGGCTTGATAACAACTACAACAGGCTCCTAAATAGGGGGATTACAATGAGGCTTAGGTCACCGCTTCGCATCCAGCGTTCTGCTGCGGCCCGAGGGGATCCCCGCCTGTTTGGGTCGTTTGGTTTTGGTTATTTCGGTGTCTCTGAGATCGGATGCGCGATGAGCGATGAGCTGGCAGTCTGTTGCTGTCAAAGAACATTTTTGACTTGATAAAAAGTTAGTTTGAAGGCAATTTCTGTTCATTTTCAGTCAGAAGTTGCTGTATTTGTGTAAGGATTAATTATTTAAACCTGACAGCAGTGCACCTAATGTAGTTTTGTAAGTCAGGCCATTAATCCACACAGATAATCTAATATCTTTCAATTCATGAAGACAAATGGAGTTCCTAAACAGCGCTGGTCAGGGACCTCCATAGATCTCCTGGACCAACAAACTGTCCCCTGAAACAAGAGGTCCCGTTTAGAGAGGCGGGCCTTCTGGAGCCCGTCCACGGCAGTTATTTTAGGGTCCGTTCCGAGTGCCAGGGTGGCCCGCATACGTTTCTCCTCTCCTTGCCCTTATTGCCCTTAGCTCGGGTCAAAAAGCATTAACGTGCCTCCCCCCCACACACACACACACACTGAGAATAGCTCCAAGTGCTTTAGAGAGCTCAATCCTCTTTGCGCAAGGACTTTTGTTAGTGGGGCACCGGGTTGTTTCTTAGCCGTCACACCATTTCCAAGGTAGCTGACTGAATTTGGATTCCCCCCCTTTTTTTTCTTCCTCTTATTTATTTATTTTTGGTGCATTTTGTGGTCGACAAAACCGCCTCGCTCCGAAGAGTGCGAGCGCAGAGGGAGCCGCGCATTGTGCCAAAAGCTGCTGAGCTCGGCTCTCATTTGGCAGCGAAGGCATTCCTGGCTCCGTGCCCAGCGACTGCCGTCTAGCAGCCCCCTCCCCCTTCCATGCACACAAACCAGAACCCCCCCTTCCACCCCCCCCCCCCCCCCCCCCCCCCGCCGTCGCATCCCTCTCATCTCCCTCGCAGCTTTCGGCATGTACGTGTCCACAAATCGTCATCGCAGCGCCTCCGCGCCCTCTTCTGCTTCATCTTCTTGCAGATCTGACGCTCGCTGATTGGAGGCCGTCCTTGGGTATTCCCCTGCCCCCTCCACCCTCCTCTCACCCACCCTCCCTTCTTCATCCCCCCCCCTCCCATTCGCCCTCCTTTGTCGGAGTGAGTGTCTGCCTGGTTTTAAGAGGGACACCGAGCTGTAATCCTGTTGTTCTGTCAAGAGCCGAGGTCATTGACCCACCTCCTTCATCTCCATCGCGATGTAGCTGCTCGGCTCACTACCTTCATGTCGTTGATGTTATGTTCTCATCTGTCCCATTTAATTAAAGGGTTCCTCTTTTTTTTTTTTTCAAAAACATCATCATTGTCATCATCCATGCAGCCGGGACTCTTTCAAATCATTAAAAAAATGCCGTCTTGTGCAGATTGGCATTTTCCAGAGACGCCGGCAGCAGCATCGGCACGCACATCTGTCCGATCAGGACAGGTGTTTGTGAAGGACGCGGCCGCCCTCATCGGGAGAGACTCTCGCTGTCTCTTGCGCCCAATGTTTTGACGCTTCGCTCGCCCCTCGGCCTCCGACGGCGGCGGCTCACGTTAACTGGAGCATCGCTCTTATCCTCTGATCCCACATGACGCCCCCCCCCCCCCCCCCCCCCCCCACCTCCCCTCCCACACTCCCACCCCCCCCCCCGCCCCCTACACACACACTGATGCCTTGGAAAGGAGCAGCACCGGCTATATTTAGCACGGCAGCCGGAGCGAGCGGGTTCCGTTTGCGGCGATGTAGACGAGGTGAATGGACCGAGCGGCAGTGATGGAGAGGCTCCCCGCGTCACGCCGCCTCTTCTCGCTGCTGCTCTGTAAACCTCGGTGGCATGTGGGCTGAGAGGATATTCTAAAAATATCTCTCATGTGCCACAGTGGAGGCTCGCTGATGCCATTTTCTATTTTTAAAAGTGTGAGCGTTAAAAGTTGGCCGGAATAAACGGTCGAAACTGAAATGGGCAGTCACAGGCTGCTGGTTGTGTTTTTGTTGCATATTTGGATTTGTCGGAGCCAATAGGTGAGTTTCGTTCTTGATTCAGACGGCGCAGATGGTCTCCTATTTATTCACGGCCTTTTTGTACACATGTGATTTGCATGTGCCGTCGTTTAAAATGATGCAACGACAGACTTTCTACTGACAGAACGCCCCAGTTTCCCTCCAAGAAATAATAGCTGTTAGAGTCCTGACTTACCCGACTGTCACAACGTCTCCAACTTGTTAAAACAGGGAAATAAAAAGATGAAGGAGAGCCGTGGGACCTGGGGCTTCTTCGCTCCTCTTCGTCACCTCGGCCTGCGAGCAGAGATGCACTCCAGAGACGACGCTGCAGCTGCTGCTCTCCAAGCGTCGCTGCGCAGTTCGCCAGATCTGATCGGAAAAAAACTCTCCCTGTCCACATTATGTTTGTTTATTTTCTGTAATGTGCGTTGGTGTGCATCGAGACAGACCTCATGTTTACGAGGCCCAAAGTGCACGTAGGATGTGTTTTCATTTACCGCCAATGAAGGCCTTTCTGTTCTGTCCGCTAAGCCAAATGTTTTATAACATTCGTAACAAGAGCAGACTGTATGTTACTTATGACCCATTAGGAGTTATTTAGGTTGCACAGTTCTTCAAACACCGGGGGGGGGCTTCTGCTTTTTTACCTTTTCTATTTTCCTCATTAAAGTGAAGGGTTAAGAGCGCACACAACTCTCGATTCGGTAAAAGGTCATAATCTCAGTGATGAACTCACATTTTGTGCTTCACGGTATCCAAGTTCATCCTTCGTCTGGCGGTTTCGGTTTTATCATCGAACTGATTTCAGCGGGTCTGTCTCCACCGCTGGGACCCCCCGTCCCAGGGGAGCGCCTGTTGCTAGGCGATGGCACACACCGCTGTTGCCCGTAGCAGCACAGGCATGGCATGTCACATATGAGTGTTGTTCCACTTCCCTCAGTCCCTCTTTTTGTTTATTTATTTTTCCGTGCGGGAAGATTAGTCTGCGTAAAGCCCCGTGTCAGGTGGTTTCCAGCTGGCGTGTGCCCGTCGTGAACACTTTTCCTCTCAAGAATGGTGTGTGTATGACGTTACGTGCTGTTTTTCTGTTGATTCGCCCCGAACACTGACTGTGTTGGGCTCCGTTTGGCTCACTGATGCCCCGTGGAAGCCGCCCCCCCGCCCCCCGCTCCTTAATGGTTTTCCAGAGCCGATGATCAGCAAACGCGTGCACGGCGCAAAACAAACCCCACATTCTTCTGTGCACGTGACCTTGTGCGCAACAACGACACCCATTGACAACACTGGGTTTACCTTTTTGAGGGCAACAATGGAGCCACGAAGAAATGACAAACCGCTTCACGTTTATGCCCTGAGTCGGTAATTGGGATTAAAAATGTCTCTTCCTCACTGTGTGTGTGTGTGTGTGTGTGTGTGTGTGTGTGTGTGTGTGTGTCTTTGAATTGAAGCTGTGAGAAGAAGCAAAGAACACGAGAAGAGAACCGTTTGATGGAAGATAAGAAAAAGAAAAAGCAAGAAGAGAAGAAAAAGAAAGAACCCACTCAGAAAAAGGTGAGCTTGTACCAGGGCTTTGACACAAACCGTCAATTCCTGCCGCAACACACTGTAAACCATCCGGTCAGTGTTGGTTCACTTTTCCCTTCAGTGGGTCGCGTGTTTTCTTCAGGGTTCGCCTGCTGTTTTTAGCAACACGCATACGCGTGTTCCCGATTCCTCCCGTCAGTGCTGAGCGGAGCATCGACTCGCCCTGCCGAGCAGCACCAAGCATTTCAATACATGAGCAAAAGCAGTGCCCGAACATTTTGTTCTGATGGCCCCGGCCGGGGAGACCCAGTGGGATCCGCATGGTAACATAGGGCCGCTGTTACTTTCTATGGCTTACATATTGATTTCTTTTTGTCTTTTTTCCCTCAGGCCACAGAACAGAGAACCAAAGGTGAGTTTGCTAAACTACATTTGCGATTTCTTCTCAATTTAAATATCACTTTGCTTTGTGCTGCACGTCTATAATACACGTGTATATTTGTGCCTCTATCCTCACATCTGATGTGGATGTACAGAATTATTTATAGCAAAAACGTATTTTAGCCACGGTTCATTAGCAGCAGCAGGGTGTCTCGTACTACCTGAGCCGACATGCACCAGACTAATAAGGAGCGGGGGGGTGTAGCTGCTCCTCATGGCCGCCTCCAGCATCCCAAGGAGGGCGGCGCTGAGGAGGAACCTCAGGAGAGCGAGAGAACCACCAAACAAGCCTTTTCAAAGCAAGTGAAGCCGACTCGGCTTGAGTTTAGCTTGCAGGTCTCGCTCTGCGGCCTCCCCGAGCCGGTGCTCCTAATGACCGCAGACGGACAGACAGACAGACAGACAGACGGACAGTGGCGGGCAGGCGGTGCTGGGCGGTCGGCCGGCTGCCCCCCTCTCCTCCTATCCCAGTCACTTTCATCCCCTCACCGGATGCCGCGCTAATGAATGCGATCTGGGTTCGGCTGCGTCAGCATTCCTTTTGTATCTTATCTACTTTGTGTGTGTGTGTGTGTTTTTACTACCGTGGCCTCATCTTTAAACTAGGCCGTGATATGGGAATTTCCTAAATGACAGTTCACTTTTTGTAACTAACAGAAGTGGATTATTATTGTTTTCATTCAGACGTATAGAAGGATATCTCAAGATCGCAAATCTTCATGAATATTATTGGGATTTCAGAGTTGCCGACTGTTACTTTAAAAAAATGTACGGTTGGTGACAATTGAAAAATCCCTTTTTGGACATAATGAGAGGGAGGCAGATTGTACATGATACTAATGAAGGGTACACTGGGAGCTAATTAGGAGAAGGCTGCGAGCGCGTGGGCTGAATAAACATGCATCCGTACGCAGGAGATCTCCAGCGAGACCCTGAGCACCACAGTAACACTACACCACCTCCCGTCTCGTCTACAGCGGGGAGGCCGGAAAAAAGGGAGCGCGAGAAGAAAGTGGGCATGGGAGGAAAGAAACGGGCCGAATTGTATCCGTTGAATGCGTGCAGAGTGCTGCTGCTGCAGCACGGCGCCCCGTGCTCCGTCTGAGAGAGCGAGCACAAGCAGACGGAGCCGGTGCGACTGTGAGAAGGCCAGTTTCCTGTTTGCCGGGCGGCCGAGGGGCCCTTCTGTGGGATAGTTGTGCTGGCTCACCTCTCAGACACACTCTCACTCTACCAGGCCTCTCGTACGACACACACACACACACACACACGGTTTTACGTGTTTTTACAAGTTTATGAAGTCATTTGACTGTGTACGTATTGTACCTTATTACATTACATGTCTTTTGGCTGACGCTTTTATCCAAAGCGACCTACAAAAAGTGCCTTTCAACCATAAGGGATACAAACTCAAAGAACAAGAAACAGGAAAATATTAGTGGTGTAACGATCCATCTGTTACATCGATGTATCGATTTATATTCGATACATCCTCCGATTCAACTACATCGATCTGTGCTCGGCGAGTTGGCCTTATGGACGACATAGATCGATCTAACATTGTTTTAAAATGTAATAAACCGATTGCATCGATACTAGGAAATAACCCATTGGATTTAAGCACGTCAGACTTTATATGGATGTTTTTTGTTAGCACTTTTAATGACTGAGCCGTGACGTGCTCACGCAGTATGCAGGTAACCACCGAGCCCCGATTCAACTTCCGGGTTTCACGCAAAGTCGAGGGGATGTTCCACAGGGGTTGAAATAGAGGGGTGGTTTTGCGGAGGTAGGTAGGGGGAAGCTATTATTGCAGGGGTGTTTTTTGTGTGTATCACTAATACAGGTTTTTTTCTGCTACACTGCTACAGCAGTGTTTGCACTTTATTATAAATATAATAAATGTGAAAAAAATATAAAATGTGAATGCATTTGCCATTCATTGTTGTTTACTTGTTTATTTATATTCATAATTAATTGATACCTGATTCCATTACAAGAAACAACAGGAATCTAGGAAATTTATTTATTATTCATTCTAAATGAACCATTATCGTCCTTGAATCGTATCGACAACCTCGAATCGTGAGACAAATCGAATCGTTGTTACCTCACCGAGTTGCCAAAGAATTTATTACACTTTACACTTTGTTTCGTCACAGAACCCCCCCCTTCCCCTTCCCCCTCAGGAAAGTCCCAGATAAATGAGCCTAGCTTTGATATTTCTGGGGACTTTCATAGCGATCGTTTATCACAGCAACGCGTTGTTTGCCACTTACAGCAGGAGTTCATTTTCAAAGGGCCGTTTTGTGTTTCTTTTCAGGCTGGTAGAGCGTTCACATGCAAACGCACCTTTACACTGCAGCGCCAAAGATAACTTCATTATAAAGTAGCGTCGCCGCAGTAATTTCATAACCGATTAATTTGCCGTTTCACGTTGGCTTAATTTGAGTCTTAAATTGCGCTGTGATGAGGGTGTAATTTATACCGGCGTGCCGCCGTCGTCTTCACCGCCTCTTCTTCGCGCGGCTGCTCAACTGGATGCAGCCGTGGTGATGAAGAACCACATTTTTAAAGAGCAGCACGGGTAACACGGGACACTATAAACGTTCATATATGAGCCTTCATTAAATATATTTTCCGAGCGCAGTGCTATCTGATGGGCCACACAGATTATGAATAGTGCATTTGGTTCTGCAGCCCTTTAAACGATAAATATTCACAATTCTATTCTTTTTTTTTTTTTTTTGCTAAATACGGTGTTTAGTTTACCGTAAGTGGTGAGTTAAAGGGTGTTACGAGAATTCCTGGAGCTGTAAAGTGAGGTGTGGAGGGTGGATGCATTGGTTTTGGCTGTGGGATATATATAATATATATATACACACACACCATATGATTTCTTCTAGAAAAAAAAAAAATTCAGCCGTTTCTGTATGGAGCCATGATTGCAGTCTGGGTCCTCTCTCTGTGGATTGCGTTGGCCCGGTCAAGACTACGAGACATCTCATGCATCCCCCTCCTCTAAATCCCTACAGACGGGAATCTCTGTTGCCTTCGGCTTTTTGGCACAGAAGGAGCGATGCCGTCCGCCCGTCTCCCGCTCGTCGGGCGCACGGGCCGCCCTTTAATCTGCCGTCGGGCCCTCGCGGTGACCTTCACGGTGACCCGTGTGCGTGTGGACAACAGCTCGGGTCGGTTAACTTCTACTAAAAGACGAGCGTCGCTGGCGAGAGGAGCCTGCGGTGACTTGCAGTGGGTTTTCCCGCTCAGGTGTGCCATTATGTATATCCGGTTACCATTCGACAAATTCTATGACCTACATAGACTACTTTTTTTTTTTTTTTTTGCCCTGTGCCGTCAGCCGTTGAGTGCTTTTAAATAGCGGTTTTGTCTGCGTCGTATGTGACGCGGCGGGGGAAGATTTTCTCTTAACTACAGTGTCACATTTATTCACTTCTAATTAAGCCCTTTAATCTCCCCTCTTACTCACTGCTCACATTTTAAAGCCCACAGGAAAGGAGAGAAAACCCTAAAGACACGACTGCCTGCCTCGCTCATCATTCGCAGATTCTCTTTCTGCTGCCTCTGCTTTAATACACATCCGATAAGGATCTAGTCATTTCCACGTTTCTTTGGGCTTCCGTTAGAGTGGTTTAGTGGGACACTTTAGCAGCAACACCAGCTTTACCGTACTCCGTACTAAGATTAAGTGTGTCGTTGACATGAATACACATGAATTAAATGGCAGCATTCACATTTTCACTCAATGAAAAGGACACATATGTCTTTATAAATGGATTTTTATTTAGTGCGGAAGCTAGATCTAGATTTGTTCTGTCTCACTTTTGAATTGTGCTGCCATACTTTTAACTTTTCAAATTTAGATTTGACTAAAGTAACAATATGTTGCATGGGGAGTTTGTTACCGCTTAATTTAGGCAATAACTTGAATGATTAAAAGGTTAGCTACAGAACGCTAAACAGGGAATTGTCTTGTGGACAGCTGAGCGACTCAGATGTCTCTCTTTGCTCGACTTCACTATTTTCTACAAAAGCACCGCCCGGTGAGGCTCGTGGCTTATTAATAACAGCCTCTCTGATGCTTCCAGGAATGTTCAACATCAGACCCAACTAACATAAGCGGGCAGAAGCACCCCTTCCCCCACCTCCCCAATCGAGTAATAATGACAAGAGGATAATGGTGGATCACAGCGGACGGAGGAGAGCAGGGCCAGGTGGGGAGGGATGGAGGAGGTAAAGAACAGGGAGGAAATGGAGCATATGTAGAGAAACCCGATGGGAGGCGACCCCCCCCCAGCCCCCCTGCAGGGAGAGGGGGCCACGCAGACGGATGTGTGTGAAACTGGATCAGAAGCTCACGGAAGCTCTGTAGCTCACGGAGGGCGGCAGAGATGAGATGTTCTGAGGAGCTACGTGTCCCATGATGCATCTCAGCCAGCAGCGACTCTGTGGCCCCGAGCTGATCCTCCTGTTTGACTTAGTGGTGACCTCTGACCCTTCACTTCCACATTCATCCACAGGATATGAGCTGCCCCCGTGACTTTACATTTACGGTTGAATTGTTTAGGTATTGTTTACTAAGGCAATAAATGTGACATTTCTCTTTTTTACCGTGCCGATTTTTAAAGTAGCTTTAATCCAAAAAAAAAAAGATCTGAGCTAAAATAGTCAAACAAACAAACAATCTGGAGTCCAAATGAAAAATTATGGTTGCTTCGTAACCACTGGATGTGTAAATATCTGGCTGTTTGCTAATAAGTTTTGAATTAAATTTTTTCTGCGTGAGAGGAATTAAAATCCCAATCTGTTGCTACGGGTAACTAAAGCTGGTGGGGCTTCGGCAGCCGCATGAGCTGTTAATATCTAACAGCTTTGGTGATTATTCCAGGAGGCCATAACCTGCCACAGAGCTTCTGTCGATTGGGCTGAACACTCTGCAGTGCCGTCCTAATGGACACAATAACCCACAATAATGTCCATTACCTGGTATCTGACGTATCTGACCGTTGTGTGTCTTGGCATCCCTGAAGGCCGATGGTTTCTTACAGTTATTCCAGTGCTTCGGCTTTCCAAAGAGCAGCCTTGTGTGTGGACTGACCAGCGCGAGGCGTCAAGCTCCAGCCAGCAAGGCTCCTTGTTTGCCTTTTCGGAATTTAACATTATCCCTCGTCCAAAAAAGGACCATGGCTTTGAAAAGAGGTCGTGGAGGCAAAGCTTTGCCAGGAAAGGACTTTGGCATTATTGCTGATATTTTGTGTATATAAATACATGTTTGGTCAGCAACTGACGGTAATGTAAAATATAACGTTTTGTTGCATTAATCAGTTCATTGTTTTGGCACAAGTATGCGCTCAACAACTTTGCTGTTTCCTAATCCTTTTTTTTACCTTCCTCATCCCTGTGTCTTCCCCCCCCCCCCCCCCCCCCCCCCCCCGCCATCCTCCCACCTCCACAGTGCCAGACTCTGCCAAGCGAGACCCCACCCCTCCTCTTCCCCCCGTCAGCCCCAGTGCCGTCCCGTCTGCACCCCCGAGCGGTGGCAATGGCAAGCGCGCCCCCTCTGGAGGTCAGAATCCGCAGAATCTGCTCCAGCAGCGCTACCCGCCCAGAGAGGTGCCCCCGCGCTTCCGCCAGCAGGAGCACAAGCAGCTGTTGAAGAGGGGCCAGCCTCTGCCCTCCGGGACCCCGCCTCCCACCACCACGGGACGTCCCGCCACTACTGAACCCGCGGCAGCGGTAGCCGCGCACTCCTCTCTGGCCTGCTCCTCTTTCTCCGCGGCCAGCCCGCCTGCAACAGGTCAGCCAGAGGCTCTGCTGGAGAGACTGGCGTCTCTCTTGGTGGTTTTTTGTTGTTGTTTTGCGGTTTTGAAAGGAAATGCATTTAACGTGCATTGAAAACGTTTATCTTGAAGCACCGCAGTGGGGTGTGTGAGGCTTGAACTGCTTCCATTATGAGTTATGTGACTTGTGCTTAGAGTGGATTTTTCTACCTCTTTCCGACAGCGGTTTGATGTATACCTGCTGTGCCCAGGAGGGTTTTTGCTTAAACTGGAATTCTTGAATGACTGTGACTATACATTTTTATATGGAGCTGAGATCGTAAAAGGGCATTTTTTTTACCTCCGGAGCATTTTGAAGGCACTTGCATCACAGGTGCTGCTGTTTATTTTCACTCTGTCTGGCTAGTCGGGAAATAGAAATGAGGAGTACAAGTGTAGAGGATGCAAAGTAATCCCAGCTGGCTCCCCCTCTGCGTTGAGGGTCAGTTCAAATTGCTGTGTGCTTTTGATGAGTAAGATGTCCAACATTTTATTTTTAGAGGACATTTCATTGTCTGGAAAGGAAAACTCCTTCTTTAAAGTGTGTCTGAGCACCGTCAAACCCCTCCAACGCTTTTTGAAGGCCGCTCTATCTCCATAGCGATGAGATGTTTACCCTGACCTTTCTCCTCCCACTCATCGTCATCATCATCATCGTCATCATCATCCTCCCACTCCTCGTTTAGCGGGGCTGACCAGCCCTGCAGTGTTTCCTGTGTGTTGGGGGAGGAGCCATATAGAGCGAGCTAGTTGGCCTCCGTGAGCTCGACCTGGCACTGATAGAAAGACGGAGTGGAGAAAGAAAGAAAGAAAGCAGAGAAGAGCGAAGCAGAGAGCGAGCATGGCAGAGGTCCAGTACTGTGGGCTGCAGTGACTCATGGTTTACGGTAAAAGCTGCAGCTTCTCTCCGCCCCTCTCTGGCAGGCCTGCTGTGCTCTGCTTTTGCTCTCCGGGTGTCTTTGAACCGACTGGTTACATTAGGACGGACAGGAGATCCTTCCAGAATGCGAGACGGATAAGAGTGTTTTGTATTTTGAGACCGAACGCTGAACTGGTGCACGAGGAGTTTTTGCACGGCACGACCAGTTTAAAAAACCTCGCAGCTTAGTGCCTTAGCTTAGCAACATTCATTGAGACGCTGCAGGTAAACGCCTCTCTACCGTTGTCTAAACACCATCGTCTTTACCGACAAAACTGTCCTCCCCTGTTTCATTTCCTTGCAGATAACTAACAGTAGAAGCATTCATTCAGTCTCCACATCCGCAGACTCCACCTCGCCTCCCTCATACGTACGTGGACATATGAACACAATCGTTCACCTTCTCTGCCGTCCATGCATTGTGTGATTGCACACATTGTGTGTCTCCTGTGATTGTCTCCTGTGATTGTGTGTCTCAAGCAAGCGGCAGCTCCCGTCGGTGTGCGCGACGAACGTTTCCGATTCCACACATGTTGGCCAATCGACTCAGTTAGCTGGTAATCCTACAACGTATCGGCTACAGCATTAACGATGCATAGCTGTCGGATTGTACTCGCCAGGCAGAGCAGAGGCCGACGTCAACAAAAAAAAAACAAGCCGCCTTTCGAGCGAACGGTGCAGCTAATGTGTTAACGGCTCGTCTGGTGAACTGAGAGTCGCTGCTCTCTCAAGTCTGCTGATGATGCTGTGAAAGAGCCCCGGGAATCCTCTCAGAGAGGACCGGCTCGCTCGCTCGCTCGCTCGCTCGCTCGCTCTCTGAGCCTGACGTTCCACCGACGCGCATACTCGTCGCCTCCTCCACCTCCGCGATGCCGAAGGACTCGGCCGCGTTGGCTGCGGGCCGCGCGTGCTACATGTCGGCGTGTCAGTCCGTCCATTCTTAAGGCCTTGTTGCAGCGCTGCTCTTTGCTTTGCTGACAATCCTAGGGCCCTTCCGTGTGGGCGGCGTGAGAGAGCAAGCTATTTTAAGACAGCCCTCGACCTGGTTTATGCTTTAGAGGAGGAGAAAGATGATACTCGCAGAGCCAACGCGACCACCAGATGTCTTTGATGTTCTGCCTAGTTCTGCCTAGTATCTGGCCTTGAGATGATAATAATAGCATTGCATTAACAGGAAAGCAGCGACAAAGAAGGCACCCGTACCAAAGTACATTTCTTGCAAATATTTCTGTACGGTCCGTGTCACTAAGCAGCTGTTGTTTGTTCCAGGATGAGTCCAACAAACTATCTGTGCCTCTTTAGCATATTCCCTAATGTAGCAGTAACAAGAGGCTGGCGTGTGTTTATTCTGGGTCTGCAAGAAATGTGCTGGTTTTGGCTGCAGTTGATGGCAGCTATTTTGTTAGTTTTGTAAAACACAGCAAAACAAAAGCAAAAAAGTGTCCAGGACCCTTCCCACATACAGTATCTCATGTCTAGTAGTATTATTTGCTTGCATGTCTGGCCTCTTAGAATAAGACTTTGAAGGAAAAAAAAATGCTGAAAATTTTGCACAGAATCGTACATAATCTCAGCTGCTGTAACGCATCCATTAAGCAAATACATTAGAATTGATTGTAGTTTAGTGCTGAAATGCAAATACATTTAGACCTCTAACCAATGATCAAAATGCCTAGTATTTTTGCTATGGTTATTGGTTAACTGTAAAAACATCAAGTCTGCTGAGAAGAAAAGACCCAGTGCAGGCCTTCTCTGCCTGGAAAAATCATAAGCAAAAATCAATTACCAATTTATGCAGCTGCCATTGATTGAATAATCCATCCTGAAGTGATGGGTGATGAGGTGGTAGTCCACTGCTGGGAGGTGTGTTCGTGTGCTATCTGGCTGGCAGCTCCGTACCATCCACTCTCTCATTAGGCCGGGGTCAGTCCAGCTGAGGCCAAGCAGCCCTGCTAGAACGCTAGAACGCTTCCTCCTTCCATCCATCCACATCCTTCCTTGTATTTTTATTCCCTATGATCCTTTTTAGCCTGACCGTAGCCCCCCCCACCCCACACCCCCTTTCTCCCTTGGCTAGTGTGTATGCGTCCACACAGTAGATGCAGTGTGTACACCATGCGTTTGTTAACACACAAAGGAGCGTCCATGCAGCAGCATGGCATGACCTCACCGCATGTTAGGAGCTCACAGCGGAGTGGCATAAAGGGACTCTGTTCTCTGCAAAACGTTGACTTATTGTTTTGTTGCGTGGGCGCCGGGATCATTCGTAAACAATACCAGCCTTGATCCAGAGGACTGCTGTGCTTTTTTTTTTTTCCTTTCCCGGTCACAGCTTTCCTCCTCCATCAGTGCCCATTATTTTATTTTTTTAAGTAGGATGCATACATTTCCGATCCTTGTCCCGTGCCCAGCTGCTGTTTGTGATCACAGCGTCACAAAACACGTGTGGTCAGATCATGACCTTGTTCATACATCAACACGTGCACATGTGAGCATATTGTCATTCCAGCACCAGGCTTTTAGGAGGGGGGGGTTCTCTCATGGGGTTCTCGTTGTGGGCGGCAGTGATCCCGGCTAAATATATATATATATATATATGATGTGAGGGTAGACGGAGGTCGGAAGAGCCCCACGCTTGTTTTGTTTCACTTAATGCCTCGTGAGTGCAATGGTGAACATCTCCAGGCTTAAGCGTTCAGCTGTTAACCAAACACACACACTAATACTGCCCCCCCTCCGAACCCCCCAACACCCCAACCCCCCTCCTACTCCACACATCCCTCCAACGTTCCCTTCCCCCAACCAGCGTTCTTTCAGTGCTTTTCCGGAGAGGGAGAATATCCTCCGTCAGGACAGGAATAGAACATGATATAAACACAGCCCGAGGGAGGCAATACATAGAATAGAGAGACCCAGCCGAAGCGACGCGTTGGCGGGAGGGGCCGGGCATGAGGGGGGCGGAAGGAAGGGAGGGAGGGAGCGAGCGAGCGAGCGGGTGGGTTGTCTCATGCCGCGCAAGAGCCGTGCAACTTCTTGGCAGCCTTTCAAAAGTGAGCCTCAGAGGCTTGGCGAGCCGAGCAGACATATTGAAACGAGGATGGTCCCTACGTCGCACAGAACCCGGCTCTTTGCAGGATGGTTGGGAGGCTCCTCTCCACGGGTATTTTGCCTTCTTTTTTTTTTGTACTGCTCTTTCATTATCTGTCCTCTTCAGCCTCTCCTGCTTTCTTTTTCTCTCTCTTCTGCTCGTCTTGCATCTGTTTTTTTTGTGTTTGTTTTTATTTCCTGGCTTGAATTTACACACTCAAATGGCAAAGCTGCGGCGACAGTGCACGCCAGTGTTGAGTCTTTTTTTTCGTTGTTTTTTTTTTTTTTGTTGCTTCGTTTTCTGTTTCTGTTAAGTGAGACAGGCAGCGGTGACGATCCCGGCGGTAGCTCGCAGCCTTTTTGGCTTTGGTTCAGCACTGAGAAAATGGCGGTCCTGCACTTCTCACTAGAGAGACGCTGCAGAACGACAGCGACGGGGCACTTTCCCCCCCACTCCTCCCTCCCTCTCCTCCCCCATCGCACTGTCTCGTCTCTGTCCTTTTTAGATGCAAGCATTTGTGTGTGCTGTCCGTCGTGCACAGGAGTACAGTCGTTGCGCGCGCACGTGAGAGCAAATGTAAACAACGAGCCGCCGCAGCTCGAGAAGTGGCAGAAACGAGGCCACGAGGTCGATCAGTGATGGTCTGCAAACCGGGCTCGCTTACGAGGGGAGAAATCAGCCGAAGCCGTTGTGTACGGGCAGATGGAGGCTGACGTGTTGGTGAGGAGACGGGCTGCCTGGTGCAGGAGCAGACTATTTGTGCTTCATGTCAAGGAGAGGTCATAACGGGAGGGAGGGGAGCAGGGGGGGTCAGAGGAGAACAATGACTTGGCTGCATGGCTCCTGTCATTGATTACATGCACTAACGGGGTTCCAAATATTGTTTGGAAATATACTTTTGATTAATATTTATCTTCTATTTACTTAACATAGCCCCTAAATGTGGTCACTGTCATTGTTTTGTTAGTGGTGCATGGATCCAAAGTGCTCTAAAGGTCTTCTTTTTGGTCTTAAGAAGTATTTGGAAACGCTTAAGCATCACAGTATGTTCTCATCTTATCTTTGTTACATCAGCGAGTGCATACATCTATTTATTTGCTAATTAAAGCTACCTCTGCTAATGTATTAGTCATTATCTGTGTGTTTGCATATTTTGTGTGGGTGGTATTTATTTTGATTAATGAAGCATCATTTGAAGTCCAAGTATACACCTTACATGTTGCCATGGTATTTCAACCTTACTGAGATTATACAGCTGTGATGACGTCCATAGCTTTTCTCATCTTTTTTTCTTTCCTCCCCTACAGAACTGCCACCACAACGAGGCCAGGGAGCGCAGTATGATAATCCCCTCTGGGGACACCTGCCAGCCAACAGGAGTGCCACAAGTGCTGCATCTTCCACCAATCCTAGTGACTGGGATCAACTAATCATTGACCAGAAGGAAACGGAAGCTTGGCCTTCTATCACCCTCAGCCAGAGCCAGGCCCCTCCAGGAGGATGCTCTTTGGACACTGACCCTGGTCGCCTGGCCAGCAGCAGCAGCAGCAGCAGCAGCAGTACTAGTAGTAGTTGTAGTACAGTGAGTATGGCCACTGGGGCCAATAGCCAGACGGGCCATTTTCCTGCCAGCCACCTTAGCAGCAAGGTCAACAGTGGGCTCGGCCCAGCCAATCATACTGGAACCAGCATGCTCTCTAGCCCAGTTGCAGCTAATTGCAGCTGGGGCTCTGGGCCTGGATCCTCCCATTGCCCTCCTCAGTCCTCAGTGGGGGGCGAAGGGAAGCATGACAGCCCAGGAGGAGCGGGAGGCAGCAGGGGCTGGGGGTCGTCTTCATCTTCCTCCACCACCAACTTTAACTTGAACCTAAACCCCAATGCCAACCCGTCCGCCTGGCCCATGTTGGGGCACGATGGGGTTGACACAGGGGGAGGCAGCTCAGGAGGAGCCAACACCATCTCACCTCCTCAACCTACACCCAACCTCTGTAATCCGCCTGGCCCCCCACCAGTCCAGACCAGCAGCTGTACGGGAATCAACGCTAACAGCAACTCCGCGGGGATTGGCAGCGCCTGGGGCAGCTTAAAGGCCCCTGACAGTCCGGAGCCACACCCCTCCCCATCCACGAATGTGTCTTTCAGTTCAGAACCTCAGAACCTTAAAACTGACGGACCAAATCACACTAATAAGCAGGAACCCCCCAGCCCCATCCGCAACTTGCCTGGCTGGGGGAGTGAACCTGTAGGCTTGGGTACCATGGGCCAGACACCCTCAGGGGGCCAACAGGTCAATGGAGAAGATAATGGCTCAGTATGGGGCAACGGTGGCGACTCAAAGGCGCCTCCATCCAAGGAGGCGCCTGGATGGGACTCCGGCTGGGGCCGTGGAGGTGGAGCAGTGAACTCTGGAGGCTGGGGGGACCAGTCTGGCGGAAGCTGGGGGAAACAGTGCACTGAAGAGGCCCAGGGAGGCTGGGCGGCCCCCGGCTCCCCTCCCCAGGATCCACAGGCCAGCCCCTGGAACAGAGCAGTGAGCACAGCCGCCGCAAGTGACGGGAGCAGCGACGGCATGGAAGGACAGCCCCCGCACAGAGCCTCCTCCTCCAGAGACAACCCTGCTCCGCCGCTGCCCGCCCAGGACTTGGACCCCAGGGTGCTGTGCAACACCGGCTGGGGGCAGACGCCCGTTCGCCAGCACACCACCTGGGACATGGACAAGTCGAAACGCAAGAACGATGCGGCGGCCGATTCATGGGGCTCCGGCCCAACCGCTCCAAATGACGCTCAGGGGCCCGCCAGCGTTAACGTGGCCCCCTCCAGCACGAACATGGGGCCCCCTCAGAGGGCCGATCCTGGGGGGCAAAATGATGTGCCTGGTTCTCAGGTAGCTTCAGGCTGGGGCGGAGGCATAGCTGCTAACAACCCTGCCTATCTCCGGCTGGGGAGAGCCGCCCAGCAACGTTAAGCCCCCGGGTGGCCCCGGTGGTTGGGGCAATCCGCCAACAGGAGCCCCCGCTCCCAGCGTACCCAGGAATGGGGGTCAATCCTGGGCGGAAGAGAAGCCAACTGGTTGGGATGATTCTCGCAGCAAGGCAACATCCCAGGGCTGGGGAGAGCAACCCAAAGCATCCCATAGCTGGGGGGGTAATAGCGGAGGGAGCAATAACGCAGGTGACTGGAGAGAACCAGAGGAGAGCAAAAAGAATCCCGCCAAGCCGGGCTGGGAGGGAGAAGCGGGGGGCTGGAAGGAAAATCAACGAAGTTGGGGAGGATCTTCTTCGGGACCCGTGACTCCCGCAGCTGGAGGAAATGGGGGCTGGGGAGAGACGGCTTGCCAGCGTCCCAGTGGCCCTGCCCCAAGCTGGGGGGCCAAGCCTCAGGACGGAGCCGGTGGTAGTGGTGGGGCGGGGAACATGGGCTCTTGGGCCGGATCGGGCTCGGTGAAGCAGGGTGGAAGCTGGGCCGGCGGCAAGAAGGAGTCCTCTGCTCCACCCACAGGCTGGGAAGAGCCCTCCCCTCCTTCGATCCGACGTAAGATGGAGATAGACGACGGGACCTCGGCTTGGGGCGACCCTGTCAACCACAGCAAGTCGGTCAACCTGTGGGACAGGAACAATCCAGGAAAGTCCCAGGCTAAAGTTACCACTGGAGGCAATAACCCCCTCGGGCCCCAACAACAACCATTCCCACCCTCACCATCACCCCTATCAAGGGCCGCCTGCCCCTTTACAGAACCACACCCCAAATCCCCCAAAACCAGGACCCAGCAGTGGGCCCATGGATCCTGTTGTCCAGCACCAGTCGGGGCCACCTCACAACAGGAGTCCCTTAATAGCTCAGGGTGAGTTTAAAATAACTTTCACATTCTCCGAGTGTTTCTCTTTTCCTTTCCACTATTCATAGTAAAGGTGTCAAACATGAAAGCTGGTTGTGTAGTTAGCACGTAGCGCTGTTAAGCTCCAATCTCTTGATCCACTTAAAGGTAAGATCTTGACCTTGTTCACATCTAATCAACTATCCAAATGAGTTGAGCATGAGGCTCCTCACATTTCACAACAACACACGTCTGTGGGGGGCCGGGGTAACCCTGGTAACCCTGGTAACCTTGAATGGGTCCCCCGAAGGGAGCACAACAATGTTGTTTACACAGTGCCTCAGGAAAATGGAGATTCACCACTAACTGTTTGAGAAGGATCGGAAGTGTGTGATTATATGGGAGCCGCCATCTGTCAGTTGATTGAGGGAGGAGGAAGAGGAGCAGGAGGAGCAAGCCCCTGTAGAAGCTTTAGAAGGAGCCAACGCCCCCTGCTGTCCCTCACTTGACCCTGCACGAGGGCTCCACATTGGATTGTTTTCCTTTGGCAATAAAACCCGATAGCTGACCATTTTGAAGCAATAAAGGCTGCTGAGCCTAGAGCAGGTTAAAGACAAAGGCGGAGCATTGCTATGAATGCTATTTATAACTAATGGCATGCTGTTTCCAAATAATTTTCTCATCCAATTATGCCTTTAGAGAGGTCTAGGGCTACGACCGGTCGTACTAGACGGTTGGGTGTGTTATCATTTTGAGAGAGCGAGTGCTAAGCTTTGCCTGGCGCTGCCAGAGACGCTGCTGCGTCGCTCATGCCAACAGGAGACGGGCCAAATCTTAAATGGGTATCTTCTCACTCCGTTAACCGTCCTGTTAAGCCAAGCCCAGGTTTTTGACTTCCCGCACGAGCTGCATCTTATTCACACCCCAAAGCAGAACAACAAACTGTTTGATGGTGTTAAGATCGAAGAAGTTAAGAAGTTTTTATTTATTTAATGTTAGTGATATTTGTGCTGGGAAGTATTAGTAATAACAGGCCCTTGTCCTTGTGTGCCCTTTAAGGTTGGGGGGAGACACCCAGCTCTCACACTAAACCAGACAGCACTTGGGGGGACGCTGCGCCCGCTCCCGTCAACGTCGACAACGGGACGTCTGCCTGGAGCAAACCTAGCGGGGGCTGGGGGGACAGCAACCCGGACGGCTACGGCCGGGGCAATCCGACGACAACGACGACATCTGCATCCTGCAAACCTGGTGAATAGCTTAACTATCCATGCATTTACAAATTAGCCCCAACAAAATGGCTCCACTGCAGAGTCAATAGTTGAACAGGGTCAAGTCAATCGGGGACATCAAAATGTAAACCCCACACTGACCCCCGGTGGCCATTTGAGATTACTTTTAGATGGTAATGTGCAATCTCCACTTATGTAACCAGTTCTTAGTTATGAACATCGTAATGTTTACATTATGGCGTTGTCAATTGCTGGATGATTTACATCCTCTCTTGCCGTGTGTTTTCCAGGTCCCAAACCTATGCAAGACGGGTGGGGGGGTGGAGGCGAAGAGCTGAACTTGACTGGTGGTCAGTGGGACGCTGAGGAGGGAGACATGTGGAACAGCCATGCATCCCAGGAGAGCAATTCCTCCTGTAACTCCTGGGGCAATGCGTCTAAAAAGGGCCCACCGAAAGTAAGAGGAAATGACAATTCAGTTTCACAGGCTAATGTTATTGACACAGTGTGGTGATGCCGACGTCCTGTCATCAGCTCTCCCAGGCAAAGGTCCCGGGGAAGCAAGAAGATGCCTGGATGATGAATCGTCTCATTAAACAGCTGACGGACATGGGCTTCCCTGTGAGTTGGAGTGACGTTTAACCGCTCCACCGCCCTCTGAACAATTCTGTTCTGTTCGCAAGCTTCCTGTTTTGCGTTGATTTTGTTTTCGATATTTTTAAATGGTTGCTGGTTTGTTTACCAGAGAGATCCATCTGAAGAGGCTCTGAAGAGCAACAACATGAGCCTGGACCAGGCCATGAGTGCCCTGCTGGAGAAGAAGACGGAGCTGGACAAGCGGGGGATGGGAATAACCGGCCACGACTACAACAAGCCCATGAGCTGCCCTCGGCCTACGCTTCTCTCCAAAGACCACTCGGTAGACCCCCGCTTGCCCTTCATGGATAAGGTAATTCAAAATATTGATATCGCTTATCATGATCTCCATCATCAACTTTAAATGCAATATTTTTGACATTCCAAACCCACGCATGGGGATCGTTGATTTCAAGGTCACTAGTGGTGGCATAAACGAAAGGTAACTGATAAGGAAAAAAGGACACGATGTTTGACTGGCGTTGGCGTCGTCCATCCAGCAGATGCAGAGTGGAATGTTTGGCGGTGGTGGAGCAGTACAAGCCCGGGCCATGCAGCAGCAGCAGCAGCAGCAGCAGCAGCAGCCGCCTCCTCAGCCGCCTGTGCCGCCTCTCAGCTCCTCTCAGCCCAGCCTGCGTGCTCAAGTGCCTCAGTTTCTGTCCCCTCAGGTAAAGAAGCACATATGTATGTGTATTCATATATATATTTTTATATACGTGCATTTGTGTGTGTGTGTGTGTGTGTGTGTGTGTGTAAATGTAAGCACACATAGCCTAATTTCTCTCCTATTACGGAAGTGCATACTCTGCATTTTAATCGATGCATTGATAAATATGTTATATTCAGATTGCAGTCTTTAAAAGCATCTCCACTTATCATTCATTATTTAGCAGTTTAGGACCCTTCAAACTTCACCTCAACTCTTAACACTAATATTTGATACATATATTTCAATATATTATGGGACTTAATATTCTTTTTAGATAAAGCGTTTTTGTTTTTATTGTGTTGATACCTTCAGGTTCAAGCACAGCTCTTACAGTTTGCAGCAAAAAACATTGGTCTGAATCCTGCACTTTTAACCTCACCAATAAACCCTCAACATATGACCCTTCTGAATCAACTTTACCAGCTGCAACTGGTGAGTCGCATTCAGCCATGTCTACTTTCAGTTTTATAAAATACATTAGAAACAAAATCTGCATTCGGCCTCAAATACCTACAAAGACTAAATCCATGACGAGCAGTTTTAATTTATTTTTTGGGGTTATTGTAGATTGAGCTATTTTATTTTTTATTTTGTGAGAGACATCTTCTGAGATTGCCCCCATGCTTCCTCCTGGCACACAGGCGTACCAGCGTTTACAAATTCAGCAGCAGATGTTGCAGGCGCATCGCAACGTTTCCGGCCCCATTCGACAACAAGAGCAACAAGTTAGTTTTCCTCCACACCCCCCCACTCCTTTTTCTCCACCCGCTACTAATTAATTTAACATAAAACCAGCTGACTCTGTTCTAAAAGTAGCTTGGGTCGTCTCTGTTGTCCTGGGTAACACCTGCACATTATAGATCCTAACCGCTGCGATGTCATCACAGGTCGCGCGTACAATCAATAACATGCAGCAGCAGATCCAACAGCACCAGCGGCAGCTGGCCCAGGCCCTGCTGATGAAGCAGCAGCAGCAGCAGCAGCAGCCGCCCCCCTCCCACTCCGGCCTGCACCCCGCCGGGCCCAAATCCGCCCTGGATTTATTCCCGGGTCACCCCCACGCCGCCGGCCTCCACGACCTGCAGACCAAAGAGCCGCTGTCGTCTCCCAACTCCTACGGCCACTACTCTCTGTGTGAGTGGCTCGTGTCTTTTGAGTGGCGAGCAGAAAAGGTGCCACGTAAAACCTCGAGGACGTTGTGTCTTAGCCGCTGTCTGTCTCCTCAGCCGGACTGAATCTAAACATGAATGTAAACTGCGTGGAGGCGGGAGGTCTGTCCATGAAGGAGCCCCACCAGCCTCAATCGCGCTTGTCGCAATGGACTCATCCCAACTCCATTGAAAGCCTCTCCGGAAGCTCCTCCCCTCTGGAGCCCAACCTGGGCAAGCATGGTGAGAAAAGAAATGGCATCCTGGGTAATTAACAGGGGTTTAACGATTCAGCTGTTAGATCGATGTATCGATTTCTATTCCTCCGATCCAACTACATCGATCTGTGCTCGGCGAGTTGGCCATATGGACGACATATATCGTTTTAAAATGTAATAAATTGATTGTATCGATACTAGGAAATAACCCATTGGATTTAAGCACGGCAGACTTTTTTCTTGGTACTTTTAATGATAAAGGCTTTCGCGGACTGAGGCGTGACGTGCTTACGCAGTATGCAGGTCCCGAGCCCCGATGCCGATCAACGGAATGTTCCACAGGGGTTGAAATAGAGGGGTGGTTTGTCGGGGGTTGGTAGGGGGAAACCATTATTGCAGGGGTTTTTTTTGTGTATATCACTAATATGTTTTTTTTCTGCTACACTGCTACAGCAGTGTTTGCACTTTATTCAAATAAAGTGTGAATGCATTTGCCATTTATTGTTGTTTACTTGTTTATTTATATTTATAATGAATTGATACCTGATTCCGTTACAAGAAACAACAGGAATCTAGGAAATTTATTTCAGTCATACTGGTTGAATTTTTGGCTAAAAAGTTACTGAATCGATTTCAAGTCATTGAATCGTTTCGGATCGTATCGTTCTAAATGAACCAATATCGTCCTTGAATCGTATCGACAACCACGAATCGTGATCGAATCGTTGTTAAAAAAGGAATCGTTACACCCCTAGTAATTAAAGAGTAATTGAACCCCGTTTTCACATTGAGCCCTTTTCTCTATGCCCTTTGTAGTTCAACCTCAATATTTGCTGTTTTAATATCCCCTTCTCTCAGGCGCCAACCTGGGCCCCCACGGGAAGCCCCCTCAGCTAGAGGATTCTTACGGCTACAACTTGATGTCCAGCTCTGAGTCTCCCAACAGCCCCTTGGTCCCCCAAGACAACTGGGGGCAGGGCAAGAGCACCAGTGATAAGATGGCCAACGGCACCAATATCAACTGGCCACCAGGTTAGCAAGACTTCAAGAACTCTCTGGGAGCCAGAGCTGATCGCTGATGTCCGGTTTGTGTCCAGACTAATAACATTTTGTTTTTTAGAGTTCTGCCCAGGTGTTCCCTGGAAGGGCCTCCAGAATATTGACCCTGAGACCGACCCTAACGTGACCCCCGGCAGTGTGCCCAGCGGGCCCACCATCAACACCAACATCCAAGATGTCAACCGCTACCTGCTGCGGGACAGGAGCGCAGGTGAGAGCTCGCTGTCTGTGGTCACTCTGAATACATTTTTCATGGAGCATTCCCGCATCAATTTAAACTCCTCCTGAAGTGGTCCGACAGTATCATGCAGCTGCTGCTGCAAAAAAGAGCCTGCTTCCTATTCTTTTGTTCTTAATTTTCCTTCTTTTAACTGTTTGTATAATCATCTTTCAGTCTTGTCTTCTTCACAAGCTTGCTCTCATCATTTGTCGTGTACTTTTCCTTTACTCTCATTTTCTCTTTCTGCTACTTTTTCCTTATTTGTTTGTCTATTTGTTTGTGGTGGTTTCATCGGCTCAGGCTCCTCTCCCCCCTCACCTCAGAACGAGGCTGTGCCTCCCTCCAGTGATTGGCCCGTCAGTGCCTACACTGGCTCGTTCAGTCTGTCGTCCCCGGAGACGGACGATGCAGGTACATGGTTCGTCCACCATCCCCTACGTTGCAGTGGCTGAATCACTGCACATCAACATTATGCCCTCCCTCTCTTGCCGAAAACCACATGTCACCTGTTCATTCCCTCCTCTGATTGAGCTCGCGCTCCTCTTTTCCTCTCTCGGCGTGCATATTTACCCTGTGGTTTTCGGTCTACGTCCTTCCTCCTTTGTACGTGGCATGGAAGGTTCTCCATATGAAATCACTTTTAAGCAGCATCATTTGCAGGACTCCCTCCCGCTTGGTTGTGCAGGTCGACCTTTCACCCGCTCTTTTCCTTCCAGGTAAACTGTCAGAGATGAAATCGACTTGGTCTTCAGGCCCCGTCTCCCACAACCAGGCCTCTCTGTCCCACGAGCTGTGGAAGGTCCCTCAGGGCCCCCGGAGCAGCAGCGTGGCCCCTTCCCGACCTCCACCTGGCCTCACCAACAGCAAGCCCACTTCCACTTGGGGGGGAAACTCCCTGGGCCTTGCTCAAGGCTGGAGCAGCTCTTACACAACAGGTGGCGTCACAGTGACTATACACAGACCTGCAGGCTGCACTTTGATGTGTCATACAACCTTTTTGAGAGTAGAGAGTAGGCGGGTGACAACAACTCGTGGCGAGCCTGTGGTGGTTGAACAGTTGTCAACTGACACCGGGTGGAACTAGGCCCCGCCCATTCCGCTATTGCAACTGATTTTGGTTTCACACAAGCTTGTTAAGCATCTTTTGTGTCTCTCTCTACGCAGCAGGTACCACGTGGAGTACAGACAGCTCAACCAGGGCCAGCAGCTGGCTGGTTCTGAGGAACCTCACTCCCCAGGTACCCGTTTACACTACAGCCGCTTCCTCTCGGCCTTGAAGCGTTCGAGCCTGACAGAGAATTCACCGTTTGGCCTCTCTCTCTCTTTCTCTCTCTCTCTTTCTCTCTCTCTCTCTCCGCGTGTTCTCGTTCTTTTGACCCAGATTGACGGTTCCACTCTGCGTACACTGTGCATGCAACACGGCCCCCTCATCACATTCCACCTCAACCTGACGCAGGGCAACGCCGTGGTGCGCTACAGCTCCAAGGACGAAGCTGCCAAAGCTCAGAAGTCCCTGCACATGTAAATCGCTTGATTTTTTAAACGCTTTCAATATATATACTTCTGCTCGAATCCCCACTCACCTGTGCTTCTCCCTATCGCCCCCCCACCGCCCCCCGTCCAGGTGCGTGCTCGGGAACACCACCATCCTGGCCGAGTTCGCCGGGGAAGACGAAGTGAACCGCTTCTTTGCACAGGGCCAGTCGCTCGGCGGCACCACCAGCTGGCAGGCCACTCCGGGCCCCAATCAGACGAGGATGGGCGGCGCGGGGTCGGGAGCCCCCCCCCACCCCATCGGCCACCACCCCCACTGGAACAACAACAACAACGGCAGCGGCGGGCTCGGAGCGGGCGGAGCGAAGGCGGGGGGGGAGTTGCTGTGGGGCGGCGTGCAGCAGTATTCCAGCCTGTGGGGGCCGCCGAGTGGAGAGGAGGGGCGGGTCATGGGGAGTCCCACCCAGATCAACACGCTGCTGCCTGGGGACCTGCTGAGCGGAGAGTCCATGTAGGGCGGAGGAGGCCGGGCGTAACAAGCACCCACAGGAGTATCAAGTCTTGCAAATCATTGTGCAGATAATCAGTGTGGCTGTAACGGGGGAAAAAGGGGAGACAAGAGGAGGGAGGGGCTACATCCTCGCTGCTCACCCTCGCCAACCTCCTCCACTCCTTTTTTTTTTTTTATTTTTAATGACATTTCAGTCATTTGTTTTGTGAATCTCAGTGTTCAGCTTTTACACAGCAAGGAGTCTTTCGTTTGACAAAGGAACTTTTTACAGAAATGAACTTGTGGGAATTCGCCATTTGGAACGCGAACTTCAGTCCAAACTGACACGAGATGACGAGCCGCCATCTTTAAACTTGCGTAATCCCTCCTCTGCCTTTACAGGCAATCATACTGCACCTCAGAGAAAAAAAGGCATCATTCCCAAAATCAAACCCCTTCAATCAAACTTTCTGTTTCTCTCAGCACTAATATTAGCCTTAACCTCCTTCCTGCCGTGCTATCCTCACTCACTCTGTACTTGGTGAAGAAGCATACGGACACTTGCACACCCTTATTTCTGAGCCAGTGAAACCTGAGTGGAGAGTACACAGCGGCTGCGGCGCAACGCGCGCAACCACAGCTCACAACTTCAGTGCATTTCTGCAAGCGGATCGAGTTCCCCGACACAACGCTCAATGATGCAATGGTGCGCTGTGTTCAAGCAATTTTTTTTTGTATTTTTTTTTTTCTTAAATCATTGCAAGCTAAGGAATGATATTATTCAAATGTGTCTGTCAATCCTACCGGGTGAGGGAGGGGGGAGATTTTGAGTCATCGCGTGTACATTAATGGCCGCGATGGACTACAAAATGAACCACTGCTATTACTAAGAAACTGTAAAGACAAACACTTCGATGCACCTCAACCCATCTGCAGGCAACTCGCAGTTCTTGGTCTCGCTGACGTTGTGGAAAACCTCAAGTCGTAAATGTTCCCCGCTTTCCCACCATTTTCAAATGACGTGCAATATATGCCACAGACTCTACCGTCCAAGCACCATGACCTACCGTGACCTCTCTCTCTCTCTCACACAGAGGGAAAGAGAGAAGACTGTAAGGACTGATTGAACCTTCGATCCCCCCTAAAACTGCCACTACTACCCTTCATCACCCCCCCCCCCCTCCTCCCAAGAGTGTGTGAGCTCAGGAGAGCAGCGAGCTGGTCTTCACCCACCTTGTGTCCAAGATACAAGCACTTCTTCAGCCAGCCCACCCTCCACACTTATGCCAGTGACTGGTTTGGGGGGAGAATGGACGTGTGTGTGTCTGTGTGTGTGTGAGTGCACTTGGGTAGAAGGCATCAAACCAAAATGAGAAGAGCCGGTTTGTCTTTTTATCCCAGAAAACCAGATTTTTTTTTTTGCCCCATTGGTAGAAATGTTGGAACAGGTCGTCTATCATAGCACTTAGCAAGAGCGTCGCAGCTCGTTATGCCCTTAACGCCGACAGACAGAAGAAAGGAGAAGGCACATGAAAAATGAAAAAAAAACAAATAAGACAAAGCTTTCTGCTTGGGGGGCTTCTTCAAATGCTTATTTTTTAACTTGACATGAATGTGAAGATGTATTTTTTTTCTCTCTCTCTCTCTCTCTCTCTCTCTCTCTCTCTCTCTCTCTCCTTCTTCCCTCAAGTCTTTGGGACCAGAAAGGATGTCAAACATGGTAGCAAAGTGTAGGGAAATACAAAGAAAGAACTAACTCAACTGATGATGAGTGCAGCGGGGCAGAGCCCAAAGCACTCGCCCTCTTCATCAAAGTAAATATCACTGTTGCATTGCGTACTCCGGAACCTTTCGCCTTGGTGTCTGCTGGATCCAAGCAGGGAGCATCGCCGTCATCTTCGCCCGTTTCTTTCTTCTCGTCTTCTTTCTACTGGAGGCCCTGCCAACCTGTGTGATAGTGTGGCCACTGAGTGCCTGCCTGCTGCAGAGCGCGGTGCTCTGCAACAGCCCCCACCCCCCCACTTCACCTCCATCCCCCCTCGCTCGCGTCCTCCCTGCGGATCCCTACAGACTCCTCCCCCTCTCCCCCCGAGAGCAGCTCTTTCAGAACTGGCCCTGCCCGTAATACATTTACTACTAATGCTGCGCCAGAATCTGTCCTCAGCAAACCTCCAAATACCCTCCCCCCCGCAACCCCTCCTCCCCCTCTCTCTCTTTGTCCCCCTCCTGCAAGGATCACTTTATCCAGAGATGGAGGCGTTCAATGCGTAGTTTTTCTTGCTTTCACTTCTGGAATTGCCAGTGTGGATTTATTTTTTTATTTGATGTCATGAAGTTTGCTGACATTGTTGCTGTTATCATTGATGATGTAGATAATGATTGTTTTCATGGCTTTTCATTGTATTTTATTCTTAACAATGGTCTTTTATGCAGTGTTCAGCTCCCCTCCTGCCCCTCCCACTGCCTCCCAGGCGCGAGCGGCGTGTGGTGAAGAGGTACGCCTCAGCCGCTCAGCGAGGCCACGCCGAACACTGCGACAGAGTTGGGGGGCGGGGGGTGGGGGGAGGCCTGAAAGAGTCAAGTCCAATCAGGTGGGAAACGGTTGTGTAGTCGAAGGTCCTCCAGGATAGCGAGCCAACTTCTTCTGTCCATCCTGGCGACCCCCCCCCCCTCCTCCATCCCCCCCGTATCGCCTCATCACATGCACGCCCTTTGTGTTGATGGGCCTCACTCACACTGGTGCTTTATGCTTAACTCTGGGAGCACCAACTGATAACAGCCTTCCATTTCTATGCAAAGACGAGGAGGTGTTCATTCACAGCCCCCCCCCCCCCCCCCCAAACCTTCCCACACACACACATCTGCCAACCCTCACTTTTCTCTCGACCTTCACTAACCGGTAGCTTACTCTTGATCAAATGTAGAGGGTTTCGTCCCCTTTCGAGGGTTTTCGTCCCCCACTGTGTGGACGGAGCCGCTGGACGAGTCGTTGGCAAACCAAATCTTTCACTAACCGATCTACAAATATCGACTTCCACCTCGCCGTATCCTAATTTATCTTAAGCAAGACGAGACTTTCTCTTTTATTGCAGCTGTGGGAGGCTCGGGGGAGTAGAAGGGCGGGACAGATGAATGGTGCTGGGCTTTCACCAACCGTGGACTGGACGTTTAGTGGCTGGACGAATGCCCCCCCCCCCCCCACCCCTCCTCCCCAACCCCCTGTATGTGTCTGTGCACTGTTTATGGGTCAAATCGGCTGCATCTGTTTAAAAAACCAAAAACATCTTTTTACTTTAGCATCAAGATTTTTTGCCAAAACTAGAAAAAGGGTCGTCCAGCTGTGCGCTGCGAGTTCCGTCTCCCCCGTCTGGGAAGCTGCATCCAGGTGGTCCCTTTCGGACCGCCGACCTGAAGGTCACGCCAGCGTTATGAACGACAGGTCATTTCTGCTCATCTGGCTCGGGGGGGGGGGGGGAGCAGGTTCCAAGCGGGGACCCGGCGTGTCGTCAGAAATAGCGGGGAAAAAAATAACCTCAAGTTAGGTACCAAGTCTTAAAAACTTTCGGGATTTGTCCTCTTCCAGAGTCGCTTTGAGACTCGTTCAACAAAACAATCACTATTGCCTGTGTTGTGTGTTTGTTTGTTCCTGAAAAAAAAAAACCTGCATCAACTCCACACTGGACTTGAATCAAGCAACTGGCGTCGGCAGTCGGGGGGGTGGGAGTGGGAGGACGGGTCACTGGGACGCTGGTCAAGTCTCAGAAGTGCCCTGGATTTTTTTGTTTTTGTTTTTGTTTTGGCAGCCGCACCAGCACTGAGAGCCCCGCCCCCCCTCCCACATCCCGCGCCCGCACTCTTATCTACCCGTCTAGTGTTGGAAATCAGACGCTCGTTTGAAAGTCACGCGGACTCAAAGGTAACTGGAGCTCGAGGTAAATATATGCTTCTCAATCATGGATCAGATGAGGGTCAAGGGCCCAAAAAGAGTGGAATTGGCAAATTGCTCTTTAAAAAAAAAAAAAAAAAGGCCTGGGTTGAATATGCACATGCACATCATATACACAACTTGCATTTATACAACCAAGATTACATAACGGGTGTATGTGTGTGCGTATATGACTAGATCTCTTTGTTTTCCACTTGGCCTGAGCACCACAACCCCTGCCCCGGCTTTGGCACTTACCCCGTGTACCCTCCTCAACGTTATATTCCCCAGAAGACATGATCATAAACATATCAGAGTAATACAAAATAATGAAAACAAATACTTGAATCAAAAGAAGCGCCAATAATGTAATGTGAACACTTTTTTGTAGTGATTTTTTGTCTCATTCATGAACTTCAGAGATTTTTGATAGCATCGGTTTGGAGTGAATAAAATTTGTAAAGCGACGGTTGTTGAAAACAAAGATCGATTATAAAGGTAAATTTACATCTGTTGTATTTGAGTGTTTGCACAAGGCTGCTTGTACTGTATGTTGAATGAACGAATGTTTAGTGTACGAGGTGAAAACATGTATGAGAGCTCGTGATTACAGCGGAGGAAATATCCGCCTTGTGGTTCTTTTCAATTCAGTATCGTTTTGTTTTTGATTTGTTTTGTTTTTTCGCTTGTCAAAAATATATTCTGATGTTGATTGTTACTAGCCTCTAGCGTTGCACTGAGTGTCGGCCTCATCCCTCATCCAGCTAAACGAACAACAGGATACACGTACTGAGGGGAGACGGGGACAGTTCATGTGTAAATGTTTACTCAAGGACTAAAATAAGTGTGTTTTTAAAATGTAATTGTTTATCTACCTTAGTGGCTTTCATTGTGGAATAATCCAAGAAAGTATGGATCATAATTGAGTATTGCACCATTTTTCGGACTATAAACCTGAGAAAACGAGGAAAAAAAGATAAAAGTAAAACAAAAACAAAAAATCACAAATGTATCAATAAAAAATTCAGCATAAAAAAATAAGTATTTTTGGCCATAGATTTGGGCTGAAGGACTTCAGCTCTCCCAAATCTAAGCAACGGAGAGATTGACGGACGAGACATGAGCCAGTGGGCTCACTTCAGAGGTGCCTACCTTTTTGGTTTGTTAGCTTTCTGTTCTGCTTTCACTTCAGTCATGTTTTTTTTTGTTTTTGTCATTTTGTTTTCCTGCAAGGCCACTGACAGTTTACAAACACTTTGTTTATTTCTGGAGTTCAAAAAATAAATCTGCAACACAAAGGAATGAAACAATGGGAATGTTGGAAAAAAGAAGGAAAAAAGGACAAATGCTTCCATTAAAGAAAAAAAAAAGTGCAACACAACACTTCAAATAAATGAATATTTCTTGTGCTACTTTCAGAACTCTGGGATTGAACGGTGTTGTCTTCTTCTGTTTAACCTTCTGTGTTATGTGTTAATGTTTATTTCATCGACTATCTGAAGCCTGTACGTTTTATGTTGATTATATATATATATTTTTCCTTTATATAGAAAAAAAAGAAGAAAAAAAAAGACATAATTGCTCACTATCTTGCACATGGAAAAGTGGATTTTGTCTCAGGAAGGCCAGGGTTCCAGAGTACCAACTCCACGCCATTTTAATGTACATTTCTATGATGAGTAAAACAAATGGACGATCTAAAAGAAACAATTCTAAGCACTGAAAGTTATGGGTTTCAGAAGACGAGAAAATACCTTTTGTTTCTAAATCCGTAGCAGTTACATAAAAACCAAATAATGGACTTTAAATGAAAACGGAGTGCTTTATATATAAATCTATATATTAAAATTGCTTTACAACAAAAAAAAAAAAGGTCAATGATTTTGATTGTTAAAAAAAAGGAGACAGTGAATAACAAAATGCTGTATGTTGGAATCTTTATTGTGTTTTCTAAATGAGGTCCTGTCCTGACTAAATCAGGAACTTTGTGCATTACTCTTTCTTTCCTCTTTCTCTCATTCTCCCACACCGGGTATTATTAATATAGAAATCAGACTTTTGTGGAACATTTTTCCCATTTTGGAGGATCTTTGTAAAACATGAGCTGGTTGTAAAGGATCATGAAACTATGCACAAGTGTTTTGGGGTGACGGGAATTTTATGGCCCACTTCTAAGTGGCTGATCTGTTGCTGGGTTTTTTGGGGGGTGGGGGGGGATCCAATATGTTTTTGATTTTATTTCGAAGGGGGCGCAGGGGGAGTTGATTCATGTATAGCTCTCTGCCTGCAGCTTCCTTCTCCCGATTCAGATTGACCTATAGCCCTACATCGCCATGCTGTGTATTCCTAAAACCAATGAGCGTCTCACTCGTTAGCACTGTGGGATTCTAGCCTGTCACCCTCAAGGGTTTTCTTTTCTCAGTTAAGGTTGTTTTTTTTGGGGGGTGGGGTGGGTGTTGGATTAGGGCTGCTTTTTTTTTTGCCTTTTTTTGGAATATTAAATAAAAATGTCTGTACTGAGATTTAATGAAAAGTCAGTGGCTTGTAATGTTTTATTTTTTTTTCTCTCTGTATATCTATTTTTCCTCATAGAATGTGATTGTTAAATGACATGCACCGAAACAAATGTTTTCATGAACTATGGAGCTTCTTTGAAATATTAATAAAATAGCATTTTTTTTTCTTGGCTGTTAAAAATGGGCCATTGGGTGTTTGGGTTTTTTTTCTCACTAAACCAATGTACATTTCTACGCGCTGTATGAGTGTCTTCTCATGCACTGGCGGTGGAGCTGGTGTCACTTCCTGCTGTTTGCGCCACCGTGACCCGTCAGGCTCTGAGGACGAGCTGTCTGGGACATGCGTAGTAGTTGTCCTGTGGCTGCCGGATGTTTGGGTTTGCGTACACAGGAAAGTTGACTTCCTCCAGGTGTGAGGGGGCCTCGAGGTTATTTTTGGGGGCCAGCGAACTCCGCTGCTTGCAGGTCATTTCCTCGTAGATGGGAACGGGGGTTTGTGGTCTGTGATGATGCCGGGATTTCACCTGCAACGCATAACATTATTTTTAGGTTTTTTTGCTACCAATTGTTGCGAATGGGGACGTTACAATTTTAGGATGTATGTACAGTATGTACATTCTGGTGAACATGATCATTTAGGAGCAGGTTTGTACCAACTTCCCACAAGTGTCCACCTTGACAACTAATTAGAATTTTGCGGTAGGAAGTCACTGACATGACACGACACATTTAGCCAACAACGATTCACCACCCATGTGAACAGAAGCGATAGGATGATGGGCGATTAGAATAGAATATGAACTGCAACATAGCGGTGAAATAGTTCTCCATTCTTTATTAATCAGTGAATGCTCAGTGTGAAGTATAAGGAAGTCAGTTATTATAGTTACTCTTTATGTGTGCACACTCGAGGCCTCCATTTCCTGTATGTATTTGTTATGTTTCACTTTATATTGTACTGTTTAATTATTAATTAATCTTGAAAACATCCCAAAGCCAAAAGAAATGCAGTTTCACAATCATGAGATTAACTAGTATTATGATTGACAAGTGGACCGGTACACAGAAGTTACGGCTTGTTTAGCACCAATTTGGAAAAATGACACGCATAGAGGGATTAAACAGAATACAACACAACTTCTTCAACCCAATATTGCTGAAATTCACAATGCTGAAATTAATTCTGTACTGCTTATTTAAGACTACATTTTTAAAGCTCTAGCTCGTTACAATTGCTTGAGAGATGTATTTTATGTCTGTCAATCAGTACAGATTAGAGTCTGTAATCAGAAGAAGAAGAAATCTTCCCTTTTGTCCTCGGGCGTATTGTCTTTGTGAGTCACACGTCAACAATCCCAGCAGTCATTTTCAAGTACGTACATTTTCTTGAAAACGGGCTACCTCAAACCGATCGTGTCAGGCCTCTATTAACGCAGACACAATAATTGGTTGTGCACTCAACATGACTGACTCGAGGAACTGCCACTGCATCAGAAAGAACAGACCGAACGCCTGCGGCGCGAGGAGATGCTGTTAATCAAACCCATGTGCATTCTTGCTCCACGTTATAAGACAACATCAGAAATGAACAATTCAGTTTAAAGCGTAAACACTTACACATTTCACTATGGCCAGCAGGCTGAGTGTGAGCAGAAGAAGCCCCACTACCGTGAAGATGATCAGCAGCAGAAGAGGGTAACTGGCTGAGCACCGGCATGACCCCCCTGCACCAAAGACACACACACACAGTCACCGAGGGGCATTTTAATCTGCACGGAGGCCCTCAGGAGGGGTTTAACTGCAGCATCGTGTCATCGCGAGTCGTCTGAGCCACGTACCTGCGCCTTCAACCAACAGGAACACCTTCGGAGCACCGAGGACGTTCTGCTCGGAGCGGTTCTCCGCTGCGTAGCTGAGCTCCCACACGTAGAGGCCCGTGTCACTGGGCCGTAAAAGGGCCACAGTCACGTTGACCTGCCGGCTGCGCAGGCCTCCGGCGAGCTCGAGGCGGCCCCCGTGCTGCGGGCTGAGCCTCAGCCCGCCGCGCTCGCCCATGGACAGCAGGGTCGTCTGGCTGCGGGCGCCGCGGTGGTACAGGTGGAGGCCGGTCAGAGAGCCGCGTTGCAGCTGAGTGGAGCAGCTGAGCTCCAGGGACTCGCTCTCCGCCTGCTGCCGAAAGATCACCTCTGCACAGGCTGCAGAAAGAAAGAGTTTCTAGTTCAAAAGTACACAGTTAATGTCAGTCTTTAGTCACAACAGCAGCATGGCTACTGGCGGCAATGTTGGTCAGTCGTGAAATATCTTGCACAGAAAACCACGGGTCAGGCAGATCCTCAGCAAAGCAAAACCAAATAAAACTGTTATACGGTAGAAGAAAAGCATTGTCAGGATGAAGAAGTCCCATCTTTCATGTAAGATTTATCTGACCTTCAAAGAGCTGAATGAAAAGGAGGGCGCATGGCAAGCTCATCTTCATGGCCTTTCCAGTTATGAACACACGATAACGTTTTCCACGGCTCAGTCATCTCGTACTCCTCCCATTTCCTGCTCGTCTATTGTGAGACTTTGTCAACACCCTCGCTGTGTTCGTTGTTTTTCACTTCAAAGCAGAAAGAGGATATCGCTGTACGGACTGGATTTGAAATACTGCCGCTGGTGTTGTGAGACGGTGGGGTAATAGTATTAGTGTAGAATACCAAAAAATAATGAAACGCATATTGAAAAGTATGCCATTAAAATATGACCAAAATCTCATAACACAGTATAACGCACAAAATGTCATTCTTTACACATTCTATTAAATGACTTATATCCTAAAACTTTTTCGACGTAGTAAATATATTATATGATACATTTTTTACATCTGTTTCACCATGCTTTAATATGACTTTTTCAACTTTTTTGAACGCACTATGACTTCATCAGTCTTTGTTCTTGAGTCTCAGCAGGTGTGAAACCAATTACATGCTGATTAGTCTCAGGTGTGCATTGCTGGTCTTATTACGCTGCTTGTGTGAATATAAAGCAGAACATGCTTCGCAGTTGAGACTTGTGTGCTGCCTAGTTGGTCTGACAGGAACAGCGTTTGCATTCTGTTGGAGGGTTTTTTTTTCTTTTGTGACATGAAGACCTCGTGTTTTTGGCTCAACCTGCTGGTTGGACTCTGCTTCAGGTCGTCTTTGGCGTTTCCTCCTAAACATCACACAGGATACGCTTCATTTAAAGGACCTCTTTTCACAGGGAGCTCCCAACTTGCTCCACAGAAAAAGGCTCCAGCCGAGGAACGAGAGCATGTGAACACTGTCGCAGTGACCTGCCATCCAGACTCGTTGGAGATAATCATCAAAGCTGACCTGTTTGCAGTTGGATTTCCTGTTCGTGGGGAAGAATTGCGCCTTGGAGTGGAGAACGATGATCACTGTATTGCTAGGATGTCTTCAGAAGAAGAGTTCAGAATTCATGTGTTGCTCGTGGACTGTGGCACCAAGCTATGGGTAATGATGCATTTTATTTGTTTCATCTATTTAACAAGCTATACTTGTTTTTAAACACTCTTTCTATCCAGATGACTGAAGACACACTCGCCTACACAAACCTGCTCATCTACTCTCCTGTGGCCTCTCCTGACGGGGTTGTTCGAATGGACGAGGCTGTAATTCCCATCGAGTGTCATTATGAAAGGTTAGATCTCGTCTTTCCAAAGCTCTCTAGACGTGGTCTCATTAAAGTTAAATGAATGCTTGTTCTGCTTCTCAGGAAGTACAGTTTGTCCAGCTCTTCACTCTCTCCTGACTGGATCCCCTTCATGTCGACTCAAACTGCTGTGGAAACTTTGCAGTTTGACTTGAGAATTATGACTAGTAGGTTTGGGTAATTTGTCATGTTTGACCTCTTGTCAATGTGTATTGATTTGTCACTTTCTTGCAGATGACTGGCTCCATGAGAGAAGCTCTAATGTGTTTTACATCGGTGAGCCCATCGCCATGGAAGCCTCAGTCAGAGTTGGACATCACATGGCGCTCCGAGTGTTTGTCAGCAGCTGTGTGGCGACGCTTGAACCAGATATGAACTCTGATCCCAGATACGTCTTTATAGAAAACGGGTAAGTACTTGATGGTAAATTTTAAAGGGTGTCTAAAGAACACTCGTCTATAGTCATAGGTTAGCTAGAGAGGTTAACTTTGTCTAGTCTCATGAAAAAGGCGGCATTTAATAGGTTTGGTCTTTGTTCAACCGTAAAACTTTCATGTCATTGCTTAGATTGTTTACTATCAGCTCTCCTCTGATGCTTTTCTCTTCCCTTCATAGGTGCTTGGTTGACTCTGCGCTTCCAGGTTCTAGGTCCCACTTCTTTTCCAGGATTCAGGATGACAAGCTCCACTTGACTATTGATGCCTTCAAGTTTTATAATGAGGACAGGGCACAGGTGAGGCTCTACTTTAATTGGCTAAAGTCATTATTACACGTGTAGGTATTTACACTTCTCTCTTGCAGCTCTACATCACATGTCACCTGACTGCCATAGCAAAGAATGATGCAGAGGGACCAAATAAAGCCTGCTCTTTAGTAAACGAAAGGCAAGTGAGATCCAGATGAAAACTACCCTATAAAATGGGTTTGGCGTAAATGATGTCTGAATATTTCCTTTCAGATGGAGGTCAGCTGATGGTAATGACTATTTATGTGGAGATTGTCACAATAAGCCCAGCAGCCCTGCTAAGTTTGGTCCTCGTGGGTTTGCAAAGCCAGAAGATGCTGAGTTGTTCTGGAGCAAAGGAGGGAGGACCAAAGCAGGTTGGGTTTCTCAGTTTTCATGATCAGTTTCAGAAACTTCAATATTTAGTCCAATGGATTTTTGACTTGTAATCATTGTGTGCAGTGTGGCAACAGGATGCAAGGGTGGGGCCGATGACCATCTTGCCGGCAAAACAGAAAGGTGAGCCAATGCCTGCGGAGGCGCTTCCTCCTGTTCTTCGTAAAGTCACTGGACCTTCACGGTATAGAAGCCAGTGGCGACGTGTCATGAAGGACAAAGTTGGTGAGTAGATTTTTAAAATTGCACTGACTTGGCAATTAAAAACTTTGTTTTGAGATTCTTCAAATAACTTTCCTTCTAGAGGCTTCTAAGGATGACCTGAAGTCAAAGGGAGCAGCGCTGGATGAAAACTGGTCAACTACTCTCAGTGACTTAATCCCAAATGCTCAGATTATTGTGGATGTGACACAAATGTCCAATGAAACGGGAAAAGTGCTTTAAGATACAAATGAAATCAATTAAAACCATGTTGCATAAAACTGGATTCTAGTGTTTGGTCTGCTGCTACTTTATATGCAACACAAGGACCTTTTAATACTGTATTTGTGGGAAGTAACCTCATATTTAGTTGGGGGGGGGGGGGGTTTCGCTCGCTCGTGACTTAATGGTAATGTGTGCTGTACTAGAGGCAGACTTTCTGATGTAGCTCATTCCACCAAATAGGATCTGGGATTCTTTGGCAGTGTGGTTAATTTTCAGAGGCTGGATTTGAATTGTCTGAGTGAAATTGCCCCGTAGTAAAGTGGCTGCCGTGATGAGAAATGGCTTCATCGCTCCCCTACTTGGCTCCTTTTAGCATAGACCTATTGGCTGCAAGACTGCGAACCAAAAATTGTGTTGTCAGTGACCGTAGTGTGCAACTGTGAGGATTGTCTTTGCATGCAAGCAAAAGCCTGGCTTTTTGTCTGACTTTTACATTGGGTTTATTTTAAATTTGGATCCAGCCTGGGTTTTAGGAGTGTTTACCTCAGCGCTCACTCTGAAAGAGGCAATGGTTAAGTGGCCAGGTTGCCACAGTTATACGGTTTAAGTTGTACAACCCAATTTTGCTGCTTTCCTCCTGATGCAGCTTGTAAGGAAAAATGTGATCAGAACATTTATATTAAAGTACCAAACTTGTGATATTTGTAATGCCTGAATAGCCCATGTTGTATTAACATGTAATGTCTTGGAGCAGTTAGGTACCATTTATTTTACAAACATGCGTAAAGCATATGCTTTTACATTAATGCCAGGACCTGAAAAGATTTGAAAATACTAAACCTTTTTGAACAGTTAATGTATAACAAGTTTGTTCCCTACCTGCCTCATCACGAGAAATATAAATTAGGGGCTGTCAACATGAGCACATTAATGTATGCAATAAATGCATTTGTAAACCAGAAGTTGACTGCAGAAACCAAACTGCTATCTGCAGTCAGTTTTACTTCCAATGCAAAAAACTGACGCAACACAAAGAACTCGCTAACAGGGCCGGCCCGAGGCATACGCGAACTAAGCGGCTGCTTAGGGCCCCCTTGCCAACAAGCTGGCCCAAGCTGCCGGCGAACCGTGACCAGCAAGCTGGCGCGACCAGACGGTCTCCGTGTGTGTAGTGACATGTGCGAATGATAGCTCATATCTGACATTTGCTTGGGGAGCCAGAGATCTGAGTTTAATTCCTGCCTGGGACCAGATTTTTCCTTTTTTGACCACGTTTGTGGCTGACCGCTGCCCCCCCGACATGCAAGGGGTGGCTTACCCCTCACCATACCCTGCACGGCAGCGGACCAGAGTCCCTAAACGACAGGTTTAAAAAGTTCTTCCTACATGGGGAGATAATGGACAAGCACAGAACATTAGTTCATGTTCCACCCATTGGAATTCTGCCAAGATTAATTGTGTGTAGTCTTTAAGTGTAAAATTACAAGGTTTACAAAGTAATTTAAAACTGGGCAATTAGTTTAATCCGACATTTACATAATTGTTTATTCTACTTTGCGCAATGGCCACCTGGAGTTATTAATGTGTGCTTGCAGGGGCAGATGTGCCAGTGTCGAGGCACATTGACCTCTGTGCCAAGTAAAAAGATTCCTTAGAGCACTTGAAACTACCTATTCCTGTACAGTCAAAAAAGAAACACCAGCCTTAAAAAACACTTTGTACCCCCCCAAATAACATTTAAAAAAGAACACAGAACTTTGTTGTGAAAGGTTGATTTTAATGACAAAATTAAAACATTGGTTTTGCCTCTGGATCGTTTTGATTCTTCTTGCTGGGGAAAACCATCAAAGGACCAAGTGTTACAGTTCCTGAAGCGATGACATCTGAAAAACAGTGACAAGGGAATTTGCACGGCTATAAAAGTGTGGGTGGGGGGGGGGAAAGAGTACATACCTTCAGGAGTCTGACCTCTCTGATCTGTGGAATCCACTGATCTTTGGGAACAGATACGGCCACAACATTGACACACGTCACCGTTATCCACATTTACCCATCTGAGGGGGAAAATAAAACGAATTACAAATATTCCGGTTGGTAACAGATGCGCTGTAGTTCTATACAATATTTGAAATTCTAGACCAGTTACCAGTTGCATTATTGTTGAAAATTTGGGTGGAAACCGTTCAGCCTTGACTGTAAAGATCTATTTATTTAACAGAATTGGGTCAAGACACAGACTTAAGCCTTAGTGAATTAGTTTTAAAGGTCATAATACTGAAGCGCTGAACAATTCTACAAAATGTTTTAAAAGATGTTACAACGTAATGCGGCCGCCAGAGTAAAATCTTTAAAGTTTATACACAGACACCCACGTCTACACTTATGGAGCCAAAAATACACCAAGAGGAAAATCACCTTGGATGTACATAGTTGCAGGCCTTATTGATGGAGCTGCTCATCTGCATTTCAGAAGTTACTTTCAACTGGCAAGTGATAAAAATCTTAAAAAAAAAAAAAAAAAAAATGATGTCACCAAACAACCTCAGTATTTCCAAACAAGTTGGACTCATTTATGAACGTGGCTCACATGAGTTTCTTGAATCATCAGTGAAACAGGAATGTGTTGAGCTGCAGTTGGAGCGAAGAAGCGCTCCTTCTGGGTAGGAATCGTGCGTTTGATTCTTCGTCCATTGCATCAGCGAGGCACCTGACAAAAACAACGTCTTAATGTCAAAGTCTTTTAGGTTTCATACCGTGAGGCCTACGCAGCCGCTCACCCGTGGTTTTCAATGATGTAGTATCTGGGATCCGACGTGTAGTCACGCTGACAAAGTGGCGACGCAGCTGTCGATGAAGAGCCGTCTCTGTCCCGAGTCGGGACCAGTGTAGGACGCCTCGAGGTGCAGGAGGTCTCCGATGTACAAAGGCCCGGGGATTGCCTCACTCGTCCAGTCGCCTACATGTAGACAGAGGTCACTGCATGCAAACACGGCAAAAACCAACAGGTCGTGCCCACTTACCAGTCATCAGCTTGAGAGAGAACGCAGCAGTTGAAAGGGTTTCAAGAAGAGAGGGGGCCAGCTGATGCTGATGATCAGTGCTGCTCGCAAGGTGTGTCCTGTGAAAGAAAAGCCAACGTCTGACATCAAGTCACAGAACAGCTTCTCTGTGCAGAACAGCGATGCAAATCTCACCTCTTATAGTGACAAGACACGGGAACGACAGCACGCGTCCTTCTGGTGATGCCATGGGAACCGGCAGCTTCAGATATTATCAGCTCGTTTGAGTAAATTACATAGTCATCAGATACCTACAGACAAAGAAAAGGACATCAAAAATAGTCAGCTTTTAAAACCTTTAATGACTTTTGCCACAGACAAGTCCTGCAATCACCAACAACTTACAGTTAATCTGGAGCCACAGTCTTGCAGTTCTGCTTCAATGATATATTCAGAGTCACCAGCAGCAACAGCTCTGCACTGACTTCTCTGTGAATCTGACTCGCCTAAGAGAAAGCTCTTCTGCAGACACGAGGAGTCCATTTTTGTAAATGTCAGCCTTCACCACAATGATCATGGACGCATCTGTGCATCGCACACTGATAGTGGGTCCAACGTGAAGTCGTGGCGACCTGGTGTCTCCTGCATCACTTGGGAAAGTGGCAGATTTATATTCCCGTCCTTCGGCATCTATCAAAGGTCCTTCTTTCAAAGTTCTAATGGCATCCGCAAAGCCAAAGGCAAATGCTATCAGCAGGGCCAGAGATGCTGAGCGAACCGCGATCACCATTGTGCTGGTTCCCATTACAACGCTGCAAAAACCTCCAGCTCAACTTCACCAGTGAGACAAGCGAGTTAACAGTTAACAAGAAGCAGTGGTGTGTTTTAAGAAAGACTGCAGAAGGTTCAAAGGCTCAGCCTCAAATACTTTCCATTTCAGACCAATTAAATCACCTGGAGACGACAGCTGGATCCAATCAGTCATTAGCTGACGTGGGAGAGTTGAAGCTTCAGTCACACTGAGATACAAGCCTGTGATTGGTCCACAATGAGCCAGTGATGCAGCAGAGCCAATCGCTGTTAATTGACTTCCAGCAATTCTCCTGTGCTGCTTTTGTAGGCAATACAGAATGGTTGAATACTTTGTCCCTGAGTTAAGTGATCATACTAATGTACTTTGGCTTTACATTTCAGTCAGTTATAATTGATCAGACGTGCAAAGACCAATACCAATAATTCAGTTGACGGGAAAATGTGAATATATGAACCAATTTCATTTCTGGGTCCTTTTAACAACCTTTTGAATGTTGCATTGATAGCAAAAATAACTGATGCCATGTCTTTATTTCACAACGCGTCAATAATATTTCTGAAGGACCGATCAATTTAATAAAACCTAGAATACGGGTAGATGAAATTTAACGTTCTGATTGGTTGAGAGTCACAGGGGGTCCATAAATGTTGCACAATTCCAGAAGTCATTCAGAATACTCACGAAGTACAACTCTTTACAGTTCGTATTAGCCCTCAAGAGTTTACGGCATTGGGCCAACCTGACAATTTACAATATGTTCAACTGGTTGAAAATCTAAATCTTTGTTGGCAAGAGACAGTAATTTCACAATGTTTATTTAATTTGTCATGCAGGTAAAGTAAAACACAAATTTAAAACATTATACTTCAGGGTCATGCGCATCTAAAAGGACATTTTCCGTTGCATTTGACATTTGTGTCACATCTACAGTCAACTGAGCAGTGGGGATGACGTCATCGAGGGCTGCTGTGCAGTTTCCATCCAGCGTCACGTCGTCCTCAGGGGAAGATTGTACCAGAAGGGCAGAGGTTTTACCAGCATCTTCATCTGCAAGAAGCCAGCGTCAATAACATTACCAATTATTAAAAATAATGGCCTTTACACGTTTACCTTCTGGATCAGTTCCACTTTTGACATCTTCAGTCTGCTCTTCATCAAAAGTCTGAACAGTCACGTCATCTGATGTGGATTGTGAACCAAGACCCTTTCCATCTACGGACAGAAGTAAAGTGTCACTGCCAGATTTATTTGCAATACAGTAAGTGCTTGATCGCCATAGGACCTCAAAATGAAAACAATTCAATTATTGATCATACTATTTGCACTCACCAACTTCTTTTACGACACTTCTCTGGCTTCCATACTGTGAAGGTTGTGAGACTTCAAGAACAGCAGGAAGCTCCTCTGCAGCTATTGGCTCACTTTGCTGCTGGGACGGCAAGATCACCAATGGACCCACTCTCGCATCTTCTCCCCAGACTGAAAACAAGGATTAAGTCAAAAGTCCATGTCTAAAAAAACAGGTGTAAAATATTAGTTTCATGAAAACTGAGAAACCCAACCTGCTTTGGTCCTCCCTCCTTTGCTCCAGAACAGCTCAGGTTCTTCTGGCTTTGCAAACCCACGAGGACCAAACTTAGCAGGGCTGCTGGGCTTATTGTGACAATCCCCACATAAATAGTCATTACCATCAGCTGACCTCCATCTGAAAGGAAATATTCAGACATCATTTACTCCAAATCAGTTTTATGGGGTTGTTTTTATCTGGATCTCACTTGCCTTCCGTTTACTAAAGAGCAGGCTTTATTTGGTCCCTCTGCATCATTCTTTGCTACGGCAGTCAGGTGACATGTGATGTGGAGCTGCAAGAGAGAAGTGTAAATACCTACACGTGTAATTATGACTTTAGCCAATTAAAGTAGAGACTCACCTGTGCCCTGTCCTCATTATAAAACTTGAAGGCATCAATAGTCAAGTGGAGCTTGTCATCCTGAATCCTGGAAAAGAAGTGGGACCTAGAACCTGGAAGCGCAGAGTCAACCAAGCACCTATGAAGGGAAGAGAAAAGCATGAGAGGAGAGCTGGTAGTGAACAATCATCCAAGCAACGACATGAAAGTTTTACGGTTGAACAAAGACCAAACCTATTAAATGCCACCTTTTTCATGAGACTAGACAAAGTTAACCTCTCTAGCTAACCTATGACTATAGACGAGTGTTCTTCAGACACCCTTCAAATTTACCACCAAGTACTTACCCGTTTTCAATGAAGACGTATCTGGGATCAGAGTTCATATCTGGTTCAAGCGTCGCCACACAGCTGCTGACAAACACTCGGAGCGCCATGTGATGTCCAACTCTGACTGAGGCTTCCATGGCGATGGGCTCACCGATGTAAAACACATTAGAGCTTCTCTCATGGAGCCAGTCATCTGCAAGGAAGTGACAAATCAATACACATTGACAAGAGGTCAAACATGACAAATTACCAAAACCTACTAGTCATAATTCTCAAGTCAAACTGCAAATTTTCCACAGCAGTTTGAGTCGACATGAAGGGGATCCAGTCAGGAGAGAGTGAAGAGCTGGACGAACTGTACTTCCTGAGAAGCAGAACAAGCATTCATTTAACTTTAATGAGACCACGTCTAGAGCGCTTTGGAAAGACGAGATCAACCTTTCATAATGACACTCGATGGGAATTACAGCCTCGTCCATTCGAACAACCCCGTCTGGAGAGGCCACAGGAGAGTAGATGAGCAGGTTTGTGTAGGCCAGAGTGTCTTCAGTCATCTGTGGATAGAGAGAGTGTTTAAAAAAAAAAAAAAATGTATAGCTTGTTAAATAGATTAAGACAAATCAAACTAGAACGGGCATCATCTTGTAACGTCATTTTGACGCACTTGCGAATAACAAACATTACACACATACATACATATTTACAAATAAATAAATAGCGATCAAAACATAACCTCCGCAAAAGTATTTAGCGAAGGTAATAAATCATTACCCATCGCTTGGTGCCACAGTCCACAAGCGAAACATGTATTCTGAACTCTTCTTCTGAGCACATCCTAGCAATACAGTGATCATCGTTCTCCACTCCAAGGCGCAATTCTTCCCCACGAACACGAAATCCAACTGCAAACATGTCAGCTTTGATGATTATCTCCAACGAGTCTGGATGGCAGGTCACCATGACAGTGTTCACATGCTCTCGTTCCTCGGCTGGAGCCTTTTGCTGTAGAGCGAGTTGGGAGCTCCCTGTGACCAGAGGTCCTTTAAATGAAGCATGTCGTTTGTGATGTTTGGGAGGAAACGCAAAAGACGACCTGAAGCAGAGTCCAACCAGCAGGTTGAGCAAAAAACACGAGGTCTTCATGTCACAAAAGAAAAACCTCTTGAACTAGTGCAGACTATAATCTCTGTTCCTGTCAGACCAACTAGAGAGCACACAAGTCTCAACCATGAAGCATGTTTTACTTTATATTCACACAAGCAGTCTAATCAGATCAGCAATGCACACCTGAGACTAATCAGCATGTAATTGGTTTCACACCTGCTGAGACTCAAGAACAAAGACTGAAGAAGTGAAGGGGGATTCAACCGGAAATACATTTTAAAACATCTAAGACAAATGCTTGCTTGCTCCTATGGAAATTCAGAAAAGTTCTACACCTCAAAACTGCAAATAAAATATAAAAAGAAATGCATTTCCAATATTAGCAATCAACCTGTTATATTTGAGCCTGTTTTATGGCCATTAGAACCATTAGAACCAGTTTTTACTAGATTGAATCAATACTGTTTCCATATATAAATATTGGTATGATTGATCTGATACCCCTCTTTTTGGCATTGTTAAATGCATTGTTCTGAATGCATTCATTTCCAGTCTAATGAGGGGACAAACAAGATGGAATATTCCTTGTTTCCTTGTGAAAACTAACGTGTAGGTATCTCTGAAAATTATAACTGGAAATTTAGCATACGCTTTGACCAATGAGCTCGACAGCCGAACGAAGTGCAAGGTTGGTGGTTCAAATGCTGGCTGCCCCATGTGCCATGTTGATGTGTCCTTGAGCAAGATACCTAACCCCTCATTGCTCCCCAGGCAAAATGTGTAAGCCATGGGTAAAAAATGAAATGTGGATAAAAACCTCAGCTAAATGACATGTAATGTCAATTAAATGGTAAATGCTGTTACGGCTACATTGTGTTGCAGTTTACAGGATCTATTAGCAGAAGTGGAAAGTAGTATGCTAACTTTAGAATTACTAAATAATACTCTTGATTAAATCCTTTATACTTACATAAAGCGAGTTATCTGCAAGGAGTCTTCAATGTCGCACCCCCATATATCCGCAGCCGGGAAAAGACGAACCGATCACTTAGTGAGTTCCTTTTGCCAGTTATGGTTCCCTGGAGTTTTCCATTACGCTTGAGAAACTGGGGCCCAATACATGGCCCGGTTCAAGAGTCGCCCCTTAGGCCTTAGACCCTGAACCCTAAAGGACTGATTTCCACCATCAAGTGGTTGAGTGCAAAAGTCTGTGGTCTTGAAATGGTGTAAATACCAATGTGACAGCACTTTGCTGGAACATATCTCAACACTATTGCCACGTCACGGCCCGAGGCATACGCGAACTAAGCGGCTGCTTGGGCCCCCTTGCCAACAAGCTGGCCCAAGCTGCCGGCGAACCGTGACCAGCAAGCTGGCGCGACCAGACGGCGCAACCAGATGGTTCACGTGCGTGTAGTGACATGTGTGAATGATAGCTCAGATATAAGACATTTGCTTGGGGAGCCAGAGATCTGAGTTTAATTCCTGCCTGGGACCAGATTTTTCCTTTTTTGACCACGTTTGTGGCTGACCGCTGCCCCCCCGACATGCAAGGGGAGGCTAAGGCCCGTTCAGTGCTGCAAGCAGAGGACTGCAGAGGACCAGAGTCCCTTAAAGACAGGTTTGAAAAGTTCCTACATGGGGAGATAATGGACAAGCACAGAACATTTGTTCAACATGTTCCACCCATTGGAATTCTGCCAAGATTAATTGTGTGTAGTCTTTAAGTGTAAAATTACAAGGTTTACAAAGTAATTTAAAACTGGGCAATTAGTTTAATGCAACATTTACATAATTGTTAATTGCATATTTACACACAATAAGCAGCTCACACCAAGTCAAGCTTCACTTCGGGATCCTGGATTTCTTTATTCTACTTCGCGCAATGGCCACCTGGAGTTATTAATGTGTGCTTGCAGGGGCAGATGTGCCAGTGTCGAGGCACATTGACCTCGGTGCCAAGTAAAAAGATTCCTTAGAGCACTTGAAACTACCTATTCCTGTACAGTCAAAGAAACGCCAGCCTTAAAAAACACTTTGTACCCCCCCAAATAACATTTCAAAAAGAACACAGAACTTTGTTGTGAAAGGTTGATTTTAATGACAAAATTAAAACATTTGTTTTGCCTCTGGATCGTTTTGATTCTTCTTGCTGGGGAAAACCATCAAAGGACCAAGTGTTACAGTTCCTGAAGCGATGACATCTGAAAAACAGTGACAAGGGAATTTGCACGGCTATAAAAGTGTGGGTGGGGGGGGGGGAAAGAGTACATACCTTCAGGAGTCTGACCTCTCTGAACTGTGGAATCCACTGATCTTTGGGAACAGATACGGCCACAACATTGACACACGTCACCGTTATCCACATTTACCCATCTGAGGGGGAAAATAAAACGAATTACAAATATTCCGGTTGGTAACAGATGCGCTGTAGTTCTATACAATATTTGAAATTCTAGACCAGTTACCAGTTGCATTATTGTTAAAAATTTGGGTGGAAACCGTTCAGCCTTGACTGTAAAGATCTATTTTTAACAGAATTGGGTCAAGACAGACTTAAGCCTTAGTGAATTAGTTTTAAAAAGGTCATAATACTGAACAATTCTACAAAATGTTTTAAAAGATGTTACAACGTAATTCGGCCGCCAGAGTAAAATCTTTAAAGTTTATACACAGACACCCACGTCTACACTTATGGAGCCAAAAAATACACCAAGAGGAAAATCACCTTGGATGTGCATAGTTGCAGGCCTTATTGATGGAGCTGCTCATCTGCATTTCAGAAGTTACTTTCAACTGGCAAGTGATAAAAATCTTTAAAAAAAAAAAAAAAATGATGTCACCCAACAACCTCAGTATTTCCAAACAAGTTGGACTCATTTATGAACGTGGCTCACAGAGTTTCTTGAATCATCGTGAAACAGGAATGTGTTGAGCTGCAGTTGGAGCGAAGAAGCGCTCCTTCTGGGTAGGAATCGTGCGTTTGATTCTTCGTCCATTGCATCAGCGAGGCACCTGACAAAAACAACGTCTTAATGTCAAAGTATTTTAGGTTTCATACCGTGAGGCCTACGCAGCCGCTCACCCGTGGTTTTCAATGATGTAGTATCTGGGATCCGACGTGTAGTCACGTGACAAAGTGGCGACGCAGCTATCGATGAAGAGCCGTCTCTGTCCCGAGTCGGGACCAGTGTAGGACGCCTCGAGGTGCAGGAGGTCTCCGATGTACAAAGGCCCAGGGATTGCCTCACTCGTCCAGTCGCCTACATGTGGACAGAGGTCACTGCCTGCAAACACGGCAAAAACCAACAGGTCGTGCCCACTTACCAGTCATCAGCTTGAGAGAGAACGCAGCAGTTGAAAGGGTTTCAAGAAGAGAGGGGGCCAGCTGATGCTGCTGATCAGTGCTGCTCGCAAGGTGTGTCCTGTGAAAGAAAAGCAAACGTCTGACATCAAGTCACAGAACAGCTTCTCTGTGCAGAACAGCGATGCAAATCTCACCTCTTATAGTGACAAGACACGGGAACGACAGCACGCGTCCTTCTGGTGATGCCATGGGAACCGGCAGCTTCAGATATTATCAGCTCGTTTGAGTAAATTACATAGTCATCAGATACCTACAGACAAAAGAAAAGGACATCAAAACAGTCAGCTATTAAAAACTTTAATGACTTTTGCCACAGACAAGTCCTACAATCACCAACAACTTACAGTTAATCTGGAGCCACAGTCTTGCAGTTCTGCTTCAATGATATATTCAGAGTCACCAGCAGCAACAGCTCTGCACTGACTTCTCTGTGAATCTGACTCGCCTAAAGAAAGCTCTTCTGCAGACACGAGGAGTCCATTTTTGTAAATGTCAGCCTTCACCACAATGATCATGGACGCATCTGTGCATCGCACACTGATAGTGGGTCCAACGTGAAGTCGTGGCGACCGGGTGTCTCCTGCATCACTTGGGAAAGTGGCAGATTTATATTCCCGTCCTTCGGCATCTATCAAAGGTCCTTCTTTCAAAGTTCTAATGGCATCCGCAAAGCCAAAGGCAAATGCTATCAGCAGGGCCAGAGATGCTGAGCGAACCGCATTCACCATTGTGCTGGTTCCCATTACAACGCTGCAAAAACCTCCAGCTCGACTCAACCAGTGAGACAAGCGAGTTAACAAGAAGCAGTGGTGTGTTTTAAGAAAGACAGAACTTGTGTGCAAAGGCTCAGCCTCAAATACTTTCCATTTCAGACCAATTAAATTACCTGGAGACGACAGCTGGATCCAATCAGTCATTAGCTGATGTGGGAGAGTTGAAGCTTCAGTCACATCGGAGATACAAGCCTGTGATTGGTCCACAATGAGCCAGTGATGCAGTAGAGCCAATCGCTGTTAATTGACTTCCAGCAATTCTCCTGTGCTGCTTTTGTAGGCAATACAGAATGGTTGAATACTTTGTCCCTGAGTTAAGGGATCATACTAATGTACTTTGGCTTTATATTTCAGTCAGTTATAAATTGATCAGACGTGCAAAGACCAATACCAATAATTCAGTTGACGGGAAAATGTGAATATATGAACCAATTTCATTTCTGGGTCCTTTTAACAACCTTTTGAATGTTGCATTGATAAATAGCAAAAATAACTGATGCCATGTCTTTATTTCACAATGCTTCAATAATATTTCTGAAGGACCGATCAATTTAATAAAACGTAGAATACGGGTAGATGAAATTTAACGTTCTGATTGGTTGAGAGTCACAGGGGGTCCATAAATGTTGCACAATTGCAGAAGTCATTCAGAATACTCACGATATACAACGCTTTAAACTCTTGAGGGCTAATACGAACTGTACGGCATTGGGCCAACCTGACAATTTACAATATGTTCAACTGGTTGAAAATCTAAATCTTTGTTGGCAAGAGACAGTAATTTAACAAGGTTTATTTAATTTGTCATGCAGGTAAAGTAAAACACAAATTTAAAACATTATACTTCAGGGTCATGCGCATCTAAAAGGACATTTTCCGTTGCATTTGACATTTGTGTCACATTTACAGTAAACTGAGCAGTGGGGATGACGTCATCGAGGGCTGCTGTGCAGTTTCCATCCAGCGTCACGTCGTCCTCAGGGGAAGATTGTACCAGAAGGGCAGAGGTTTTACCAGCATCTTCATCTGCAAGAAGCCAGCGTCAATAACATTACCAATTATTAAAAATAATGGCCTTTACACGTTTACCTTCTGGATCAGTTCCACTTTTGACATCTTCGGTCTGCTCTTCATCAAAAGTCTGAACAGTCACCTCGTCTGATGCGGATTGTGAACCAAGACCCTTTCCATCTACGACAGAAGTAAAGTGTCACTGCCAGATTTATTTGCAATACAGTAAGTGCTTGATCGCCATAGGACCTCAAAATGAAAAACAATTCACCAATTATTGATCATACCATTTGCAATTGCACTCACCACCTTTTACGACACTTCTCTGGCTTCCATACTGTGAAGGTTGTGCGACATTAAGAACAGCAGGAAGCTCCTCTGCAGCTATTGGCTCACTTTGCTGCTGGGACGGTAAGATCACCAATGGACCCAGTCTTGAATCTTCTCCCCAGACTGAAAACAAGGATTAAGTCAAAAAATTTATGTCTAAAAAAAAAAAAATACAAAAAAAAAATTTGAAGTTTCTGAAATGAATCATGAAAACTGAGAAACCCAACCTGCTTTGGTCCTCCCTCCTTTGCTCCAGAACAGCTCAGGTGTTTCTGGCTTTGCAAACCCACGAGGACCAAACTTACCAGGGCTGCTGGGCTTATTGTGACAATCCCCACATAAATAGTCATTACCATCAGCTGACCTCCATCTGAAAGGAAATATTCAGACCTCATTTCACTCAAGTTGTGTTATAGAGTAATTTTTAATTGGATGTCACTTGCCTGTCTTTTACTAAAGAGCAGGCTTTATTTGGTCCCTCTGCATCATTCTTTGCTTCGGCAGTCAGGTGACATGTGATGTAGAGCTGCAAGAGGGGAAGTGTAAAGACCTATATGTAATCATGACTTTAGCCAATTAAAGTAGAGCCTCACCTGTGCCCTGTCCTCATTATAAAACTTGAAGGCATCAATAGTCAAGTGGAGCTTGTCATCCTGAATCCTGGAAAAGTGGGACCTAGAACCTGGAAGCTCAGAGTCAACCAAGCACCTATGAAGGGAAGAGAACAGCTGGTAGTGAACAATCATCCAAGCAACAAAAAAAGAACACAGTTGACCCAAGACAAAACCCATTTAGTGCCGCCTTTTTGATGAGACTAGACTAAGTTAACCTCTCTAGGCAACCTGGAAATATAGACTAGTGTTCTTCAGACCCCCTTTAAGTTACCATCAAGTACTTACCCGTTTTCTATAAAGACGTATCTGGGATCAGAGTTCATATCTGGTTCAAGCGTCGCCACACAGCGGCTGACAAACACTCGGAGCGCCATGTGATGTCCAACTCTGACTGAGGCTTCCATGGCGATGGGCTCACCGATGTAAAACACATTAGAGCTTCTCTCATGGAGCCAGTCATCTGCAAGGAAGTGACAAATCAATACACATTGACAAGAGGTCAAACATGACAAATTACCCAAACCTACTAGTCATAATTCTCAAGTCAAACTGCAAAGTTTCCACAGCAGTTTGAGTCGACATGAAGGGGATCCAGTCAGGAGAGAGTGAAGAGCTGGACGAACTGTACTTCCTGAGAAGCAGAACAAGCATCAATTTAACTTTAATGAGACCACGTCTAGAGAGCTTTGGAAAGACGAGATCTGGAAGACCAACCTTTCATATTGACACTCAATGGGAATTACAGCCTCGTCCATTCGAACAATCCCGTCTGGAGAGGCCACAGGAGAGTAGATGAGCAGGTTTGTGTAGGCCAGAGTGTCTTCAGTCATCTGGATAGAAAGAGTGTTTAAAAACAAGTATAGCTTGTTAAATAGATGAAACAAATAAAATACATCATTACCCATCGCTTGGTGCCACAGTCCACAAGCGAAACATGTATTCTGAACTCTTCTGAAGACATCCTGGCGATACAGTGATCATCGTTCTCCACTCCAAGGCGCAATTCTTCCCCACGAACAGGAAATCCAACTGCAAACAGGTCAGCTTTGATGATTATCTCCAACGAGTCTGGATGGCAGGTCACCGCGACAGTGTTCACATTCTCTCGTTCCTCGGCTGGAGCCTTTTGCTGTAGAGCGAGTGGGGAGCTCCCTGTGACCAGAGGTACTTTAAATGAAGCGTATCCTGTGTGATGTTTAGGAGGATAAGCAAAAGACGACCTGAAGCAGAGTTCAACCAGCAGGTTGAGCCAAAAACACGAGGTCTTCATGTTACATAGAAACCCAGTGAACTAGTGCAGAATACAAACTGTGTTTCTGTCAGACCAACTAGGCAGCACACAAGTCTCAACCATGAAGCATGTTTTACTTTATATTCACACAAGCAGTGTAATCAGACCAGCAATGCACACCTGAGACTAATCAGCATGTAATTGGTTTCACACCTGCTGAGACTCAAGAACAAAGACTGAAGAAGTGAAGGGGGATTCAACCGGAAATACGTTTTAAAACATCTAAGACAAATGCTTGCTTGCTCCTATAAAAATTCTACAACTCAAAACTGCAAATAAAATATAAACAGAAATGCATTTCCAACATTAGCAATCAACCTGTTATATTTGAGCCTGTTTTATGGCCATTAGAACCATTAGAACCAGTTTTTACTAGATTGAATCAATACTGTTTCCATATATAAATATTGGTATGATTGATCTGATACCCCTCTTTTTGGCATTGTTAAATGCATTGTTCTGAATGCATTCATTTCCAGTCCAATGAGGGGACAAACAAGATGGAATATTCCTTGTTTTCTTGTGAAAACTAACGTGTAGGTATCTCTGAAAATTATAACTGGAAATTTAGCATACGCTTTGACCAATGAGCTCGACAGCCGAACGAAGTGCAAGGTTGGTGGTTCAAATGCTGGCTGCCCCATGTGCCATGTTGATGTGTCCTTGAGCAAGATACCTAACCCCTCATTGCTCCCCAGGCAAAATGTATAAGCCATGGGTAAAAAATGAAATGTGGATAAAAACCTCAGCTAAATGACATGTAATGTCAATTAAATGGTAAATGCTGTTACGGCTACATTGTGTTGCAGTTTACAGGATCTATTAGCAGAAGTGGAAAGTAGTATGCTAACTTTAGAATTACTAAATAATACTCTTGATTAAATCCTTTATACTTACATAAAGCGAGTTATCTGCAAGGAGTCTTCAATGTCGCACCCCCATATATCCGCAGCCGGGAAAAGACGAACCGATCACTTAGTGAGTTCCTTTTGCCAGTTATGGTTCCCTGGAGTTTTCCATTACGCTTGAGAAACTGGGGCCCAATACATGGCCCGGTTCAAGAGTCGCCCCTTAGGCCTTAGACCCTGAACCCTAAAGGACTGATTTCCACCATCAAGTGGTTGAGCTGCAAAAGTCTGTGGTCTTGAAATGGTGTAAATACTAATGAGACAGCACTTTGCTGGAACATATCTCGACACTATTGCCACGTCACAAAATATGATCGGGGTATTATATAAGTATTTATTACTAGTATTTGAATGTCTTCCGGGCTTTCACAAGATGAGGGTTAATTTCAGATGTTTTCACTGCTTTTTTATCAATACAGCTTTAATAGCTAAATTCAATATTTAAAGAATAAGTAATTAAATGTGATCTAATAGTTTCCTCTTTAGCCCTCAATGTTTCTGTGTGGCCTTATTATCCCATGATGAATTGATATGTGGCGTTCTCTTTGTTTACCTTTTTTTTTACATCTCTACGCTTCCACTGGTTGCCTCGCGTCACATTGCAACGACTTGTGGGTAATTGGGAAAGATAGCAGCCCAATTCCAATGTTACCCCTAAAAAGGAACTAGATACAAAGAGGACAGCAGTTTGCAGAAACAGATCACGTAACCTCAGCAATGAAAAAAATGTATGGACTACAATTGCGGGTATTTAATTTAAACTTTCTTCTTCTTCTTCTTTGGGGTTTTCTGGCAGCTTGCATCCTTTTGTGTTGTCTGCTCATGACTACTTTTTTAACTTTCATTTTCTTTCCTCAATTTAATCCCCCTTCGCTTCATCAGACATTAATCCTGACTCTCAGCGGGTGTGAAACCAATTACATGCTGATTAGTCTCAGGTGTGCATTGCTGGTCTGATTAGACTGCTTGTGTGAATATAAAGTAAAACATGCTTCATGGTTGAGACTTGTGTGCTGCCTAGTTGGTCTGATAGGAACAGAGTTTGTATTCTGCAGTAGTTCACTGGTTTTTTTTGTGTGACATGAAGACCTCGTGTTTTTGGCTCAACCTGCTGGTTGGACTCTGCTTCAGGTCGTCTTTTGCGTTCCCTCCTAAACATCACACAGGACATGCTTCATTTAAAGGACTTCTGGTCACAGGGAGTTCCCAACTCGCTCTACAGCAAAAGGCTCCAGCCGAGGATCGACACGTGAACACTGTCATGGTGACCTGCCATCCAGACTCGTTGGAGATAATCATCAAAGCTGACCTGTTTGCAGTTGGATTTCCTGTTCGTGGGGAAGAATTGCGCCTTGGAGTGGAGAACGATGATCACTGTATCGCCAGGATGTCTTCAGAAGACGAGTTCAGAATACATGTTTCGCTCGTGGACTGTGGCACCAAGCGATGGGTAATGATGCATTTTATTTGTTTCATCTATTTAACAAGCTATACTTGTTTTTAAACACTCTTTCTATCCAGATGACTGAAGACACTCTGGCCTACACAAACCTGCTCATCTACTCTCCTGTGGCCTCTCCTGATGGGGTTGTTCGAATGGACGAGGCTGTAATTCCCATCGAGTGTCATTATGAAAGGTTGATCTCGTCTTTCCAAAGCTCTCTAGACGTGGTCTCATTAAAGTTAAATTGATGCTTGTTCTGCTTCTCAGGAAGTACAGTTCGTCCAGCTCTTCACTCTCTCCTGACTGGATCCCCTTCATGTCGACTCAAACTGCTGTGGAAACTTTGCAGTTTGACTTGAGAATTATGACTAGTAGGTTTGGGTAATTTGTCATGTTTGACCTCTTGTCAATGTGTATTGATTTGTCATTTCCTTGCAGATGACTGGCTCCATGAGAGAAGCTCTAATGTGTTTTACATCGGTGAGCCCATCGCCATGGAAGCCTCAGTCAGAGTTGGACATCACATGGCGCTCCGAGTGTTTGTCAGCAGCTGTGTGGCGACGCTTGAACCAGATATGAACTCTGATCCCAGATACGTCTTTATTGAAAACGGGTAAGCACTTGCACCTAGAAACTGTTTACACCTTGGTTTGCTTGCAGTTCTTGGTGAATTGTACATGGTGTTGGGCTTCATGGCTCCAGAGGAAATTGTTGTCTGATCCATTAAATTCAAAGTTGTCAGTTGGGTCGGAAGAACACTAAGTCCAGGTTGGCTTTGTCTCATTGAAAAGGCAGCATTCAGTAGATTTTTTGTCTTTTGTTCAACACAACGTCATATTTTATTGCTTTAGATAATTGTTTACTATCAGCTCTCCTCTCATGCTTTTCTCTCCCCTTCATAGGTGCTTGGTTGACTCTGCGCTTCCAGGTTCTAGGTCCCACTTCTTTTCCAGGATTCAGGATGACAAGCTCCACTTGACTATTGATGCCTTCAAGTTTTATAATGAGGACAGGGCACAGGTGAGTCTCTACTTTAATTGGCTAAAGTCATGATTACACGTGTAGGTATTTACACTTCTCTCTTGCAGCTCTACATCACATGTCACCTGACTGCCGTAGCAAAGAATGATGCAGAGGCACCAAATAAAGCCTGCTCTTTAGTAAACGAAAGGCAAGTGAGATCCAGATTAAAATGACCCCATAAAACGGATTTGGAGTAAATGATGTCTGAATATTTCCTTTCAGATGGAGGTCAGCTGATGGTAATGACTATTTATGTGGGGATTGTCACAATAAGCCCAGCAGCCCTGGTAAGTTTGGTCCTCGTGAGTTTGCAAAGCCAGAAGAACCCGAGCTGTTCTGGAGCAAAGGAGGGAGGACCAAAGCAGGTTGGGTTTCTCGTTTTTCATGATCTATTTCAGAAACTTCAGTATTTTGCCAATGGATTTTTGACTTGTAATCTTTGTTCAGTGTGGGAACAGGACGCAAGGGTGGGGCCGATGACTATCTTGCCGGCAAAACGGAAAAGTGAGCCAATCCCCACAGAGGGGCTTCCTTCTGTTCTTGGTAAAGTCACTGGACCTTCACGGTATGGAAGCCAGTGGAGAAGTGTCATGAAGGACAAAGTTGGTGAGGTTTTTTTTTTTTTTTTTTTTTTTAATATATAAATGGCACTGTAATTTTAATGACTCAGTTTTGATGCACTTCTAATGACTTCCCTTCTAGAAAAGGCTTCTGAGGGTGTCAAAGGAAGCAGCACTAGATGAAAACTGGACAACTGCCCTCAGTGATCCCAGTTTACTGTGGATGTGAATCAAATGAAACGGGGGGGGGGAAAAAGTGTTTAAGATAAAATGATCCTGAAATCTATTAAAACCATGTTTCCTCACTGAATTCTAGTGTTTCGTGTGCTTTATCTGACTCTGTGTACCATTAGTTTCCCCTCCCCCCTCGACGTGCACCTCCAAAAAATGGGATCTACGCGACGCAGACCGCAGATTATACGTTTCCAGGGTGTAGCTTTTCCGGTTTCCCCCTCCTGCTATACCGCCACTTAAAGTTTATTTTCAGTTTGTTTTCAACGATGGACCAAGTTGAGGACCGTTTGATCGAGAAAGTACGACTGTCTGTCGCTCAGCGCACTACAAAGACTGCCAAATGGCACACTAGCGGAAAGAGATCGTTTGTTGTTGCAGCTGGAGCTAAATCGATTAACATTCTCTTTCGGTCACCATTGTCAGAAATTAAACCAAACAGATTTGCGAACCCCACACCCACTTGCGTTCTGGCGGTGAAATGCAACCCGACGCAGAAGCATAAAACGGCTCCTACGCCGTAGGGTTGACGCAGAAGCATACTGGGGCCTTTATCGTCCTTTGCTGTGTGAAGTAGTTTGAAACGGTGAAATCCAATGTTTTCATTGGTTGAGTGTCACAGGATGTGCATTATTTAAACGCTCGGGTCAAGGTGAACAGCAATTGTACATTATTGCTGAATAATGCACCCTCCCCTAAATCCCTCCACACATAGACTTCTGAAATGAGACATTTGGTGGCAGATGCGCATAACTAATATTGCTTTAATACCATCCATACTGTTGATAAATCAGTAACTGCACCATACCTTCAATATAAATATTTTTGTTCCAATAAAAGTAAAGGTAATAGTATTCCTCAGTCAAATGTGTAATGTTATGCCTGTTGTAGTGCAATCAGTCTAGATACAGTAACTACATTTAATGTTACCATACGTGATTGACCACCATGTTCATGTAACATTTCTTGGGGAAGATTACGGTATTTGAATAAACCACATTCAAGTAAAACATTTTGTGAAATCTTAGTGTATGTGCACCCAGTCTATCAGCAGGCTGACTTAAGCCCGCAAACACTTGATTTTCGAATGCACATACGCAAACTCAGCCTCTCTACACGGCCTAGAGGTGCCCATGTGGACATAAACTGTAGCAGCCAAGGTAATTTATACCTGCACAATTTCTAGAATGTGGAAATCAAATGTTTTTTTCAGTAATTTTCAATGTTCTGAAAACAGGGTTCGGACATATTTTCAGAATACGATATTTATTGCCAGGGTATGATTGGACATACTAGGAATTGTACATGGCGTTTTGTGCATTACAAGACAGTGGAGGACAAGACAACGGACAACATAGTGCAAGGAAAAATAGTTATAAAATATAATACAGTACTATGGGTTAGTATATAAAATAAGATCTAAAGTGCACCAGTAAACATGAAACCGTGAAAGTGTTCGTGCATGTGCAGTGTTATAAAGTGACCGGCATATCTATTGACCAATTCATGACTTTTCCATAACTTTAAACCAAATTCCCATAACCAAACATTGTGAAACCTTGGTACATACGTGAATAAGAGAAAATGTATTTAAACTAACAATGACCAGTCCAAAGCAGTGTCGCCTACCATTGAATTAGGCCTTAACAAAGCCCGTTTTTCTCTGCACTTGGAGTTGCATTCCAATGAGCCCAAACACACATAGGCTCCCACCAGTGGATTGGAAAATGAGGTTTTGCGCACGCAGCCAAAGAGACGTGCTGCTTGATGTAGTATTTGCCCTCTGGTGGGTTTGCTGTAGAAGCTTTGCTAACAGCAGCGCTCTGATGTCTGCTTTCTTTAACATTGCTCGTTAATGCAGCTGTCTCATGTTGGAAATCTCTAATGTTTTGCCACAACATAACATTTTGCTCATCCCAGGTCACACCTGAAGGACAAATCTGTTAAATTTCTACTGCAAAACTTGATCACTAACAAGGGTTTGTAATACAGGAAGGATTTGTAAAATAAGCTTGTCTGCAAAACTTTGCCATATACCTTTATTGAAGGCGTTTTATCGTAAAAAAATAGTCATAATCAGTAAAGTAAGTTCGAGTCAGTATATTTGGTGAGCTCTCTTTACAAGGCGTTTCATCAGAATACAGGACAAATGAGTTTTCCATAAAATTGTTTTTCCTGTAAATTTAGTTTTCGCACTTTATTTGAATTAAGTGATTAAGGTTTGTTTGGCAGCCGGTGCTGCCAGTCATTTGACAGTTTTACTTGATTTAAATGTAATGTAAAACAGGAAAATACCAATCCGAGAATTGTTTTTGCAAGCCAACAAACGCCCGGCTGTCTTTGTCCCTGGGACGTCTACGTTATGTTTCTAATGAGTTGACTGAGGAAACAAAACTGCTGCTAGCTGCAGTCAGTTTTTCGCATTTGAAATAAAACAGGCGCACACAGCGAACTGTTGAGGAATTACGCCCCGTGTTAGACTACTTAAAGCCCGGCTATGCTAAGCTGCTTCCATCTTATGTTGCACGGCAGACTGCAGAGGACCTAAAAAAAAATTACAATAAAAAACATCCTGGATAAAATGGAGAGATTGTTGGCACTTAATACAGCCATTAAATGTTGCAAGCTTGTGCCGGTGTCAAGGCACCCTGACCTCTGTCCCAAGTAAAAGGATTCGTTTTTAGTAGCACTTTTACACACAATTAGCGTTCCCTGTTCAGCAAAAAAAAAAGTTGAAAACACTTTGTACCCCACCAAATAACATTTAAAAAAAGAACAGGAGGACTTCGTTGTGAAAGTTAATTTTAATAAAATTAAACATTCATGATTCTTCACCTACTTGCTGGGGAAAACCAGCAAAGGACCAAGTGTTGCAGTTCCTGAAACCATGATATCTGAAACTGAAAAACAGTGACAAAGACATTTTGCACTACTATACTAGTATGAAGGAAAAAAAAAAACCTAGAATGTACATACCTTCAGGAGTCTGACCTCTCAGCTCTGTGGAATCCACAAAGCTTTGGGAACAGCTGCGGCCACAACATTGACACACGTCACCGCCATCCAAATTTTCCCATCTGAGGGAAAAAAAAAAAAAAAAAAAAAAATCCAGTTGGTAGTAGTTCTATGCAATATTTGAAATGGCAGTCATGGCAATTTGTCAAGGCTGAACGGTTTCTACCCATAGACCAATATCTTTGGGACCAATAATTAGGGTCAAGACACAGAACTTAAACATTAGTGGATTTAAGAAAAAAAAAAAAAAGTCCTGCATGCCATAATACTGAACAATTCTACAAAAAAAAAAAAAAAAAAAAAAAGTAAAAGATATATTACAATGTCATTTGCCACAAAATCTTGGGCAAAAGTTTATACACAAAGACCCACATCTACACTTAAGGAGCAACAATACACCAAGAGGAAAATCACCTTGGATGTACATAGTTGCAGGCCTTGTTGATGAAGCTGCTCATCTGCATTTCAGAAGTTACTTTCAACTGGCAAGTGATAAATACCTTTTAAAAAATAAAAAAAATGATGTCACCAAACAACCTCAGTATTTCCAAACAAGTTGGACTCATTATTTATGAACGCGGCTCACAGAGTTTCTTGAATCATCGTGAAACAGGAAAGTGTTGAGCTGCAGTTGGAGCAAAGAAGCGCTCCTTCTGGGTAGGAATCGTGCGTTTGATTCTTCGTCCATTGCATCAGCGAGGCACCTGACAAAAACAACGTCTTAATGTCAAAGTATTTTAGGTTTCATACCGTGAGGCCTACGCAGCCGCTCACCCGTGGTTTTCAATTATGTAGTATCTGGGATCCGACGTGTAGTCACGTGACAAAGTGGCGACGCAGCTATCGATGAAGAGCCGTCTCTGTCCCGAGTCGGGACCAGTGTAGGACGCCTCGAGGTGCAGGAGGTCTCCGATGTACAAAGGCCCGGGGATTGCCTCACTCGTCCAGTCGCCTACATGTGGACAGAGGTCACTGCATGCAAATACGGCAAAAACCAACAGGTCGTGCCCACTTACCAGTCATCAGCTTGAGAGAGAACGCAGCAGTTGAAAGGGTTTCAAGAAGAGAGGGGGCCAGCTGATGCTGATGATCAGTGCTGCTCGCAAGGTGTGTCCTGTGAAAGAAAAGCCAACGTCTGACATCAAGTCACAGAACAGCTTCTCTGTGCAGAACAGCGATGAAAATCTCACCTCTTATAGTGACAAGACACGGGAACGACAGCACGCGTCCTTCTGGTGATGCCATGGGAACCGGCAGCTTCAGATATTATCAGCTCGTTTGAGTAAATTACATAGTCATCAGATACCTACAGACAAAAGAAAAGGACATCAAAACAGTCAGCTATTAAAAACTTTAATGACTTTTGCCACAGACAAGTCCTGCAATCACCAACAACTTACAGTTAATCTGGAGCCACAGTCTTGAAGTTCTGCTTCAATGATATATTCAGAGTCACCAGCAGCAACAGCTCTGCACTGACTTCTCTGTGAATCTGACTCGCCTAAAGAAAGCTCTTCTGCAGACACGAGGAGTCCATTTTTGTAAATGTCAGCCTTCACCACAATGATCATGGACGCATCTGTGCATCGCACACTGATAGTGGGTCCAACGTGAAGTCGCGGCGACCGGGTGTCTCCTGCATCAGTTGGGAAAGTGGCAGATTTATATTCCCGTCCTTCGGCATCTATCAAAGGTCCTTCTTTCAACGTTCTAATGGCATCCGCAAAGCCAAAGGCAAATGCTATCAGCAGGGCCAGAGATGCTGAGCGAACCGCGATCACCATTGTGCTGGTTCCCATTACAACGCTGCAAAAACCTCCAGCTCGACTTAACCAGTGAGCCAAGCGAGTTAACAGTTAACAAGAAGCAGTGGTGTGTTTTAAGAAAGCCTGCAGAAGGTTCAAAGGCTCAGCCTCAAATACTTTCCATTTCAGACCAATTAAATCACCTGGAGACGACAGCTGGAGCCAATCAGTCATTAGCTGATGTGGGAGAGTTGAAGCTTCAGTCACACTGAGATACAAGCCTGTGATTGGTCCACAATGAGCCAGTGATGCAGCAGAGCCAATAGCTGTTAACTAACTTCCAGCAATTCTCCTGTGCTGCTTTTGTAGGCAATACAGGATGGTTGAATACTTTGTCACTATGAGTTAAAGGATCATACTAATGTACTTTGGCTTTATATTAGTTCACCCAAAACGTGAATATTGTAATGGTAAAACATGTTATAGCATATAGTATTAACAGAGTGATTATTGTCTGTATTGAACTAATGTGTGAAAGCAGGGTGATACAAAGTTTATCTTCTGCAGCTGTGTAGGGGAGGACGAGTCAACTCCCTACGCAAAGGCTCGAACAAAGTAGCTGTGTAACCCCATTTTTAGTGGTTTCTTATCTCAACTTGGGTTGCCATATTTCATTTGCGCCACTGAGAATGTCCTTCACATGTGTGTGTATAAAAGCTCAGTATTCTGACCGCTCGAGGATGCCATTTTCACAGAGCACCTGATACGTGCTTGTGTATTTGACCTCCTGCTTGCAAGCAAATAAATGGACTTTTACAACTTTAATCATTCATCAAGACCCTGTTTTTCTTAGACAAACATCGAAACAAGTCATTCTCTTCTACCAAGCTCTTGAAATATTCCACAACAATTTATTAACCAATTTCATTTCTGGGTCATTTTACAACCTTTGGAATGTTTTATTGGTAAATAGCAAAAATATTGATGCCATGTCTTTATTTCACAACGCTTCAATAATATTTCTGAAGGACCAATCACACAATTTAATAAAACGTAGAATACGGGTAGATGAAATTTAACGTTCTGATTGGTTGAGAGTTACAGGGGGTCCATAAAGGTTGCACAATTTCAGGAGTCATTCAGAATACTCAAGAATTACAAAGCTCTACAGTTCTGCACTGAAATACCCACCTGCCATTAAAGCCTCTGGCTAAACTAAAACAGCTGTTGTATTAAAAGCAATGTCCAGTTAAGTATATAAGGCCATCTGATGTTACCAACTATACTTGAAGCAGACTGCATGTATACTATCAAAGTCGTGAAATCACAGCTTTGTCTAGCCCTAGAAATTACCCCTCAAGAGTTGACAGCATTCGGCCAACGGTTAGACTAACTTGACAATTTATAACATGTTCAACTGGTTGAAAATCTGGTTACCACAAGAGACTAGTTTAACAATGTTTATTTCTTTTGTTATGCAGATAAATCAAAACAATTTGAAAATATATCTCAGAGTCATGTGCATCAGAAAGGTCATTTTTCCGTTGCATTGTACATTTGTGTCACATCCACAGTAAACTGAGCAGTGGGGATGACGTCATTGAGGGCTGCTGTGCCGTTCCCATCCAGTTCCGCTGCCATCGACTTCACGTCGTCCTCAGGGGAAGAATTTTCCAGAAGGGCAGCGGTTTTACCAGCATCTTCATCTGCAAGAAGCCAGCGTCAATAACATAAACATAAATAAAAATAATTGACTTTGCATGTTTACCTTCTGGATCAGATCCAATTTTGACATCTTCAGTCTGCTCTTCATCAAAAGTCTGAACTGCCACCTCGTCTGATGTGGATTGTGAACCAAGACCCTTTCCTTCTAGGACAGAAGTATAGCGAGTCACTCAGATTTATTTGCAATGTAGAAAATGCTTGATCACCATAGGACCTCAAAACAAAAAAACAATTCACTAATTATTGATCATACCATTTGCAATTCATCTCACCAACCTTTTACACTTCTCCACTGGCTTCCATACTGTGAAGGTTGTGCAACTTTACTAAGAACAGCAGGAAGCTCCTCTGCAGCTATTGGCTCACTTTTCTGCTGGGACGGTAAGATCACCAATGGACCCAGTCTTGAATCTTCTCCCCAGACTGAAAACAAGGATTAAGTCAAAAAATCCATGTCTAAAAATAAAAAAAAAATTTGAAGTTTCTGAAATGGATCATGAAAACTGAGAAACCCAACCTGCTTTGGTCCTCCCTCCTTTGCTCCAGAACAGCTCAGGTGTTTCTGGCTTTGCAAACCCACGAGGACCAAACTTACCAGGGCTGCTGGGCTTATTGTGACAATCCCCACATAAATAGTCATTACCATCAGCTGACCTCCATCTGAAAGGAAATATTCAGACCTCATTTCACTCAAGTTGTGTTATAGAGTAATTTTTAATTGGATCTCACTTGCCTGTCTTTTACTAAAGAGCAGGCTTTATTTGGTCCCTCTGCATCATTCTTTGCTTCGGCAGTCAGGTGACATGTGATGTAGAGCTGCAAGAGGGGAAGTGTAAAGACCTATATGTAATCATGACTTTAGCCAATTAAAGTAGAGCCTCACCTGTGCCCTGTCCTCATTATAAAACTTGAAGGCATCAATAGTCAAGTGGAGCTTGTCATCCTGAATCCTGGAAAAGAAGTGGGACCTAGAACCTGGAAGCTCAGAGTCAACCAAGCACCTATGAAGGGAAGAGAACAGCTGGTAGTGAACAATCATCCAAGCAACAAAAAAAGAACACAGTTGACCCAAGACAAAACCCATTTAGTGCCGCCTTTTTGATGAGACTAGACTAAGTTAACCTCTCTAGGCAACCTGGAAATATAGACTAGTGTTCTTCAGACCCCCTTTAAGTTACCATCAAGTACTTACCCGTTTTCAATAAAGACGTATCTGGGATCAGAGTTCATATCTGGTTCAAGCGTCGCCACACAGCGGCTGACAAACACTCGGAGCGCCATGTGATGTCCAACTCTGACTGAGGCTTCCATGGCGATGGGCTCACCGATGTAAAACACATTAGAGCTTCTCTCATGGAGCCAGTCATCTGCAAGGAAGTGACAAATCAATACACATTGACAAGAGGTCAAACATGACAAATTACCCAAACCTACTAGTCATAATTCTCAAGTCAAACTGCAAAGTTTCCACAGCAGTTTGAGTCGACATGAAGGGGATCCAGTCAGGAGAGAGTGAAGAGCTGGACGAACTGTACTTCCTGAGAAGCAGAACAAGCATCAATTTAACTTTAATGAGACCACGTCTAGAGAGCTTTGGAAAGACGAGATCTGGAAGACCAACCTTTCATATTGACACTCAATGGGAATTACAGCCTCGTCCATTCGAACAACCCCGTCTGGAGAGGCCACAGGAGAGTAGATGAGCAGGTTTGTGTAGGCCAGAGTGTCTTCAGTCATCTGTGGATAGAAATAGTGTTTAAAAACAAGTATAGCTTGTTAAATAGATGAAACAAATAAATAAAATACATCATTACCCATCGCTTGGTGCCACAGTCCACAAGCGAAACATGTATTCTGAACTCGTCTGAAGACATCCTGGCAATACAGTGATCATCGTTCTCCACTCCAAGGCGCAATTCTTCCCCACGAACAGGAAATCCAACTGCAAACAGGTCAGCTTTGATGATTATCTCCAACGAGTCTGGATGGCAGGTCAGTGCGACAGTGTTAACATGCTCTCGTTCCTCGGCTGGAGCCTTTTGCTGTAGAGCGAGTGGGGAGCGCCCTGTGACCAGAGGTACTTTAAATGAAGCGTATCCTGTGTGATGTTTAGGAGGATAAGCAAAAGACGAACTGAAGCAGAGTTCAACCAGCAGGTTGAGCCAAATACACAAGGTCTTCATGTCACAAAAGAAAAACCCCTTTAACTAGGGCAGACTATAAACTCTGTTCCTGTCAGACCAACTAGAGAGCACACAAGTCTCAACCATGAAGCATGTTTTACTTTATATTCACACAAGCAGTCTAATCAGATCAGCAATGCACACCTGAGACTAATCAGCATGTAATTGGTTTCACACCTGCTGAGACTCAAGAACAAAGACTGAAGAAGTGAAGGGGGATGCAACCGGAAATACGTTTGAAAACATCTAAGACAAATGCTTGCTTTCTTCTATAAAAATTCTACAACTCAAAACTGCAAATAAAATATAAACAGAAATGCATTTCCAACATTAGCAATTAACCTGTTACACTTGAGCCTGTTTTATGGCCATTAGAACCATTAAAACCAGTTTATACTAGATCTAATCAATACTGTTTCCATATATAAATATTGGTACGATTGATCTGATACCCCTCTTTTTGGCATTGTTAAATGCATTGTTCTGAATGCATTCATTTCCAGTCCAATGAGGGGACAAACAAGATGGAATATTCCTTGTTTTCTTGTGAAAACTAACGTGTAGGTATCTCTGAAAATTATAACTGGAAATTTAGCATACGCTTTGACCAATGAGCTCGACAGCCGAACGAAGTGCAAGGTTGGTGGTTCAAATGCTGGCTGCCCCATGTGCCATGTTGATGTGTCCTTGAGCAAGATACCTAACCCCTCATTGCTCCCCAGGCAAAATGTATAAGCCATGGGTAAAAAATGAAATGTGGATAAAAACCTCAGCTAAATGACATGTAATGTCAATTAAATGGTAAATGCTGTTACGGCTACATTGTGTTGCAGTTTACAGGATCTATTAGCAGAAGTGGAAAGTAGTATGCTAACTTTAGAATTACTAAATAATACTCTTGATTAAATCCTTTATACTTACATAAAGCGAGTTGTCTGCAAGGAGTCTTTAATGTCGCACCCCCATATATCCGCAGCCGGGAAAAGACGAACCGACCACTTAGTGAGTTCCTTTTGCCAGTTATGGTTCCCTGGAGTTTTCCATTACGCTTGAGAAACTGGGGCCCAATACATGGCCCGGTTCAAGAGTCGCCCCTTAGGCCTTAGACCCTGAACCCTAAAGGACTGATTTCCGCCATCAAGTGGTTGAGTGCAAAAGTCTGTGGTCTTGAAATGGTGTAAATACCAATGTGACAGCACTTTGCTGGAACATATCTCAACACTATTGCCACGTCACGGCCCGAGGCATACGCGAACTAAGCGGCTGCTTGGGCCCCCTTGCCAACAAGCTGGCCCAAGCTGCCGGCGAACCGTGACCAGCAAGCTGGCGCGACCAGACGGCGCAACCAGATGGTTCACGTGCGTGTAGTGACATGTGTGAATGATAGCTCAGATATAAGACATTTGCTTGGGGAGCCAGAGATCTGAGTTTAATTCCTGCCTGGGACCAGATTTTTCCTTTTTTGACCACGTTTGTGGCTGACCGCTGCCCCCCCGACATGCAAGGGGAGGCTAAGGCCCGTTCAGTGCTGCAAGCAGAGGACTGCAGAGGACCAGAGTCCCTTAAAGACAGGTTTGAAAAGTTCCTACATGGGGAGATAATGGACAAGCACAGAACATTTGTTCAACATGTTCCACCCATTGGAATTCTGCCAAGATTAATTGTGTGTAGTCTTTAAGTGTAAAATTACAAGGTTTACAAAGTAATTTAAAACTGGGCAATTAGTTTAATGCAACATTTACATAATTGTTAATTGCATATTTACACACAATAAGCAGCTCACACCAAGTCAAGCTTCACTTCGGGATCCTGGATTTCTTTATTCTACTTCGCGCAATGGCCACCTGGAGTTATTAATGTGTGCTTGCAGGGGCAGATGTGCCAGTGTCGAGGCACATTGACCTCGGTGCCAAGTAAAAAGATTCCTTAGAGCACTTGAAACTACCTATTCCTGTACAGTCAAAGAAACGCCAGCCTTAAAACACAGAACTTTGTTGTGAAAGGTTGATTTTAATGACAAAATTAAAACATTTGTTTTGCCTCTGGATCGTTTTGATTCTTCTTGCTGGGGAAAACCATCAAAGGACCAAGTGTTACAGTTCCTGAAGCGATGACATCTGAAAAACAGTGACAAGGGAATTTGCACGGCTATAAAAGTGTGGGTGGGGGGGGAAAGAGTACATACCTTCAGGAGTCTGACCTCTCTGAACTGTGGAATCCACTGATCTTTGGGAACAGATACGGCCACAACATTGACACACGTCACCGTTATCCACATTTACCCATCTGAGGGGGAAAATAAAACGAATTACAAATATTCCGGTTGGTAACAGATGCGCTGTAGTTCTATACAATATTTGAAATTCTAGACCAGTTACCAGTTGCATTATTGTTAAAAATTTGGGTGGAAACCGTTCAGCCTTGACTGTAAAGATCTATTTTTAACAGAATTGGGTCAAGACAGACTTAAGCCTTAGTGAATTAGTTTTAAAAAGGTCATAATACTGAACAATTCTACAAAATGTTTTAAAAGATGTTACAACGTAATTCGGCCGCCAGAGTAAAATCTTTAAAGTTTATACACAAAGACCCACATCTACACTTAAGGAGCAACAATACACCAAGAGGAAAATCACCTTGGATGTACATAGTTGCAGGCCTTGTTGATGAAGCTGCTCATCTGCATTTCAGAAGTTACTTTCAACTGGCAAGTGATAAATACCTTTTAAAAAATAAAAAAAATGATGTCACCAAACAACCTCAGTATTTCCAAACAAGTTGGACTCATTATTTATGAACGCGGCTCACAGAGTTTCTTGAATCATCGTGAAACAGGAAAGTGTTGAGCTGCAGTTGGAGCAAAGAAGCGCTCCTTCTGGGTAGGAATCGTGCGTTTGATTCTTCGTCCATTGCATCAGCGAGGCACCTGACAAAAACAACGTCTTAATGTCAAAGTATTTTAGGTTTCATACCGTGAGGCCTACGCAGCCGCTCACCCGTGGTTTTCAATTATGTAGTATCTGGGATCCGACGTGTAGTCACGTGACAAAGTGGCGACGCAGCTATCGATGAAGAGCCGTCTCTGTCCCGAGTCGGGACCAGTGTAGGACGCCTCGAGGTGCAGGAGGTCTCCGATGTACAAAGGCCCGGGGATTGCCTCACTCGTCCAGTCGCCTACATGTAGACAGAGGTCACTGCATGCAAACACGGCAAAAACCAACAGGTCGTGCCCACTTACCAGTCATCAGCTTGAGAGAGAACGCAGCAGTTGAAAGGGTTTCAAGAAGAGAGGGGGCCAGCTGATGCTGCTGATCAGTGCTGCTCGCAAGGTGTGTCCTGTGAAAGAAAAGCCAACGTCTGACATCAAGTCACAGAACAGCTTCTCTGTGCAGAACAGCGATGCAAATCTCACCTCTTATAGTGACAAGACACGGGAACGACAGCACGCGTCCTTCTGGTGATGCCATGGGAACCGGCAGCTTCAGATATTATCAGCTCGTTTGAGTAAATTACATAGTCATCAGATACCTACAGACAAAAGAAAAGGACATCAAAACAGTCAGCTATTAAAAACTTTAATGACTTTTGCCACAGACAAGTCCTGCAATCACCAACAACTTACAGTTAATCTGGAGCCACAGTCTTGCAGTTCTGCTTCAATGATATATTCAGAGTCACCAGCAGCAACAGCTCTGCACTGACTTCTCTGTGAATCTGACTCGCCTAAAGAAAGCTCTTCTGCAGACACGAGGAGTCCATTTTTGTAAATGTCAGCCTTCACCACAATGATCATGGACGCATCTGTGCATCGCACACTGATAGTGGGTCCAACGTGAAGTCGCGGCGACCTGGTGTCTCCTGCATCAGTTGGGAAAGTGGCAGATTTATATTCCCGTCCTTCGGCATCTATCAAAGGTCCTTCTTTCAACGTTCTAATGGCATCCGCAAAGCCAAAGGCAAATGCTATCAGCAGGGCCAGAGATGCTGAGCGAACCGCGATCACCATTGTGCTGGTTCCCATTACAACGCTGCAAAAACCTCCAGCTCGACTTAACCAGTGAGCCAAGCGAGTTAACAGTTAACAAGAAGCAGTGGTGTGTTTTAAGAAAGCCTGCAGAAGGTTCAAAGGCTCAGCCTCAAATACTTTCCATTTCAGACCAATTAAATCACCTGGAGACGACAGCTGGAGCCAATCAGTCATTAGCTGATGTGGGAGAGTTGAAGCTTCAGTCACACTGAGATACAAGCCTGTGATTGGTCCACAATGAGCCAGTGATGCAGCAGAGCCAATAGCTGTTAACTAACTTCCAGCAATTCTCCTGTGCTGCTTTTGTAGGCAATACAGGATGGTTGAATACTTTGTCACTATGAGTTAAAGGATCATACTAATGTACTTTGGCTTTATATTTCAAGTGCAAAAACCAATACTAATAGTTGAGTTCACCCAAAACGTGAATATTGTAATGGTAAAACATGTTATAGCATATAGTATTAACAGAGTGATTATTGTCTGTATTGAACTAATGTGTGAAAGCAGGGTGATACAAAGTTTATCTTCTGCAGCTGTGTAGGGGAGGACGAGTCAACTCCCTACGCAAAGGCTCGAACAAAGTAGCTGTGTAACCCCATTTTTAGTGGTTTCTTATCTCAACTTGGGTTGCCATATTTCATTTGCGCCACTGAGAATGTCCTTCACATGTGTGTGTATAAAAGCTCAGTATTCTGACCGCTCGAGGATGCCATTTTCACAGAGCACCTGATACGTGCTTGTGTATTTGACCTCCTGCTTGCAAGCAAATAAATGGACTTTTACAACTTTAATCATTCATCAAGACCCTGTTTTTCTTAGACAAACATCGAAACAAGTCATTCTCTTCTACCAAGCTCTTGAAATATTCCACAACAATTTATTAACCAATTCATTTCTGGGTCATTTTACAACCTTTGGAATGTTTTATTGGTAAATAGCAAAAATATTGATGCCATGTCTTTATTTCACAACGCTTCAATAATATTTCTGAAGGACCAATCACACAATTTAATAAAACGTAGAATACGGGTAGATGAAATTTAACGTTCTGATTGGTTGAGAGTTACAGGGGGTCCATAAAGGTTGCACAATTTCAGGAGTCATTCAGAATACTCAAGAATTACAAAGCTCTACAGTTCTGCACTGAAATACCCACCTGCCATTAAAGCCTCTGGCTAAACTAAAACAGCTGTTGTATTAAAAGCAATGTCCAGTTAAGTATATAAGGCCATCTGATGTTACCAACTATACTTGAAGCAGACTGCATGTATACTATCAAAGTCGTGAAATCACAGCTTTGTCTAGCCCTAGAAATTACCCCTCAAGAGTTGACAGCATTCGGCCAACGGTTAGACTAACTTGACAATTTATAACATGTTCAACTGGTTGAAAATCTGGTTACCACAAGAGACTAGTTTAACAATGTTTATTTCTTTTGTTATGCAGATAAATCAAACAATTTGAAAATATATCTCAGAGTCATGTGCATCAGAAAGGTCATTTTTCCGTTGCATTGTACATTTGTGTCACATCCACAGTAAACTGAGCAGTGGGGATGACGTCATTGAGGGCTGCTGTGCCGTTCCCATCCAGTTCCGCTGCCATCGACTTCACGTCGTCCTCAGGGGAAGAATTTTCCAGAAGGGCAGCGGTTTTACCAGCATCTTCATCTGCAAGAAGCCAGCGTCAATAACAAACATAAATAAAAATAATTGACTTTGCATGTTTACCTTCTGGATCAGATCCAATTTTGACATCTTCAGTCTGCTCTTCATCAAAAGTCTGAACTGCCACCTCGTCTGATGTGGATTGTGAACCAAGACCCTTTCCTTCTAGGACAGAAGTATAGCGAGTCACTCAGATTTATTTGCAATGTAGAAAATGCTTGATCACCATAGGACCTCAAAACAAAAAAACAATTCACTAATTATTGATCATACCATTTGCAATTCATCTCACCAACCTTTTACACTTCTCCACTGGCTTCCATACTGTGAAGGTTGTGCAACTTTACTAAGAACAGCAGGAAGCTCCTCTGCAGCTATTGGCTCACTTTTCTGCTGGGACGGTAAGATCACCAATGGACCCAGTCTTGAATCTTCTCCCCAGACTGAAAACAAGGATTAAGTCAAAAAATCCATGTCTAAAAATAAAAAAAAAAATTTGAAGTTTCTGAAATGGATCATGAAAACTGAGAAACCCAACCTGCTTTGGTCCTCCCTCCTTTGCTCCAGAACAGCTCAGGTGTTTCTGGCTTTGCAAACCCACGAGGACCAAACTTACCAGGGCTGCTGGGCTTATTGTGACAATCCCCACATAAATAGTCATTACCATCAGCTGACCTCCATCTGAAAGGAAATATTCAGACCTCATTTCACTCAAGTTGTGTTATAGAGTAATTTTTAATTGGATCTCACTTGCCTGTCTTTTACTAAAGAGCAGGCTTTATTTGGTCCCTCTGCATCATTCTTTGCTTCGGCAGTCAGGTGACATGTGATGTAGAGCTGCAAGAGGGGAAGTGTAAAGACCTATATGTAATCATGACTTTAGCCAATTAAAGTAGAGCCTCACCTGTGCCCTGTCCTCATTATAAAACTTGAAGGCATCAATAGTCAAGTGGAGCTTGTCATCCTGAATCCTGGAAAAGAAGTGGGACCTAGAACCTGGAAGCTCAGAGTCAACCAAGCACCTATGAAGGGAAGAGAACAGCTGGTAGTGAACAATCATCCAAGCAACAAAAAAAGAACACAGTTGACCCAAGACAAAACCCATTTAGTGCCGCCTTTTTGATGAGACGAGACTAAGTTAACCTCTCTAGGCAACCTGGAAATATAGACTAGTGTTCTTCAGACCCCCTTTAAGTTACCATCAAGTACTTACCCGTTTTCAATAAAGACGTATCTGGGATCAGAGTTCATATCTGGTTCAAGCGTCGCCACACAGCGGCTGACAAACACTCGGAGCGCCATGTGATGTCCAACTCTGACTGAGGCTTCCATGGCGATGGGCTCACCGATGTAAAACACATTAGAGCTTCTCTCATGGAGCCAGTCATCTGCAAGGAAGTGACAAATCAATACACATTGACAAGAGGTCAAACATGACAAATTACCCAAACCTACTAGTCATAATTCTCAAGTCAAACTGCAAAGTTTCCACAGCAGTTTGAGTCGACATGAAGGGGATCCAGTCAGGAGAGAGTGAAGAGCTGGACGAACTGTACTTCCTGAGAAGCAGAACAAGCATCAATTTAACTTTAATGAGACCACGTCTAGAGAGCTTTGGAAAGACGAGATCTGGAAGACCAACCTTTCATATTGACACTCAATGGGAATTACAGCCTCGTCCATTCGAACAACCCCGTCTGGAGAGGCCACAGGAGAGTAGATGAGCAGGTTTGTGTAGGCCAGAGTGTCTTCAGTCATCTGTGGATAGAAATAGTGTTTAAAAACAAGTATAGCTTGTTAAATAGATGAAACAAATAAAATACATCATTACCCATCGCTTGGTGCCACAGTCCACAAGCGAAACATGTATTCTGAACTCGTCTGAAGACATCCTGGCAATACAGTGATCATCGTTCTCCACTCCAAGGCGCAATTCTTCCCCACGAACAGGAAATCCAACTGCAAACAGGTCAGCTTTGATGATTATCTCCAACGAGTCTGGATGGCAGGTCAGTGCGACAGTGTTAACATGCTCTCGTTCCTCGGCTGGAGCCTTTTGCTGTAGAGCGAGTGGGGAGCGCCCTGTGACCAGAGGTACTTTAAATGAAGCGTATCCTGTGTGATGTTTAGGAGGATAAGCAAAAGACGAACTGAAGCAGAGTTCAACCAGCAGGTTGAGCCAAATACACAAGGTCTTCATGTCACAAAAGAAAAACCCCTTTAACTAGGGCAGACTATAAACTCTGTTCCTGTCAGACCAACTAGGCAGCACACAAGTCTCAACCATGAAGCATGTTTTACTTTATATTCACACAAGCAGTCTAATCAGATCAGCAATGCACACCTGAGACTAATCAGCATGTAATTGGTTTCACACCTGCTGAGACTCAAGAACAAAGACTGAAGAAGTGAAGGGGGATGCAACCGGAAATACGTTTGAAAACATCTAAGACAAATGCTTGCTTTCTTCTATAAAAATTCTACAACTCAAAACTGCAAATAAAATATAAACAGAAATGCATTTCCAACATTAGCAATTAACCTGTTACACTTGAGCCTGTTTTATGGCCATTAGAACCATTAAAACCAGTTTATACTAGATCTAATCAATACTGTTTCCATATATAAATATTGGTACGATTGATCTGATACCCCTCTTTTTGGCATTGTTAAATGCATTGTTCTGAATGCATTCATTTCCAGTCCAATGAGGGGACAAACAAGATGGAATATTCCTTGTTTTCTTGTGAAAACTAACGTGTAGGTATCTCTGAAAATTATAACTGGAAATTTAGCATACGCTTTGACCAATGAGCTCGACAGCCGAACGAAGTGCAAGGTTGGTGGTTCAAATGCTGGCTGCCCCATGTGCCATGTTGATGTGTCCTTGAGCAAGATACCTAACCCCTCATTGCTCCCCAGGCAAAATGTATAAGCCATGGGTAAAAAATGAAATGTGGATAAAAACCTCAGCTAAATGACATGTAATGTCAATTAAATGGTAAATGCTGTTACGGCTACATTGTGTTGCAGTTTACAGGATCTATTAGCAGAAGTGGAAAGTAGTATGCTAACTTTAGAATTACTAAATAATACTCTTGATTAAATCCTTTATACTTACATAAAGCGAGTTGTCTGCAAGGAGTCTTTAATGTCGCACCCCCATATATCCGCAGCCGGGAAAAGACGAACCGACCACTTAGTGAGTTCCTTTTGCCAGTTATGGTTCCCTGGAGTTTTCCATTACGCTTGAGAAACTGGGGCCCAATACATGGCCCGGTTCAAGAGTCGCCCCTTAGGCCTTAGACCCTGAACCCTAAAGGACTGATTTCCGCCATCAAGTGCTGGAACATATCTCGACACTATTGCTACGTCACAAAATATGATTGGGGTATTATATATTATATAAGTATTTATTACTCTTGATTTGAATGTCCTCCGGGCTCTCACAAGATGAGGGTAGATGTTTTCACTGCTTTTTTATCAATGCAGCTTTAATGGCTAAATTCAATATTTAAGGAATACATTTAATAAATGTGATCTACTTGTTTCCTCTCTAGCCCTCAATGTTTCCGTGTGGACTTATTATGACATGATGAATTGATATGTGCCCTTCTCTTTGTTTAACTTTTTTTTTCTCTATGCTACCTTTCTCTATGCTTCCACTGGTTGTCTCGTGTCACATTGCAATGACTTGAGGGTAATTTGGAAAGATAGCAGCCCAATTCCAATGTTAACCCTAAAAAGGAACTAGATACAAAGAGGACAGCAGTTTGCAGCAACCGATCACGTAACCACGGCAATGAAAAAAATTATGAAATACAATTGCTGGTATTTATTTTAAACTTTTTACAACTTTAATGTTCTTTCCTCAAAATAATCCCCCTTCGCTTCATCAGACATTAATCCTGACTCTCAGCAGGTGTGAAACCAATTACATGATGATTTGTCTCAGGTGTGCATTGCTGGTCTGATTACGCTGTTTGTGTGAATATAAAGTAAAACATGCTTCATGGTTGAGACTTGTGTGCTGCCTAGTTGGTCTGACAGAAACACAGTTTGTATTCTGCAGTAGTTCACTGGGTTTCTATGTAACATGAAGACCTCGTGTTTTTGGCTCAACCTGCTGGTTGGACTCTGCTTTAGGTCGTCTTTGGCGTTTCCTCCCAAACTTCACACACAACATGCTTCATTTAAAGGACCTCTGGTCACAGGGAGCTCCCAACTCGCTCTACAGCAAAAGGCTCCAGCTGAGGAACGAGAGCATGTGAACACTGTCATGGTGACCTGCCATCCAGACTCGTTGGAGATAATCATCAAAGCTGACCTGTTTGCAGTTGGATTTCCTGTTCGTGGGGAAGAATTGCGCCTTGGAGTGGAGAACGATGATCACTGTATCGCCAGGATGTCTTCAGAAGAGTTCAGAATACATGTTTCGCTTGTGGACTGTGGCACCAAGCGATGGGTAATGATGTATTTTATTTGTTTCATCTATTTAACAAGCTATACTTGTTTTTAAACACTCTTTCTATCCACAGATGACTGAAGACACTCTGGCCTACACAAACCTGCTCATCTACTCTCCTGTGGCCTCTCCAGACGGGGTTGTTCGAATGGACGAGGCTGTAATTCCCATTGAGTGTCAATATGAAAGGTTGGTCTTCCAGATCTCGTCTTTCCAAAGCTCTCCAGACATGGTCTCATTAAAGTTAAATTGATGCTTGTTCTGCTTCTCAGGAAGTACAGTTCGTCCAGCTCTTCACTCTCTCCTGACTGGATCCCCTTCATGTCGACTCAAACTGCTGTGGAAACTTTGCAGTTTGACTTGAGAATTATGACTAGTAGGTTTGGGTAATTTGTCATGTTTGACCTCTTGTCAATGTGTATTGATTTGTCACTTCCTTGCAGATGACTGGCTCCATGAGAGAAGCTCTAATGTGTTTTACATCGGTGAGCCCATCGCCATGGAAGCCTCAGTCAGAGTTGGACATCACATGGCGCTCCGAGTGTTTGTCAGCAGCTGTGTGGCGACGCTTGAACCAGATATGAACTCTGATCCCAGATACGTCTTTATAGAAAACGGGTAAATACTTGATGGTAACTTAAAGGGGGTCTGAACACTAGTCAAGTTTGACTTCGTCTCATGAAAAAGACTGCATTTAATAGGTTTGGCCTTGGTTCAACTGTGAAACTTTCTCATTTCATTGCTTGGCTGATTGTTCACTACCGGCTATCCTCATGCTGTTCTCTTCCCTTCATAGGTGCTTGGTTGACTCTGAGCTTCCAGGTTCTAGGTCCCACTTTTCCAGGATTCAGGATGACAAGCTCCACTTGACTATTGATGCCTTCAAGTTTTATAATGAGGACAGGGCGCAGGTGAGGCTCTACTTTAATTGGCTAAAGTCATGATTGCATATAGGTATTTACACTTCCCCTCTTGCAGCTCTACATCACATGTCACCTGACTGCCGAAGCAAAGAATGATGCAGAGGGACCAAATAAAGCCTGCTCTTTAGTAAAAGACAGGCAAGTGAGATCAGTCTAAATGACTCTCAAAAAACAAATTTGGAGTGAAATAAGGTGGTCTAAATATTTCCTTTCAGATGGAGGTCAGCTGATGGTAATGACTATTTATGTGGGGATTGTCACAATAAGCCCAGCAGCCCTGGCAAGTTTGGTCCTCCTGGGTTTGCAAAGCCAAAAGACCCCGAGCTGTTTTGGAGCAAAGGAGGGAGGACCAAAGCAGGTTCGGTTTCTGAGTTTTCCTGATTAATTTCAGAAACTTCAATATTTAGCCAATGGATTTTTGACTTGTAATCATTGTGTGCAGTGTGGCAACAGGACGCAAGGGTGGGGCCGCTGATGGTCTTGCTGGAAAAACCGAAAAGTGAGCCAATACCTGCGGAGGAGCTTCCTGCTGTTTTTAGTAAAGTTACTGGACCTTCGTGGTATAGAAGCCAGTGGCGACATGTCATGAAGGACAAAGTTGGTGAGTTGATTTTTAAAAATATCACTGACTTGGCAAGTAAAAATGACTTGTTTGATATACTTCAAATAACATCCCTTCTAGAAAAGGCTTCTGAGGGTGTCAAAGGGAGCAGCGCTAGATGAAAACTGGACAACTGCCCTCAGTGACGTAATTGCAAATTTTTACTGTGGATGTGCAACAAATGTCAAAAAAAGCGGGAAAAGGGTTTCAAGATAAAATGATGCTGAAATAATCAATTAAAACCATGATTCCTTACAACCTGAATTCTATTTTTTTTGTTTTTTTGCTACTTTATCTGCAGCACTAAGGACCTCTTTGTGGGAATTAACGACATATTTAGCTAGGTTCTTTCATGTGTGGACATCCACTTGGCTGTCAGACCGGCAACCATTACCCACACTAAAAAAAAAACCCTGTAAAGGTGACATTACTGGCAGCACTTGATTCAAGTAAAATTCAAAAACTGCAGATAAACAATTTCTGTTCAGGGTTATCTGGAAATGCATTTTACTAATTCTTGTCTTGTCATCAAACGCCTTCAATAAAGAATTTCTAAAAATTCAGCAGCGAAGACATGTCTTTATACATTTCTTCTGACGACTCTCCTTCAATAAAGTATCTCCCATCTGTAAACTTTTACCCATTCCTGTATTGCGCAAGTGAAATGTTTGTCTCCAATGTGCCAACTTTTAGAGCGGTTTTAAGGAATGTTATGTATAGATTAGGGCTGTCAAAAATGGCACGTTAACTAGATGTCATTTAACTATGTCAATTTTTTTAATGCATTTCACGCATGCGCAGTGTGACAAATTATTCAGGTCTGGAAAGTACCTTTTCCTCTAGTCGTCTAATGCACTTCATCTTGCAACACATTACTGCCACCTGCAGGCATAAATCGGTATTCATCACAATAGATATTCATTACCGTTTAGGAGCTAGAGGCGATGTTTTTTTACTACATAAAAACGCAACAGATGACTCTGTGCAAAAATGTGGTAGGTAGATGTTCCGATACCCACAGGACGGCATTAGGGGAAAAAATGGTATTGGCCGACCGAGTACAGATACCAGTGTTCGTGCTCTTTAGCGTGACGTGTCTTCAGATGTTTAAGTTGCTGGTGTTGAAATTTGCAACACTCGTGCCACCCCTCAAAATTTCTTCTTTGCATATGTTGCATGTTGTGGTCTTACTGGTAGGAAAAGCCACTGTAAAGTACTGCCAAACCGCCAGCATGATACGCTAATGTTAGTGCATCATGTCGGCGGTTAGCTAGGCTAGCTCTTTTTTAAAGAGATGCCAGGTGAACAATTCTTCGGCCCTCTAAAACAGCAGCGTAGCGCAACTTCTTTTAAAGCAGCGAAGAACTGAGACTTCGGAGCTTTATATGTCAATGAACTAACCAGTAAATGGATTCATATTTCTATTAGTCTTTCTGATCAATTGAATACTGTAAATTGTACATCCTGGTTAAGAAGCGATGGGACATTACAAAGACAAATATTATGGTGTGTAGTATGTTTCAGCTTGATTTAAACCATTATTTGGCTGTATTAACAGACATATGAAAATTATGTATCTGTTTATCTTTTGGTATGCATTTCAGAAATAAATGATTCAGGTTATGATTCAGGTGTAATTGCAAAGTGATTAATCATGATCAAAAATGTTAATCATGTCACAGCCCTAGTATAGATTCATGTGCAGACTGATGAGGTCTGATATGTATACCTTGTGTCACTCTTGGACATCTTGCTTTTGGAAACATTGGACATTTTTATTAAATTATGCCTCATTTGCATCTTAAGTTTTTGTATTCATTATATAATCTATCTGTATGCTGTGTCTATGCACCGGTCTTGAATAAAGTTGATATCTAAAATGCATTAAACATTTCAGATTCTTCCTGTTTAAACACTTAGTAAAATTTAACTATAACTGAGAATGTATTTAACTTCCTTTCATTACAGTGAAACACTGATTTCTCAATGTTGTACAGTAAAACATTTTACACATTTGTTGTATTAAACACTTTCAATAAAGGGATATCGCTAGATGTTCTGCAGTGAAACTTTTATTGAAAAATCCTTAGAAACTGTTTAAAGGAACGGTAAAAAAAAAAAAAATGAAAGCCTACTTAAGATGTATCATAGCAAGGTAAAACACTTGTAGCTAAACACAAAAAAACACATCAAAATCAATCCAGCTATGTTTTCCATGTGCACCATCCACTTTGCTGCCCCAAGCCTATGAATTGCCCCATAAAAAACTATCTTTACCATTGGGCGTGAGGGTCATTCCCTTAACATGCTTTCAAGAAATTAAAAGGATTGATCATGCCAGCTCTAAAATCGGTAAGCGGGTTTTGTGGCAGAATATTTGATCTCATTTGACAGTTTTACATGATTTGAATGTAATTTAAGAAAAAAAAAAGATTACTCAGTATTTCTGGGACAAAATGTAAATCATTCGCAGAATACATTTACAGGACTATTTTTGTAGCGTTTTGTACAGAAAAAAAAAAAAAGGTAGTTGCCAGTGTAATCGTTAAGAGGAGGGCGTTGCAGCAGAAAAGGCAAGGATAAGCACAGAGGAAAGCGCTTTGGCAGTATGGTCAACTTTCAGCAGCCCAAAATATTTTAGCATACATTTGTAAACCAGAAGTTGACTGCGGAAACAAAACTGCTGCTAGCAGCAGTCAGTTTTTCGCATTGGAAGTAAAACGGGCGCACACAGCGAACTGTTGAGGAATTACTCCATGTGTTAAACAGACTACCTAAAGCACCGCTATGCTAAGATGCTTCCATGTCATGTTACCCTGCACGGCAGACTGCAGAGGACCACCGTGTCCCTAAAAGACAGTGGTTTAAAAAAAGTCCTGCCTAATTGTTGCTAGCTTGTGCCGGCGTCAAGGCACCTTGACGCCAGAAAAAACAAGGAAACCTAGAATGTACATACCTACAAGAGACTGTAGTTTAACAATGTTTATTTCTTTTGTGATGCAAGTAAAAGGAAAATAGATCTCAGTCATGTGCATCAGAAAGGGCATTTTTCCACTGCATTGTACATTTGTGTCACATCCACAGTAAACTGAGCAGTGGGGATGACGTCATTGAGGGCTGCTGTGCCGTTCCCATCCAGTTCCGCTGCCATCGACTTCACGTCGTCCTCAGGGGAAGAATTTTCCAGAAGGGCAGAGGTTTTACCAGCACCTTCATCTGCAAGAAGCCAGCGTCAATAACATTACCAATTATTAAAAATAACTGACATCGCATGTTTACCTTCTGGATCACATCCAATTTTGACATCTTCAGTCTGCTCTTCATCAAAAGTCTGAACTGCCACCTCGTCTGATGTGGATTGTGAACCAAGACCCTTTCCATCTAGGACAGAAGTATAGTGTCACTGCCAGATTTATTTGCAATGCAGTAAGTGCTTGATCAGCATAGGACCTCGAAATTAAAAACAATCCACTAATGATTGATCATGCCATTTGCAATTCAACTTACCAACTTTGTCTTTTACGACACTTCTCCACTGGCTTCCATACTGTGAAGTTTGTGCAACTTTACTAAGAACAGCAGGAAGCTCCTCTGCAGCTACTGGCTCACTTTGCTGCTGGGAAGGTAAGATCACCAATGGACCCACTCTTGCATCTTCTCCCCAGACTGAAAACAAGGATCAAGTCAAAAAAATCCATGTCTAAAAAAAATTGAATTTTCTTAAATGGATCATGAAAAATGAGAAACCCAACCTCCTTTGCTCCAGAACAGCCCAGGTGTTTCTGGCTTCGTAAACCCACGAGGACCAAACTTACCAGGGCTGCTGGGCTTATTGTGACAATCCCCACATAAATAGTCATTACCATCAGCTGACCTCCATCTGAAAGGAAATATTCAGACCTCCCTTCACTCAAGTTGTGTTATGGAGTAATTTTAAATTGGATGTCACTTGCCTGTCTTTTACTAAAGAGCAGGCTTTATTTGGCCCCTCTGCATCATTCTTTGCTCCGACGAGGAGTGAGTGAAGAGCTGGACGAACTGTACTTCCTGAGAAGCAGAACAAGCATTAATTTAACTTTAATGAGACCACGTCTAGAGAGCTTTGGAAAGACGAGATCTGGAAGACAGACCTTTGATAATGACACTCGATGGGAATTACAGCCTCAACCATTCGAACAACCCCGTCAAGAGAGGCCACAGGAGAGTAGATGAGCAGGTTTGTGTAGGCCAGAGTCTCTTCAGTCATCTGTGGATAGAAAGGGTGTTTAAAAACAAGTATAGCCTGTTAAAGAGATTAAAACAAATAAAATACATCATTACCCATAGCTTGGTGCCACAGTCCACGAGCAAAACATGTATTCTGAACTCATCTTCTGAAGACATCCTGGCAATACAGTGATCATCGTTCTCCACTCCAAGGCGCAATTCTTCCCCACGAACAGCAAATCCAACTGCAAACATGTCAGCTTTGATGATTATCTCCAACGAGTCTGGATGGCAGGTCACCGCGACAGTGTTCACATGCTCTCGTTCCTCAGCTGGAGCCTTTTGCTGTAGAGCGAGTTGGGAGCTCCCTGTGACCAGAGGTCCTTTAAATGAAGCATGTCGTTTGTGATGTTTGGGAGGAAACGCAAAAGACGACCTGAAGCAGAGTCCAACCAGCAGGTTGAGCCAAAAACACGAGGTCTTCATGTCACAAAAGAAAAACCCCTTTAACTAGGGCAGACTATAAACTCTGTTCCTTTCAGACCAACTAGAGAGCACACGAGTCTCAACCATGAAGCATGTTTAACTTCATATTCACACAAGCAGTGTAAGCAGACCAGCAATGCACACCTGAGACTAATCAGCATGTAATTGGTTTCACACCTGCTGAGACTCAAGAACAAAGACTGAAGAAGTGAAGGGGGATTCAACCGGAAATACATTTTAAAACATCCAAGACAAATGCTTGCTTGCTCTGCAGTTCTACACCTCAAAACTGCAAAAGAATTCTAAACAAAAATGCATTTCTAACATTAACAACTAATATATAAATAAAAGAACATCTTTACTAAAAGAAGTTGACCAGGAATCCTTTACATTTCTGTGCTTGGAACGTTCCATTTTCAGACCCCGTTATTACTTGATTTTATCAATATTGTTTCCATATATAAATATTGGTATGATTGATCGGATACCCCTCTTTTTTGCATTGTTAAATGCATCGTTCTGAATGCATTTATTTCCAGTCTAATGAGGGGGCAAACAAGATGGAATATTCCTTGTTTTTTTGGGATTTCCTATCCCCCCGAGTTAGTTGATGAGAAGAATCCAATACGACACTCAATTAAAGTTAAAAAAGTTAACTTTTATTTAGAAGATATAAAGTGCTACTTGAGCAATCCTCCGCAGGTATACCTGGAGACCTGAAACACGCTTCGCAAGCTGTCCCTGTCAGAGTCCGTCCGCTGTCTGACTCTGCTCTTTTTTATAACCTCTCTTGTCCTTGAACGTTGGTTCAACCCAGTTCATCCTTCTGTAACAATCTGCCTTCCCCGAACAATAAGTGCCCGGTACTCCTTCACGTAGCCTTCAGCCTTCCCCTGAAAATGGGTTCAAACTGGCTCTTCCTTCTCAGATAATATTTTATCTTCATTTTTCCTGTGCTCTCCCTTCCACAATTCACATTGTCTGCCTTATATGGTCTCATCCGGTCACAACATCTTTTCTACAAGTCAAAAGATTATAAAAAAACACACAAACAAAAACCCACATCTCACAATTTCCTTGTGAAAACTAACGTGTAGGTATCTCTGAAAATTATAACTGGAAATTTAGCATACGCTTTGACCAATGAGCTCGACAGCCGAAGGAAGTGCAAGGTTGGTGGTTCAAATCCTGGATGCCCCATGTGCCATGTTGATGTGTCCTTGAGCAAGATACCTAACCCCAATTGCTCCCCAGGCAAAATTTACAAGCCATGGGTAAAAAATGAAATGTGGATAAAAACCTCAGCTAAATGACATGTAATGTCAATTAAATGGTAAATACTGTTATGGCTACATTGTGTTGCAGTTTACAGGATCTATTAGCATAATCAAATCAAATCAAAGTTTATTTATAAAGCACCTTTTACAAACAGCATGTGTTTAACAAAGTGCTGTACACGTATGTCCTAAAACAATAATACACACTGACAACAACATAGAAATACAGACAATAGAAACAATAAAAACAACTCTCACTTGTTGGTAAAAGCCAGGCTATAGTAAAAGGTTTTAAGACCTTAGGATTTAAAAATGGCTATTGTTTGAGCCTGTCTAATATACAGGGGCAAGCTATTTCACCTCTGCTCTTCAGTCTCACCCGTGGGACAATTAAGAGCAAATGGTCCGCAGACCTAAGTGCTCTTGGGGGGGCATACTGCTGGATCAGGTCAGACAGATACTTCGGCGCAAGGCCATTAAAAGATTTAAAAACAAATATCAAAATCTTAAAATTAATCATAAAATGAACAGGCAACCAGTGAAGGGAGGAGAGGACAGGGGTTATGTGTTCCCGCTTTTGTGTACCCGTCAACAGGCGAGCTGCTGCATTCTGGACTCTCTGCAGCCTGGAAGTAGAGGCCTGACTTAGGCCCGTGTAGAGGCCATTACAATAATCCAGACGCAAAATCTTTAAAAGACAGAAAACATTTCATCTTAGTTGTCTCAGTTGGAAAAAACTTCATTTAACTACCAAGTTAGTCTGTTTATCCAATTTAAATTCATTGTCCATGGTGACACCTACATTTTTTACATAGGGTTTCACTAGTGGGCTTAGTTCACCGAGATCGAACTGTGAGGATTCATAAGTCTCACCCGGTATAAACAACATGACTTTGGTTTTGTTTTGATTAAAACTCAGGAAATTCAGTGCCATCCAGGCCTTAACTTCCTCAAGACACTGCAATAGAGGCGCTAACGTAGGAGTATTTTTCCCACTCAAAGGCAGATATATTTGCGTGTCGTCTGCATAGCAATGAAATGAGATCCCATATTTCCTAAAAATCTGTCCTAAGGGGAGCAAATACAGGGCGAACAAAATAGGCCCCAAAATTGAACCCTGGGGAACCCCACAGGTGAACGAGGCTGTTGAGGAGGCAAATTCTCCAAGGGGAACTGAGATAGTTCTTTCAGAGAAGTATGATTTAAACCACGCCAGCGCAGAACCCCTTGATACCAACGCATTTTTCTAGGCGAGTAATTCAAATCTTATGGTCTAAGGTATCAAACGCAGCCGAAAGATCTAATCAGATCAAGATCGCACAATTCCCAGAGTCGGTGGTAAGTAACAGGTCGTTAAAAAAAACTTCAGCAGTGCAGTTTCTGTACTGTGCAGAGACTTAAAACCGGACTGAAATACTTTGTGGATACCATATAGGTCTAGGAATGTATTTAATTGTCCAAAAATAACCTTTTCCAGTAGTTTCGACAAAAACGAAAGTTTTGAAATAGGTCTAAAATTAGCAAGGACTGATGAATCCAAGTTAGATTTCTTTATTACTGGTTGAACTGCTGCATGTTTAAAAGACTTTGGTACAACTCCTGAGGCCAAGCTACTATTAATAATTGCGGGTACAGTAGGGTGAATAGCTTCAAATGAGTCTTTTAGAAGGCGGAGAGGAACAATATCTGTGCAGCATGAGGATAGTTTCATTTTAAGAAAGACATCCCTCAGTGAGGCAAAATACACTAGCTCAAACTGATTGAAAACAGCTGAACACTCAGAGGAAACAGATAAGAAAGTCAATGAAGAAGGTATGTTAGACCTAATAGCTTCAATATTATCAATAAAGAAGTGTAAAAAATGTTCGCACAATTCCGCAGACGGCTTTAAACAAGTAGCAGAAGTGGAAAGTAGTATGCTAACTCTAGAATTACTAACTTGAATAAATCCTTTATACTTACATACAGTATTATACAGAGTTATCTGCAAGGAGTCTTAAATGTCGCACCTCCATTTTTCCGCTGCCGAGAACGAACGAACCAATCACTTAGTGAGTTCCTTTTGCCAGTTTCGGTTACCTGAAGTTTTCCATTACGCTTGAGAAACTGGGGCCCAATACATGGCCCGATTCAAGAGTCGCCCCTTAGGCCTTAGACCAGTGGTCCCCAAACTTTTTCTTGTCAGGGGCGCATAACCTCTGTCCTCCTCTGTCGGCAGGCGGGCTGAACGGGGGGGGGGGTGCTGTCGACCGGCGCACCTCCGCGGATACGCGCGCGTGTCCATATGATCGCGCATTATGTTCATTCGGTACTCGTCCGCGGGCCGCACGAAGTGTGCCGGGGGGCTGGTTGAGTGCTACAGTCTGTGGTCTTGAAATGGTGTAAATACCAATAAGACAGCACTTTGCTGGAACATATCTCGACACTATTGCTACGTCACAAGATATGATCGGGGTATTATATAAGTATTTATTACTAGTATTTTAATGTCTTCCGGGCTCTCACAAGATGAGGGTTAATTTCAGATGTTTTCATTGCTTTTTTATCAATACAGCTTTAATAGCTAAATTCAATATTTAAAGAATAAGTAAATAAATGTGATCTAATAGTTTCCTCTTTAGCCCTCAATGTTTCTGTGTGGCCTTATTATGACATGATGAATTGATATGTGCCCTTCTCTGTTGCTGCAGTTTGCTGCAGTAACCACGACAATTAAAAAAATGGAATACAATTGCTGGTATTTATTTTAAACTTTTTACAACTTTAATGTTCTTTCCTCAAAATAATCCCCCTTCGCTTCATCAGACATTAATCCTGACTCTCAGCAGGTGTGAAACCAATTACATGATGATTTGTCTCAGGTGTGCATTGCTGGTCTGATTACGCTGCTTGTGTGAATATAAAGTAAAACATGCTTCATGGTTGAGACTTGTGTGCTGCCTAGTTGGTCTGACAGAAACACAGTTTGTATTCTGCACTAGTTCACTGGGTTTCTATGTAACATGAAGACCTCGTGTTTTTTGCTTAACCTGCTGGTTGGACTCTGCTTCAGGTCGTCTTTTGCAGTTCCTCCCAAACATCACAAACAACATGCTTCATTTAAAGGACCTCTGGTCACAGGGAGCTCCCAACTCGCTCTACAGCAAAAGCCTCCAGCCGAGGAACGAGAGCATGTGAACACTGTTGCGGTGACCTGCCATCCAGACTCGTTGGAGATAATCATCAAAGCTGACCTGTTTGCAGTTGGATTTCCTGTTCGTGGGGAAGAATTGCGCCTTGGAGTGGAGAACGATGATCACTGTATTGCCAGGATGTCTTCAGAAGACGAGTTCAGAATACGTGTTTCACTCGTGGACTGCGGCACCAAGCGATGGGTAATGATGTATTTTATTTGTTTATCTATTTAACAAGCTATACTTGTTTTCAAACACTCTTTCTATCCAGATGACTGAAGACACTCTGGCCTACACAAACCTGCTCATCTACTCTCCTGTGGCCTCTCCAGACGGGGTTGTTCGAATGGACGAGGCTGTAATTCCCATCGAGTGTCACTATCAAAGGTCTGTCTTCTAGATCTCGTCTTTCCAAAGCTCTCTAGACGTGGTCTCATTAAAGTTAAATTGATGCTTGTTCTGCTTCTCAGGAAGTACAGTTCGTCCAGCTCTTCACTCTCTCCTGACTGGATCCCCTTCATGTTGACTCAAACTGCTGTGGAAACTTTGCAGTTTGACTTGAGAATTATGACTAGTAGGTTTGGGTAATTTGTCATGTTTGACCTCTTGTCAATGTGTATTGATTTGTCACTTCCTTGCAGATGACTGGCTCCATGAGAGAAGCTCTAATGTGTTTTACATCGGTGAGCCCATCGCCATGGAAGCCTCAGTCAGAGTTGGACATCACATGGCGCTCCGAGTGTTTGTCAGCAGCTGTGTGGCGACGCTTGAACCAGATATGAACTCTGATCCCAGATACGTCTTTATTGAAAACGGGTAAGTACTTGATGGTAAATTAGAGGGGGAAGAACATTCTTCTATAGTCATAGGTTAGCTTGAGAGATTGACTTCGTCTAGTCTCATGAAAAAGGCAGCGTTCTAATAGTTCGTTCGTAATAGTTTTGGTCTCTTGGTTTTGGTTCAACCATACCTTTTTTTTTTTTTTTTTTTTTTCATGCTCTTCTCCTCCCTTCATAGATGCTTGGTTGACTCTGAGCTTCCAGGTTCTAGGTCCCACTTCTTTTTCAGGATCGAGGATGACAAGCTCCACTTGACTATTGATGCCTTCAGATTTTATAATGAGGACAGGGCACAGGTGAGTCTCTCCTTGAGGTAGGTAGTTCAAGTCAGTATTATACGTGTAGGTGTGTTTCCCTTACATTTCCCCCCCCTTGCAGCTCTACATCACATGTCACATTACTGCTGACGCAAAGAATGATGCAGAGGCACCGAATAAAGCCTGCTCTTTCGTAAAAGACAGGCAAGTGAGATCAGTCTAAATGACTCTCAAAAAACAAATTTGGAGTGAAATAAGGTGGTCTGAATATTTCCTTTCAGATGGAGGTCAGCTGATGGTAATGACTATTTATGTGGGGATTGTCAAAGCCACAATAAGCCCAGCAGCCCTGCCAAGTTTGGTCCTCGAGGGTTTGCAAAGCCAGAAGAACCTGAGCTGTTCTGGAGCAAAGGAGGGAGGACCAAAGCAGGTTGGGTTTCTCAGTTGTCGACGGTTTTCAGAAAATTCTATATTTTGGACCTTAACACATGGGTTTTGACTTGTGATCCTTGTTTTCAGTCTGGGGAGAAGATGCAAGAGTGGGTCCAATGGTGATTTTACCGTCCCACGAGCGAAGTGAGCCAATAGCTGCAGAGGAGCTTCTTGCTGTTCTTGGTAAAGTCACACGACCTTCACAGTATGGAAGCCAGTGGAGAAGTGTCATAAAAGAAGTTGGTGAGTGCAAATGTTATGATCAATAATTGGTGACATTTTTTTCATTTTGAAGTCTTATGGTGATCAAGCACTTGCTGCATTGCAAATAAATCTGGCAGTGACGCGCTATACTTCTGTCCTAGATGGAAAGGGTCTTGGTTCACAATCCACATCGGACAAGGTGACGGTTCAGACTTTTGAAGAAGCGCAGACCGAGGATGTCAAAAGTGGAACTGATCCAGAAGGTAAATGTGCAAAGGCCATTCTTTTTAATAATTGGTAATGTTATTGACGCTGGCTTCTTGCAGATGAAGGTGCTGGTAAAACCTCTGCCCTTCTGGAAAATCCTTCCCCTGAGGACGACGTGAAGTCGACGGCAGCCACGCTGGATGAAGTCATCCCCACTGCTCAGTTTACTGTGGTTGTGACACAAGTATCAAATGCAACGGAGAATGTGCTTTCAGATGCACATGCCCCTGAAATTTAATGTATTGCATCATTTTTAATTGTATTCTAGTGCAAGTTTAGCTGCATCAAAGAAATAAACCTTGTTAAACTATGCATGTCTTTATGAATAGGTAAATATTTACAACCGCTTTAATATGCTAAGGCCTTACTTTCAATGTCTTGCAAGGTATTTTAGGAGCATGAACTTGAATCTGGTTCCTACAGTGAAGACTCCACAGCTAGTTTCCATGATTACTGCACGCAAAGTAATTCTAACTTTTTGAGTGCACTGCACTCTAACACCTGTGTAGTGAGCACAGCAGAGGCTTAAACGATGAGTGGGTATGATCCTTTTTTTAAAAAAAATTTTACCCTTGAATGCTTTCTGCTGATGCCCTGAACGATGACGGTTTTATTCCTCACATTGTATAAAAAGACTGCTCTGGTTCAAAGTCCTGATCTGTAGTTCTAAAAAAATTGGAATCTCACGTGATATTTTCTATATTGTGTAAGAATGGGATGATTACAGCCCTTCAGGATCATTCTGAAGTCAGATGACATCAGTAAATGGCAACAAATATAATTCAAAAGGTCAACCAGAAAAGGTCTTCAAATGAGGTCTAAAGTTTTATCTAAAGTTTTTGCACGTCTGATTGACTGACAAATATAACGCCAAAGTACATTAGTATGATCCTTTAACTCAGGGATAAAGTATTCAACCATTCTGTATTGCCTACAAAAGCAGCACAGGAGATTTGCTGGAAGTTAGTTAACAGCGATTGGCTCTGCTGCATCACTGGCTCATTGTGGACCAATCACAGGCTTGTATCTCAGTGTGACTGAAGCTTCAACTTTCCCACGTCAGCTAATGACTGATTGGATCCAGCTGTCGTCTCCAGGTGATTTAATTGGTCTGAAATGGAAAGTATTTGAGGCTGAGCCTTTGAACCTTCTGCAGTCTTTCTTAAAACACACCACTGCTTCTTGTTAACCATTGCCTCGCTTGTCTCACTGGTGAAGTCGAGCTGGAGGTTTTTGCAGCGTTGTAATGGGAACCAGCACAATGGTGATCGCTGTTCGCTCAGCATCTCTGGCCCTGCTGATAGCATTTGTCTTTGCGCATGCCATTAGAACTTTGAAAGAAGGACCTTTGATAGATGCCGAAGGACGGGAATATAAATCTGCCACTTTCCCAACTGATGCAGGAGACACCAGGTCGCCACGACTTCACGTTGGACCCACTATCAGTGTGCGATGCACAGATGCGTCCATGATCATTGTGGTGAAGGCTGACATTTACAAAAATGGACTCCTCGTGTCTGCAGAAGAGCTTTCTTTAGGCGAGTCAGATTCACAGAGAAGTCAGTGCAGAGCTGTTGCTGCTGGTGACTCTGAATATATCATTGAAGCAGAACTGCAAGACTGTGGCTCCAGATTAACTAAGTTGTTGGTGATTGCAGGACTTGTCTGTGGCAAAAGTCATTAAAGTTTTTAATAGCTGACTATTTTTGATGTCCTTTTCTTTGTCTGTAGGTATCTGATGACTATGTAATTTACTCAAACGAGCTGATAATATCTGAAGCTGCCGGTTCCCATGGCATCACCAGAAGGACGCGTGCTGTCGTTCCCGTGTCTTGTCACTATAAGAGGTGAGATTTGCATCGCTGTTCTGCACAGAGAAGCTGTTCTGTGACTTGATGTCAGACGTTGGCTTTTCTTTCACAGGACACACCTTGCGAGCAGCACTGATCAGCAGCATCAGCTGGCCCCCTCTCTTCTTGAAACCCTTTCAACTGCTGCGTTCTCTCTCAAGCTGATGACTGGTAAGTGGGCACGACCTGTTGGTTTTTGCCGTGTTTGCAGGCAGTGACCTCTGTCTACATGTAGGCGACTGGACGAGTGAGGCAATCCCCGGGCCTTTGTACATCGGAGACCTCCTGCACCTCGAGGCGTCCTACACTGGTCCCGACTCGGGACAGAGACGGCTCTTCATCGACAGCTGCGTCGCCACTTTGTCACGTGACTACACGTCGGATCCCAGATACTACATCATTAAAAACCACGGGTGAGCGGCTGCGTAGGCCTCACGATATGAAACCTAAAAGACTGACATTAAGATGTTGTTTTTGTCAGGTGCCTCGCTTCTTCTGAAGCCCGCGGTGCAGGTGTGTTTGTTCGGGAGAAGAACATAGTGATAGGCAGCTGTTGTCGCTCTTTTTTCTTCTTTGCAAAAAGATCCTTGTACACCGACATGCCACCATCGATTACGTTGGAGAACTGTAATGAACGGCTCATCAAAGGGTCCCATTCCTCAGCTACTCGCTTAAGTTCAGTGGCCATTCGCACCATGGTTGCTAAGCGACCAAGCGTTAGTCCTTCCTCCTCAAACAGCCAAGCTGTTTTATGTACGTACACATAACTGCACGAGACGACAAAATGATAGCACAATTCGTAGCATGTTTTGGTACAAGAAGCGGGAGTGAGTTTTTAGCGAATCAGAATGCAGAGCACAATGCACAAAAAAAAAAAAATGCATCATGAAAATCCGCGAAATAGCGAATCCGCGATAAGTGAACCGCGAAGTGCGAGGGATCACTCTATACAAACTACAGTGAATCGTCAAGCCTGCTCAGCAAATTGGTAGTAGAGAGGTGCTACTGCTGGTGAGGTGGAGAGCACGGCGTCGTCCTCCACTCCCTAGGATTGGCAGTCGATCTAAGGTCCCGTGTGTCCTTGGCCAAGACTCTTAACGTTAGCATAGGTAGCTGGGACTGTGTGATGGCTCCCTTCATCAGTGGGTGAATGATATGTGGTCGGAAGTCTAGGAAAGCGCGATAGTACCTTCCATTTATACCCTAATGACTTTGCTGGTAATGCCAACAAAGAGGAACTGTAACGACAAGTCTTGAATTACAAATATTCTGACAAAGTACAACGTGTCTGCTGCAGACAGCAATGAAAAGGTTTTATGAATAAATGTGAATATTTTGCCCTCAGATGGATAAATGTGGATAGCGGTGATGTGTGTCAATGTTGTGGCAGTAACTGTTCCCGAAGTTATCCTGACACCTCAGATTTGTGGAATCATCCGATCCCTGAAGGTATGGTCTTTTCTAAATATTTATAAATTGTGTGAACCTGTGGTACTTTTGTACAAATGTGTCCATAAAATGTGTTTGTTTCAGATATCATGGCTTCGGGAACTGAAACACTTGGACCGTTGAGCATTTTCCCCAGCAAGTAGACAAAGACCATTATGGCGGATGAACAACGTCAGCAATATGTGATTTCCTTTGTCATTAAAATTTAAACTTTGATCTTCAGTTCTCTTGTTTTTGATACCTTGGTGGTTTACAAGCATGGCGTTATGAGGGGCTTGGTACTTTGAATTGTGGTACAATGTATTCAGTGCAAAAATTATTTTACCTGGGACTTGACATACAAACTTTCGGGTACCTAACTGATTTGACCTTGTCTGATACTTGTGAATTTTGGTGATCTTAAGGGAGTTAACAGGAGGATAAATTACTCTGCAAAGTGACAACTAATAATTTGGCCTTGTGTACTGAAACGATCCAATCATGTTTTCCCACTGTAGACCCTGAACCCTCATGGACCATTGGATGTTTACTGGGGTGTGGTTTAAGCACCTCTTGAGCTGAACATATTTTACAAAATGGATGTGACTAGCACTAAAGAGTATGAGCAGATCCTTTTAAGCAAAATGGTATCGGTAGAAACTGGAAAACTGCATGGTTCTATAAAGTTACTGTTCACAACACCATGTAATATGGGCTAGCCCACCTGTTTATGGTGATTATATCAGTACGGGGGTTATAATTTGCAAGTAATTGAATGACCTGAATCTAAAGGTAAAATGCATGAGACAACTCTTCCTGCCCAACTCGTTTAGTTATTTTTAGTCTTCAAACCCAAATGATAAACATGCATCACTTAATGGACTTGGAATTTCCACTGCAGCCATAAAAAGTAATCACAATTTAGCATTACTTAAGAACTGTAAGCAAACCAGTAAGTTTCTAGGTTCAAGTACTTACAATAAGGACATATCTGGGATTAGAGTTCATATCGGGTTCGAGCGTTGCCACACAGCTGCTGACAAACACTCGGAGCGCCATGTGATGTCCAACTCTGACTGAGGCTTCCATGGCGATGGGCTCACCGATGTAAAACGAATTAGAGCTTCTTTCATGGAGCCAGTCATCTGCAAGGAAATGACAAATCAATAGAAGTGTCTAGGGGGATGTCAGTAGGTCTTTCAGTGTTCAAGACAAGGCAATTTTATTTGTATAGCCTATTTTAGATGCCTTAGTTGTGTATCATCTGCATAACTATGATAACGCACTGTTTTCCATGACCTAAGCTAATGGAAGCATGTCGATTTTGAACAGAAGGGGCTCCAGTATTGAACCTTGGGGAACACCAAATTATTTTCTTTAGCTCGGATGTGTAATTACCCAGGCTCAAAGTATTTTCGGTAGGATTCAAACTAGATTAAGTGGTGTGCCATTCTAAGATTTAAATGTGACCAATGTCTGTGTTTAGAGTTAGTTTAGCTTTTGAAACAACTGTTTCAATTATTTTTCTTACAAATGCACGTCTGATAATGGCCTACAGTTTTTAATTGTTGCGGTGTCTAAAATAGCCTTCTTTAGGAGTGGTATAATAGCAGTTTTTAAGGCTTGTGGGAAGACAACTGAGATGAGGAAAGTGTCTATAATTTGTAAATATTTTGTAAAGTATTTAGGGTAAAGGTGGGCCGCAGTTTTTCAAGCGTGATGGAGAACAACAATCCTCCAGGTAACTGAAAATGGCAAAATGCATCCACTATGGTCATTGATTGGTTTGGCCGTTCTCGGCTACTCCAGAACATGGCGGTGAAACATTGAATACTCACTGTAAACTAACATCAAGGATTCATTCAATAACAAAAAAACTAACAAAAGCACTATTATTAGTTTCAGATCATTTGAAACCTGGTATACTACATTCCACCTATGCTAAAAGATTATATAAACTGCAACACTCTGTACCCTTAACAGCAGTTACCATTTAAAAGCTTGCTATGAAGATATCTTGTCTTTCAAGTCAAGATATCTACAAATAGTCATTGGTTTTTGCAGGCAAGGATGGAATTTTCCATCTTGTATGACCCCTTTATTAATTCAAGTTAAACTGGAAATAAATAATAAATACATTCTGAACCAATCATATATGAGGGGTATTCCTCCTCAGTGTTTTGAATGTGCATGGTTTATATACATAAGGTCTGTTGCGCTGATCTTCAATGCCTTAAATGAGTTATGATTATTGTCTTTCCCTCTAAAAATTATACCAATATTTGTGATGACAGTCTTTTAAAACAACTTATAGAAATTGTACTTTCCAAGAAGAATGCCAATGATTGCCGCATGGTCATTGTTCACTAATTGAAAATGTAAGTTCTTTAATTTATACTTTTATTCTTAATGTTTGAAATGCATTTCTGTTTTTATTTTTCTTGCAATGTACTGAACTGTAGCACTTTTCTAAAAAGCAAGCAATGCTGCAAACTTTTTGTCTTAACATTCATTTCTGGTTGAATACCCCTTCACGTCTTCAATCTTTGTTCTTGAGTCTCAGCAGGTGTAAAACCAATTACATGCTGATTAGTCTCAGGTGTGCATTGATGTTCTGATTGGACTGCTTGTGTGAATATAAGGTAAGAAATGCTTCATGGTTGAGACTTGTGTGCTGCCTAGTGGGTCTGACAGGAGCAGAGTTTGGGGTCTGCGCTAGTTTACTGGTTTTTTTTGTGACATGAAGACCTTGTGTTTTTGGCTCAACCTGCTGGTTGGACTCTGCTTCAGGTCGTCTTTTGCTTTTCCTCCCAAACATCACAAACAACATGCTTCATTTAAAGAACCTCTGGTCACAGGGAGCTCCCAACTCGCTCTACGGCAAAAGGCTCCAGCTGAGGATCAACAGCATGTGAACACTGTCGCAGTGACCTGCCATCCAGACTCGTTGGAGATAATAATCAAAGCTGACCTGTTTGGAGTTGGATTTCGTGTTCGTGGGGAAGAATTGCGCCTTGGAGTGGAGAACGATGATCACTGTATTGCCAGGATGTCTTCAGAAGACGAGTTCAGAATACATGTTTTGTTCGTGGACTGTGGCACCAAGCGATGGGTAATGATGTATTTTATTTGTTTCTTCTATTTAACAAGCTATACTTGTTTTTAAACGCCCTTTCTATCCACAGATGACTGAAGACTCTCTGGCCTACACAAACCTGCTCATCTACTCTCCTGTGGCCTCTTCAGACGGGGTTGTTCGAATGGACGAGGCTGTAATTCCCATCGAGTGTCAATATGAAAGGTTGGTCTTCCAGATCTCGTCTTTCCAAAGCTCTCCAGACGTGGTCTCATTAAAGTTAAATTGATGCTTGTTCTGCTTCTCAGGAAGTACAGTTCGTCCAGCTCTTCACTCTCTCCTGACTGGATCCCCTTCATGTCGACTCAAACTGCTGTGGGAAACTTTGCAGTTTGACTTGAGAATTATGACTAGTAGGTTTGGGTAATTTGTCATGTTTGACCTCTTGTCAATGTGTACTGATTTGTCATTTCCTTGCAGTTGACTGGCTCCATGAGAGAAGCTCTAATGTGTTTTACATCGGTGAGCCCATCGCCATGGAAGCCTCAGTCAGAGTTGGACATCACATGGCGCTCCGAGTGTTTGTCAGCAGCTGTGTGGCGACGCTTGAACCAGATATGAACTCTGATCCCAGATACGTCTTCATTGAAAACGGGTAAGTACTTGATGGTAAATTCAAAGGGGGTCTGAAGAACACTAGTCTATATTTCCAGGTTGGCTAGAAAAGTGAACTATGTCTAGTCTCATCAAAAAGGCAGCGCTAAATGGGTTTTGTCTTGGGTCAACTGTACAACTTTCTTTTTCATTGCTTTGATTGTTCACTACCAGCTCTCCTCTCATGCTGTTCTCTTCCCTTCATAGGTGCTTGGTTGACTCTGAGCTTCCAGGTTCTAGGTCTCACTTCTTTTCCAGGATTCAGGATGACAAGCTCCACTTGACTATTGATGCCTTCAAGTTTTATGAGGACAGGGCACAGGTGAGGCTCTACTTGAGGTGGTTCAAGTCAATATTACACGTGTAGGAGTTTTCCCCCTTACTCGCTCTCTTCGCCCCTCTTGCAGCTCTACATCACATGTCACCTGACTGCCGAAGCAAAGAATGATGCAGAGGGACCAAATAAAGCCTGCTCTTTAGTAAACGGAAGGCAAGTGAGATCCAGATAAAAACTACCCCATAAAACAGATTTGGAGTAAATGAGGTCTGAATATTTCCTTTCAGATGGAGGTCAGCTGATGGTAATGACTATTTATGTGGGGATTGTCACAATAAGCCCAGCAGCCCTGGTAAGTTTGGTCCTCGTGGGTTTGCAAAGCCAGAAGAACCTGAGCTGTTCTGGAGCAAAGGAGGGAGGACCAAAGCAGGTTGGGTTTCTCAGTTTTCATGATCCATTTCAGAAACTTCAATATTTTTTACTTTTGACTTAATCCTTGTTTTCAGTCTGGGGAGAAGATGCGAGAGTGGGTCCATTGGTGATCTTGCCGTCCCAGCAGCAAAGTGAGCCAATAGCTGCAGAGGCGCTTCCTGCTGTTCTTAAAGTCGCACAACCTTCACAGTATGGAAGCCAGAGAAGTGTCGTAAAAGAAGTTGGTGAGTGCAAATAGTATGATCAATAATTGGTGAATTGTTTTTCATTTTGAGGTCCTATGGTGATCGCGCGCTTGCTGTATTGCAAATCTGGCAGTGACACTTTACTTCTGTCGTAGATGGAAAGGGTCTTGGTTCACAATCCGCATCAGACGAGGTGACTGTTCAGACTTTTGATGAGCAGACCGAAGATGTCAAAAGTGGAACTGATCCAGAAGGTAAATGTGTAAAGGCCATTATTTTTAATAATTGGTAATGTTATTGACGCTTGATTCTTGCAGATGAAGATGCTGGTAAAACCTCTGCCCTTCTGGAAAATTCTTCCCCTGAGGACGACGCGACGCTGGATGGAAACGGCACAGCAGCCCTCGATGACGTCATCCCCACTGCTCAGTTTACTGTAGATGTGACACAAATGTCAAATGACACGGAAAATGTCCTTTCAGATGCACATGACCTGTGAAATATAATGTGTTACATATATTTGACTGTATTCTAGTGTTTGCCTGTAACTCAAAGTAAAACCTTGTTAAAACTATGAGTCTCTGTGGGAATTACCAAAAGGTTGACCATTTAAAGTAGTTCAATATTCACAAGCTGTACTTTAAAGGACAAATATTGCTGCTTAAAATGTGCTTTGAATGCATAAAAAATCATGTGTGTATATAAGTTTTGGCAACTTGCACCCTCAAATAGCTTTTGAAGGAAATGTGTAAATTAAAACTTTGTATTTTGAGCTGTCTGGTTCCTCCACCAGAAGAGCTTGATGCCAGTGTGCATGAATTCTGTTGCATGCAAAGTAATTTGACCGTTCTGAAATCTACTCAAACCACTTGGACAACTGTATCATTGCTATGAAAGGTGTTGGTGTACTGAACAGTGGCTTAAATGATGGGTGATATGGTTCACTGCACAACTAAGTTTGGATATTCAATCCTGCAAACATTCTGCTGAGTCTAGGTTCTTTTCATACATTGCATAAAGGAATAAACCGTGAGACTGCTGGTTCAAAGTCCTGATCTGAAGTTTAGTTCTAAAAGCATCTTACCGTTTTAGGTGATATATTGAATTAACAGGGTATTTTTTGCTGCCATTTACCGAATTGAACTCTCAAGTGTGTAAAACAAAAGGTCTCTTTCATGGGGCTTGATCAGATAGTTATATTGTGTTCATATTCAACATGGTTTTAGTTTTTGCATGTCTGATAACTGACTGAAATATAAAGCCAAAGTACATTAGTATGATCCCTTAACTCAGGGACAAAGTATTCAACCATTCTGTATTGCCTACAAAAGCAGCACAGGAGAATTGCTGGAAGTCAATTAACAGCGATTGGCTCTGCTGCATCACTGGCTCATTGTGGACCAATCACAGGCTTGTATCTCAGTGTGACTGAAGCTTCAACTCTCCCACATCAACTAATGACTGATTGGCTCCAGCTGTCGTGTCCAGGTGATATAATTGGTCTGAAATGGAAAGTATTTGAGGCTGAGCCTTTGAACACAGTTCTGCAGTCTTTCTTAAAACACACCACTGCTTCTTGTTAACCTGTTAACTCGCTTGGCTCACTGGTTAAGTCGAGCTGGAGGTTTTTGCAGCGTTGTAATGGGAACCAGCACAATGGTGATCGCGGTTCGCTCAGCATCTCTGGCCCTGCTGATAGCATTTGCCTTTGGCTTTGCGGATGCCATTAGAACTTTGAAAGAAGGACCTTTGATAGATGCCGAAGGACGGGAATATAAATCTGCCACTTTCCCAACTGATGCAGGAGACACCAGGTCGCCAGCGACTTCACGTTGGACCCACTATCAGTGTGCGATGCACAGATGCGTCCATGATCATTGTGGTGAAGGCTGACATTTACAAAAATGGACTCCTCGTGTCTGCAGAAGAGCTTTCTTTAGGCGAGTCAGATTCACAGAGAAGTCAGTGCAGAGCTGTTGCTGCTGGTGACTCTGAATATATCATTGAAGCAGAACTGCAAGACTGTGGCTCCAGATTAACTGTAAGTTGTTGGTGATTGCAGGAATTGTCTGTGGCAAAAGTCATTAAAGTTTTTAATAGCTGACTATTTTTGATGTCCTTTTCTTTGTCTGTAGGTATCTGATGACTATGTAATTTACTCAAACGAGCTGATAATATCTGAAGCTGCCGGTTCCCATGGCATCACCAGAAGGACGCGTGCTGTCGTTCCCGTGTCTTGTCACTATAAGAGGTGAGATTTTCATCGCTGTTCTGCACAGAGAAGCTGTTCTGTGACTTGATGTCAGACGTTGGCTTTTCTTTCACAGGACACACCTTGCGAGCAGCACTGATCATCAGCATCAGCTGGCCCCCTCTCTTCTTGAAACCCTTTCAACTGCTGCGTTCTCTCTCAAGCTGATGACTGGTAAGTGGGCACGACCTGTTGGTTTTTGCCGTGTTTGCAGGCAGTGACCTCTGTCTACATGTAGGCGACTGGACGAGTGAGGCAATCCCCGGGCCTTTGTACATCGGAGACCTCCTGCACCTCGAGGCGTCCTACACTGGTCCCGACTCGGGACAGAGACGGCTCTTCATCGACAGCTGCGTCGCCACTTTGTCGCGTGACTACACGTCGGATCCCAGATACTACATCATTAAAAACCACGGGTGAGCGGCTGCATAGGCCTCACGATATGAAACCTAAAATACTTTGATATTAAGACGTTGTTTTTGTCAGGTGCCTCGCTGATGCAATGGACGAACAATCAAATGCAAAATTCCTACCCAGAAGGAGCGCTTCTTCGCTCCAACTGCAGCTCAACACTTTCCTGTTTCACAATGATTCAAGAAACTCTGTGAGCCGCGTTCATAAATCTGATTTCAAACTTGTTTGGAAATACTGAGGTTGTTTGGTGAAATCTTTTTAATTTTTTTTTTTTTAAGATTTTTATCACTTGCCAGTTGAAAGTAACTTCTGAAATGCAGATGAGCAGCTCCATCAACAAGGCCTGCAACTATGTACATCCAAGGTGATTTTCTTTTTCCATAGTTCAATAATTTACTGTACACAGCTTTGTAATCGTTTACTCTTGCTGGTAAATGATATTGCAACATCTCTAAAAAATCTTATGCTTTGTCCTGTTGGTCTTATTTTCTCTTAGGTGGGTAAGTGTGGATAGCAGTGACGTGTGTCAATGTTGTGGCAGTATCTGTTCCCCAAATTCTCCGGCTGATTCCGCAGACCCGGGAGTCCAGATCCCTGACGGTATGTTGTAGATTAACTGGAGTTGTACTTCTGTGTAATGGTCTCCCCAAATGTCCTTTATACCTTTTTCAGTTTCAGATATCGTGACTTCAGGAACTGTAACACTTGGGCCTTTGATGGTTTTCCCCAGGAAGTAGACAAAGAACCAAAAAAATAAAGGATGAAACATTTCATTTTCTTTGTCAATAAAATCAAACTTAATTCTCTTTACAGTTTTATTTTGAGTACTAGCAGTGTATTTTCTTGGTGGTTGTGGGAAAATAATGGTACCCATAGGGTGTTGCAAAAAATCTAATGATGCATGTTTTTGGTAAGATTTGATGTTTTAACTAGGATTCTACAATCATATGCTGTATTGTCCCTGAAAAAATTAACTTTAAATGGAAAGCGAAGGGGAAAATGTGTCATTTCATTGGGCTGCGAGTAAATACTTTTTGTGCAATATTCGCATGTTAGAATAAGTTATTACTCATGTACTTTAATGACTAGCATGGTCCTACCTATTACTTTCCAGCTTCAAATGTTTCTTTAAAGAGTGACAAATCAAGACCGTGGCGATGTACAAATACTATATAATGCTTCCACACCCTCTTCCATCCAGTAGTTGCGATGTTTCAGTCTGGATTAAGTGGTAGATCGACCGAAAGAACATTGCTGTTGTATAATTCCGCGTTGCAGAAAACTGTTATTGGATAATGGCACTTAAAGGATTAAAAATAAAAACATAATAGAAAGTTATTCTGAATTGGTCAGTTACTTTGTCGAAAGGCATGAACGAAATAAAAACCCAGCCACCGAATATTAGGCTTTAATTGAGCCAACTTTTATTAAAACCATATTGTATTCTATGGATGTATACTTGTAGAACAATAGAGAATAAAACACACTTTGTTTGGCCTTCAGGTGTTGAATGAGAATCTTCAAGATCTGTTACAGCACCTGATATGGTCCCTCTCTGATCATGGCATGCCACCTATTTTCCACCAGTCTACCATCACAGGGTATCAAAGACCAAATGGAGTAAGGTCTCGATGGCGGCAATGTGACGTCAGAGAAGTCACGCTAAATGAAAAATGTGAAAAAGGATACCAGCACCAAGGGTTCATCTGCTTCTCCTTCTTTCTGGACCGCCGAGTCCGCTGGTCCGAAACTTTAACAATACATCGGACAGTTCATTTGCACCGAAGAGTCCCGGTGGAACGGACCTTCACAGCACTGGAGGGCTCAGCACGGCATTTAAAGCTAAAAATAACATATTTACAGACACATTTTAAAGACAACATGCAAAGACAGAAATGGTAATAATAAAAAACAGCAAAGTGTAAAGCTTGGCAAGGGGAACAAATAAATGTACATAATCCCCGTCGGACATAGTTGAGGGCGCACACAGATGACGCATGCGCAGACGGTGCATTAACGAGAACACCTGAAATACTGCCACTGCTGCCGCAGTTGTTTACGATATTTACAGTATTCATAATGAGTCGAAGGTCCTAACGTCAGTCGTACTTGCCCATCGACACAGCACGGCTAAACGAGAGGCCCTCTGCCTGTGTTGTAAGCCGGCTACAGGCCCGCTCGGGGCCGCTGCGGCACCATGTTTACCTCGCAGACTTCGTCCTTCCAGGACTCAATCGACGTGGAAGAGAGAGATGACTTTGACAACGAGGAAATCTCTGGATACGGTCAGAAAATTCTGTTGAACTGCTACTACACCATCTATCTGTACCAAGGCGCAAGGTAAAGATCGCTCCTACTCGTCCCGGTGTCTTTTTTTTTTTTTTTTTTTTATAAAAATAAAAGCTCTTTGAAGGAGATATGTTATGTAATCATCTCCTTACTGCATATTATTTATTTTGTTCTTGGTTGGTTACATGTAATTCCTCACAATAGCCACTGTAATTATAATAATATTCTAATCCTACAGGACACCAAACTACTGCTTTTATTTGTGTATGATATTTGAGTATTGAATCCCCTTCTCCCTGAACCTGCTGACGGGCGCGTTTGTGTGCAGGCAGAACCAGAAGTAAACAAAAACTAACCAGGTGATGAGTAAACTGTCAATTGTCGTAGATCTGAGGCTTCTGGGGAAAATGTGGCATGGAACCAGAGACGAGCAGACTCCACAACCAGTCAGGAGGACTTTAGGTAACAAAGGAGCCGCCCGCCTACCCGCTCGTTGCTTTCAGTGGTCGTTTCTCTGTGGCTTTCACTGTTGTTGCTGGACATCCAATCAACACGGAGTCAACGCTGTTTCCATTTGTGATCTTTGTTCTGAGCGGTCGCGCTGAGTTACATGGCCTTCTTAGGTCTCCACTCCCAAGCGTCGAGGGATGTTGACAAATAGTGAAGGGAATTTTTCTTTTTCTTCTTCGTGTTGCAGCAAAATGGCTAAATTCGTGGAGGGAGGCACAGGTCCGGGCTATGTGACTCAGTGTCGTGTCGATTGTGGCTAATGCTCATCAGCTTCCTCCATCCGTTCTCCTTTTCACTTGAGTGGCTTCCCGAATCCTCCGCTGTCCCCACCGACGCCTCGTGTCCACGCTGATGTTTTTCCCCTGCCCCCCGCAGCCTGACCCTCATTGACAGCAGCCTTCCGCCGGAGGCCGAACCTGAGCTGCGGACTTACATTTCAAGGAGGCTCGGCAAAGGTGCCCTGCTGGGAGGCATGGGCAACATCGCCACCGTGGAACTCAGGTGGCAACAAGTTATCTTCTCTCACAACCTTTTGGACCAGTGATGTTTCATACCAACCAATAGGGACACTCGATGACATGCTATTGTTGTGCATGATGTGTTTGATTGCATAACCGTAAAAATTGGTCCACACAAATGTGTCGGTCAGTATCCCGGAGCAGGCGGTGGGCTGCTATTGCTGTCTGGTGGAGCAGGAACAGTCCCCTGAACAGCCGGATGCTGATGGAAACGGCTATGTCATCTGCTTCATGGGCGGCTCTGAAAAAGGACTGAACTTATATCCTTTGTGTCCTTCGTTGTCTGATGCTTAGTTTCCTCATGAAACTATTCTTGGTTATTAGCATCATGCGAGATCTTCCAGCAATTCCGCTCTACACGCATCTTGTTTTTTTTCTGCATTGTTGGATGGTCTCCACATTTCCTTGACTCAAAACACATTCAGATTAGAACTTGATAAGTACGTCCAGGGCCTGCACAGCAGCCTACAAACCCCGGAGGTATGTGACTTTCTTAACAGTGTCACAACATTTTATTTTTTACCATTACAATATTGGTGTGTGTGTCAGCTGCAGAACCTTGAGACGGAGGTGAGTCCGTATCTGAGCCAGTGGTACGAGGAGTCTGTGATGCACATTTATCGGGTGGTGCAGCTGGTCCAGAGCAACATCAGCTTCTTGCTGCACGCTGTGAGTCTGATTTGTTTGACCCCTTGAGCATTTTGAATAAAGATGAAGGGAATAATTTCTCTTATGAATGAACTTTACAATGAAAATGGTCTTCTTCGGTAATTGTACGAGTTTGAGCCACAGCAAAGGTTTCCAAGCTTCAGTAAATCTGAGCTCCTATCTTTTCGAGCATCCTTTCTAGGGCATGCTTATTTACCATGTGCTTGAACATGCAGCGCTTCAATGTTATGTATGGGATTTCCTTCAAATTCTGTTTGTGTCCAGGATTTACCTTATTGTTTTTATAACAATGCATTTAAGCTGTCAAATGTTCTGTACACAGGCACTGAGTCACAGACACGTGGAGCTGAATAACTCGGATGAAAAGACAAAGGCTGATGTTTCCAGGTGAGTTTGGTGAAATCCCCAGTAACTACACCAACGGATCATTAAGACTGCTAGGAACTTGGCAGGTCTCTCGTTAATTTTCATGTAAATGTAATTAAGTGCTAAATGTCTGCTGTGTTTTCAGGTTCATCAAAGCAGCCAGTTTGCAGGGTCTGTCCCAACAAGACGCCGCAACAGCTTCTCTGTGTACGGCTGTCACAGAAGACACGCACACCGCCCTGATCATAGACTGCTCCACCAGCCCACCCACATTCTCCAACACAGGTAAGGCTTGGCACGACCCAGATGAGGACGAATCACCTTGTGTCTCTGTACTGTCGGAGAATCTGATAAAGAGGTTTTCTCCCCCAGTCAGCAATCGCTTCTGTGACGACTGGATTCAGGCGTTTCTCAACGGTGCAGAGCGATGTAATCCTTTTCTCCTCAGACAGATTCTGGAGAACTTCAAACTTAAGGTCAGAAAACATGGACACACTATGACATGGGTTGAGTGCAGCATACGTTTTTATCTTGTGTATATTTGTCGCTGAGCGAATAGAAAACCTATTGAAACTAAATGTAAAATCCCTTTAGCCCAAAAGATTGAGAGACAGATACAAAGATAGTCTGCTACTTCCACTATCTTTTGTTTAGATTACTTCCTTTTTTTTAACATTTTTTTTTTATAAATCTCATTTCCTCCTCTCCACCAACCACCACTCTCGCTTCTCAGGCCATCCAGGACATGAACAGCCTGAAGCGCTTTGTGCGTCAGGCAGAGATGAGCCACTACGCCCTGTTTCGCTGCTGCCTCTTCCTGCAAGGCTGCGGAAACGGGGACGTGCTGCTGCAGAATGCGCGGGCAGAGCACAGCGACCTGCCCGAAGCCTGCAGCATCATCGGTGTGCTGGAGGAGTTCCTCAAGGAACCGTCCCCGGCCCGGGCCTGATTCCACTGCGACACCTAAAGCTGTGGGGCGCGGAGACTTTGTCTGCTGGCAACACGGCAGCAAAGCATATCGCTTGTTCACCTCTAAACCTCGTTCCACCTCATGTCCAACATCTGTTTGCCGGGTAAAAAAAAATGTGGCAGCTGCAAACTTCAGAATCTGTTCTGGCAGATCTGGCAGATGCAGAATAGAAATTTTAAGTTTTCTGTGCTTCTGCGTCTCCACAAGTAAGACGGCAGTCGGATCTGGAGAATGTTCTGACACCCAGCTTCCCTCAACAAGTTTGTTTTGGGCTCGTAGTCAATAGAGATCTGTAACATCACTGCACTTATCTTAACTAACGAAGGTTAGTTGCCTAGTGGGGGTGTTATTGAAAATGTATTGATGTTCAGATCGTACAGTGGCACCTTCCCAATCTATTTACTTTTGCAATTTTAGTGTTTTTCTTATTACTTTGAACCAAATATTACTAGTGTTTTGCTAACTGACAATGATCACAAAACCTAACTTATCCAATCTAAAGTGTAATTATCTATACTGATATATCCAAATGTCTTATTTTGTATTTTGATTTGTACTACACATTGAGAATGCACAAAAATCACTTTTCTGCTTTGCTTGTTACATCGGCCTTGTTTGTGCTTACATCTTAGAATACAATGTGATTTTTGTTTGAGTAATGCTACTGTATGTACAAGCGACTTATCAAGCGATATTAGATGTTAATGTGTGAGTTAGTGAGTGTTGATATGGTGTCATTTTGGGATATAATTTACAAAAATCCTCATTGTTCATCAGCTGAAGACTCTGAGAACAGAACAGGCACTTTGAACAGTCACTACATTTACTGAGCATTTGTTTATGGGTTCTAGAACATTGATATACACAGAATAAATCAAAAGATATATTAAAGTGCTCACAGTAGATGTTTGCATCTTTCCTTTATTTTTTTTCACATTTTAAAATTGTACCATTTAACCCAATGAAAGGTTTCAGCTCAAACTATTCCCAAAGTGTATAAAATAGCAATACAGTTTTAATCTGAAGTAGGTGACATGTAAATGAGTCATTATCCTATTGTAAGCTGTAGTGTGACCAGTGTGTGCATTAATGGGTTCTGTGTTGTATTGAGAAAAAGAACCCTGAAATAAATACCACAGTTGAGCTTCCTTGTTGTGTCAAGCAGACAAAGCCCACAAACGTTCGCACTTATATTTTTATCTGTGACGAGAATACATCTTGTTACGCTAAACCCATAAAAAGACTAAAACCCAGAGTTACATCACGGTACTCTGTGTCTGGTCCTAAAAGGTACTTTGCGTGCTGAGGGAGGCGGTGGTGCCGTCCTCCATCACTCTGTCCTCAAACTGGATCTCATATCCTCCAGTAGGCCCCGTCGTCCGGCTCCTCTGCAACCGCAAAACAAACAGCTGCGAGCTTCAGATGTAGACGCTCGCATGTTGCACGTGTTGCTTTTATTACACAAATTATGCGTTACATTTAACAAAGTGTGGCTGCCATACAAGTGAAGGGACAATAACGGGGAGCAGAATTTACCTGAAGAACTATTGGGCCTGTTCCTCAAAAGAGACCGTGGTACATCATAGATGCTCTCTCTGGGCTCTGGCACAAAAAAAAGCGCTTTATTTAATTATTTCGGTCTTGCCAAGAATTTGAAAAGCTATCAGCTGGGAAGAAAACATCCCACCTGGATTTTCCTCAAGCCTCCTGATGGAGAGAGGGAAGTCGTACACGCCCTCGTCCATCTGCGTTGGGGCTTGGACCTCACAAACCTCTGCGGAGACACAGCACAGGGTGCGTCACGTCACATCAAAACAGCACATTCAAATGTCCCTACGGTCGGTCGTACTTTTCCTCAGTGGCAAGAGGTCATAGTCTCCTTCCTGTCGTTCCTCTGCACTGGGCCTGCCCCCTGCAAACAGACCAGCGGCTTAGCAGAAACAACCAACCAACAAACAATGGGACCCGTGGTGAAGGTGAAACCAGGCAAAAATGTAGGTCACCGCCGGGATGCTGGTGCGGAAGTGTGCATCGGTAAGGGGCCTCCTCGCCGTGGGGCCCCTCGGACGGACGGCCAGGGACCGGCGGCGGGTGGCGATCCGGAGGGCCGAGGGCCGAGCGGGCATCGAACCCGCGGCGCGCGCGCAGCTGCTGCAGCTGCTCGGTCTCTCTCGCTGCTCGCGCACGTCGAGGCTGCGCACGAGACAAACGGTGAGTCGTCGATGCGTGTTCTTCGGGGATAAAGTTGAGTTCTGCCACGAAAGGAAACCTGTTCTGACTCACTGCGTGCTGCTGGAGTCTGAAGGCGAAGCGGTCGAGAGCTTCATGGCCTCCCATAGAAGTTGTACCCACTGCTTTCTGAGGGCTGCGGTCTCTGCAGCCTACACACGCAAACACACGCACACACACACACACGCTCTTAGAGTCTCTCCCTCTCTCACACACACACACAGCGTGATTAGCAAGGACGTACCAACACTTTCCTCCTTCCATCCGTCATGGTGATCTCAAACACGAAGCGCCTGTCAACTTTATGGACCTCTCGCACTGACTGCACCTGGCCCAAGAAGGGGGAGGGGGGGAATCAAAGACAACAGTGGTGGAGAAAGTACTCTGATCTAAAAGGTATAAGTGACAAAAGCTGAGTGAGAAATAATCTCACATCAAAAGACCATATGACCGCCAGTTGTTGAACAAACTTCTGAATGAAGATTGTTGGTTTGCAGCCGAATTACAAGTCCTATTGCGCAGTCGTTATTCAAACAATCACTTCAGTAAATGTAGGTAGCTTCCACAACTGCAAAGAGGTTTGTCATGTAGCAACAGTGATGTAGGAGCACTTACTTTGAAAATGTAGTAGCAGCCTCTCAAGTGCGACTGTGAAGAGAGCAACGTTTTGTATTAACACTCTAAACACCCTCCAATGGGTTATTTTGGATCGACAAAAAAAAAGAGGCTGGATTCACAAGTGAGACTTTCTGACAAACTACTTACAGCGTTGCCATTTCTCTGTGTGTAGAAGAACAAGGTGGTGTTTTGCAGCCTGAACCAGTAAGTCACCCATCTCAATTTCTAGACGCAGAGAGCAGACGTACAGCAACGAGAGTCACTTTCCCCCTAAAAACACACGCCCACGTGTAGAAGCGAGAATTCGGACTCGTGATCGTCGCCTACCATGGTGTCTTTCCTCTTCTCCAGGAAGCCCTCGTACAGCAGCACGGTCCTGGCCACCGACATGACGGAGAACCGGCGGTGGCAGCCGCGGGGAGATGCGCAGTGGCGCGTCTACCTGCGAGGGCTGCGACTTCCTCCTCCTCCCCGCAGAGCCACGCTCACTTCTCCATTCCACTTCGGCACAAACAAAAAACGTCAAAGCCCATTTGTCCACGAGGACAGTTGAGCTTTCAAGTTTGTCAAACATCTGCTTTTGAATTGACCACAGCGGCTGAAAAGACACGCAAACGCGACATGGGTGGGTGTAAATGTAATTTATTACAGATATTTAAAACCATTTATTTCCCTCGTTGATGTTGCATTGGCCTACGTTCCAGCCAATAATAGTAATAAAAAGCATTCATGGCCGTGCCTCATCTTTATTGTAAATGCTGGAGAGGAGAATAAGAGACGAGACACTTTCAGTTTTAAGCAGCTGTTAATAGCAAACTCTGTGGCGCCTGTAACTTCACACCAACAGAACATGAGGGAAATTTGTCTGTTTAGCCATTTCAAACCCAGAAAAATAAAAACAAAAAGCTGAAAATAATGATGCGCCGCTTCCTACGCCGTCGATATTGTTAATTACAAAAATACATTGAAAACGTAAATCCCGCCGTCTGCTCCGTGCGGCGCGCTGGAAACAGATGACGAAACAAAGAAAACGGGTTAATAAATTAACACACAAAATGAGTAAGTGCATGCCAATCCTGACCGTTCTAGTGTAAGATGAGTCAGCAACACCTCCCGGGGCTTCTGGTCTGTGATGCGGTCTGTGGGTCCAATACTAAAATCTTTGAAGAATACATACATCCATATTATACTGCATATACACATCTATTAACAGCTTCCAAAGTCCCTTTGTGGTGTTCCTGTATATGGCCGCCTGTCTCTGCGCTCCAACCATCTAACTAATAATAATACTGACCAGAGAAAAAAAAGAAAGAGGACCAGGTCAGCTTAAAACATCAGCGACTAGTAACTAAACCAGACCAACAGATCACAGAATTCAGAAGTCAGAATTTGCAAATTGAACGATGGAAAAGTGATTTTAAAAGTAACCTGGCCCTCTTCTCAAAGAAAAAAATTTAAATAAAATATTGAACCCCATTCTTCATCGTTAAATGCATATAAAATGTTTTGCTCATTTGATTTCTTGCCCGTGTTGCATTGTGGGAAAGGGGACGAGGCAGAGGACGGGTGGGGGGTTCGGCGATGCAACGGGGCCTGGTCGGTCAGTCAGCCGGGCTCTTTTGAGTCTTTCGGGGCGGGGCAGAGTCAGCAGAGGGACGAGAGGAGGTGGGACGGGGGGGTGGGGGGGGATCACCGCTGTTTGAGCAGCGCTCTGTACATGGCGAAGCCCAGCACGGCGAACACCGTGGCGCCAACGCTCGCCCTCAGCCAGAAGGTGGAGTTCTTCAGGTCGGCCTGAGCCATGTGCCTGGAGGGGGAGACAGAGACGACCGGCGTGAGGAGGGACAGAGGAGGGACGCGTCGAACAACAACCACCTTATACTAAACTAACAATAAACTATCGCAATTTTCGGACTATAAGCCGCACATTTTTCCCCATTTTTTGATTCTGCGGCTTATACAACGGTGCGTCTAATCTATGGATTTTTACAGGTAACGGCCACTAGGGGACAATTGGTAATTAATAGGGGTGTAACGATTCAGTTGTTAGATCGATGTATCGATTTCTATCGATCTGTGCTCGGCGAGTTGTCTATATGGACGACATATATCGATCAAAGATCGATTTAAAATGTAATAAATCGATTGTATCGATACTAGGAAATAACCCGTTGGATTTAAGCACGTCAGACTTTTTTCCTTTGCCGTGACGTGCTCACACAGTATGCAGGTCCCGCCGTCCCGAGCCCCGATTCAACTTCCAGGTTTCACGGAAGGTAGGGGGAAACCATTATTGCAGGGGTTTTTTTTGTGTGTATCACTAATACGGGGTTTTTTCTGCTACACTGCTACAGCAGTGTTTGCACTTTATTCAAATAAAATGTGAATGCAGTTGCCATTCATTGTTGTTGTTTACTTGTTTATTTTTTTTCATAATTAATTGATACCTGATTCCATTACAAGAAACAACAGGAATCTAGGAAATTTATTTCAGTCACGCTGGTTGAATTTTTGGTCATTGAATCGTATCGTATCGTTCTAAATGAACCAAAATCGTCCTTCAATCGTATCGACAACCATGAATCGTGATCGAATCGAATCGTTGTTAAAAATGAATCGTTACACCCTTGATAATTAAACATTAAAACAGCTGCGGCTTATAATCAAGTGCAGCTTATAGTGCGGAAAATACGGTAGTTGCTAACAATAACTAACAATTCTAAATTGTTATATATGTATCGTTATTCAGATACAAAATGACCTCTACAGTGATAGCTTTCCGTATTGCGCAGCCCTCACACAACGCAATGTAGGTTAGCTAAAGACAACACAACGTTGTGTGTTCTCTCGGTGGGATATTTTCTAAAACAACGACCATGAATCATCAGAGACCAAAAAAATAGAATACATAGAACTAATGAAGTTCAATAAAAAACGCTTGTGCTACCAAACACAAACACAGGGGAACTAAGCAGACGACGACGCACACAAGCGGTAAGAGATGGCTGACGGAGACAGCAAACCGGCCTTCACCACCTCAGCTGCCACGTTCAACAGCCTCTTTGTGCTGAGCTAAGCTAACTAGCGGCTACATATTCGACAGACAGAAAATAGAGCTGGATTGGAAATATCATTCACTTTTTGAATCAAACACGTAGAACTGTTCTTATAAAGACTGCGTCGAGTCTCCTCGGTAGTTTCAGGACAGAAAACATGAACATTACCAAATCGCTGTCAACATAATGGCCGAGGTGCTGTTGCCGAGTGAGGGAGCTGAATTTCTCGGACACACACCTCGCCGGCCCACGATAGAACTGTACCATCTCCCTCTCTCTCCCCCCTTCTCCCCCCCCTCATCTCTCTGGATGTGGTCTCTGCCTTTACCTGCCTGGGGGGAATTAGCTGCTCAGCAGAGGCGTCCGTGTGGACGGGCCCCCCCACGCTGGAGACAGAGAGCTGCTGAGTCAGGGTGAACTCCTCCTCTGACAGCGGGTGCCCCCCTCAAAGCCCCCGCCAAGCCCAACAGCCTCTCACACGCACACACTTGGTAGAGCACAGAGATACTTCAACATAATATTTTCATTTCAAGATTGATGTATTAAGGGCGTAAAAATCCAAACCGTGAGAAACGTCCACGGTGAGTTTTCAGTGGTGACTTTAAATTAGTCATTGTTTTAATGATTTAACGCAAGACATTCCAAGTTGAAAGATGAGTCACAACTGCTGCTGTAGCTCTGATATTGACACTGCCGTGTGACACGAAGACTACGCTGACAACAATTGCACTTATATTAGTTTAAAATTATATATACAGATATCACATTAAAAGAAATAACCAAACAGATACTGAGCTGTGAGACTAAATATCACTGGGATTTCGGTTGAATGAGATTCAATTGATTCAGATTCTGAGCAGATTGTATTTCACTAGTTTAGACTCATATTGTGTGAAACGATCTATAGTTAAACCAACAAACACAGTAAGTTAGCAATAACAGGATTTTTCTAATTTCATCCATATCACTGAGCTCCACCAAGCACCCACACAAACCCTGAAGCACAAGCTCCAGCATCACAATAAAGCCCCTCCTCCCATCCCCCCCCCCCCCCCCCCCCACACACACACACACACCCCATATGCAGATTGTACACACCACATGGCAGCGAGATTGAAAGGTTTAGCGATGAATCTTCCCTGATAAAATACATTTCTAAGGACGTAATTGTGGCTTTCTTTGGAAATACTTTCTCTGCTGACTCTTATGTTTACTCTCTGCTCACTGTGTGGCACCTTTCATTGCACTTGATTGTTCCAGAGTGATGGAGGAATGATTGGTAACTAATAAGAGCTAAAATGTTATTCCCTTTGAACCAAGCGGCCAGAGACAAGGTATTATTCTGCGACTCGTGAAGATTTCAATATCGCACTCCGCACCACAACTTCTACAACAAGTCAATAAAACCGCTTTTCAGATGTGGTGTGTCGGCCTGTTACCCGTTATTAGAGACAACACCTCCAAGAAATCAAGGACATACGAATACAAGCGTTAGTGCTGGATGCAACATACAGGCCGCATCAGCAACCCACAAGGAGCCGTGTTTTATGCTTGAAAGAAATCCTGTATTTGCCTAAAATCTGAACACAAACCCAATCCAACACCATAGACAGCCGGCCGAAGACCGAGGCGAGCCTGTAGTTACACAGAGGCAAAGACCAGATGAATCATGCAACACACAAGACGGATTAGCAGAAGGAGAGCACGTGCAGGAGGAAGAGGAAGAGGGGGAGCCAAAAACAGGTGTTTGAGGACCTACAGAGTCGAAGGAAAAACACAGGAGAAATACAACAGAGGGAAGAAAAGGATGAAATGACAGGGCACCAATTCAATCAAATGAAACATCAAAGTAACACTTTGTGATCAGGATCGAGCCTGATACATTTATGAAGTCTGAACCCAAAGGAGAACCAGTGAACAGCGTTTTTAAACCCAATTATTGTACTAAAACAATGGCGGTTTTCAAAATAAACTTTCTCCTGTGGGTGTAGACTTCAGTATCAGGCATGTAAATGAAGACAGAGTGAGACTGAAAACATGACAGTTAATCTCTGATAATGAATTAAGGCTGGTGCCATATAGAAGATTCCAAATTTAATACTATTTAAAAATAAATCACATATCAAGCATGCAGACAATGACGTTTTCAGTTTGCCTGGTTTCTGTCACTCTTTGTGCAAATAATGAGCCTGATAGTCAAGGTTCACAGTTTGCATATCCACTGCAGGACAGGAAGGACAGAGCACCTCTTAAAGAGAAGAGGTCAAAATTCACACCTGGAATTCAATTTTTACTTTGTTTACCCTTTCAAATGCTTCATAACAGGACTTGATCTTTTTCCATAATGTCTAAACACCATGGGTGTGGTGCATTATACCTAAAACATTCAAAAGTATTTTTTTTTTTTCAAACATAAAAATACGAATATACTCAAAACTATCCAATAATATACAGACTAGAATATAATTAACATGATGGTGTTTTATATGCAGGTGAGTACGAGCCGTTAATTTGCAGGGGCACAAGCACATGACATGGTGCATCTATCTCCACGACACACGGCGAGCAGCCTGCGTGTCGCCTGCAGCTGAAGCAGAGACCCAAACACCTCAAGTGAACCAGCGAGCTTCAGGGACATGACAGGCGGAATGAATCAGGTCCCAGCTCACGCCGGATTCATCCCACTCAGCATCCTGAGCGGCGCTAAAAGTTCCCAGCGAAGCATTTTGTCCCTCAGAGCATTCCCCCCCCCCCTCCACCTCCCTCGAGCTAAGCCTGTTGCTATGGTAACATCTCGTTTGATCTGTGTACCCACTCATTAAGTCGATATGGATTGGTTGATGGTTGACAGGTGACCAGACTGTCAGTGAACACCAAATATAATATTGATCAGTATAAAAAAGAAGCACGAAGAACATATCATACTAAATCTTGAAAAAAGTGTCAAGTGCAACACCTGGTGGTAGACTTTGGTACACAGACGGCGCTGAGGCAACACAGCGAAGCAAAAGTTGAATTTCTCCAAAAGAGATCACCAAAGTGTTCCAACGATTCACAAACACTTTATCTTTTCCACTACAAAATCTACAAGGTCCCTTTTTTCCTGAAGTGGATATGCAGTGTAAACCCGAACACAGGAGGGCACTGAGGGGAGGTAGAGGAGCCGTCACCATCACCAGCGTTACAAGCTTGGGTCAAAATGGAGGAATGAGTCTACGTTAAAACACTAGAGCTTATTCTACGTATCAACCTGTTGAACAAGACCCTGCGCAGTTGGGCCTTAATACTGCGCAGCAGCTCCAACTTGAGGAGGTTCTGACACAGGCAATATGTGCACCTGTTGGAGGCGCACATGCAGCGGAGGCGGACGTGGCTGCGGAGAGACACACAGAAATGCGTGTTTTCACCACAACAGAAAGACAAAATGTAGCAAACAACAAACAGGGAGGAGGAGCTCACGCCAATAGAAATACTAATCAGAGCTCAAAGCCGCACTGCCGCCATTTACCCTCACCTCCGTCTCACAAACTAAAATACATGCAAGGAAATATCATGAATGAACAGTCCAGGTATAAACCTGCAGTAGAATAAACAAAAGAAAAAGGCTCAAAACAACAACAAACGCTTTCAAATTGTCTCATTTCTGGTTTTCTACACTAAGAAGACTGATGTGACCGATTTCCTAAATAATGCTAAATGTGCACATCATCTTCTACAATAAGTGAAGGATTTACTGACAAGTGGTGGGGCGGCGGCTCAGCTGAATGCCTTGTTGACGAATCATCTCTTTAATGTTTGAAGTGCTAATATGACATCAAGTTTTCCCGTCCCATCGAGTGATGTGAACAGCAAGCTTTCATTGACATTCTCGAAATGTCAAATGTGTTTTCTACATTATTGGCTTTGGTTAAATGTCCCCTCCTGTAACCTTTGAGCGACACATCCAGGAGACCAGGATCAGGCGTCTCATACTCACGGATACATGGCCATGGTGGTGAGCCGGGTGTAGATGTCCTTGCTGGGCGCCTCGGCCGTGCTGCAGGTGAACGGCTGTGGCGGGTGGAGCTTGTGCTTGCGGCAGAACTCGTGCGGCGAGAGGCTGTGGTGCTGCCGCACTTCGTGCATGTCAGACTTGGCGGCGATCACCACGCACGGCGTCTTGCTGTCTATGAAGTATTGCTGAGGAAACACAAACGGCGGACGTCACTCGCCCGCACGGCAACGCGGCGGCGGCGCGCACTACGAGGCCTCGGCGCACGTGCCGCGCGTACATACCTTGTACACTCTGGCGCAGTACTCAAAGGAGCAGGGGTTGTTGACGTCGTACACCAGGCACACCACATCGCACGCCAGGTCCGCCTCCGACAGGAGGTCGAAATCTGGCATCACCTCATGGAGCTGAGGTTATTGCAGACGAGACAGGAGGAGGGTGCCGAAGGAGGAATTAAAGGATTAATAAGAATACACAACCAAGTGTGATATGCCCAGATTATGTAGGAGTAATCCAGAGGGAAAGGGTCGTTACCAGCAGGTACTTCTCCTGGCCATAGACATAGGTGGTGCTGATGGCGTAGAAGGACTTGTGGTCTTCTCTAATCCGCCTCTGTCCCTGTGGTGGACAAAACAAAACAAGGTCAATGACAAGGTCACAATCATTCGGATTATATACGTGAAGGACCCCTCAGACCCTGGTTTGTTTGCTCCAACTCTGGAAGTTTAATAAACAACAAGAGGAGTAACCAAGGCGCCCGTGTCCCCTCTGAGACGGACAACAAGTTATTTGTTGCATTTTCACAGCGAAAGCAAAACACAGTTCTTCTTTCACCTAAAACTGGACCTTTTGAGTCCAGTGCGTCAGCCGCGCTCTCCACTCACCTGCAGGTTCTTGCCGAGGAAAGCTTGGAGGAAGGCGCTCTTCCCGCTGCCTCGGCCCCCCAGGACGTTGCAGCGGAAGACGCTGCGCTGGGTCTGCTTCTTCTGCAGGTCGATGCGCTTGTTGCGGGTCACTGGCGAAACAGGCAACGCACGGTTTCAAAAAGCAAGAATACACGCGTTCAGCAGTCACGTGCGGTCAAATCCATGCATTTCTTTTATTACAAAAGGAATAACAAACAGATGAACTTACAATACTGTATTTTTTCACAAATGGTGTCGCTGGCTTCAAAACACAGAGTTGAACAATATTAATAAATTACCTGTGATGGCAGCAGCTTGGGACTCCTGTTCGTAGATGATGGAGTAGCCGAGGTAACCCAAGTACTCCAAGCTACGCTGCACATCTAAATAAGTTGTTAGCCTACAACGGAAAAAAAACTTTGTGACAACCATCCGGGCGTTCTACGTATCCGTGTGCGTGCTGCAGGACTACTCACGTCCACTGGGAGAGGTATCCCTGGTATGTGATCCACCCCTGTTCGTTGGTGCAAACCGTGTGGTTGACATCCGGACCCCAGGGCATGTAGGGAAACACTTTGAACAAGTCCTTCACCTCCTCCGGCGACAGCGCACAGTCTCGGTCCTGCACAGCAGCAAGAGGAAACACGTCCGCTCACGAATGGTGAAAGGCGCCAGAACAGAGACACAGAAAGGTGGCCCTGCTTCAAAAATCAAAATCAAAAAGGGTTTCATTGACGTTTGTAATTCCTCACCTTGTCGTGTTTGTCAAAGACGCTCTGGAGGAAGAGGTAAGCGTTGTGGTTCAGCTCGGTGGTGCAGTCCGGAGGCATCTTGATCCTGGGACACGCAAACGTTTCACAGATAGAAAACATCTGCCTGAATCACTGCGATTCCACTGTGATTATCATTATTATTACGTGTTTAGGCCACTTCTCAGATCAGAGGATTCTGTTTGTTTCTATTACACCAAATCACAATTTACTTGGTTTATAGGCCGTTGTTCAAATAAGGGAAGCAATTCAAATATCATTGCCTCTGGTGGAAATTAACCAACGAGCACCGCTATCAAAAAAACGGGAAAATAACCTGTAAATCATAAAATATAGAAAAGAATCATGAGAAGCAGCCCTAAACTAAAAGAAAATGTGTGTTAGTGATTTACTTGGCATATAAATAACAATAAAGCCATCATATGACTATTAATGTGAAAAGTAAAGGTTCTGTTCAGGCTGCTTCCCCAGGGGATTCTACTGCAGCATGTAAATAATAACACCACCACCAAAAAACAGGAAGATAAGCTGCGTGTCTGCGCTCACATGGGGAAGAGGTACTCCTGCGTGAGCTCCAGGTCGTCGTCATAACCGAACCTCCGCAGCACGGTCCAGGTGGTCTCGTGTCGGCCCCGCTGGATGAACAGTGTGTGCAGGAACAGGAAGCCTGCGACAGAGAGACGACGACAGGAGGGAGAGACGGGGGCCAGGCGACGGATGAGCAGACGGAGGAGGAGGTGGAGGAATATGAGAGCAAGAAACCGGGAGTCAGTCTGACCTTTGAGCGAAAGCCCGTTGTCCTGGACTCCGTCCGCCATGTTCCTCCTGACCACGTTCTTTACGTCCTCTAAGGCCTGAGGCGCCAGCGGCGTATTGAAGCACGTTCTCTGTAGACACGCGTCGAGAAGGTCTTTCTTTCCGGTACGTCAACGCCGCACGGCCGTTTTAGCATTTTACCAGCTGTGCCGCTTATGCAGTCACGACAAGAAGCGGGAAACGTTACCTGGAAGAAGTTGAGCTCGTTGTCGTTGAGGATGCCGTCGTTGTCCAGGTCAGACACTTTAAAGATTCTGGTCAACGACTTGATGCAAGACGGCTTCAACTGTAATAGAGAGGCGACATAAAACAAGAAAAATTGAGCTTTGGTATCGGAGTCGTGGCACACCGCTAATCTACTGAGTGGACCTCACCTCCTTCTCCTCCGGGCAGTACAGGGGCCCCGTCGGGTGGAGAACAGCCTTCTGGGCGTAGTAGAACAGCTCGGAGATGTTCTTCAGGTTTTTAGCGGAGCACTGAGATCAGAAAGCACGTCTGTGAGTGATAGGGCCCCGAGCAGTGAGCAAATGTCCCGAAGAACAACAACTCTGGACACGTATTCACCCTGCTTGTGTAACGCGCGTTTCATGCACATATTTCTTAACCCAACATATTTCTTATATTTGTATGCTTAAATATAAGCAAATGTAGTCTTCTGTACCAAATAAAACATTTCAGATTAATTATCAGGTATTACACACAAAACTACAGATTGACTAATTTACTTTGAAATTAAAATAATAAGGCAAAACAATTTACTTCAGATTTTTGCGCTGTCGTCGAATATGACACGCATCACCGTCAATAACCGGAATAAACACAATGTACTGTTGATTATGATAAAACATCCATAAACGAAGTGCAGCAAGCACGTTACTACACCATTGATAATAATCCACATAGCTGCATTTACTTTTTTTTTAGGTTTCTATTACTTATGTAGTTTTAGTTAAGTAGTTATTTGAATGCAGGCCTTTTAACAGAATATTTTCTTAATTACTTAAGAAAAAGAGTAAATGGATACTTCGCTTCTTTCACCACAGATGTAATTAACTTGGGAACAACTTGGTGGAACAGTGAGCCAGCTGTAAAACCTTGGTTCACATGTCTCATGTTCATTCCTTTATTCCCTCACGTCCTCCTCGTCTCTGGCTTCTTGACCTTGGAACTAACCCAGCGGAGGACGGCGTCCCCGGTGACCGAGGGACATTTGAAAACAGAAACGCATCGTCCCTCCACGGATCTATTAATGACTCAGTCAGAGTGGAGGAGTCGAGAGGGGGGGGGGGTCGGGAGGGGTTCGGGGGGGGGCAGCCAACGTTCCTATTAGATTTCAGATTTCATCTGACAACGTGTCGCTCTCGAGTGCCTTCGTCGAAGCACGTGCTTTGACATTTAACCGGGTGGATCCTCCAAACATCCCCGTCTGACTGGACCCAGTAGTTTAACATGTGCGTGTGCATCTCTTACCTCTACACAGGTCTCGATGTCCTGGTATTGATTCATGATTGGCAGGATGGTTTCCATGCTGCTGTGTTCCACCAGGTCCGACTTGTTCCCCACCAGGATCAATGGTACTCTGTCGGAAAGCCGGTCATCAGTAAATTAAAGAAATACAACGTTCAGTCAATTCATCAAATGGTTGATCCGACGGAAAAACAATAAGACAGCCATGTTGAAAGTATCGTGTAAGATCGCTGATCTTCTGATCGCTACGGTCGCACCATTCGGAGATCCACTAGCACCAACTAGCTGACGTGACACCGATGTGAAGTGACATGAACACACACCTGCTATCCTTGTCCGTTCGGTCATTGATGAGTGGAATCCAGTGGCTTGTAACCTGGTGGAGCAAAGCACCAACATTTATCTTCTCAGACTCGAAGAAGAGGACATTCTGACAGTTATGTGTTGCGTAGAGAAAAAGTGCTCACCTTTTCAATGGACTTCTTGTTGTTGACGGAGTAAACTATGCATATAACGTTGGCCTGTGAAGACAAGTACCAATATTAATACATCATTACAGCCACAGACATTTTAGGAACAGATGAGTGAGAATTAAGAGGAACCAACCTTTGATATTTCTTGGTAGAGCTGCTCGTCTGACTGTTCCGCCTCTAAAAAGGGGGTCAGAAGAACACGTCAGTACAGTGTCTGTGATATTTTATAAAGCTTTAAGATCAATTAGGTTAAATCCAATTTCAATTTCAATCATCCCATAAGTGTTGTTGTCATGCATGATTCAAATTAAATTGTATTTCTGTTTATGACTCTGAAAACAGGTCAGACGAGTTTAGATTAAAGAGCAGAAATTGTAATAAGCATATATTTAATGTGCATGTGTGTGTTTTTCTTACCCGAGTAGTCCACGATGTGCGTGGGAACCCTCTCTGGGGTCACGTCGGCGGGGATGGTGATCTCCTCAGCTCGAAGAGGAACCTGCAGGACAAGAGAGGACAATTACCCAAATCCTGACAACAAGCAAGGCTCGAGAAACATTACATAACTCCTGTATTTCCAGCTTTTTATCTTCCTGATTCACCGACTAAAAAGCAAGACACATCTTAGGACACCGTCTTTCATGTGAAATATACCTCATCGGGAAACTCCTCGCTGACCAGGGACATTATCAGCGACGTCTTCCCCACTTTGGCTGAACAGGCGAAAGGGGGAGAAAAAAAAAAAGAGATATTATTACAATCTGACATCTCACACGTCTTTTTCTGACACTGGGAAGTGGACATGTGACCTCTCTACATCTTCCATTGCGCAGTCTGGCAAATGTGTGAAGTGGCAGCGCAGAGATAAGAGCCAAGAGCTGCAGCAAAGTGCAACGAACACTCAGTGAATTCCAGGACAGCGGTTCAAAGTATTAGATTTTAAATATAATATTCTAACTCCAAAACATTAACGTATTATGATCTCATTACATTGCTTGTATGCATAAAAGACAAGATGTTTCTATAAAACAAGAGCAACTTAAACAATGACAACAACAACGAACCCTCTAACGTTCATATATAAAGTTTCATTTTTCAGAGGCCGGCCTTTTGGATGAAAGCATTTTGGCACAACTCTCTCAGGAACGATCAGTACCAACTGGACTAATGTGGCAGTGTCGGCACATAAATAGTACCGACCAAGAGAACCAAAAGACCAGATGAGACGCAGTTGCGTTGGGACGGGATCTAATGCCCTTTTGGCTTGATTTCTTTAAATGACATATTGTCTACCCATATCTTTGTTCAATATATAATTGTTCAAATTCGAAGAAATCAGCTTCAGCTTTAAAAATATATATATTTTGGGGTACATTTTGACTGTCTGACAAACAACTATTAAGAAAACAATCAAAAGACAAAATCAGTAGTCAAAATGAAAAGTGTCTTTCAACAATTCCATGCCGTGCTGTTGACAGGTCTGTGCAAGCCTCTCCCTCGCGTTACGTCTCGTTATGAGAAGTTAACGCATCGGGTGTCAACACACGGACGTACATGGAAACACTCGTGCTTTACGATGCACCACGAGATGCGACCCCACTCGCAGGTCGCACACCGCGGACCTTCTGACGGCGCCTGGGGTGTTTTGTATGTTGTCACAGTGATCAGGAGCATCGGCTAACCGTGAGTTAGCCTCTAGCTCCTCCCCCCTACTAGCATGTTAGCTAGCTAATAAAGCGCTCAACCCGCTTCGGGATTCAAGGCACCCGTCACTTACGTTCCCCTACGAGTAGTATCCTCACGTCCTTCCTCATGTTTCAGCTCGTTTCCCGCTAGAGAGGGACTCGTTTGTTTCATGTAGTCCTTCGGAAGCCGTTTCACCGCCGTCGGGCCTGCGCACTGAAGTCCCGCCGCTGTCAGAACGCTCGGGCGCCTTTGTAGGACAAAACGGACGGACAGTTTAAGGAGCTCCTCCGGGTCTCACACGCACTTCTGCTCCGACGCGTGAGCTGTCGGCTCGGGAGTAAATGTAATTCAAGCGGCAGTCTGTGGCGAACGGTCTCTGTGGCGTTAATTTCCAAGTTAATCGCACTCTTTTCGGCGCTCGCATAGCATCTCGCAGGAGATGTTTCATGGGCAAACCCGACCTCCAGCACCCGGCGACTACAGCGAGTCGTCAGGGACAAACTTCATAAACGCGTTGTGCTGCTCTCTGGCGACAAGGACAATGATTTATTTTTAAACATACTGTGATTTCATCCACAATAGTGGAAGAAAAATAACGATAACAGTAAATTGATTTTCATTTATTTCCCCCGTGATCATGTTGGCTTTACATTTATGGACAGCACCGTGTCTTGTTTTTAATATTTATAGTTTGATCAATGCAAGATTATTATATAATATCTTCTGTCAAAGAATTGGCCATCATGAAGCTGATTATGATACCGTACAAACGAACTATCAGATCAAAAAAGATACTGGGTTCGGACGCCCACATTTTAGGACACAAAATATTAAAACGCTAACATTTTACTGCAAATAGTATACTAAAATATTCATTGCATTGGTGAATATATTTTAAAAAGTACGAAACATAAAAATTGCATAATATCTAACCCCTCTGCCTCTTGAATGTAACAGTGTTGATCTTGTACTTGTGTTTTTGGTCATAAGAGGGTATTTTTACGTGTTTTTAGAGATCTGGCATCAGTTCCAGTGTCAGTTGAAGTCAGAGGCTGAAAGTCTAAAATCCGCACTCTGGCCCAGAGAACCGTCGAGAGGCTTTGCCACGACACTACGACGAGTTAGTTCTGGTGGAGTGCTGTGACAGCCCGGCGACCGCTCCCCTCTCTGATCCGGTAGTTCATTCACATGTGCTTTCAAAAGCTGAAGCCTTCTCACTGCCATCCTGTCGGCGCTCCTCTCCGTTGTTTCTCTTTAATAACTAATATGGGATTCAACTGGAATGACAAACAAAGAGGATCAGTTCGAGGTCATTCGCAGTTTAATATAAAAACTACCGTGTCGTTGACGTTTCCGCGGCGTCCACCCGGCCGTGCTTACTGGTGTAATCCTGCGGGGCCATGGGCCTGGAGAGGACCTGTCTGAGCGCGTCCAGCCACTCTTTCTGCTCGCTCTCCTGCTCACACATGAAGATGTATTGTCGCCGGGGCGTTCCCACCGCAACGCCGCACTTCCACTTCCCCCGAGCGTGCGTTTGATCGCACTCCTTCACCGAGTAGCCCTTGCCCTCTGTGCCGATGAAAATGGCCCCCAACTCCACGGCGTCCTGCGCTCACAAGCGTAAAAAAAACATTCGAACACAGCGGTGGTTAAAGAGTCGCAAACGTTCCTCACAGCGTTTCAGTTAGAAGGAGAAGTCCTCACCAGCTGTCCTTTGAAATACAGCAACTTCCTGTTTTGAGAGTCCAAAGTGAACCATCTTTTTTTGAAAGGCTCCTTCCGCTGTTTAAAAAACACACAGTTGGGATTTTAAATATTTTCTGCTCAATATCCCCTCAATTCTTCTGTTGTGAGGGGAAATCAGACCAAACATGCACCTGTATGTTTAACCTTTTCTCCTGTATTAACTCACCGACGGCCCCGTCTTTTCCATGTATCCCTCTTTAAGGTAGTTCCTTGTAATCTTTGGTATGAGCTGACAGAGAGGTGTAAAAGGTACACGAGTGTTATGCGTGAAAACATAAAAGAAAAAAAGAGGCTTCTCACTGCTGGAACGGGAAAGGGAACCTTCACACTCAATAAGCTGCTATTTTTGAATTATTTAGAGTGCAGTCAACATGTAGGAAAACCTTTAGTGGTTTCATTTGGAGTTGAGAGGGTTTGATGCTTACTTCTTCGTCACTTCCTGTCGGGTACGCGGTCATCAGGTAGGCGTAGCGCGCCGCTCGAATGACGTTGAACCAGGTCACCATTTCCTAAAGTATAGAAAGAAGAAAGCCTCAGCTTCTCCACTGTCCCTCGGTCAGACAATCGGATGCATCTATCACGCAGACCCACCTGGGCGCTCTCGTGATAAACATAGAGGTTCCTGGTGTGGTCGCCGTCTTGGAAGGTGATCTGCAGCCCGTGAGAATGACCAATCTTCTCCGGCTGCAAGGTGATGTTTAGGTCCTTGATGGGGATTACAGCTTTTGGGCCTCTGGACTCCTGGATCGGATACACAGCACATCAGAGTTTGCAGAAAGGATGCATTGACTGGATTAAATGCAGCGGCTATAGACAAAGTTTCTCCAATATCAATATAAACTCCACTCCATTTCATACTATGAAATCACATAAACGGTTTGATCTGTCGCACGTTAAAGTAAAGTGACATCAAGCACTTAAGGATGTATATTTGTCTTGTATTTCACATGCCACAACTAGATACAAAGAGCCCGTCGCACGTGCAGCTCAGTTTCTGGCTACTCACATTTTCCCTGTTGTAGTAAGTCAGGGTGAATTCCCGCTCTGACAGCACAAACTTCCTCTTTAGAAACTGGCCGTTGTCTTTACCTTTCTTCCACAGCATGCCCTCGTAGAAACCTGTTGTCAGATCCAAAAAAAACTGAGTCGCTGCAATGCCAGATTTCACCTGGCTGTTGCGTTCTGCGGAGAGCAGGTTTTTCTTGTACAAGGGACTACCGGTAAGTCAGCTCTACCACGAGAGACTTATAAAAGATTGTGACGGTTAAGAGTGGACACATCACCTCCGGTGTATGAAACAGGTGGATACTTGGTTTCTCCTGTGAATTCCTTCCTTTCATATTTTGCCCGAATCCACTGCTCTATTAAGACTCTACAGTTCAAAAAGGCAAAGATAAAATAATATTATTCAGAGTAATTATCGTGCAAACACGATGTTCAACCCATACTTACAGAGAGTCCTTTTCCCGGGGCCGATAGTAGTACACAGGAACAGCCTTCTCATACACAGCTCTGGCGCTTTCATTGCCTTTGGACTTCATCAACTTCCCAGATTCCCCCCCAAAAAAAGAACACGCATGAAGATTAGACACACGGGTACAGAAAACTGGTCCCTTCATATGAAGAAATGTCGTTACCATAGCAATCGTAACAATGGTGGGGACCATACCTCAACTTCTTCATCCTCCCAGCAGTCCAGCTTTATGGATTTGACCCGGGTGGACAGGCTGCGATGGATCCCAGAGCAGGTCAGACACACAAAGATCCCAAGTTTGAAGGACGCCCACTCTGGGTCTGAGGTGTGAACGAGCAGGTGGGATCTGCATTAAACAATTTGAACTGACAGAATGTCCCGGTTGGGGCCCCAATATGTGCACTGTGTGCGGTGGCTAGGTAGTGTTACAGTACCAGACAAAATGTGTCACAAATGTGTCCAAACCTGTCCTAAACCAATGTCTAAATAAAACGCAATTTAGGAATACACAAAAGTGCACTTTAAGTTTCAACCCAAATTGTAGGACGAGAGGGCGCATTCCTGTTCACCCTTAAAATGAATAAATACGGCACATTAACACACGTCTCTTACCCGCCGCTCCGCAGTCTGCGCACCGACTGTTGACCGCCAGCTTCAAAAGCTCCAGCAACTCCTTCTGGTTTCTGGAAGGGCTCGACATGTCGGAACGAGTCTCCAATAACGACGAATAACCCCGAGGTTTTAGAAAGTAAATATGGTGGTCACGTTAGTTTTCATTTCGCTGTGTGTGGAACGGAGATTTGCGACAGGTTCGGGTTTTCAACCGCGGTCACAAGGAGCCTTTTACTTCGAAAAGCAAAGTAAAACGCGCACGTTATTCCGGCGTGCGCGTGCTTATGCGGGAACACGTTTACAAGCGTGTAGCGACTAATGTCAAAATAAGAGACTTCTAGTACATTAGTTTTATAATCCAGTCAATAACTCTGTTATGCGTAGACGCATTATCAATCTGTGGGGAAATAATTCTAACTATGGACCGTTTTCACTTAAGTTGATTAGCTAGTTAATGTGATTTGAAGTTAGCTCATGAAGGAGATTCTCGAAAGGCTTTGATTTTGAAATCGTACATCAGATTAGAATATTGTCTGAGCTGCAATCTGGCGATGTGTGCTATACTTTTTAACATAATTTAGCTTTGTATCATTGAATCTAATCCTAAATTAGAAGGAAGTGGGCTCATGAATTACTTTTGATTTGACATAACAATTGATGGTCTGTCAACATTTAAAGGGAAACTGGCAGTTTTATGAAGAGTACCGTCATTGTAATTCATTGATATTTATAATATATTGCCAAGTGGTTCATCTATAACGTAGACTTGTTGACTCACTTATCAAATGAACCTGACACGTCTCTCTATGACGCCTACCAAGAAGACATCGAACCGATCCAGCAGAGGACATACTTTGAATGCCCGCAGCAACAAGCATTTCAAGTCCGCCCACAAAATTGCCATCCGATTAATAAAAGTAGCTCAGGAATGACGATAGAAAGTACTGAAGCATACACACGGTAAGCCTATTTATTTAGTTGTTATAAACCTTTATTTGGTCACAACCCACTGTGAGTCATATGTAGATATTTAAGACTGAAAAAAGATCAATAGAAAAACGGAATAACCCTCCCTGTTAAGGGGATTTAGGGCCGACGAATAGAGCCGATGTGCCGGTTATGAACTTCTAAAAGATCCTGAGGGCATCTACACTGGGTCATGTGGGGAATGAAAGCGTACACAAACACACTCACACAGCGTTCAAATTCTATTTTACATGTCAACCTCTTATATTAAAATTGAGTGGCTAAGTGGCTTGGACGTAGAAAACACTACTGTACAAAAAAAAAAAAAAAAAGACTCTTTAAACACAGCATAATATTACAAAAATCATATAGAGTAAATCAATGTTTAGTGCATTCTTTGAAAGCGCCATATGATCTGCTGAAAGAGCCAGTGATTGAGGTGGTTTTCAGGTGAAAATACCGTCTGCAATTCAGTCATTTCAGTCTCGGAAGAGATGCGTGAAGCCAAAAAGTCACACGCGGCTCGGACCAGCTCTTTTGTGTCACGTCGAATAGCCCCAATGATTGCCAAACGGGACCACAAGACCCAGCGGCTGCGTATACCAGTACGCGCGCACCGTAGAGGTGCGATCACTGGGAAGGCCGTAAAGACACGCGTGGATCAGGGGAAGTCTTCGGCCAGCTGCTGGCGAGTCCTCTTTATCCAGGCCCAGGTGGATGGCGTCGAGGTAGTGCAGGAACCTGGAGGACAAAAGACGTTTTCCGTGGACTCATTTCATTACAATCAGGTTGACATTTTAAACACATTCATATTTCCGCACTGATGTCTTGCGGTCAAAACAAACCAGCGCTCACCTCCGTTTCACTTTGCCATGTTCTTTAAGCTGCTCCGACCTGCAGATGGTGCGCAGGGCCGGCAGGTAGTCCACAGCAGCCGCCGGCCTGTTGGCCTGCGTTCCAAACGCTCCTCTGAGCGCCAGACTCTGCATCACCTCTCTCCTCCGCCGCACCAGCCTGGAACGCACCGACACACGTTTCCACCGGTTCGAAACCCAACAAGATCAAGTTTTACTTTCCGCCATCAGGCGGACGATGTTAGGTAGCGAAGACTCACTGTGGCTGACAGGCGGCGTCCTGGGTGAAGCTGGAAAGCGCCGCGATGAGCGGCCACTGGGAGGGCGAGCTCCGCCGCAGCCTCCCGTCCCGCCTCCCCCTCCAACTGCAGCGCTTTGTTCCAGGCCTCCGCCACCGAAACCCGGCACCCGTGGAAGCTCAGAGCCTCGATGGCGGCCGGGATCTCCGAGGCGATGCGCTCCGCTCCGTCCCGGCACCACCAGGCGTCGCCCGCCTCCCTCGCCTCGTCCGTCATCCCGTCCTTCAGCACCGCGCCGGCCGGCGGCAGTCGACTGTCGCCCCCGCCCGGATGGACCATCAGGGAGGAGTCCATGTAGGACATATTGTCTAAAAAGTCAGCCATTGATTGCAGGCACTGGGAGACCGGGAGGCTTTTGAGCCGCTGCTCGGGGGTCAGCGGCTGCCTCTTTGCCGCCGGCCGGACAGAAGTCTCTTTGCGGTCCTGCTCGGCCCGAGGAGCGCCGCAGGGCTTGCTGATGGAGAGAAAGCCGTCTTCCGAGTCAGAGTCGGAGTGCGGTTCATCCAGGTGGAGCGAAACGTGCCGCTTCTTGCTCTTCCTCATTCTGCTGGACATTTTGATCGGACTGCCGTCTTCCGAGCATTCGGCCGACTCTGCGGTGGGCGGCAGGCTGGCGTGTGATGCCGGCTCTTCTGGATGCTGTTGCCAGGCAGGAACAGATTGCTCTGGTCGGGAGGGGGTCAGCCGTGTGAGCGGGAGGGGTAGGAGGGTCTCAAAGTTGGAGTAGAGCAGGTCCACTCCCCGCCGCTTGCTGTTGGACAGCAGCTCCAGGCACGACATCGCCTCCGTCGGACTCTGTTGACCAACGCATGCCTAGTCAGTAAAGCACAACATAAAACCGGAGAAACACCTCACTCTGTGTGCGCGTCCTTCTCAGCTAGTTCACCCTGAGCCGCTCCCAGATGTCTCCCCTGGGCTCGACGTTCAGCAGACCCAGCATGCTCTCTGTGCAGCCAGTGTCACAGGGGGGGAGAGGGTCGACGGCGGACGCCTCGTCAGCAGACGCCGGCTTCAGATCAGCTTCTGATGACCCTGTAAAATGATCATTAGTTCAAAAGTTTACCTTTCTTAATGCAGCCACATAGTGCTTTTAACAATGACATGAGAGAAATACAATACAGATATAAATAAGGCAAACATAAGTGATTCCACCAACTCATCTCCTCACCAGGTCTACCAGTGTGCGTCAGCGCTCTGGTTACACGGCGGCCTCCGGCGCTGCGAGTCCAGAACTGCAGCTGCAGCAGACTCTGCCGGATGTCACAGCCGTTGAGTCGGAGCAGAGAGTCGACGTCCGGCGGGTCGGTCCTCATGTCCTCCGTCAGACACAAGAGACGCAGGAAGCTGCAGACGTCCGTCTGCACCGGCGGAGAAAAAGAGAGGAAACGCAAGACGAGTCAAAACCGACTCAACCCGACTTTTGGTTCGCGCCTGATCGGCGCGGAAACATTTGCGAGGCCCCACTCACCACTGAGGGCGTTTTGAAAAGAATCTCTTCAAAGTTGCCGTCAAACATGGAGCTGAAAGCAGGATCTAAAAATGTCAATAAAAAAAGAAAACAACTGAATATTTAAAGGGAGAGTTTAAAGTAAACTCAAAAGACCAGAGAGACTGTTTAAGTAAGTCTGAGAGACACCGACTGAGGGACTTTGACGCTTTTCCCTCCGACTCACCGCTGCTGGTGAGGACGACCGGCCTCTTTGTGGTCGTCATGAATGTCTTAATGGCGGCAAGAAACCCTGAGTCATCATCCAAGATGACGTCGACCTCTTCAAACAGGATGAGCGAGGTGGCCGTCTTCTTGCTCGGTTCTTCGCTGCTCTTCTCTTTGGGCTCTTTCTGCTTGTCGGCGCACTCGTTTGTCTTCATTGTTTTCTTGGAGGCAGCTAAGTGAAGAGAAAACAAACAATACTTATTATCGCGCCCTGGTGTAAGCTGTTCATCATAGGGTAAACAATAGACATATTTAAAGAGGACAAGCACCTGTTTGTTCCTTCTTCTTGGAGATAGGCGTCCCCTTGGAGACAGGTTGACCCATTTTGAAGAAGTTGGCCAGGGAGGTGGGGGCCAGGCTCCCTCTTTTAGCACCTCGTGGCGACTGCGGAGGCTTCCTGGGAGAGGACACCACTCTGCGAGGAGAGTTCACCTTTCCTGGAAGATGAACAACACAACCTGAATATGCATTTTTAAAAAAGCAGATCCTGCATCACACGCTATACTTCAGGTCATAGCTGTTCACCCCGGGACGTACTGGGCGAGGGTCCCAGCCGGAGGGACCCGGCACTGCTGCTCGAGCCGTAGCTGTTGAAGTAGCTGGGTTTGTGGGCGTTGACCCCCTGGCTGTCCACCTGATGAGACTGAGTGGCTTCCTTCAGCTGGGACAGAATCAGACGGCCGCTACGCTGGGACGAGGCGTTCACCTCGAACACCTTGAGGGGCGAGAAGTTAAGAGAGAAGTTCAGGAAAGGCTCATTTCCTCACACAAATGTCACAGTCAGCGCGAGGCTTTGGTACCTTGAATCCCAGCTCCTGGGCACAAGCGTAGACTGCAGCGGTCTTTCCTATTCCTGTGGGTCCGGTGATGAGCATCGTATTACACAACATGTCCTCTCCGTCCTGAGAGTCCTCTTCCCCGCCGTCCCAGTCAGAGTCTGGGCACAAAGAGCCATCATTCAGTCAAAGTAGTAGTTATGAGTTATGAGAAAGGGGGATGTCTTAAGCCTCCCACCATTGCTGGCTTCCTCTTGTTTCTTGTCTTTCTGCTTCTTTCTCTCCTCGCGGTCTGCACGGAGTTTCCATTCCTTTAGCCAGCTGTTTAAAAAGAAAGAAAAACATGAAACATTCACCGATTCTCCCGCAGCGATACGAGGTCATGCAGGCTGGACGAGCTGGGGGAATCAAATGAGCCGGTAGCCAGCTTTACGTCTCCATACAGGTGAAGTTCACCTGTGCAGCCTCCTCACTGAGGCAGTGTTACCGACGATGTCGCTGGAGTGTTGTGGCTGATATTTGTCCGTCCATAACACGTCCTCTCTCACCACATCTGGAGAGACAATCATCTGCTACGTCACTGACAACAGTTACTTACAAGTGAGGTCAACAGGCACCTGCTGGATGAACTCTGCACGATAACTACCAACGCGTAGTCTCTTACCCTTCTTTGGGGATCTTTTACAACCGGCATGCCGGTTGCAGTACCACGCGATACCTCACCTTTTCTCCCAGCGTTCTCTCCTGAGGATGAGTCATCGAGCACAATCACAGAGCCATCATCCGATGCGATGGGAGGAGTTTGTACTGAAGGTCGAGCTTCTTCTTCTTCTTTCTCCTCCTCCTCCGGCCTCGACCTCCTTGTTCGCCTGGCACGGCTCCGTGTCGCTGGCTCAGACTCAGACTTTTCTTCCGCTACACGGTTGGCACGTTGCTTCTTGGCCACCTTCACAGAGACCCCACCCTCGTCATCCATCCTCTTCCTCTTCCCTCCGACCGGTTCGGCCAGCAGCGCCGCGGCCGGGACTCTGGTTGCCGCCTCTGGTTATAGGGAGCAACAGGCAATGTTACGATTACATCACCGCGTCTCCCTTCGCCCGAGAGCAGTGACCTGCCTGTCGGACCGACCTGAGGCAGCGCTCTGCTGCTGCTGCTGATCGTGGTCGGCGCGCCTCTTCAGGAAGCGAGTGGTGAACATCTGGACGGGGAACGCAGGGTTGGAAGTGCGGACCTCCTCCATTAGAAGCTGCCGGACACTTTCAGAGATCTCCGGCCTCCAGCCAGAACCCTTCAAAAAAAAGGGAAAAGGGAACTTTTATTAAGTACCGTGTGCTGCCGTTTCAAAATATAAACTAATGGAATGAAGCCGCTGTCTTTAGGAGCCTTTTTAATGGTACAACTGAGGGGACAGTGGCAGACATCTAGCAGTTTGAAAGCAGCACGCAACAAGCATGCGGGACGAGGGATTTGGACATACCCGTTGAGGAAAGGCTCTACGCTGTGGTTTGGTCTTCACACAAAGGGGGCCGGTAATCGATGGAGGCGAGCTGGATGTCGGGCACCAAGGCTCCTTTAGATGACACAGTAACGACGACTCAGGCCACAACAGACTCCACACAGGACAATCTGTCAATACACAACAAGCAAGTTAAGCTGAGCTCCTGTCTCGATTCACCTGTACATAATAATACATACGTAAATAAAGCAATTCATTAAAGTAGCAATGTCGCAGAGTAGAAATACTTGTCAGAAGTCCTGCACTCGGAAATACATTTTAAATGTACTTAAAAGTACTTTTAGTGTATCATTTCAGAAAAATTAATATTGAATTTATTCAAGCCAGTTTTTGTTACCGTCTTGTGACGTGTAAACCATTTCAAAATCCCCCCTCGCGCCCATGAAGGGGGCGCTCTTTTGTTTTTTCTCCTCCTGGGCCGGAACGGGTGGAGAAACTCTTTTCACCTCCATGAATACTTCAGCCGGAAGGCATCGTGACCAATTAAGTCAATAACAACAACAATCTGGACATGGACATTAAAGTTGTCCCAAAATGTAGTAAAGTAAATGTTGAATGGTTTTCCGAAGAATGACGTCGTTTGAGCTCACCGCAGTGGCAGCTGCTCCACGTGAACAACGGGCTGGAAGGAGGAGCAGGAGAGGGAGTAAGCCTCCCTGCTCGCCGCCGTCCTCGCCATCTGCTTCCTGAAAGACTCTGGCAGGCCGCTCTTCAGGAACTCTTTGCGCGCTCTGAATTGCTCGTCGTCCTGGGAGGTTTCGGAGCTGCTGTCATCGAAGATGGAGATCACGGCGGACGCCTTCCGAGCGGCCTTGTCTTGCCCCGCGGGCGCCCCTTCGGCACCTGTGAGGAAGGACACGCAGCGCCGTGAGGTTAGATTTCGACTGATGCTGAATCCGTGCGGTTGCTTTTGGAGCGGGGAAAGGTCACCTGGGGCCGCTTTGGTCTCCTTTCCAACAGATGCTCGTCCCAGAACATCGTTTAGACTGCGCAAAGGCTTCCGGGTTTTACTCTTTCCCGATGCCATCTGGTCGTCCAGGCAGATAACAGAATCCTAAAACACAAAAACACGGGTGAGGAACAACGGCCTCACAAGTGTAGACCGAGAAAAATAATAAAAGAAACAAATGTTATCAACAATCCGTCGTTCCTATTTGAGCCACTTGAGGGAGCCTAGATGTTCTTATTATTGCAATCACTTTAGCCAACAACATTGATTACAAACTGTGTTTGCTTGTTTAATAAGAGGACTAAAAGAGCTTGTTAAGTCTGCCTCAGAGCCCTTATTTGGTCTCATTTCTAAAGTAACATGCATGTATGTTTTTAGGACTCCCTAACAGAGTTCACATTCACAGCATCAAATAACATGCAAACCGCCCTTTCTCAGTGACGAGTTATTCCTCTCATGCCTTTAACTGTACCTCGTCTTCAGGGAGGCTCTTCTTGGCCGACGACTCGCCTCGTGATGAACGCCTGCCGGTGACCTTCCCAGCCTTATTTTTACTTTGTTGAATCACTCTGGCTTTTTCCACCAATTTCTTCGCCTGCTTCCTTTTTTTAGACTCATTGGTTGTCTGGAAAAAAAGGTACCATTCTTTCATAACCCTCTAAATGATGATGTTTAAAATATGTAATATAATTTCATTCAGAATTTGTCTAATCTGTAATAAATATTATGCTTACTTTAGCGGCCAAAGATGCGTTTATGCCACTTTCATGCTTGGTAGTGGAAACGTTTTTATGGACTTTAGTGAATTTGATCCTAATAAGAAGGAAAACATGAATTAGAACATTGAAATTACACGTAAAGAAATCCAGACACACAAACCTTATTGGCAAGTTAAAACGTGTGCAGCAAAGTACTGTCTTGTATTTAACCCCATATTTTGTTCTGCTGTTTAAAGTTTTATAGATACGTTGATAACTAGAAAATAGTTTGAGGTCAAATTGTATTGCAATAAGTTACTGACAGCCGTTTCTAATATTTTGTCCATTTCATTCATATCAATGATGCACCCAAAATAAAAGACAACTCGCTACTTTATAAATTTAGTCAGTTGAATAAATAAAACAGTTTCAACCCAGAATGCAACATTGCAACCTTCATGTCTGCAGGACAAACTGTACGTGAGCTTCCAAAAGGTTCTTCATAGAATGTGTAACTGGAGGACGGGGTCACCTGATCGGGCTTTCTTTTGTGTCAGATGGGCACATCAGCTGTGCTACGAAGACAGCGCGTTTGGACCTGCGTGTCTTAGGGGTGGACGTCACTGAAGGGCCGGCATTGGGTGGAGAAGCAGCAACAGGTAGAGCAGCAGCGTCCTTTGACCCGCCGTGTTTCCTGGTTTTTCGGAACGGGCCTGTTGCAGGGAGCTCAGGTGCCGGCCGGACTGCAGCTTCTCTCTTGGACCTCCGCACCCTCGGGATGGAGGGGGTTGAGGTGGAGCCACCGGGAACCACCTCTCCTTCATCTTCAACCTCAGCAACCGTTACCACGGTTTCTGCCACATTAGCAGCTCTAGGTGGGGGGGCGATTGCCTCTTCTTCTTCTTCTTGGGCTTTTTTTCTTCCTTTTCTCGCTGGTTTCTTTTTAACCACTTTGTCTTCCCGAGCAGCAGCAGGGACTTGGTCAACAGAGGATGGAATCAAAGTGTCTTCTTCAGCGACTTTGTCCGTATCGTCTGCAGCCTTTTCTCCAGGGGGCCTCTGCTTGCTCTGGCTCTTGACAGGCTTGGTTTTGGTCCCCTCCGGATCCGGCTGCTTGAAGGCAGCCATGAACTGCTTCCGCTCTGCCTCCCTGCACTTGGGCACAGGAATCACTCTCGAGCACATCCAGCTCTAGATCCTCCTCTAGAAGAACCACGTTGGATTTACGTCGGACGGTGTCACAGGGGGGAGGAAGTGGCTGCTCGGCCTCCAGGTGAGAAGAGGGCAAAGGGCTCGACATCCTCCTTCTTCTGTTGAAGATGGAAGCCACTTTCTCTCCCACCATAGCCGCTTGATCTTTGGGTGAGATTACATGCACTTCAGCCTGGATCGTGATAGTTCGTGGGGAGACATAAAAAGGTGACACTCCAGAACAAACATTTTGTTCTGCTTGAGGGCTGTGCAACTGGTCAGCGCCAATTTCTTCTGCATTACTTTCATCTTCTCTGTCCTGCTCACCGTCACAGCTGCCTTGGCTCTGGCTGTGCACAAAATCCTCAAAGGAGATTGTGACTGTGCTGTTGTTTAACCGCGAGGCCTCATCTACATTGACCTCCATACTAAGCATTACACAAGGAGCGCTCTCTTTCTTTCTCCTCTGGTTCTGAATGCCTTGCCTTCCTTGAATTCCGTGCAGCGGTTTTGACTTGTTTTGGTTTGTCTTTTGAAGGTACAATCGAAGATAATCCAATAGTGCTCAGCTCTGGATTTAGTTTAACACGGTTGCCACATTCTTCCACTCGGTCAACATCGACCGTCTTAATGGCAGTGACACAAACCTTTGCACTAAGCTGGGTGACGGGGGCCGCTTCATCACTGGCAAGAGTCCCACAGCTGCTGATTGCTTCTGCTGCAGATTCTCTGCCATCATGTGGCTTCTCTACAATCAGGCACCTCGGCTCCTCTGTGAAACTAACGGTTTCAGCCTCCACAAGTTTTCTCGCAACTTTGCCGGCCTTTCTCCTCCTTTTCTGGGGTTGCCGTATCACGGCTGCCTCTGCACCGGTGGGTTTTTCTGAGGGCTCAGACAGCTCACACTTCTCTTTTAACGGCTCAGGGGAGCTGGTCTTTGCTTTAGAGGGCGGTGCCTTTCGGCCAAAGTAATCGGCAATGTTGTTGGAGCGAGGGAGGGGAAAGGGTTTCTCCACAGGCTTGGGCACAGGAGAAAAATAGTTTGTGATTGTCTTGACACAATGACTGCCGCCATCTTTGCGAGATTTCTTGCAAGGCTGTAAGGAGCGAAAATACATAATAAGCGAGAGAAAACAGTTTGTAACGGCTACTGATTGCTATAAAAAGTTAGAATCAGTGTCATAAACATACCTGTGTGTCAAAGTCCTCAATGACAGATGCCATAGCCACAACACCAGCCATAACTTTGGGGCACCTAAAGCAAAAGGAAACATTATGTCCATGAGGCCTGACAGCTGGACAGACACTAAATAAAGTAATCATCCAAGTGGAATGTGAGCCAAGGTCATTCTCCCAGTTGGGGAGCTTTATCACGTCTACATTTCCGCTTTACCAATGTAGCACATGTTCCATAACAATAGTGTAAAAGGAGACAGTTTAGCTAGGCAGCAGCATTAATGCCTCACACCGAGGGAACTATTTACGTTTCTCCTCACGTGGCGCCTTGTAGCACTTAACGTTACGGTTACTGTGCTTACGACGGACTCGGATGAAAGGAAAACACTCACCGATAAAAAAAAACGGAACTTGCTACTTCAGAGACCGTTTCTCTTCTTCACTTCCCAGAGCGTGTGGATAAACAGCCGACACAAAGTTCTCCGTGTGTTGCCGACAGCAGTGTGGAGCCAGCAGCCATTCGAGTACGAGAGCAAAAACAACGAGCTAGCAGACTTCGATAAGAGATGCTACTCCTACAGCGGCTACGCTCCTCGCGCGGTCCAGGAACGGCCCAAACATGTCCGCCACGGACGTATGAAGGCCGTTTGGAAAGAAAAAAAAACGTTACGAGGATATTATCCAAATTGTTCCGGCGAGTACTTCAAAATACATGTTTCTTGACTTTGTTGCTCTTTCAAAAACGCGCCAGACCGGGCGAGAAGGAAGAGCGCCAAATATAGGTGACGTTCGTCATGACCGCGTTGCACCAATCACAGGAGAGGAAATGGCTGCGTCGTCGCCTGACGACAAAGCCGAGCCAAAACAAAGATGGCGAGGGGTTTGAAATTGAACGGAAAAACTGACGACTGCCTCTGCTGGCCACGCCAAGCCAATTCAACACAGATGTCACATATTTTACCAATGATCACAATATGAAATTACTTTACTGTATGATAATATATTATGTGTACAATATGTCTTTATCTAGATAAGATTACAATAAAAAATATAACAACTATTGCACTGTTCCACCTTTAAGACAAGAGAAGATTATTTCAAGTTGTACTCTGTGGTCTTCAACAGTCAGTCAGTAACTTCAGTCAGTGTCAGTAACCACAAACCTCTCAAAATAGGATCTTCCCGACGTCTTAACTGTTTTACCAAACTTTGCCCCACCAAAGTGACCTGGTTTTAGAATGTGGCTTTTTTTTAAAGAAAAGGAGAACTCAGTTTCTCTAAAGCTTTGAGCAGAACTTCACATGTGGATAAACTAGCTTTTGAGAGTTAATCACTGCAGCAGTGGATCTACTGATGTATTCACATGCTGGGTACACAGTCTAATATGTTAGTTCCCAAACGGGGGGTCACAAGCCCCCTGCGAGGTCGCTGTGGGCCAACAGGGGGTCACGGCTTCATTACCACCCTTTTTTCAGTTCGGTAGTTCTGTAAACATAATTCATATATATATATATATATATATATATATATATATATATATATATATATATATATATATATATATATATATATATATATATTTATATATGTCTTTATTTATATGACCCTTCACAACTGTTATTGGTTCAAGGATGGATGATCCATAGGTCATTATTGTTGGTTATTATTATTCCCCCAACTTTTTACCGTAACATATTGAAATAGTTTCACCATTAGTCAACACCATTACATTGACAGCAAATAATGATAAAACCACAACATGTTTCGTGTTAAATGTAGACAACACATATTTAGTACTTGATCCCCCCTGGATTGTGTTTTAAATTGATCTTTTTAATATAATAACACCGTAAAAAGAGTAAACGCGAAAGCCCCTTCGCGGCCACCGTAGTCGGCTTCGATGTTGACCCGTTAGTTTTCATGACTTTCCTTCCTGCTGCCGCAGCACCGCCGGTTTTCTTCCTGGTGGCCTCTCGTCATCTCTCGCCTTGTTCCCACCCGTCAACATGTCGGAGTACAACGCGGCGCCGTCACCCGGATCCGGGGACCCTCTGTGCGGACAAGCGGCCCTCGGGAACGGAGCAGGTGGCGCCAAGATAGATGCGTTCGCGGACGCGGTGCAGAGGGCCCGGCAGGTGAGGAGCGCGTCTCTCCGGCTCGGAGCGAGCGAGCTAACCAGTTAGCTTCGGGGCTAACGTCGCTGACACGGGCTCGACACGTCAAGCGACGAAGAATGTCCGGAATTCGCGTCTAGCTGCGTTGTGTCGGTGCTTTTTTAGCTAGCTGTGACACTGTGCGCCTTGTCAAACCCCACAGCGAGAAATGGGTCGTCCAGACGCGATTAAACGAGCGAAATATTCGTTTAGTTAACGTGACATGGACCGTGGAGGTGGTTGATTTTAAAAGCAATGCATTTAATAGCTCTTAAAACTAGGTTCATTGAGTAGAAGCTGACGTTGCTGTACACTTTACGTTATGACATCGGTTTAATAACAAAACCACCTCACCAATTTTTAAGAAAATAATAGAATTTAAAGCAAATCATCGGTACTGAATTCTTATCCCGAAAGCACACTGTTGTAAGTGGCTCAGTCCAATCATTAACACCCAGGCGTTGTAGGCAGGGTTTTACAATCAATGTTTTTCTTAGCTCAATTCACACGGTGAATTGTTTTCACTATCGTGTTTCAGATTGCAGCTAAAATCGGGGGCGACGCCGGCCCCCCCATGAACAACAACAACAACACCACCGCCGCATCAGATGTCTTCGCATTCACTGCACAGAAACGACAGCTGGAGGATGCAGGTACCATCAACAGGCCGCTGTCTCCCGGATCTACCGACGCCTCATTGGTCGCCTAGGGAAAAGGCTTCAAATGAATAAACAGCGACTGTTACACATTGCACACACACACACACACACACACATCGCTAAAGTTCTCTGTTGTCACCCGACAGACGAGCCGGAGAGCAAGAAGCTGGCGGCAGAGAGCGACTTGGACTCGGCTACTGCTCTGTGTGAGTTCATCCCGCCGTGTTGCGCTCCGTTCGGTCTTTCCTCCGTGGAGTTGGGCATTACAGACCAAAATACGGTGCATAGTATCTGAACACTTGGATTAAATGCGGGCGTCAGACGTCACTGTGTGCTCTGCTGTGGGACGGCAGACGTAGATTTACACTCGACTGAATTTAATATAAACTCCCAGTTACGCTGTAGCCACCTGTCCACGTGTGTTAATCCAAAACCCCTCCCTTTCCCTCGTTTCTGGTGTCCCTTCTCAGCGATTGGTGCACAGCTAGCTGCTCTTGCACAACGAAGGTGAGACCTTTCATTGATTGCGTGGTATGGTTCATATGGTTCATTTGCATGGCAGCTTGGGGTGAAGATGCTAATCATCTGATCTGTTGCCTCTTTTTCCTTCATTGTCGTCGTTGTCGCTGGCTGATGGCGTCAGGCCCGCCTCGAGCACAGAGGAGTTCAGTGTACCAGACAGCATGGTGGGGCTGAGTGAGTGCAACTTAACTGTTCCTGCACATATTAAAGCTGCTCCGTGTCTGCAATGTAAGACACTGACGGCTCCTTTTATTGATAACGTCCCCCTGAAAAACAACGGACACTTTGCTCTCTGTTGGACCACAGTTATTGGCCGTGGAGGTGAACAGATCAACAAGATTCAACAGGAGTCGGGTTGCAAGGTTCAGATAGCGCCAGGTACCCTCACCTCTGTAACGTTGGCCTCAACGGTTTCTCTTTAGTATCTTCTTTTTTAGATGTTGAACTAAACTGTAAAATGTGTGTGTCCAGATAGCGGAGGCCTTCCAGACAGGTGCGTCTCGCTCACAGGTTCCCGAGACTCCATACAGTAAGTATTAGACTGAACGGAAATGGACTCTCTTTGTGGAAGCGTGAGAAGTTATTACTCTTTTCAGTTCCCTGCACTGCGCTCGTGTTTCCCACAATCACATTATGATTTTGAAAACGTTTGGCCGGGTGACTATTTGAAGCGTGATTATTTTATGCCATTTGTTTGCCTAATAATGACACTTGTAACGCGTGCCATTATACAGCTTACAACCATCATTTTGTCGAATGAATGTGGAGTAACTGGTAAGCTTTGACCCGGCCAGGAATGCCAAGAGCATGTTGGAGGAGATCGTGTCCCGAGGGAGAGGAACACCCCCTTCTTCTTTTCACGAGTCCACCAACGGGCAGAACGGCTCGGTGCACGAGATGATGATCCCCGCCGGCAAGGCTGGCCTCGTCATCGGCAAGGGAGGAGAGACCATCAAGCAGCTCCAGGTATAGTAAATGGTCGTTTGATTGGCAATCGTGGTACCTCCTTGTTAGATTTGATGTATGAAAAAGTAGAGCGACGAAAGCATATGGAATTTTATACTCCCAAAGAAGACACACATCCCTTATTTCCAACTGCGTGATATTTCAGGAGCGTGCAGGCGTGAAGATGATCCTGATCCAGGACGCCTCTCAGGGACCCAACGTGGACAAGCCCCTGCGCATCATCGGAGATCCTTACAAAGTCCAGGTGCCTTTTATGAAATCATCTCGTCCGCATTAATACGAGGTGCTGCTTTGCCGTTTTTTGTAATCATAAAGTTTTCCTGTTCAGCAAGCCCAGGAAATGGTGCAGGAGATTCTGAGGGAGCGAGACCACGGGGGCTTCAGTGACAGAAACGACTTCGGCTCCAGAATGGGGGGAGGCATGGATGTGAGTTTGTGTGTAGTAGATTTAACGTGGGATTAGTTGTTTTTTTAAGCATACATTTCCCACACAGATCCCCGTACCGAGACACTCGGTGGGTGTGGTCATCGGGCGCAACGGAGAGATGATCAAGAAAATCCAGAATGACGCCGGCGTGAGGATACAGTTCAAGCAAGGTGATCACTGTCATGATCCTGGTTTTCATCGATCAATATTTGTCAATTCTACCTCGCCAACGTCGAGAAAACTCATCTGATGCCACTGGAGTAGTTTCTACATAAAAGGTGTCTTCTTGCCTCTCTATGGACTCAAGGTGCATTATAGGAAAAGATGTTCGCATGCCTGCAAAACTCTTACAACGCGTTACAAAGGAGCTCGTTGTGTTGAGTGAGCGGGTGGCCTCCTTCTACGACTCGCTTTTAATTAATTAATCCTCAGAAGCACACGTCAGCCTCCCACGCGATTTAATGGGACTCGAAGGTACAGCTGGATGAATTTCTCAATCTCTCCTACAGACGACGGGACTAGTCCTGAGAAAATCGCCCACGTCAGCGGCCCCCCCGACCGCTGCGAGCACGCCGCCCAGATCATCAACGAGCTGCTGCAGAGCATCAGGGTCCGGGAGGAGGGACAAGGGGTACGGCTCGCCCTCCCAATGTCTGAATCTCGCAACTGATGATTAGCTTGGACGCAGGCTGGCATCAACTTGCGTAAAATAACAAATGATGTAACACAGAGGCTGTCTCTCTCTCTCTCTCTCTCTCTCTCTCTCTCGCTGTCCGCAGGGTCCCCCGGGTCCTCCGGGCATGCCTGCGGGCAACCGGGGCCGAGGCGGCGGACAGGGCGGCTGGGGGCCCCACGGGGGCGAGTTGACTTTCTCCATCCCTGCCCACAAGTGTGGACTCGTGATTGGCCGAGGAGGAGAGAACGTCAAGTCCATCAACCAGCAGACGGGGGCCTTTGTGGAAATCTCTCGACAGCCGCCCCCCAACGGAGACCCCAACTTCAAGCTCTTCGTCATCCGGGGCTCCCCGCAGCAGATCGACCACGCCAAGCAGCTCATCGAGGAGAAGATCGAGGCATTTCAGCTTCTTATCGCTTTGGGATACACGTTGTGAAACTTGTTCGTCCTGCTTGGTTTCACGTGTCATCGTCTTGTCTGCGACAGGGACCTTTGTGTCACGTCGGCCCCGGACCGGCCGGACCAGGACCTGCTGGTCCGATGGGCCCCTACACGCCCAACCCATACAACCCCGGACCGCCCGGCGCCCACGCAGCCTCACAGTGAGTCGTCACGACTAATGGCTGATTGCATTGCTCTCGTTAAATAGTAAACTCTAGTAATCCTGCAAAGTACAATTACAGATTGAAAATAAAATTGACTTAACTTACTAAACAACAGTGTAAAGCTGTGGCGGTTTGATTTTAGGAGAGATTTCTCTGTCACCACGTCAGGGCGACGGTCCAGAAAGTTTATGAACAATGTCCCGTTTATTTTCTCCTCAGCGGTGGTCCTCCGGGTCCTCAGCAGTACAACCCTCCAGGGTGGAGCAACACCTTCCAGCAGTGGCAGCCGCAGGCCCCCCATGACTCCAGTGAGTCACCTTTTGACTTTTCAGGGACCATTTTTTATTTTTATTTCTTTCGGGTCAAAGCGATTCAACCCTGCTACGCTACTTTCATTCCAGGCTTTAGGTTTTAGTGTTTACGTGTCCCAGTCATGTCAGATGAGTAATTGCATTTCTTCTTCGATGTCTGGGCTGGTCAGCAGGAGTACTGATGGATGTGCAGTCATGAGATGCAGGTGTTTTGACCTGAAGCTGCAGTGGCTAACCCTGTCTCTGTTTCCCCCCCCTGGTCTCCAAGCCCGGTCTCCAGGCCAGTAGCAGGGGCTCACCCTCACCCTATGAGGACCTCACACCCTCCACCCTGCATCTTTTCTAGGCAAGGCAGCAGCCAATGACCCCAACGCGGCCTGGGCAGCCTACTACGCTCAGTACTACCAGCAGCCATCGGGGGCCGTGGCGGCCCAGTACCCCGCCGACCCGGCTGGAACTTCAGGGAGCCAGACCCAGCCTGCTCAGGCGCCAGGGGGCCAGCCGGACTACACCAAGGCCTGGGAGGAGTACTATAAGAAGATGGGTGAGGTTGCGAAAGAACGCCACCTGTAGAGAGTCGATCCGCTGAAAAAAATGAATCGGCTAATGAATTTTAAAAAAGGAGGAAAAAAAAGGTTATCAGCAGAAAAAAAAACATTAAATAAAATAGTTTATAGGGTCACGGTCAACCCAATGTTTTAGCAGCCTGAATTTGTGCATTCCGCTCTAGTAGCAACGCGTGCCGCACACTGAATAACGAATGACATTCTGCGGAGTCATCACTTCGATCCACAGACTAACAGTGCTCATGTCTCTCGTCCTCCGCCTTCAGCCCAGGCCGGGGCCTCGCCTGGCGCCGGGACGCCCGCTGCGGCGGCGGCCCCGGGCGCGTCGCCGACGGCGGCGTCCACGGCGGGGGGGCAGCCGGACTACAGCGCCGCCTGGGCCGAGTACTACAAGCAGCAGGCGGCGTACTACGGGCAGACGGGACAGGCCCCCGGCCAGCAGTCCACCCCCCAGCAGAGACAGGTTGGTACAGGGGCCACTGCCCGCCTGAGCACACGTTAGTGGATCCTAAGAAGCCGGCCCGCTTTACACAAAGGATGTGCCGTCCTTTCTGTCGTCGGGGTTCCAGGCGCAGTGAGAGGCGGCGGCGGAAGGGAGAGGCTTCGGGACACGGGACGAGGAAGACCACCTGGATCTCGCCTGTTCTCAACTTCTTGTGATAAGACATTAAACAAAAAAAAAAAACACCGTCCACACCACCGGGATACTTTTTAATAGAAATATGAACTGAACAGACGTTCTCGAGCTTTGCTGCTGAGGGGCAGGAGAAGGCTCATAGTCGCTCCATGACCGGTGCACAGCTTCTCCAGCGCTTCTGCATATATATACAGATGTATATTTATCTATATATGCCATTAGGAACATGGAAGCCTTGAAACGTGTACTTTATTACGGAGGGGTTGCCAACAAAGCTGTCTCATCTTCCTTTTTATTAACTTCTTAAGACCCATTTTTATAGCACTTCATACCTTTGTGTTATATTTACTGAATTGCACATAGCAATTAGGACTATAATCGTATTGTGTATCTGGTGCAGGTTATATTACATCCTTTTTAAAGCTCATTTCATTTGCTCAATGTTGTAACTTAATATATGCAGGTTTTTTTTTACGGAGCAGACACCTTTTCCCCCTCAGCCGAGGTTCGCATGGCGTTTCCACTTGTGCACCATTGGGTTCTGTTGCCTGAGATGAATGCCTGCAGTCCTTTGTACTGACGAGCCTGTTTGACGACGCACAAATGAAATCCCGCGTTTTGTGATTGGTGAATGCAGGCCGAGTAATACTTGCTAAAAACGGCACCCGATAAAGAGGGAGGGGTAATCCTTCCTGCCTGAGACGATGTCTTCGTTCGTGAGGCCATGACCGGTGGTGAGTCCTCTGAGGTGGCAGGAGTTATCGGGTGTTTGTTTGGCGCCTGGATAAAAATGGCTTCCCTTTAACGGCCCTCGCCATGAACAGCCACCACTGTGAGGATCCCGACGTGAAGCGGCACCAGTCTGGTTCATATGGTCATGATTTAATAGACTTTCTCCTTGCTTTACTTCCCTTTGCATCGTTACCAAACTCCATCCGCTTCTCGACCTCCTTTTGTCTTTTGAAAAGTGCAGAGAATGATGCTGTTCTTATGAGTGAGCTCATATACGTGCTGGGACCTTCGCGTGGAGGTCCTGGTGTCACAGGCTATGACTGTTTCATCTCCAGGTTGCACGTGATTGTTTTTCTTGATATGCTTTAGTTTCATGGATTCCAACTAGAATGTGTTGATCCTTTTTTTCTTTTTTCTTCTTCCCAGAGTAATTTGGTCTTCCAGTGTGTCTCACTTTACGATATAATATTGTATACGTACATATGTTCAGCAATATAAGGCTGTTGGTTTTGACTTACAGAGACGTATCAGGTATGACTTGTCTTATGATTGGCAGCTGTGAGTCTGCCTTTGGCAGCAGTGTTGATATTGTTAATAGACGACCACCAGCAGCAATACTCTGAATTAAATCCAGGCAATTGCCGACTACTGTAAAATGTGCGTTGAATGTTGTCTTTTGTGTAGTATTACAGTGTGCACATGCAGTGGATCACCACTACGTGTCACTATTGGTCTTCCTCAGGTTAAATCCTGCAAAGATGAAAAACATAAGAGAAATATTTCTAAAGATCTCTTGTGAAAGGAACGACCTTTGGGTGTATTGGGAATGTATTTGTGGGATGACACATCGGACACGCGTCTAATACGGACCACATCAGGCTTTACATATTTATGCCAATTTCTTTAATGCAGCATTTCTATTTTGTATACATTAGTAACTGTCTGCTGCACCAGAGAGACGCTTTTCAGTTTCACAACGGACTGAAAATAGTTTGCGGTTTGCCTGCAGCAGAAGTAACAAAGTCTGCGAGCCAGGAAGTTGCGCCGTTCTAACAGTTTTAGATTTAGTAAGAGTGTGGCTTCTCATTCGACCTCAATGCTGTCCTGTGTCTTAATCGCACATGTGGCTACATTTATGAGAAAATGAAAACGCAAGAGAGTTTTAAAAATTCTTTAATTTATATCTTTAAAATTAAAAACATCTGAATTGCATTTTACCACCTCCAAAGGCACAGTCATACTTATAGCAGACCAAATTCATAAAACACTGCCATCAAACATCTTTTTTTTTTTTTTTTTTTTTTCTCAATTAGTTTTGTACATGAGAAACGATGCACAATAATGATGACAACACTTTGTCATACTGGGTAAACGTTGGCCGTTCTATATGCAGCGTCTCCATTGAAAGGACGACGTGCTGGTTGGAAACGGGTCATTCTTGCTGAAAACACGAGCGTGTCTTTGAAAGAATCCCCCAAAAGTGACACGTTTCCGACCACCCAATCTCGACAGTGTTTAAGAAGGTGAAGTCTGAAGCAAAACGGAGCCGTTGGCGGGAAGGAAACACGAGTGAGATGACAGCGGCGCGTCAGTGGAGGACTGTGCAGAAGTTCACCTCTTCACCACACACAGCCAGATGTTGATGAAAGAAACTTAAAGACTTCCAAAGGAAATTGAACAAAAAAAAAAAGTCATAACTGTCGGAGTGTAAAAGACAATTTTCAATATGTGCAAAGAGGCAGGGCTTTAGCCTGTTAGTGGTATAAAAAAAAGTCACAAAATAGGATATGGGGTCGATAACCGAACGTACAATCACAACGCAATAATGCACACACGGGTTGCTTACGATGTGTGACAACACGGCACCATACACTGCACAAGAGGTTCACTTAGTGACAACAAAATAGTGGATAAATATACAGTAGAATATAAGTACATCAGCGTTCTTACTCAGGCACAGTCCTCCTTAAAACGTGGAAAGAGAATTCTGGGATAAAAGCACACAGGTTTGGCATACAACATTGAAAAGTATATGGAAATAAGGCAGGGAACTTAAATATCAAAAGGGAAAATGAGGCCACAGAGGAACTTATTGGATGGAAAGGAATGCAGCACTTTGAACAGATAAAAAGGACACACACGCACAGACACACACACACACACACACACACAGGACCTCTCTCATGGAACCAGATGTACGATTTAAGAGAGGATTTTTGCAGCAACTGATGGGAGCCCCAATTCCACGGCCACAGCTTCATCATTACAAGTGTGTGTAGCAGCTGCAACAGGCACTCCGAGAACACAAGCACGTTGTCTTCACAGGCAGATGAAATCCGACGACGACGACTCTACGCACGTCTCCCAAATCCAAACCTGAACGCCTTAGAAAATATCTACAGAGGAAAAGAGTCAACACACAGCAGCATGGAAAACCATGTTCAGTCAGCCTCCTGAAGTCACGAGAGCGACGTGACCCCCCCACTGCAGAACAGAAAACACACAAAAACAATCCCACACACCCTCCTCCTGTAGGAGCTTTCTTCACACACGCACACACGCACACACACATCACAGTATTTTCAAGACCACGTTGACACGCCAGTGACCGTTTCAGGGGGATCAAGGGCGAACGAGATGCGAGAGAGCGAACGAAGAAGAAGATTTTTTTTTTTCAAATTTCAATTTCATTTCATTTTTACAGATGGATCCAAAGCGAGATGGACGAAGCCGCTTCCTGCTGCAGCGCCAGTGACTGTGTGTTGAGCCATCAGCTGTCCTCCGCGTTGTGATGTGTTGTGTGTGTGGGTGTACAGGTGGGGCGGTTACAGTATGCACACATATTCACAGGATCTATATACATGTGTCGAGGGTATAAATTAGTGTCCTTTGTACATCCCCGCGAGTGCGTTTGTGCCTATCCAACACAATCCAACGCGCGTCGGCTCCTAGTTGTCGGCCGATCCGGTGGCGAAGAGGACTCTCTGGTCCATCCGCGCCAGCTTGGCGGGCGGCTCCAGAGACTCGTCTCCGAGCACGCCGCCGTCCGAGGGGAGGGACAGCTCCTGGCCTTCGTCGTCGCTCTCGTCGTCCTCTTCCTCTTCCTCTTCTGCAGTGGACGCGGGGGGGTGGAGGGGGCGGGAAACGAGTTAGTGGCAGGCACCGCTAGAATCGCAGCAGGCGCAAAGAGCCGAAATGGCGGTTTACCTTTGTCGGGATCCAGCTGGTGGAGACCCCGCCCTAAACTGGCAAACTAGGGGGGGGAAGGAGAGGAACGTGTTATGGTTGTGAATAAAGCTCACATCATTGAGTTTGTCTGTGTGGGCAAGCGCTCTGGTACCTCTCCCATCACAGCAATGGGGGTCTCTCCCTTGGCCTGGGCCACCCGGTGCTCTATCAGGTAGTACATGTACTCGTCGTACAGCAGGCGGATCAGGTGAAAGGAGCCAAAACTGGCGGCACTCCTCAGCGTCAGGTCCCTGATCACCATGGAGCTGGGGAGCAGAGGTCACAGGGTTCATTGCCTCTCAGTGCTCCTAACCGCTTCTTTTGCATTTAAGTAGACAAAACGGGAAGTGTTTCTGGGACTGTTTCTTGAGTTCAAAGTGTCAAGGGAAAAAAAGAGAGTCATGGTGACTCAACTTCATTATTCATTCATATTCATACAAACTACGTCATCTGTCTTTTTTAGAATGTCTAACGTGGACTTGACCTATTACACATAGCTGGAATTAATGAAACCGGACTTTTATTTATTTTAGCGGTGAAGGTTAGGAGGACGCTTTCCTTTTCCTTTCTTTAATATCGCAGCATTGACGCAGTCAAACAAAGTTGAAAGTCTCCCGTCCCACCTGTAAAAGGACCACTTGAGCAGGAAGAGCTTGGCGGCCTTGGGGAAGGCGGGGCTCTGCTGGTAGGGCTTCAGCACCTGGGAGACCACGCCGTCCAGCCACGCGGCCCACTGCTCTAGGGAGTTCTGCTGCTGGAGGGTCAGCTTGAAGTCCTGCTCCAGCCGCTGAACCACGCGGTCTTCACACCGGCACACCCACGAAGCCTGCTCCTGCACAGGAAGTGTCAACGGGAAGCAGTTACTCAGAGGGCGTGTTATGCTTCCCAGCGAAAGACTCGACTTCCTCGAAGTCCCTGTGAGTCACGTCCTCTGCCGTTTTTGTCTTTAACTCGACACTGGATCGCTCCCGAGTTCAGGGTGTCGGTATCGAACCGATCGGAGAGACGCGACCGACCTGGACGTTGGCGAAGTCGACGCGGTTGAGGTCGGAGAGCATCTGGTTGATCTGGGCCGTGTTCTGGAGGACAGCGCGGGCTGCCTGGGCGAGGTGGTTCAGGCTGGTGTAGCGGCGGAGGGTCTGGGCAAACGCATTGGCTGACGTTACCTGGAGGGACCACAAGGAGAGGCGGATGAAAGGGGCGAAAAATACTCTTCACGTTGAAGCCAGTATGCATACACATATCTAAATATCCTGATGGAACAGGCCTTTGGGGCGGTGAGTGATGTATGTTCATTGATTTTTTTTTCTCAATATGACCGTGCTAGACAGCGTGCATGATTTCCCCAAAATGAGCAGGCACATAATAGGACTGTATTCCCCGTGAAATCAGCCGTAGCTCCTTTTAGTTCTGAGCTTCTCAGCATTGCTACTTCAAACCACTTCTGAATCTCAGCAACAGATTTCACAAAGGCTGATCCTGCAAGCGTAAAGAAATAAATAAAAAATCCTGCACCAACTGCAAGCTAATCCAAAGGGAGTGTACCTTGATGCGGACCATTTCCTCCGGGATGTTCATCATGGCGTTGGTCAGCCAGCTCTCCAGGCTCTTGGCAAAGTTGCGGATGGCTTGAGTTAAGGCACCTCCGGGGCGGCGGGGGAAAAGGGGATTAAAGACTTTAATGCTCGTACTTCAGGGTACTGTTTCATTTTCCCAAGCCCACGAGCATGTAACAGGAGAAAGGATTAGAATTCTTGGCCGTGTGCACAACAGGACTCCTGCACACACACTTTCCATGGAAGACACACGTCGGGCAGCAGAATGGAACAATCCCGCATCGTAGTTCAAAGTAATTATATTCAAAAGCTCCTGTTCTCTCATTGGTAAATCCTACAATTTGGCTTTGGGTAAAAGAATGTCTAGGTACGGATACTGGTGCTGTAATTAAAGAAATGTTGTTGTGGCCACTTTTCAGGCATAAGAATTTCGATGCTATACGTTTTTTGTGCGTCATCCCGCTTGTTGTAAGGCCTTACTGGGGATGGGCCTGAGGACATCGGGGATGAGGATCTCCACCAGAGCCTGGTACAAGCTGTTGTCACAGTCCCGGCTCCATCGCAGCACTGGATCGTACTTGCACTAGCAGCACCAGACACGACTTAGGGAGCCGCTTCTCCGACTCGTCGTGGCTGCCAACACACACGCACGGCCCATTTTAATTACTTGCATTCGAGTGTCAAACGGTAGCGCTTCTGCACAATCGTCTCACTTTGGGTTGGGACCGAATTTTGAATATGCGCCTTTAAGTTTTGACCACTCACACAGCCAGCGTGGCGTCTCCAGTCTGATTCTGGCTGAACCTCCAGAAGGTCTTCCACAGAGTTTCCACCAGGGTAAACTGCAGGTTGACCATCACATCCAGTATCGCCTGAAGGAACACACAGAGCACATTGTACAAACCGCACACTCATATTACCACAAGATCAACTGGACGGACACAAAGTGTGGAAAAAGAAGGACTTGAGGACTATTAATGTTTTATTTTTTAACCCATTCTCCCCCCCCCCGGTCTTCTCACAGCGTGTTTTTTTTTCTCCAACACAATTTGCTCATGCGGGGTTCTTTCATTTAGAGTAGTCCTCCACTGACTAGATAGAAAACCCATAAATACTCGATGGGGGGCACCGGCTCACCTCACAGTGCTCCCTGTACAGCAGCTGGAAGCTCTTTATATGCTCCAGCTCGATTCCCTCTGGCAGAGACTTCCCTTGGAGGTCGATGTCTGGGAAATCTGGGAGAGCTCGGGATGCATCTGGAACACAAGAACACTGGATACTCAAAGGCAAACCATAATATTACTGTAACTAACTGTAATCGCATTACACTCTATATTGTATGTGCATTGTGTTTTATCCTGTGTCACCATCAGATTTATGAATCTTCTCTTGGACAAACCATCACTTTCACTCTTGAAGGTATTTGTTCACTGTACGCACCAAGGAACTGCTGGTACTGCTGAACCTGGGTGCTGATGTCCACCTGCCCGGCGCCCTGCTGCTGATTCTGCTGCTGCCCTGCTCCTGCTGCTGTGCCATTGGTCAGTCCCTCTACTTTATGCACAGGCTTCAACCTGGCGAGGGCAGCGGCGAAGCACATTTGATAGGTTAGATTCAACACTCAGATCCGCACATAGGCTATAAATAATAAAGTGAAATGAAGTGGCAGGTTCGTCTCATCGGCCCCGAGGTGAGTTAATGGAGGGGATGGACGACGGATGCGTACGCACCTCTGTTTCTGTGAGAAGGGCTGCTGCCTCATGGCCAGATGTTGCTGGTCTTCCATCAGGCGCAGAAGAGAAGAGCCGGCCTTGATTCTCAGCCCGTAGTAGTGGTACTTAGAATTACCCCTGTGGGGAAAAGATGTGTATGTTTTATACATCACATTCCCCCCTCTCTGAGTAAATATATTGAGGAGAGATGTGTCACCTATATAAAGCTGTGGCTACTCCCCCGTAATCTCAGTGCTCACTAATTCAACTATACTATGCTATTTCATAACATTTCTAACCGAACACATCTCATTGACTTTTAAAACGAAAGTAAACCTCACTCGCCCACTTTCCCTTCCATTATGAAACTTCCTTACACCCATGCCTGTCTGTCTCTATCTGCACCCGCATCTCTGCCTACACCACACAAACCCTTTGCAATGCTCGAGTTATAACCATTATTACCAGACGTGTATTCAAACCATTGAGTGTGTGTATGGACTGTTATGTCTTCCGTACACGTACCGGGTGCCCAGGCGTCGTGTGCGTAGCCCCATGAACACGGATCTTATGAGTTTGCCAAAAGACGCGGCATTAACGGGCTCCAGTTTCTGCTCCTGGCAGTGCAGCAGGTAGTGGCAGTAGAGCGTGGAGCGCGGCAGACTCACCCCTTCAGCTGTCTCGTAGTTGTCCAGCAACCACTGTACCTGACACGCAGGCAAAGACAAAAAGAAAACAGCTGGTGCAGTCAGCAAAGCCGATGGATACGCTCCAACTGAGCTCGGTTACCTGTAACACATGGGCTTCAATGGGATGAATTTGGGATGAAAGATATGTTTTGGGGGCATTGCAGGCAAAAAAAAGAATACTCCTCATCACATGCACTGTAATGATATGAGAATGACAAGGCCACGGTTTTGTTTCCTTTCAGCACAGCTAAAAAGTCCACGACACATTTTATGACAACAATTTAATTAGTGCTTTCCACGGGATAAAATGATGACATCATCCGTATGCGACACCAAATTGGGGATGGGGATGGAGGGGGTTCGTGGGGGATGAGAACAAAACAAAGAAGTTTCTTCGCTTGGCGCCTCTGCATACCTTTTTGTCTGCCGACGGCACGCTACCCTCCTCGCCCTCCGTCATACTCACAGTGGCCGGGGAGGCGCGGGCCGTGTGCGAGTAGCTCTGAGTGTTGCCCGCTGCCCCTCCGCCGCCGCTGCTGCTGCCCAGCATGTAACCCCCCTGGATCACATAGCTGCCCGCTGCGCCCCCGTTGGTGCCGGCCCCCTCCACCGACCCGTTGCTGGTGCCCCCCGTGCTCACCACGGTGCCCCCCCCCGACCCCGCACTCGCGGGCTGGGCCACAAACATGGAGACGCCCCCCACTGCACCGGCGGTGACGGACACGGTGATGGGAGGGCCGGGGGTGGAGGCCTGGGAGCCGGACGTTGGTTGACCCTCATAATACTGGGCAGCTGTGGTCTGGGTGTACAGGGGGGCGTCGGTGTAAGGGAAGTCGCTGGAGCGGCTGGATGGAAGACATGGAAAAGCGTGTCAGGGACAAAGTCAACTGTCAGAAGAGGAAAGGTTCTGCGTTGACACGCGTTAGCTACTGGTGGACCCGGTTTCATTCTGACATGGTGCTGGTGGTGTAATTGGCCTCTCCTCCTTCCACAAACTGCACTTGGTTGGCGTACACATGTTGCACTGGCGTAAGCTGCTGCTGGACCTGAGGAATGAGCGTGCACACACACACACACACACACACATGAACACACACAAACTCTGTGAATCCTTTTTTCCCCTGAGTTAACCCATATCCACTGTTTCCGGTCTGACAATCCTCCTGACATCTTGCATACGCAGTTGCTTTTGATAGTATGACTTTCTGAGCTAGGAACATGTTCTCTGTAAACCCTGGCTGCATAGCAGCAGTCGCCCATGCGTCCCTGACCTACTTGGAAAGCGGTAGTTGCGTCTTGCGACGGTGGCTGCGAGAGGCCTGAGCTTGTGACTGCACGGTGGGCTGATCTATCCTCCCTCTCAGCAGTCACAGAGAGGCAGTAGGGGGACTGGTAATACTGGTAGAGGTCCGAGGGGAGGTGGGTCGGCAGGCAGCACTCTCTGGTGTACTGTGCCAACACCGAGGCCTGCCACGCTCGTTCTATCTCAAGTTGAAGCTGCCATTCTGCTGGATTTGCATCCCTGACTAACACTGTCAGCTCGGTGGAAGGGAGAAACTGGAAGTCCATACAAGCAGTTTCCACCACAAAGGGATGAGCCACAACGTGGTGAAGTTGGATGTTGCATGTGATCCCCTTTTGTTATTGTCAGTCAGCAAAATCTCCCCACCAATGACAGACTGTGTGTGTGTGTGTGTGTGTGTTTGACTGACCTCCTGGCTGAGATGAACAGGCTGTAGACTGGTGACACTCAGCTGAGTGCCCGGCTCAGTCTTGGCTATCTGAGAGGTGGCCTGCACCACTGACCTCTGCAGAGATAAAGATGATATATAGTTTTGTTCACGCCAACATTCCTTTCACGGCGTGTTTGTGCGAGCATGCAAATATACCTGCTGAGCAGCCTGTACTTGCTGGACGACCTGCGTGGGAACTCCAGTTTGCACCACAGCTGGAGGGGGGCTGGAGTCTGACAAGCTGTCACTTGAGTGAAGGGACCCCTCTTAAGGATAGTGGGAATGTAAATACAATCACAATATTTTAATTTCATGAAGTTGTTGCTATTTTTAAATTGCCCGTTTTTTTTCATTCTTCCAGTCAGCAACGGATAAAACTGAGTAATGATTCATATTCATTTCAATATTCAATATTCATTTCTAAACAACGAACCCGGAACAACACATTGAGTTTATTTTAATATGTGAAAGTATACCTTGATTATAGAATTTCCAGTATTTGATATTGTATCTAAGGTATTTTTTTTATAAAGGCTGATAATACATAGGTATGTATGTTGTAGAGTATATATAGGTAATATACTCTTCAAAATATATAAGTATGTATATATACCATATCTAAAAAATGAAAGACACCATAATAACCATAATAACTACTTCTAATAACTACTTCTTTTAAGTAACTCCCCCGAGGGCTTATCATGGTACGCAAAGCTCTGATCTTACCTGTGACTGTGACAACAATGTACTGAGGAGTGCTGTGAGCATTTCCAGACTGTGTGGGGGAGCCCTGGATCTCTGCGGTCACATACTGTGTCTGTGGAGGCTGGGCTTGTGACGTGGACAGGGCTTGTATAACTTCAGCTGGCTTCGGAGACGTAACGGACGTGGCTTGGTCAACGGCGGTAGTTTGGCCCGTGGGTGTGACGACAGTGGGAGTGTTCACGGCTGTCTGAATCTCAGCCAGATACTGAGGGGCAGCCGCGGGGCTGGAACCGGCGCTGGGCTGCGCCGCCGCCACAGCGTCACTGGACCCCTGGGGTTGGGCCGCTGGCTGGATTTCACCTACATAGCCTGAGGTGGCCATTTCAAGAGCTGGGAGTCACTCTAGGGAAAAGAAAACTAGTGATTAGTTACACATGTCGTGTTATTACCACAGATGCTCTGAATGCTCCACTATGGGTTCTAGGACGAATCCTGGAAATAAGGAATTTCCAGGTAATATTTTCTAAGAAGAGCACAAAGTCATTCAGTGGTTGAAGCCTCTGTATGATCATTCAGATACATACATACATACACATTTTGGAGTGAGCAGTATGGGCAACACATCAGATCCCCCTCCCCAGACACATCCTCACTCACATTTTAATTATTACTGTAGCTGGCCTGTTGGTGGTGCAGCTAATGTGGAGAATGTGGGAGGGAGAAGCCTTGAGGGCCACATTTCGGTGTCTCATTACCTGTAATGTGATCTCACATCCTACGGCCATTCACAGTATCCCCGAGCACAAGTTCGGAAAATCCCATACCGCGTTGCAGTAATATAGAGTAATATGTAATTCATTTGTTTTAACACATTTGTGGTAACGCTTAGCTAACAAATAAGGATATTACATTTATTTGATTAGTGAAACATTTGAATACAGTGATTATTATTATTATAAAGGTCGCGTCTTTAATAATCTCTCAGAGGAGGGGGTGGCGGGGGGGTATTCTACACTGTATTTACAAAACAAAACCGTTTTTTATTTTACCGTAATGGACCAACAATAACTGTTAGCGCGATGAAGAAACACGTTAAACTAGCTAGACCCGGACCTGCAGAGCACCTGCATAAAAAAACGCCTTTTCTCGCCACGCCCCTCAGATGTTAAATGTCCGCCACATGCCTTAGCTTCAGTTCCAGTTGCCGGTTGATCTCACCGGGAACCTGCGTCGGGACGAACACAAAAGCCTGTCTACCGTGTTCACTGTGTTATACTGACCATCCCTCCGTGACCTAACGTCCCGGAGCGTTACAGAGGGACGGGGTTTTTGTGCTGGGGGGTGGAGGGTAGGGGGGGTTGGGTACTGAATGGAACATATCGCATGAAACCGCCACAGAATGGCCGTTAATTGTCGTTCAGAGAGACGAGTTTCCGTTACTGCCAACGCGTTCCATTAACCGTACGTTAACGCGAGCCTGTCGTGACGTTACCGAGGCTAGCTACCTAGCAAAGCAACACGGGCAGTCAAGCTAACTGGTCTCTATAACAACCGCCATTTTGTACCTTTTGCATTTGACATCGCCATAACAACGGCCTGCTTGAGTATGCATCTGTGGCTGCGTCGTCATGGCAGGCACAAATCGGTGTCCCTCTAATGAGCAGCGGACAGTAACGACCTCCTTCGAGAAACGGACTGGACTGATTTATCAATACGAAGACTAGCTTGCAGGCTAACACTGGGAGGCAGTTGCCTATTATGGCTACTGAAACAACAAGGGAAAAAAGCAATAGCACAATTCAGTTGAAGCATTATTGGACATTAAATATGTTCTATATGTAAATAGCTTCACCTCTGTATCCACGTGTGTATTGTCCACGGGTTAAATGTCTTCTTTTATTTTTTTTTATGGCGGATTCAGTTGTTGTTGTTGATTCCCGTTGCTGGGTTCTTGTCGCCAGGGCTACCGTGGCTATGGCGCTTCGTCCTCACCAGGGCAACTGTTGCTACCCACCCGCTCCCTTCCCTCCCCCTCCGCCGCTCTGATTGGCTGAGGGCTGCCAAATTGTCTTAAAGTCAGAGACCCAGCGGATCTCCATCAGAGCCTTTTAAAGAGAGAGTCGCGTCAAATGAAGTTGAAATTGATGGGTTGTCACGTGATTCGTACGGCTAGAAGTCAGAACTGTACGGGTAATTTGCAGCGTAGCTATTAGTAGAATTAGCTACCACAGAGATTAAGTATTTAATAATAAACATCCATATAGACATGCACATGTAGGTACATATATATTTAGTGTTTCTTTTTAAGTTAAATTGTGTCTATTGAAGTGTTCCTGAGCAAGACACCCAACCTCAATTGCTCCCAGGCTAAAATGGGTTAAATATGCAATGTAAGTCGCTTTGGATAAAAGCGATAAAATCTAAATGATATATAATGTAATTTAACTTCCTTGTTGTCATGTATTATAGATCACAGGTAATTTGTATTTAGGCCACATAATCTCCCCTTAGTTAGATGTTAATGCCTATTGGTGAAGGTGCAGTAAGCAAGAACATTCTCGTTGGAAGGACAAGTATTAGTGGGATTGCACAAAAAGCTACTCTTATAAATCATCAGTTATCGGTTAACATTATTTTAATCTGTCAATTTAGTGATGGGAAATCCACTAAAATACTTTAATCCAATATAGACATCCAATATTTTAAAACATGCAGATGCTATTCAAGTAAAGTAAGGTTTATTTTAGTGTCAAACTTCTGCTGTTAACCATTTAATGCTGTCATAGTAGTCTCTCAAATGCTGCTGTGTAATGAAACACAACATTTTTTAAACCCAATTCAAACTTACCCTGGGCCATGTTATATTGTTTCTGTTAGAAGTATGGCCTATTGCGTTGTCACACTGCTGCGATGACCTCCACAGGTCACTTCTGTGACAATTGTTCATGAATGTCAGGGTGGAGACCTTCCTACAATGCCATTTTGCTTGCTTGTTATCGCCACATTATTTACAAATTCATCATCCCCATTTCAATTTCCTAAATGAGCGACCTTTGACTATGTGGATACACAGATAAAAATGTGTTTTATTTGTGTCTGACTTACAATAAGACTTCCATGTTATCTGCCTTTGGAAATGTCGCTGGTCCAGTCTCAGTCCTCCCAGTTCACCTTTTGGCAAAGATACGATAGAACAACCAATTTTCGAGAGAAAAGAATATTGCACACACTGAAAGTACGCACAGTCTTTTGTTGATTAAAAATGGAAAAGCAGATGTTAATAATTGTGATATTGGTCACAACGGCTATCATATATCCCGTGGTGTCAGGGAATATTAAATATTCAGGGAATCCATGGAAACATGTGTCCCTTTGCTTGAATCATTGATTTATGGTATGCTAATGTCAGTTTATCGTGTGTTTCTTTCTATAATTTTAGATAAATACCCTTTACAGTGCCCCTATATTATTGGGACTTACGATGTTGTCTACGTGCTATGTACGCCTCTCAGGAGTCAACTTTTTTATTTGATAAGTCTTCTGAAGTTAGAGGTTCCAACATTTAGTGATTTTGCAATAGTGTCACGTCAATTTAACAGAGAAAATTGATATATTTTTCTATCAAATGCCTTTTGAAAAACAAATGGAGACAGGGTTGTAATTGCTCAATAGTATTTTTTTATGTGATCAAATCTTGTTTTTCATTTTGTTTGCACGAATGTCAACATACATTACTGTCCATATTTAGATCCTCACAATAAGGTGGCCGCTTACATACTAAATGTGAGTTATGATGTCATAACATTGAGGGACAAAGGTGCTTCTCATGCTGAAACCCAATTAAATCATCCGACATTTTGGTTAATTATGCCACCTCTGGTCCGCTTTTTGTCTCCATAAAGGTCTCATGCCGGTATCTCTTTTTCCAATCTGTTCTTCTTGCGGCGATGGCCTGCGTGCGCAGTGTGCACGGCTCCCTCGCGGGGCTACAGACCCCTTTATAAACCACACCTGGGTCAGCTAGAAAATCATAGCTCTTCCAAACAGGCACACCAAAAGCTAAGTGGTGCTCAAAGCACACAACATTTGGACCCCTTCTGTTTTGCTTCGTCTCTCGGTGCTGCTATGTGGAAAGCTGCGCTGCTGGCCGTGTGCCTGCTGGTGGCCGGGGTGCAGCCCATGGTAGACCCAAACTATGGGGTGAAACTATGCGGCCGGGAGTTCATCCGGGCCGTCATCTTCACTTGCGGAGGTTCGAGATGGAGACGATCACTCAAGAGCGCAGGTGAGAGGCCGACGTCATGATTTTCTTTGCTGAAGATATATGATGAATCACAGGTGTCCATGATGAAGCCTCTTTCTTTACCTTGAAAGTTGTCAGAGTGGACAATCTGTGCTGGAATCAGAGAGCTCTGATTCTCATTTCCCTGAGACGTATCCTGTGGAAGCCCTGAATAAAAGAATCCATGAGTGTTTTACCCTCAAACAATGCTGCATCCTGTAGGTCCTCAATACAGATGCTTGAGTTGTTTAAGTGTGTGCATGACAAGACAAAAACAATCCTTTTCTGTCATTGCCCGTTTTGTGGCTGCAGATGTTTCGGAAGACCCATTCAGCTCCCCTCAGGAGGATTCCTCCGAGGGTTTGAGTCCCAACAACAACGTGGTGGAGAGGCTCCTCCACAGGGACAGAGGCCTGAGTTTCACAGCGAAAGACGACCAGGAGGGATTCTTTAAAAGGCCGGCCCGTTCTTTCATCAATGAGGATGTCCTGGAAGCCCTGCGCAACGCTGACCGCAAGGGCCGGGACGTGGTGATAGGCCTGTCCAACGCCTGCTGCAAGTGGGGCTGCAGCAAGAGCGAGATCAGCTCCCTTTGCTGAGGGTCCACCTACTCTGTCTCAGAGGACGCAGCGGCGGACTTATACTTATGTCCTCAAACAAAAGACACAACGCGCTCTCATATGTTTCTGTTCAAGCCTTCTCTTTGTCAGGAACAGCCTTTTCTTTTCAATCTTCAACAAAGCTATTTTGTCGTTCCCAACAACTCGTTCCCAACACCCATCGCAAGTAACTTTTTTTACTACGAGCTGCGTCCGAGAGGCCGAAAGAAAGAATTAGCATTATGTTTTTATTTGACAACAAGTGCGGATTCATTCATTCATGTGTTATCTTGTTTGTCAATGAGAAGTAGAATGTTGTTTGTTGTTTGTTTCAGTAAAAATGTATTAAAAGAAGCCTGTGGTTGCCTTTTTAAGGTAATGTTGAGGTTGCGTCTTTCTTCAATTGCTGATTTATAAAATAATCTCACTTTGCCTGAAATATGCTGCCTGGGCCTTTTTTGCATTCGATGCAGCTGAGGAATTTGTGGATGATGCAAGGAGTTACAGATCACGATCCTTTACTGAAATGAAAGTACAGATACTTAATACACAATTAAAAGCCCAACATGTAAAACTGATGAAGTATTGTATGCAACATTGAATTAAATGAACAAAAGTTAAAAATAAAATGATTCAGAGTGGCTTAATTATTTCAGCAGCATTTCAATGTTACAGTTAGTAGAGCAGACTAAATCTGAAAAGTTGTGAAATGATTCATCTTGCAGGAAGAAAAAATCTGCATGACTTTTGGGACTTTACTCTAAGCGTGCCTTTGTTTTTGTGAAACAATGAATGATAAAACCCCTTGGGGCGGAGTAAGTAAAACCACCTGAGGAGGGGAAATCACGATGATCAACTGCCACAGGACAAAAGGGGCAGGACATTTGTAACATGAAATCGTAATATGAGAAGAGTACAAACAATTTTAAATACGGTGTAAAAGAAGTACAAAGTAGTACAAAACAGAGTACTCAAGTAAAGTTCTTCCAAGTCGTACATACGTTAAACAAAGTCTTTGTCGTTGTACCAGCATCGAACACACAGCAGGAAGTAAACCGAGAAGTAGACGATCACGTCACTGGATTTTCCATAAAGGGGCGTGGCCAGTCGGCAAAATATTTTTTTTCTTAACCAATCTATACTCGCAAACCCTGTATGTGTTCCGCAGAAGAATGCACGACGGTCTGCCCGGGGTGTCTCTCGACGAGGTAAATAATCACAGTCAATTATGAATGTAATATAACGTTAGAAAAAAGAACTAAGCTCGCTGTGACAATATAAAAACGCTTCTTCTTTACTTTAGATGGTTATTTAGCTCACTCACACTGGAGTGGATCAAACAGGAATGAGGAATGTATGCGTGCCCGCGCGTGTGTGTGTGTGTGTGCGTGTGTGTGTGTGTGTGTGTGTGCGTGTGTGTGTGTGTGTGTGAGAGAGAGAGAGAGAGAGAGAGAGAGAGAGAGAGAGAGTGGCAGACTGTTGTCATGTAACGGAAGATAGGGTCACTGACATGCCATGCGTTTGTTTTCTTTCCTTTTAAACTTACTAAGTTTAATGTTAACTAAAACTAACCCTGGAAACGTAGGGTGGCGCTATTAAAAAACAGGAATGTTATTAAATACAAAGTAAAATAGTACTAGTAATATTTTTAACATTGGAACAAATCAAATACATGTTTTTCTTTAAATAACAGATTTTAAAAGATAATTCTTGATAATTGTCCAGCAATTTGCATCTTCTCAAATGTCAAGGTGGCAAAACCGTGAAACGGGTACTTTTATTTTTAAGTGAAGTGCATAGCAGTCAATGGGATGTGGGAAGTGTTTCAGTGAAAACTCCTTTCTGGCAGTGAATATTTGTTTAGCTCCCCCTCAAATACTAAGAAAATAGCTACTTTCAACTTACAGATATAGGCTGGTGCACTTTTCATGACTGTGACTTGGTATCAACGGATAAAGATAAAGATAAATGCGTGGTTGCGCACCTGACATTATTTAACCCGTGAAAACTATTTAAAACGTTACGAAATGTTACATAACATTTTAAACTTATTGAACCACATTGTTCCACACTCAAATGTATAGATGACATCCACTTCGCTTTTTTTGTACACACCTGATCGTTCACCTGATCATCACCCACAACTACGTGTGTGTACGTGTGTTTTCTCCTCAGGCGCTGCAGGACGGGTCCACATGTAATGGCCACACTTTGGTCAAGGTGGTTTCCGTCCATCTTGCTGGTCATCGTGCCTTATTGTTTTGCCCCAGGTAGGCTCATTCCGCTCTTACGCACATGTGACTTGAATACTTTATACATTTAATCCCCTCCTATTTTTGTTCTGTTTTGCTTTTGTATACTTTTATGCCATCTTATCCAGAGGGACATATTTCAATTTGTACTTCCATTTATACAATGTTACATACTTTGCTGCTTAGGACTGTACATACAAAACATATGATCAGCTTGTTTGAAATGAAAACATAAACCACCCACGGGTATGTAAAGCATGTAGAACTACTTCTGTACAACTTTCAAAACGCTATAACATTGAAACAATAGTGCAATAATACAGACTTAATGCCAAGTCCATGGGATCATTTAAGGTAACAGAATACTACTATACTTTGTACTTTGTCTGCCACAAACTCGTCTCCAACAAGGTTAACTGGTTGTTTCATTGCAATCCCTTTATCTCCATGTGGAAGAGATACCAACACGTTTTCTGATTTACAGACGAACCCTTTAAGATGTTGTATTACTGTATTGTACTCTGTACGAAGAGGAAGTTACGATCAAAGCGTTAGTTTCCTGTTAACGTTACTGAAAGGGTGCTTTCTTGCAACATGCCGTGTGCAGGCTGTGAATGTATAAGTGCTAAAGGCGTTTAGGCTTTTGAGAAATGGTTAAATGTGACGTGCTTGTGGGAAATAGAAAAAAAAGGTGTTTTGAGGCTGTGGGCGTATTTTAAAATGTACGAGAAAGGTCTCTTTTTGTGTTTTTCTTGTGGTTAAGATCACTCTTCGAGCACGTTTCCTGTTTTCTCTTAGACATTCTTTGCATTGCCTTTATGACATTTAAATCCATACGACTAAAAGACGGATAAACATGAAAAATAATACAAGGTCCTGCCTAAGCTGAGATCTTACTCGTGTTCATCTGTTTCTATTTGAGCTCTATACATCATTCTGAATTGGCAAATAATATAGAGGGAGGTCTGTCACAACGGGTCAGTACCTTTTGCTCGTCAAAAATCATAGGTGTAGCCAGGGTGCGATTTGTGGGGGGGGATGGGGGAGATTTCCCCCCGTCTGGTTTTCCGATCCCCCCCTCTGCTAAATTATTTTAATCTCCGGGGGGACAAGGATTTCCCCCCCCTTTCCCCCCCCCTTGATAGGCGAGCAGTTAAGTTGCATTCATCGCTACTTAAACTCTTGAAATCTTCTATCGATCTTCAGTGTCAATACATCAGAGTAGCTACTCAGTAGCCTTCTGGCAGACGGCGCCTATTTCTGAACGTCATCCAACTAGCGGTTTGGAATGGATGTTTTAATCCGTGGGGCTGACCCTTTTGTTCTGGATAGTGCAATACATAGAAAGAGCTCTTCCTACTACTTCAGACTACGTTGTGTTTTAAAACAAATCCAAACCCAAGCCGATCTCAGATGTATATTTATGTCCATGTTGGTATGTATGGTCAGTCCCGCGTATTGACACATATTTGCTGATCACTTTTGATGTCGTGCCTCGCCCTCCTTGCTTCTCCAGCTCCTCCTGCGTTCCCATCGCCTCCTGAGTGCTATATCCCATGTGATAAGGGCGACGACTGTGCCGATATACACTGCAGTTTGAATCCAAGGCCGGGCCCTGAGATCCCCACAAACTACAGCCTGCACTGGGAGCCAGCAAACAGCCAGTAAACGGGACCAAAGATATTCAGCACCGAATTTGAGGTTTAATAATCCGATTCCCTCTGCGTTTGTTGTACTCCTGTGGTCTTGTCTTCCAGGGGCGAGAGTGTGCTCACTGGGACCCCTCTGAGTGGGACTATCCATCGGGTAAACTACCCCAGAGGGGAACTCCAGGTTTGGGTCCAGGCTAAGGACCGGCACGGTTCTGACACATCTCAGCGTGTCTCGTTCCATACAGCTGATATCAGTGAGTTCGTCCTGCATATTCTGGTTCAGTAACACACTCATCATCACAATAAGGCTGCATACTTGTAAGAAGTTGATCCTGACTTTTCTGAGTCTTTTAAGATATCGTCATATGATGGTGATGTGGTGATATTACAGTGATATTTCATATGTTACTCTGCTTCTGTGTCTCTATTCCTAGTCAAGCTGCCGCCTCCTAAAGTCTCATCAGTCAGCTATCAGGAGTCTTTAGAGATTTCCTGGAACTCCACCTGTGATGAGAACCAGCTCAGTTTGGGCAAATGTGACGTCCGATATCGGACCGAGGAAGACCCAGTGTGGCCTGAGGTGTCTGATTTATGTTTTGTCTTGCACTATTTTCCTTCTCTTCCTCTCTGTAATGGAGTATGTTGACCTTGAAAAGATCAGTTAGTGTCCTGAAAACCTCCGAGCAATCCCTGAAAAACACCAATGATCATTTCAAGATTTGTCTGAAGACACGTTTGTTTCCGTCCCCATTCTACACAGTACGAGAATGTTCTCAACTCCGGCTATGAGGTCGAGAGTCCTACGCCCAGCACGCTATACGAATTTCAAGTTCGCTGTTCCTGTGGGACGGGCTTGAAGAGCGACTGGAGTGAAATCCACGCAGTACGAAGCAGAGAGGCGGGTGAGTCCTCATCCGGGACGTGGCCTCCTGGTTTGGCGTCGGCAGAGAACTCTTGAGAAGGTCGCAGAAAGTTTATGGTTTCTGCTGGGTTGGAAAAACATTAGCATTTGATGCTAAGCTAACCTGCCGCTGGCTATATTGTACAGATATTTACCGCTTTTAAAGTGTGCAGTTTGGTGACAGTAAACAACGTAAAGACGAAACAAGAAGATGGATCCGACTCACCCCGACAGTGTTGTCTTATTCTCCAAAAACAAAATGACCAAAATGACCATTTATCTCATTTCTCTCCACCACGCTCATTTTTTCCACCCCTGTTCAGCCCCAGCGGGAGAGCTGGATGTATGGAGGGACTGTGGGACATCCCAGGACAGCTGTGACTGCGTTGTGACGTGGAAGGTCGATCAGCACAAACACACGGCCGTCATTTTCTGAACTGAAATAACGAACCTGAGCCTCCCCTCTGTGCAGACGCGCTGTGTCGCTAACCTCTTGCCTCTCTCCATCCCACCCAGGAGCTTCCCAAAGCTCAAGCACACGGGGACATTAGGGGGTACGAGGTCAGACTGTCTCACAGTAACAGCGCCCCGGTGGGGGTGAACGTGTCCACGGCTGAGCCGCAGGGCCGGTTGGCCTGTGAGAAGAAGATCTGCCACTTCAGCTGCTCCCTGAAGGACGTGACCTCCGTCAGCGTGTCGGCCTACAACACTTGCGGCGCCACATCGGCCTCCTATCTGGCTCTGCCAACACCAGATAGCAACTGTGATCGGGTGAAAAGTAAAAGCAGTAAGTGCAGGAAGCTTTTTTTTTTACCAAAGGCCAAATCCACAACACACAGCGAGGGGAAAAAGCAGCTCTTAACTTGCTGGATACGTTTTGGGTCAGAGAACTATTCCGTAAAGGAAGAATTCAACGTACAATAACTACATTCATTTATGATGTAGCTCCTTCACTTGTATTCCACCTTTTCTTGTCATAAGAACTAACGGCCTGTTTGTCTCTGGCTCAGGTAAACGCACAGAGCAGGCCGCCGTCCACCTGGTGATGAATGAAGAGAACCTCACTGTGTCCTGGGAGTCTCTCTCTCAGGGCTCCGACCACCTGGAGGAACAAGTGGTGCAGTACAAACAAGCAGGACGTCCTCTCGGCCAAGGGTTCGATTGGATCAAAGTGAAGAAGGGCCTCCGGACAGGAATCTTTGAAGGTCCGTTTCATTTGAACACGTAAAGGCATCTCATTGGTCAGGCCCAGGAAGTGAGAGAGAACATTCATCATTGACTCTTCAGGACTCTGGGGGAAAAATGCGTCATACTTTATTTGAGCTTGGGCTCGTGCTGATTTTCGGCGGCCGTTTAATCTGGTTTGTGTCTCCACCTCCAGGTCCGTTTAAGAAATACACAGCCTACCAAGTGTCTCTGTTTACTGTATCAAGCAGCAATAAAGTCAAACATCTTTCGTCGGTTATTGGATACTCATGTCAAGGACGTAAGTATCAATGCTTTGCACTTGATCTTCAGAGTTGTCTTTTTCTTTTCTTTTATTGCCACCAGCTCAACGGAATAAACTTCTCGCCGTGACGTACCTTTCCCTGTCACTTTTCAGCCCCCCCTGAAGTGCCGTCATTTAAGGTGTCCTCCATCGCTGCCACTCATGTGACCCTGTTCTGGGAGGCTATTCCCCTCCCCAGGCAGCGGGGGCAGATCCTGTTCTACCAGCTAACGGTAGAGAGTGGAGCCGACGGACAGAAGGGTACGACACTTGACACACTTGTAGTAATTTCTTTAGGTTTATTTATGCAGATAACTGTACGGTGAACTGGCCAGAAAGTAGGTACACAAGTGCTTGTTCCTCTCATGGTGACCTCTACTGGCCTAAAAATGCAGAGTTTTGTTTTGTTAAACAACATAGTTGTTGCAAGATATAAGACATATAAGAAAAAATCATTTAAGCAGCCTCGACGACCTCCTAGAAAGTTCACATTTAATTTGTGTCAGCTGTTCTCCGGTCACTGACCTCGCCCGTCCCAATTTGCCTCTCCTAGTGATCAACGTCAGTGTGTCGCCGCAGCAGGAAAACCAGACGTTTGAGCTGCGGCCTCTGAGCCCCGGGCAGGACTACGAGGTTCGGATACGAGCCGTGACGCCGGCCGGGCCCGGAGCCCACGAGACGGCAAAGTTCAAAACGAAGCACCACGAACACTTTGGTATTACGTCACATCGCAATTTTCTACGAGCCATATGACGAGGATATATCTCTTACAATACGTGTGGTTCAATCATACCCCTCGCCCAATCCGTTTATCTGTCTTGTGTCTTTTCTCTCTTTCTCAGAGCGCATAATAGCAGTTGTGCTTGGAATCTTTTTGCTGGCCGTGATATGCATTCTTTTTGCTTTTTACAGGTGAGATAAACGTTTAAAAGCGTCAAAGTTCTGATGCTCTCATCACTTGTTTCGTGGTGTTGTGTAGCTGCGGTACTTCACGTTTGTTTTTCTTTCTGTGGTAAATACTTTGACTATTGCAAGAGAAATGCTCTTATCCATTTGTATCTAATGACAACTGAAGGCCGGCGCATGCTTCTGCGTCGGCGTCTCCGTTGCGTTTGCGTGTTGCGTCGTTTCAATTCATGGTTCAAAAAGGCTTGCGTGTGTTGCAAAGCAATTCACCGCCAGAACACCAGGCGGAGTAACGTTTATTGTCGTACTCGACCAAGAGAGTGCCGTCTTTGCGAGTGGAAGTCGTTGGTTTATTTATTAATTTAATTTAAGAGACCTTTTTTCCCCGTGTATCAACACTGCTGCTTTTCTTCGTCTCTTTTCGGGGACATATTTGTCCCGTATTTCCTCCACAACTTTATCGACCGGCAAAACCGACATTTGCGGAGGTCTACGTCCATGAACTGGAGCCCATCCGCTCGTCTTTATAGTCCGCCAATGACGCGTGTGTTTCTAAGTGGTCATACTTTCGGATTTCTTCCGACAAAAGCTCTTAGATCTGATTCATTCTCTCGTAAAGTATATTCGTTTTATTAATGGCGGAATTACGCTATGAAACCGGAAATCCGAGACTCTGGCAAGGATGTAGTAAGCAGACCAATCACAGCCCTGCTGCTTGCGTTTCCTCGCGTAGCTTGCGTATCCGAGACGCAAGGGTTGGAAAAATTGGTCGACACACGCAAGGACGCAAGGGGGGGGGCGGGACTCTACGCAAAGGACACGCAAGGGGCGCGTGCGCTTGCGTTTCTCCGAAAACGCAGAAGCATAAAACAGGCTTAATGCCACTTGAAACCCTTTAACCAGGAAACCATATTATTTCAGTAAAACTGTGCACAGAGCAAAGATGACAAGGATACTTAAGAGTTCTCTTCTTTGTCTAATGAAATGTGGATGTGGATGTTAAAGCAAATCATACATTCATGCACACATTTTCTTTTAATTGAAATTGAGGGTCTTGTATTCTTGTTTGTTTTTAACGCATGCATATCTTCCAGTGCTTGTCGAGGAGAAAACAAAACATGGTGCCTCAGCGTTTCTCTGACAGAAGTCCCGGACCCCCGCAACAGCTACATTTTCAGACACATGAAGCCCCAGGTCAGAAACTTGACTGAAATAATAGCACGTCTTTGTCCCCGTCGGATCTCGGAAACAGGATTTTCCGCTGATGCCATCATTTTGTTGCTGTGTTTTATCCAAAAAGGACAAAATAAATCCTGTGTCTGTGTGGGATCTCTCTGCAGATGAATGACTCTTTCGTTTGGATCTGCATTCCCGTCTATGAGCCACACCCCAAGATCTCTTCGTTGGAGATTGTGGAAGTCCAGCCGTGGGCTTCGGAGTCCTCTGAGGAGAAGATCGCCGACCCCGACGGGTCGACTGAGCTGGTGGCCAAAAGTGGGTGCTCGAGGGCGGACTGCCGAGATGTGCAAAGGGAGGGAGCTGTGCCAGAGGACAGCCACAGATATGGAAGAGAGGAGTACAGCCAAATGGTTGACTCGGATGAGGAGAGGGCGGATCGTTGGAGCTCATCAGAGGAAGAACAGTCGGCGTCGGGTTACGAGAAGCACTTCATGCCCACTGCTTTGGAAGTGCTGGAACTTTGATGTTTCTCAATGTCGGCTCACTGACATTCCTCTCAGAAATGTGTTGTTGCATTGTAATTTTCTTTTAAATGTGCAGAAAATATTGAGTATGGAAATGTTATTTTAGACGATGATGTCGTGGAACTATCCCCTCTCTGCAGGATCCATAGGGAGACACATGTGATTAAAGAGATTTATTTTCTTAAGCTTAATAATTGGGCTTCATTCGTCGCATTCATTTTGTAAAAAAAACGTTGTTTTGATAAGTTGTGCATCTGTCATGTATAAATTAACTATTAAGGGTCTGACTGCAGAGAATCTAACTTGATTGACTTAAGTGACAACATATTCAAGGATAGGGAGGCAGTACGTATAAAGCACAGTTCCAAAACAAGTAATTTCAAAAAATATAAATGCAACAATTATAATACATTTATAAAACAGAAAAACACCACACATATCACCTTTCTGAATAACTTGTTCCACATCCAGATCAACACAACATTGCTATCAATTGTTGTTTTCCCCATACATCCAAAGATGTACTTTATAGGTTCTTTGTTATCAACCGCAATAAAATAGCTTTTGAATTTAGGAAGATATTATGTATTTCTTATTTATTGTCATTACTATTCATTTGCCCAAGACAGCAATGTGTTTTCTTATTTAAAGAACAACATTGAAGGGTTGAATCTATAAGCTGCATTTTTATTAAAAATCGCTCTGAATCGTTCCAAGCACTAAAGGACAAGATAATTAAAGCTAATAACTGTATTTAAAAAATGTAGCGTATATTTGACTAGATCAGAAACACTTGTCATATTCATTTTTTTTTGATGAGTTGCAAATGATCACTAACTTTATGAATAGAAGACAAACCACACACACATTCTGCATATACCGACATTAATTGAACAAAATAAATTCCCTGTAATGTAAGTAAATCCGTACAATTAGTAAGTATTCATTTGTTCCTATGCCTTTGTTCGTTATGTTTTAGGCTTAATAATTAACCAACATTAATTTTTAGAAAGAAAAAGGCCATCTCTAATCTCGCGATGTTAGCACAGTCTGTACTGGACGGAAGCCGTCATAGGTCAACCTCGATCGGCGTGCTCATTTGAACAAGAGGATCCGCTAGGAATCACGGGTGGAGAGCGGCCCAGCACGATAGTTCAACTCTCGAGTCAATATTGTACGTATCGTTTTATATACGCGTATTCTCAAGCGTATAGACGTAATCCACATCGATTAGACCGCGTTCACCGGTAAGGGTTTCCGATTTAGCGAGTATCAGGCAGGTGGCCGTTATGTAGCATTAGCGTCAGCGTTAGCATTGCCAGTCACAAATTAGCTGTAACGGCTTAGCGGCTAACTGCTGTTGGCGAAACGTGCTCACTAAGTGCACCTATTACTGGTCCCCAGCGACGTGTTAATAGCGATACAATACATTATCCGTTCAGATACGATCCTAATCCTACAATGATGGTTTGGTTTGGTGGCGACTTTTTAAAATAGATTGTCGTATTTGTCGATTGTCATACCGAGCACATTGTGGCCATCTCCAGCCTGGTGTTGCCGTGTCGACTAGGCCGGAAAAGAAGGGCAACTTTAGACGCAACGCAATAACTATGCGAAGGCCCCTCAACCTATCAGTTGGAAAACTTGTCAATTCAAGCGGGAACACGCGTTGAGATGAAAATTAACTAACGAGTCGAGTCTAAGCTACTCGATTAAAACCACACGAAGTGACCGACGCGCGTTAACGGGCGAACCGGACATGGCGGCCCTAGTACATGGCCAACTTAATCCATGACAACTTTCCTCACACTCCGACCAACCACGAAGAGCGCGATCCCTCGGGTCACCGTTAAATGGCCAATTTCGGGTCCACGAGCAGGTGAAGAAATGTGGGATAGAAATTAATGGGGGCCCAAAGTGTTACGGTAATTTGGACCAGCCGACCGAGTGGGGGTAGGTAGGATTAACGCGGAGCGACTAAACCGAGTAACATGTTTTTTTTTGGGGGGGGGGGGGGGGGGGCACAAGCGGATTTTGAATTAATTGTAAGCCAACCGATTCGAGGTTTATTTTTTTCCCCCTCATTGACGTAGTCTACTCCTCGCGGCCCCCCAGGCCTCTTTGCACACTCGCCATGTGCGCCTTCACCTTCCCACACAGCGTCTTCGGCTTATTTCCTACTTCCTCAACCACTTGGTACATTGGCTGTTTGAGGGAGGGGGGAGTAATCATCTGCAGAGTTTTGAAACTCCAGATGTATAACCCTATTATTAAAGAGGGGGAGGGTGGTGGTGGTACTTCTACCGAGAACAATCATACTTTGAGGAATATTCCATAATACAAGCTTGGGGTAAATGCCCTTCAGTATTAAGTCCAGTGGTAGAGTAGTTTTAAAAATGTGTTATCGTTAGTAATTTTCAGACTAAGGGGCTTCATGCAGAGCTGTGTATAGTGCGTTCTTAGAAACGTGTGGACTTTGTGTGGACTTTGGAGATGATGCATAAAAAATAACATCTGACTCTCATTGATGGTGTTTGTATTCATACTGTCTGATCCAGAAACACGTTCACACAGAATTCTCCAACCTAGTAATCTGTGAAAATGTCTATGTGAATTCATTTTTTCCCTGATGTTTTTCAGGATGGAGTGGCAGCCAGATGAACAGGGACTTCAGCAGGTCCTCCAACTGCTCAAAGACTCACAGTCGCCCAACACAGTCACACAGAGAGCAGTCCAACAAGTATCCTACAATACTGCAGCCCGCCATTGTGCATGGTGTAGCAAGTGATTATTTCTACAAACATTGTGGTGATGAATAATTGTAACCCTAATGCAAAGGGGATTTTAATCTACCATCCTAAGATATCACTACTTCTGCCTAGTTATCAAGTTCTATTGCTGTCCACAATTTGAAGATTTTACAAGGATGTATGTATAGCAATACTGTGAATTACAGGACATTACCAAATATCACAAGTGGTTAGACGTTTGTGCTCCACAATAGCAGACTTGTCTAATTTTTACATTAATCCTGAAACAAGGAGTGTGCAGATATTTAAGACCTGACAGGGATGCAAATCCTTTTCATTTATTTAAAAAATATTTCCATGTAGTAGCAGGGAACCGTGGTGATTTTGGATCATTTCCGACAAATTATTTGTGAGGCCAAATCTTTTAAGATGGAAGTAGAATTCCTTTTCTTTCCTCTGGAGATGATGAAAAACCCAGCTCATTGATTTACAATGATACACAATGTTCCTATATTTTATGATCTGGATTTCTCGAGGCCGTTAATTCAGCTCACATTAGAGTCCTAAACGCACGCTTGCTTATATTTGCGATTTGACAGATTTTTAAAAATGGATCCGGTGAGAAAAGAACGGTATTAACCAACTATACATGTTATTTGTAAGTTGAATCTAAGTGAATCCATGTGGAGTTATACCACTTTTATATATATATATATATATATATATATATATATTAAAATAAAATGTGTTTATTAAATGCTTAACTGCCATGCTAGAAACTTGAACAACTCAACCAATTCCCCGACTTCAACAACTATCTCATCTTTGTTCTCACAAGACTCAAAACTGAAGGTGAGTGGACAAAGATTCCATTCCAGTTTTATAAAAATGGCACACGCCTAGAAACGGTGATCCATGATTGTCTTTATACTTAGTCGCACCCCTCCTCTCTCCTCAGACGAGCCGACTCGCTCTCTGAGCGGTCTGATACTGAAGAACAATGTGAAGGCCCACTACCTGAACTTCCCCACGGCCGTCGCCGACTTCATCAAGCAGGAATGTCTCAACAACATCGGAGACCCGTCGCCGCTCATTCGCGCCACCATTGGTGAGTTGGTGTGTTTGGGGCCACTGTATCAGGGTGAGGCGTTTGTTACTTCTGTGGTTTAGCGTCCTTCAATGAGTACCACACCTAGCCCGTTCCTACGCTTCCACCTCTGGAGATGATGCAGAAAACATTTAATATACCTGAGATCTCGTGGAGGCATTTGTATTCATACTGTCTGATCCAGAGCCGCAGGAAAGGCTCACTGTCTCATTGATGAAAAATCACTATCTGATGTTTGCGTTTTTCTTGCTCCTCCTAGGCATCCTGATCACTACAATTTCCTCCAAGGGAGAGCTACAAACATGGCCTGAGCTGCTTCCCCAGCTCTGCAACTTGCTCAACTCGGAGGACTACAACACCTGCGAGGTGTGCACCTAATCGGGCTCTGCCCTGGGTTATGTATGCTGTAAAAAAAAGCTGTCACTTTGTTTTTAAGGGCTTATAAAAAGGATGTCCTGTAATTCACAGTATTGCTATACATACATTACCAAACGTCGCAATAGGTTAGATGTTTGTGCTCCACAATAGCAGATGCAGCTTGTATAATTTGTACATTAATCTGATATTTAAGACCTGACACGGATGCAAATCCTTTTTAATTTATTTAAAAATATTTCCATGTAGTAGCAGGGAACCGTGGTGATTTTGGATAATTTCCGACAAATTATTTGTGAGGGCAAATCTTTTAAGATGTAGGTAGGATTCATTTTCTTTCCTCTGGAGGTGATGAAAAACCCAGCTCATTGATTTACAATGATACACAATGTTCCTATATTTTCTGATCCAGATTTCTCAAGGCTGTTTTAAGTCGATTTGCGAATCGACAGATTTAAAAATAAAAACGATCTGATGAGAAAGGTGTCATTCTAGGAAAATGTGTTTACATACTTTTTTATTTTGCGCTTCACTTTTATTTGCTGATGCAGTCTCACTCTCTCCTCTGTGTTGTATGTTTGCGTTTGATTTGACAGCCTCTCTGTGTATGTCCGTGTCTCAGGGCTCATTTGGAGCACTGCAGAAGATCTGTGAGGATTCGTCGGAGCTACTCGACAGCGATGCTCTGAACAGACCCCTCAACATTATGATTCCTAAATTCCTCCAGTTCTTCAAGCACTGCAGCCCCAAGATTAGGTACAGGAGAGGGGAAGATACTGTCTGAATGGTTGTCATAGTCATCTGTCTGGGATTCATTCAGGACTGACAGTAGCTTTTGTGTTTACAGTGTGTTCCAGGTACTCTGGGTAATGCGATTCAATTATAAATGTTCTTACTATGATGTGTATCCCGCCTCGGTGTTGCCAATCTACAATGAAAATATGCCTTTTTGTGTTGGCATTTAAAAAAAATGGGAGACTTGATCAACTTAAACATTCCTGGGTGAGCCAGTCAACTTGGCAGGCTAAGAACATTCTCAACCGGCTTTTAGACTTCAAAAGTCTTGCATCTGGAAATGATGACAAACCCAGCTCATTGATTTCCAATGATACCTTTTTGTTCCTATATTTTCTGATCCAGATTTTGCCGGCCCGTGTAGGATCCATATATTTGTGTGATAAACTCAATCTCTCCAAAAACAAGATGGAGCAAAGCCAGATGTTGGTATAATTAAACGTGGAGTATTTATTGCATGTGTTTTTATTCGGTGCAGGTCCCACGCCATCGCCTGTGTGAACCAGTTCATCATTGGCAGAGCCCAGGCCCTAATGGACAACATTGACACCTTCATAGAGGTGAGCCATAAAGGAGAATTGGCACACTGGAGAAAGTTGTCATTTTGATTGAAATTAATCAATTGCCCATTTTCCTGGTCTCATTTTTTTGTTTGTTTTAAAACTTTTTCTTGTGTGATTTTCTCCGCTCTGTCCATTCAGAGCTTGTTTGCGCTGGCAGCAGATGAGGACTCTGAGGTTCGAAAGAACGTGTGCCGAGCCCTGGTCATGTTACTGGAGGTCCGCATAGATCGCCTCATCCCCCACATGCACAGCATCATCCAGGTAAGTGTTGGACATGTGGACCCCCCCTCACATACATAATTGGATGTGGAAGGGAGCATGTGGACGGCACCCCTAAGTGGACTTTTACGTCTGCCTTGCATCTGGACATGATGAAAAACCCAGCTCATTGATTTCAAATGATACTTAATGTTCCTATATTTTCTGATCCGGATTTGTCGAGCTTGATACCGGCCTTCAAAATGTTTGTTCATTGACGTTAACCGTCTCAAACCTGCACTTTGCTCATCCCCTGCAGTACATGCTGCAGAGGACACAGGACCCTGATGAGAACGTGGCGTTGGAGGCCTGTGAGTTTTGGCTGACCTTAGCAGAGCAACCCGTCTGTAAGGAGATGCTGTCTGGACACCTGGTGCAGTGAGTAGCACATTCACTACTCAATGGTCTCAATAGATGTTATTTTTGGCAAATTTAACCAAGGCGGCCTCCGCCTTCTCCCCCTAATGTAGACTAACGCCTATATTGGTAAATGGGATGAAGTATTCGGAAATAGACATCATACTATTAAAGGTGAGTCCTTTGTTCTTTTAGTCCTCTACAATGCATTGAATACGCCGTTAGTAGTAATTGGTTTCTTTTAGATCTCAATGTCCACTTCAGTGGTTTTTTTTTTTTTAAACCATCGATTTGGGTTAACCACCCTTGATAAGCTTTTAGAAACATTCCTGGGTGAGCCCGGCGACCTTACAGGCTAAAACATTCTCAACCTGGTGTTGGACTTTCAAAGTCTGTCCCGCATCTGGAAATGATGAAAAACCCAGCTCATTGATTTCAAATGATACTTAATGTTCCTATATTTTCTGATCCAGGTGTGACAAGACAGTTTAGAATCCATATGTTAGATTTGTGTGATTTGGATATCTAGCACTAGATGGTTTGCAATTTTTTGCAAAGTTTTGCTTTTGTGACTAAATGAATTCCTGAGTCAAAATTCAACTCATAGAAATCTGCATTCAAAGCTGCTGATAATGTGACCGGCAGATTACTGATCCGTGAGCTGTTTTCTTTTTTTAAATCTTTGGAGTCTCAAAGTGTGCCTGTAGTAAAGCTGTTTTTTTTTTTTTTGTGTGTGTGTGTGTTTGTGTTTGTCCAGGGCGACGTAGAGGAGGACGAGGCCGTACCAGATAGCGATCAAGACATCAAGCCCCGCTTCCACAAGTCCCGCACAGTCACACTGCAGCATGAAGGCGGGGGGGAGGAGGAGGGCGAAGATGATGATGACGACGACGATGATGATGATGACGACACACTGTCAGACTGGAACCTGCGTAAGTGATTAAGAAATGCATAGAAGGGAGGAAAGGGCATCCTGGCGTTTAGCAAAGGACACAAAATGGGCCAAAATGTACAATTGCCTCCTGTAACTTACAGAACGCGCTTCAATTTCGGGTTCATGATCTATTTGCCTTTTGCACAATTTCTTGATACATTATTATTTCCTAAACCCAAACGTGTAGTTACATCCTGTGTGACGCATTGGTGTTGTCTTTGACTAACTGGGATCTCTCTGCTGTAGGAAAGTGTTCGGCCGCAGCTCTGGACGTTCTTGCTAACGTGTTCCGCGACGACCTGCTGCCCCACCTCCTGCCGCTCTTGAAAGGGCTGCTCTTCCACCCCGACTGGGTGATCAAAGAGTCTGGCATCCTGGTCCTGGGGGCCATAGCCGAGGGTAAGATTGACTGGACCGGATGCCTCCTTTAGTCCTTGTGAATGTCTCGACTTCTTCGAAAAAGCTGGACTGGTTTTTCGTGTCTGGCTCATTATTTTTCATAGTGTTGGTTAAGTGACATTTTAATGACCGCCTGAGTATCATTGTGTGTTGGACTTTCAAAGTCTGTCCCACATCTGGAAATGATGAAAAACCCAGCTCATTGATTTCAAATGATACTTAATGTTCCTATATTTTCTGATCCAGATTAGCATCTTAGTTTTTAGCTTTGGAAACCGACTGTTAAAACCGCTGTAATGAGACGCCATAATATTCCACTGAAATGGTTGAAATCCAATCGATTCAACAGAGGTTTAGCAAATATTGGTTTTCTTAAAGCATAGTTATGCAAGATGATTCGTATGCAATTGAAAGTTTCTTCAGTGGAAATCTGTGCTTTGCACTTATTAATGCTCTCTCTCCTTGCCGTAGGCTGCATGCAGGGCATGGTGCCCTACCTGCCAGAGCTGATTCCCCACCTCATCCAGTGTCTCTGCGACAAAAAGGCCCTGGTGCGCTCAATCGCCTGCTGGACCCTGAGTCGCTACGCACACTGGGTGGTGTCCCAGCCCCCCGACTCCTACCTCAAACCCCTTATGACGGAGCTTCTCAAACGCATCCTGGACGGCAACAAGAGGGTGCAAGAGGCCGCCTGCAGGTGAGCCCTTCCTCGGTGTCGCGTGGGCAGGCCGCCAGAACCGTATCAGCGTACCAGATGCTGACCTGCTTTCCCCTCTTGGTTTCTCCCTCAGTGCGTTTGCCACCCTGGAGGAGGAGGCGTGCACGGAGCTGGTGCCCTACCTGAGCTTCATCCTGGACACGTTGGTGTTTGCCTTCGGGAAGTACCAGCACAAGAACCTCCTCATCCTCTACGATGCCATAGGAACTCTGGCAGACTCGGTGGGCCACCACCTCAATCAGCCGGTGAGTGCCTGGGAAGGGACTTAAACATGGGTTTTATGGTTTCTTCAGTTTACCGTAGTTGTAGTTGAGCTAATTGCACTTGTGTTTGTTATTTCAATGGTTTTCTCAGGAGTACATTCAGAAGTTGATGCCCCCCCTTATTGCCAAGTGGAACGAGCTAAAAGACGAAGACAAGGATCTCTTCCCACTGCTTGAGGTAAGTCTTAAGTGAACAAACCTTTCCCTCGTATCTCTTCGGAGAGCGATTCTTTGACAATTGGTCTGACTTTAAAGGCCGTCTTGCCTCTGGAGATGATGAAAAACCCAGCTCATTGATTGACAATGATACACAATGTTCCTATATTTTCTGATCCAGACTTTTGGGGCGGCTGTTGCTCAATACTAGAATAGTTCACCCACTTTAAATTGCCGGCTCACCTTTTGAAGTAAACTAATTCGTTGATCAGTTGTTTCTCTATGGATAAAAATCAAGAGAATCTATTGACGGCAACATTTTACTTTTGCAACAAAAAATGAAGGTGTTTTTCTCTGCTTGTGTATTTTATCGGGCATACACAGTGCTGACGTATTACTATAATCCTTCCCACAGTGTTTGTCGTCTGTAGCAACCGCCCTGCAGAGTGGCTTTCTGCCTTACTGTGAGCCCGTCTATCAGCGCTGTGTCACACTTGTCCAGAAGACGCTAGCGCAGGCTATGGTGAGAAAGAGAATTTGTGCGCCTGTCCCCAATCTGGTGATCAATTTTCAGATGTACACAAGAGACGATGACACGTCATTGCCTTGTCTTTACAGATGTACAACCAGCATCCCGACCAGTATGAGGCCCCTGATAAGGATTTCATGATTGTTGCCCTGGACCTGCTGAGCGGTCCTGGCTGAGGGTTTGGGGGCTCATGTGGAACAGCTAGTGGCCCGCTCGAACATCATGACTCTGCTTTTCCAATGCATGCAGGTATGGTTGCATGGAAGTGAGAATAACATGACTGATAGTTTGCTTGATGGCCAAGGCGTATTTATGACACTACGGGGTCTGGTTTGTGTTGCAGGACACGATGCCGGAGGTTCGACAAAGCTCCTTCGCACTGCTGGGCGATCTGACCAAAGCGTGCTTCCTCCATGTGAAACCTTGCACTGGTGAGTGCTGGATGGAAGCGCTGACCGGGACAATCTTGCCCCCCCCCCCCCACTCCCGGCATCAACCTTCTACAATTCCTGTTGTAGCAATAGAGTCCAATGTCTTTTTTTTTTTGTTTAATTGGAGTCTGCGAGGTTGTAAACTAATCGCATGTGTGTCGGTCATCGGATGTCTTTGTGCTGTAATCATTGTGTGTCCGCGTCCTCCCTCCAGCTGAGTTCATGCCCATCCTCGGGCTTAACCTGAACCCGGAGTTTATCTCGGTGTGCAACAACGCCACCTGGGCCATTGGCGAGATCTCCATGCAAATGGGTAAGAAAGCCTGTCTCTTACTGTTGAACTTTGGTTTGTTCTGTGTTGTCGCGTGCAAAGTATCTGGATATGATGAAACACCCAGCTCATTGACTCAAAATGATACATTTTGTTCCTATATATTCTGATCCAGACAAGGCACGACCGGTGTCACGCTAGCTGGCGAGGTTAGGGCTGCAGGATTAGACACAAGTCCTAAAGCTGTTTGATCAATGCAATTGTGCAACCAAAAATACTTAACTATCTTCTTGCTTATTTGAACAGTTTTTCTGTGTTTATAGGTGCAGAGATGCAGCCGTACGTGGGCATGGTGCTTCCCCACTTGGTAGAGATCATCAATCGACCAAACACACCAAAGACCCTGCTGGAGAACACAGGTAGACAAAGTTGTTGCATGTACGCAGTGCAACCTGGAACATGAATTTCCCAAAAATGGCAAAGTACTAGTGGAGCTGGAAGTTTATCGTTTTTTTTTTTCTTTTTCTCTCCTCACATGCAGCCATCACAATTGGCAGGCTGGGTTATGTCTGTCCACAAGAAGTAGCCCCGCAGCTGCAGCAATTCATTCGACCATGGTGAGGTTATCATGCTGGCATCATAACATAGCCTTCATGACATATACCCTTCTTACCAATTTTAATAGATGCCTTTTTATCTATTTTGTAAAGTGGTCCAAATGCTCTGCCATTTTATCAGATCATAAATATCTGTAGCAACCAAACTAACGACCTAAAATGTTGTCTTTGTGCCTTCTCCCAGGTGCACATCGCTGAGGAATATCAGAGATAACGAGGAGAAGGACTCTGCCTTCAGGGGAATCTGCGTGATGATCGGCGTGAACCCTGCAGGAGTGGTGCAGGTGCGTCTACTTACTTTAAAGCAGTCTACCCTTCTACCTGGAGAGGATGAAACACCCAGCTCATTGATAAGCCATGATACATTTTGTTCCCAAATAAACTTTTCTGATCCAGTCAAGCTCTTCACCCGCTGTGACTTATTTGCAGTGCAGTTTCCTAGTAACTGGTCCCCTCTCTGTGCAGGACTTCATCTTCTTCTGTGACGCTGTGGCCTCTTGGGTCAACCCCAAGGACGATTTGAGAGACATGTTTTACAAGGTGGGTTCCTCGTCAAAATGAATATTGTATATCACTGACTGCCAGTTTGTCACACGACTGGATCAATGCTGTCGCTTGGTGTCGATGACTGACGTTGATCAAATGCTCCCTCACTGTGCAACACTTGCTCGCCTCACTCCGTGATGATCTCTCATCAGACATTCGAAACCCGACGTCGTGGTGTGGATAATTCTTTTTGAGTCTGAGAAGGGTGTATGCAGAGCGCGCTGTCATGTGGGGGAGCAGTTTTCCCTGAACGCAACACTGACAAACTAATTTCAGTTGGAACAAAATCCTTTTTGTTCACCCTTGTGATGGTTTTCTGTTCTCTTTTCCCAAGATCTTGCATGGCTTCAAGGACCAGGTTGGAGAGGAGAACTGGCAACAGTTCTCTGAGCAGTTCCCCCCTCTGCTAAAGGAGCGCCTGTCGGCCTGCTACGGCGTCTAACCCTACCTGCTCGCCCACGCGGGACACCAACCTGTTGGGTATGTATGCCTGAACCATTGATATGAGCGCTAGGTGTTGCTCCTGGGATGTGTCGTTTGTAATCCCGTTGTCCCCTCTTGTCTCCTCCCCAGGTTAATGTAGGGGAGGGTTACAGGGGAACTCATTGCACTGCCCAGACTGGGGAGAAAGCAGAGCTGGACGGATGTGACTGGACTGGATACCCTTCACTTAGTGGATGGCCTCCTTTCCCCCTGTGCCATGTGTGTCCCTCTGAGGGGGGGGGGGGTGGGAGGGTAAACTAGGGATATACATATACCTCTCGGACTAAACGCCTCACTAAATCCAACTCGCTCTAAAGTGACTTTTGCCAACGGCAGCGCAATCCTGGATAGGAGAGGACTCAAGAAGTGCCGGCTTTGACCGGCCCCCTCCTGGATTTTTGATTATTCAGCTAAGATGGGTGGGAGGTGGGAAACGGGTAGACGAACGAGAATGATCTGAACCAGCATAACGTGCCACAGTCCCAAATACAACGCACGCAGTCGTAGACTCGCACATGTAGACATGTTCAAACGGGTCAAGGCGCTTTCACTCTAACGAAGCGGGAACCCCGCACAGGTAGTCGGCACCTTGTTTCACGGTGAAATTACATGAACCATTAGGTTCACGTGGCTCTTTTCACATGTACATTTAGCTGAAGAATTTTCTTCCCCTCGAATCACAAGTACAAACCCCCTTTTGTTTGTGGGGGGGGGCGTTTCCGTAGGTTCCTTCCCTTAAGGTTTTCCAATCGCAGTCCCATGTTTCTTGTGTCATTTGATCACCTTTAGTGGAGCATGTTTAAGTAAATGTCCGTCTGGCTGCTTGCTTTGTTTATTGCATAACTGCTGTCAGTGCGGGGAGGCTGCCATGGTTTGAAGCAGTCGGGTGCTTGGTTTGTTTGTCAGTTGTCTGATCCATGTCCCTTTGATTTAAAGGAGGCTGCGCGTTTGTGTGGAAGATCAACTACAGGTAGATCAATAGTGGAATGAGCTTAACTCTCTGCAACAAGAGTTCAAATACTGTAGGCAGGTGGAGAATCATTTTTGCTGCTTTGTTTTTTAAAGACCTTACGAAACAAACTTAATGAGAGCGATAGACATCACCAAGAATTACTTGATTCGTACTGATATAAATGCACTTTTTTCTTTTGTAAGAAACTTCAAATGTAAGACAAACTAATAATATACTGATCTTGATGTAGGGTTTTTTTATTTATTTTTTTTATAAGTGATTTTAGGACTGTTAAATGGTTAGCTAAAGTAAGCATAATGCTAAATGGTAAGAAATGGGGGAAAATGACTAGGTAAGACTTGAGGCCTCTTGACATAGTTAGTTTTATAATGTGCTCCTCCTTAAAACTGAATTCTATTCGAGAAGAGCCAGACATCTTAATTGCAGTATTTTGGATCTGTGAAGTGCGCCTGTCCATATTTGTTCCAGTGTCGCAGTCTTTCTCCGACGGGTTTGGTTCAGCAGCGGCTGAACGAGGCGCGCTCTTTTTTCTTTTTTTTTCGTTATAAAATTACTAAAGGAAAAAAAAAAGTTCAATTTATAGGAATCCACGTTTCTAAGAGCTTTATCAATGGCATTGCAACGCGCTGCTGGACTAATAAGGTACTTCTCCAGCGTTTGATCAAACTGGTGATTGCCAATGCCATACATGCACCCGGCGACACTGTGTAGGATCTGCGTGGAAACGCACTGCGTCCTTGTAGATCTCCCTTGACTCTGGTTGGCTCATGAGAGAGCGTGGCGGTCTTCATGTTCTAGTCATTGTTGGTGGACGCTTGTAATGGAAGTGGGCATGGCTGTCGGCCAGTTGCTGTTTTACTATAAAGGTGTCCTTGAGTACTGCTTAGATGTAATTTTGCTTCCGATGGCGCTGTGTCCGGAGCGTAGTTTGAGTCTCGCCCTGAGTACCTGTCTGCGAGTTCACTTCTAATCGCTGTTCTCTCAAATCTCCTGAAGCGAAGGTCTTCTCCTGAACATTGGCTCACATCTGTAGTGAAGTATTTTATAAAGCAGGACTGTAGCGGGCACCGATGGCGTCTCATCCAGGTTAATCAGGTAGGTGGACTTTGAGGTTCGCGTTGCTGAGAGCAGCAACTGGTGAAGCGTTTTTCCCACATGAATTTTTGTGAAAGGATCCTGTGCCACAAATGTTTGGTCAAAGGTTGAGGTCTCACTTTGCCTCACCATGTTGATACACTCGGCTATATAGAAATAAATTGAAATGCTAGTTGGCCACTTTTTTTTATTATGCTCGTATGACAGTTTGGGTTTTAATTTATTTTATTTTTTGTGCTCTACTGCACAAATTCTTTTGGACTTTACAAGTTTTTTTTTCCTTTTTATTCTTTTTGTTTAAAGAATTTTTGTTTTCGTTGTTTTATAGCGGACAATTTGATTATGTCAAAGATGTTGTGGTTGGACTGAAGGAGTTGATGCATTTTTAAGGAAGAGTGGAAGAATCATAACTTGTTCAATCTGATATCAAGGCTGGCAATTGAATTTGATGTAACTTTTTTTTGCTCAACTGTAGTGCAGGTTGGATGTTATCTGATGTATCCCAATTTAATTTGTTTGTGAATGGGGGGGGGAAATAAACTTTTTTTCTTTTTAACTGAGTTGTCTGTCTGATCAGTTGAAACACATCTGCTTATTTTCAAGTTCTGTAACAATGAGAACCAGTTTCTCACCGTTGTACATTTTTAACCCTTCGAGTTTGCAAATCTTGACATGGTGGCAGTTTGAAGGGGTGACAGGAAAGTGAGCACGAAAAAAAGCCTGATCGCTGGTTCTGTTGCATTGACTGCAGCACATAATTACTATAAATACACACCTTTTAGTAATATAATGGCTGTCTAATGGCTCACAATGGTGACTTGCCTTGAATTGGAAAAGAGCAGGACGAAAACCAAGCTAAAGATGTGATTGCGCTGCAACAGACATTTTTATTCTAGAATTTGTAAAGCTCCAAGCAACTACAGTGCAAGTTAATGATGCTCAAATTAACCCATCTCAAGCATGCATTATACCTTCAACAGCGCCTCACAACTCTGAGGCATCATTGAAACGATTTAAGCGGTTTACGTCCTGTGGCAAAGACGTGTTTACAAGCGGCACAAGGACTTTGTGGAATTTGAGCCGTTACTGAAAGACGCCCAACCCGATTCTGCAGCTTTGAACCGTTTAACGCTCCTAAGCTGTCCCCTCTACAAATGAAGGATGGAAAAGAGTCCCTCCTGTTTGCTGAAAGGTGTGTGTGTGTGTGTGTGTGTCAACCAAGTGACTTCACAGAGCGACAGGGACCCGTGCGCCAGCGAGCCGTACAGGTAACGCCATCTACCTCCATGACGGAGACCTGAAAATGCACTGCAGGTGGTTTTCTCGAGGCCAGTTCAGCGTTCTACCAATCGACTGGTCGACCCCCCTTGAAACCGCTGTGGTAACATGGATCTGTTGAATGAGGGATCAGTCATTTTCTAAAATGAGCGCTCAGCTTTTGTGTTCTCAATTTTTCACTATTTGACATGTATTTGGCATCATAAAGACTTCATTTGACTTTCACAGCCACACTGGTCCTCTTAATGCCGCCACATGCACATGATGCAGGCAGATGTAGATCTGCGGCCGCAGAGTTGATTACATTCAAAATGATGTAGCATGTTTGTCCCTGCAGCACCAGGACCAGACGTCTCTGAAAAAGGCCCGTCTTCCTTTCTTTGGGTGCTTTATGTGTGATTTGAGACTAGTCTCCTGTAAATCTGTCAACTTGAGTGTTGTGGATCAGTTTTGATTTGATTTTATTAGTTTGTGTGTTGCGGTTGTTTATTCATGATTTTCTCACAAATATTTTGTGGGTTTAATTTATCTATGCTTAACTCGCCATCAACCCTTTATGGCAATAAAATAAATAAATGCTGCCAGCAGAATGGATTAAATGAATTAACATTTGTATTTGGTATTGTATTTTGTTTTAATTGGTTTATTTTGTGCCTTGAGCATCACTGTAGTCAAAGACGTAACACAAGTGGAGTTTTATTGTAGCCTGAAATGTATTTTTTCTCACCCGGACTTGTATTTTGCCTGAAGGATGCGACTTCTGGCTGTTCAGCACTGCACGTAGTCAGTGAGAGCAAAACAGGAGGGACCCCTCTCACAATAAGTGCAATAGATGTCTTGCATACAGAATGATCATCATAAGAGTTGCAAAACATTCAATGGATACAACAGAAGGAGGCAAGAGGTCCAGGGCCAGATATCCATGAGCAATGGTTACCTGTGAAGAGACAAAGCACAAAGACTGGAGATGGCTGCCATGCAACAGGTGCTGAGCAGACAGTTGAACTTTTCACCATGTTATTACTTTTACAACAGGACTTGTCTTCCTGTTTTTAAAGTTAGACTTCTGTATTTCAATTCAACCGATAAGACTAACGTTTTAGTTAATGAGCACCCTTGTTGATTGGAAAGGAGATGAGTGGGGGAGCAGATGTTTCGATGTATAGATGTTGTACACTGGATCTGAGGAGAAGCATTGATGAGTAATCTATTATATTTGTACGATTACAGAACTGTTACCCAGTCATTGTGCCCATCATTCTTTCTGCTCTACAGTTCTGTCAGTTAACACATTACACAGGTGTGATTCCTTTCTCAACATCTAAATGCTATTCAACATATATATGACAAAAAAAACTTGTTCACTTTGCGATGGTCCATCGGTGCTCTTTTCTTTCTAAAGCTTTTAAAAATCTATTTCTACTGAGCAGAGGTCGCACAAACATTGCAATTCTCCCTTCATACTGATGAACGTGATTGCATTTTCGGATGTTAAGTCTGTAAAGCACTTTTTTTTAACGATGTGGATAAATATGTTTTGAAGTGCTCTACGATACGCCCACTAGAAACCCGTTGTCTTCGGTTCCCCCTGAAGCAAAACGTTCCCAGGCCCCCTTTCAATCTCCGTTGGCCGACTGCTCAGCGCAGATGTAAACAAACGTGTTGTTATTTTGCTCGACAGGGTTCGAATCCCGGTTGTGGCGATCTTTCATTAAATATATTTTCTTCCATGTATTCTTCAAGGCATTTTGAACATTTTCAGCAATATGTTTGCGAACGTGTGACGAATCAGGTGAGCGAGGCAGACAACATCTGCAAACACGCACGCGTAGGCAAACCAGTAGGTTCAAAAACCTTTTACTGTCAAAAACCAATGGGCACGTGACACCGGAACCGGAAGTGGTTTTGTAATGTTTTGGACTTCAGCGCTTAGCCGTTAGCCAGCTGTACCGCTCGTTAAAGTTAGTATTGTTCTCTCTTTGCAACGAGCGTTTACTTTTTTTTTTGCGACAGACACATGTCGCAGATGAAACCCAACCGCATGTTTTACAGCCATAAAGAGAAGGAGCGTATTGCCGGGAAACCGTTAGCTAACGTCTAACGTCTCTTCAGACGTTGTTGTATGTCTAGATATCAACGTCATCAATGTACGTCACGTCAGTTGACGCTGAGCCGAACGCTGCAGGCGCAACGTTAGCATCTATCAAGTCTCATCGTGACAATATTTCAGGTTGGATGTATTAGTTACAGCCGACGATACGAGATAGAGGAATAGTTCAAAGTGATGTCGGCTGCGAGTGTGTGATCGTGGCGTGCCGCGAGTGGACCAAGCGGTGATGTCTGAGTTTGGGGTCAACGTGCATGAACCGGAAGTGGGGACGCACGGCGACCAGGGTGGACCATCTCCTGACCCCGTGAAGTCTCCCAGTATCGACGCTTCTGCACCCGACCTGAGAGGGTGAGACTGTCTCACACCCAACTTTCTCACACTCAACTGTCTGTTCGTATCTCACAAGGATATAATCTTAACGAGTCATTATCTTTATGTCTGATCCAGTGTTCTGCCTGCTGGTCTCCCATCGTCCGCAGACATCAGCCCCTCCCCCTCTGCTGAGGCGAGTGGCTTGTTGTCGTTGCCATGGGAGATGGTCACGCAAATTGCCTCACACCTTCCTGCTCAGTGTGTCATCACTGTGCTGCCAAAGGTCAGTCCGATAGGCTCTTGGCCCATCACCTTCCTAGAATGAATTTAGAACTTTTCTTTCAGCCATTTATTTAGCTAATTTCTTAAATGTCATGTTTTTCTACACTTAATATTTGGGAAAAAAGTTTTATTATCATGCATGTGCATCCAATGGCCAACATTTCCCCCTCTGTTTAGGTGTGTCATGCGTTGGGTAATGTGGGTAAGGACAACACTGCTTGGCAGCTTCGGGCACACAGACTGATAGGATCCAGAATCGGCTTCCCAGTTGGGCCCAAGGAGAACTTTGACTGGCCGTCTGCTTGCCTGGAGATGGAGCAGCTCATAACCTGCTGGACAGGCCAAGCGCAACTTGTTGCCATACAGACCAAAGAGGATGAGGAGGCAAGGGAAAAGGCGAGACTGCAGGGAAGGGCAGGGCTTTACGAGGAGCCCCTTGCAGGTGAACAGGAAGCTGGTGGAGAGGTTGAGGTAGAAGGGGTGGGAGAGCAGGAGGCTGCGTATGGCGGCGACGAAGGGATGGATATGGCAGTGGAAGGTGAGGACGACGACACGCGGCCTATTGTAGGTGGGGACAAACTGGCAAGATTAAGAGAGGGGTTGGAATGTGGAGTGAATGATGATGCAGATGCCCTAATGGAAGAAGAAAGGGACCACATGATGGTATTTGGGGGAAATGAAGGGCAAGATGGCGCTGTATGTCAGCGAGCAAACCCCGGGAATCTGGGAAATGGAAGACAGTTTGAACCGGAGCAGCGTCAACCCCTCAGAAGCCCCAGCCCGACCCCGGCGCTGGAGTGCATCACCCTTCCCTCAGACCACATTGCCCCGGTCAACTCAGTCCTCCTGGTTGGGGGAGAGGGGGCCGTTTGTGCCACAGGCTCTCGAGACTGGAACGTCAAACTGTGGGATCTACGGACAAGCACCGGTGGCACACTGCTGCGCACCCTGGGCGGGCGGGGGGATTTCAGCACCCATCGGGGCTGGGTCTGGTGCCTGGCATCTAAGGGCCCCCTGTTGGCTTCGGGGGGCTTCGACAGCACGGTGAGGCTGTGGGACCTGCAGGCCGGCGGGGCAGAGAGAGGCCTGATCAAGTCCGGGGCCGCCGTCCACTGCTTGTCCTTTCAGACCGACGTGTTGCTGGCTGGAACTTTTGATAGGAAGATCAGCATGTATGACACCAGAGGTGAGGGGGATTGGAATGTCACATGCATCTCCATTCAGCCATTTTTGCATGACGTGCAAAGGTCATTATTTGTACCGATTTGATAAGAGGGCAATGACGCATGACATCACTTTGAAATACAAATCTTTTTGACAGCTGTTTGGTCTTTCCAAATTTGGCAATTAGTTGCATCTGAAGGTTGTTCATGGCCTTTCTCGTCTACAGCTGCTGAACCCCTGGTGAAAAGCCTCCGTCTCCACGGTAACGCCGGTAATGTGCCTCGCTGCGGATGACAAGTACATTATCTCTGGGAGTAAAGACTGCACCGTGGTGGTGTACGACCGCAGGGCGGCCAAGGGCCTGAAGAAAATCCGGGTACCCGCAAGCATGCGCGCACACACACACACGCACACACACACACACACACACACACACACACACACACACACACTTGCCTCGCACCCCTTCTGGTTATGCTCACGCGCAGCCGATACCAGGACTAACTGCAGCATGCCCTTTTGTTTCCAGCTGAGCTCCTATCTGCTCTCTATGAGCTACAGTGGCTGTGAGGTGTGGGGGGGAGACAACGGCGGCATGCTCCACTCCTTTTCCATGCAGGCGGGGACCTTGAAGCCTCTGTCCCAGTTTGATGTGGGACACACCGCTCTGGTCACCGGCATCCACAGGTCGGCTGGAAGCCTCTACACCGGCTCCTCCGACCGCACGGTCAAGGTAGGACGAGGGTAGTCCTCTCTGAGTTAGTTGCACTCACTGTGCTGCTGAGCTGTGATTTAATGTCTGTATTGCAGGTACATATCCCTTGTGCTCCTCCGAGGACCCTTTGCACGCTGCGTCACCTTGCCGGAGTTAATGGGGTTAGTGCTTTGTACCACCATGTTTCCCCTTTTAAGGCCGATATTGTGAATTAAATTATACGTATCTTTATTTTACTGGCCATCTAACTTTAATGAGCAAATGAACAATATGATATTTTTTGGGAAAGGGGAAAATAATTTGAGCTTAAGTACAAAGTCATTTTTAAAACGGTACGAGATGTAAGTTAACTAATCCAGGCTCACTGTCATTGCTGAAATGTTTTTTTTTTTTTTTTGTTCTGCCTGCCTGCGTCTCCACCCTGCTCCTCCTGTCTGCCCTCAACTGTCAGCTGAGTGTGGAGGCTGGAGTCCTGGCTGTAGCTCCAGGGGACGTGAACGTGGATATCTGGCGGCCCAGAAAATAAAAGACCAAGACCTGAAGCATTTGGAAGTACACACACACACACAAAGAAAAATGTTGCAGGCTGTCCGGCTACATAAAGACACAGTTGAGTCTTTTGTGTTACAACCGGCCAAAGAAATGCTTGAATGTCCTTTACCAGTTGTTTTATTCAGGTTGTGATGTTGCAAAATTAGAAACAGAAACAACCCATAATTGAACACAGTAAATGTGCTCAGTGGTAACGTTTGTCTCATGTCAAGAAACATTGGTTTGAAAACGTTTGTTCCTCCACTTTTAATTGTTCAAACAATGTGGAAAATAGTTTACAGCGAATTACATGCTTGCAAATTCACTGACATTGGCTACAGACATTGTACCGAAAGCATAACGTACTTGCATGTAGTAGAATACTTGCATCTAAACCCTCTGTGGCACACCGATTGTAACTCTGTTTATTTGAGCACTCCTCCTTAGTGCTTATCAATATGACTTGTTACATATGTAGTATGGTGTGTGTGTGAGTGTGTGCGTGGGAGTTTGTGTTTGCTAAAAATAACTGACTATTTAATTGCTTGGATTAATTTAACTATGTCATGCCATACCTGACAAATAACTTCATTAAAACACGTTGCAAGACTCCTTCCTCGGAAGAGGTCCTTGAAAAGCTGGAAAATCTAGTGTCTGATTTCTCGGCTGCATGGGTTCGCTGCTCTGAGGGGAGATATCATCGAATAAAATTTCAAATAGTTTACTTCAGTCCGGAAGTCAAGTGACTCATGTAGAGCCTTACGGATGGAAAAGATTGAAATCAAACCCTCTTACAAAATGGATTTTGTCATGTGAAGAAGCAACATCAAACAAAACCGTGTGAAAGGCTCAACTATGTTTTTAAATAAGAGACTTTAAGGAAGGTATAAGGACGATCTCAGTGGTACTCAGAAGACAAACGGCCTTTCTACGAGGTTTATTTTCTACACATTTGAGAGTGGAGGGCGCACGGCCACGGGAGGCGTCCGTGTCCTCGGCCCTTCCCGGGAACGTCACAGCAGCACGCAGCTCTTCTTGTCTTTGAAAGGATTGGACGAGGCTGCGATGCCGGCGAGCAGCGGGTCGTGGCGCCTTTGCTCCTGACAGTACCGGACCAAGTCCGCTGCAGTTAGCGAGATCTGCTGGGACAAAAGCTGTACTGGGTGGCTTTGATGATGTAATCATGTAAATCACTATTTACATATTTGGATCTTAATAAGACGAATAGCGGGTCACTGCTAGACATGTTAGGATCTATGGACCCTTTCAAACAGTTGATGCAATGTCTTGCAGCTCAGTTATCTGAGGAAGCTGTAGCATGCATGCATTCAACAGATTATTGAAATTCTTACATACCTTTATTCGCTCCATGTCCGCTTCCACCTGAAGTTGATCCACCAGCTTTTGAGCCTGAATAACACTGTTGCTGCTGCACATCTTTCCTGACATTGCCTTCAGCATGAAGACTCAACAAAGAGCATGCCACAGTGACCATCTCCATCTCCGTTATTGGCCAAATCCAAAAGAGTCAGAGAGGCACCTTCCTTTGCTTTCACCTCTGCACCCTGTTTTATCCACTGGTGGGGGGAGTTCAAAGGCTCTGTGATATAAAAGGTCATACAGATCAGTTTGGGAAATGTCACAAACATCACACACTACTTCACACAGCCACGGCCGATGAAAAGACGATTGGCTTTCTGCTTTCTGCCTCACATGTGCTTTCTTCCCTGAAGACACAGGTTGTGCTTGCTTTTTGCAAAAGGAGCCGCTGGCGTTGCCAAAAAAACAGTTCCTTCATTTTAAGAGCTGGTAAAAATGTGTTCTGTGTCCTGACACTGAATGAGCTTTATAAGCACTGTTAAAGATAAACAGTTATGCTATATAGAGACGTTTTTTTTTTACTTTGATGGTCTTTGTCCAGCTCAATAAAGACATGCATGATAATGATCATTAACCAACAGCATGTGTTATACACTTATTTTAGGTAAGACAAACTGTTCGCGAGTATAATCAGCAACTAGTGTGTGGCCTTAGAACTGCAGTCTGGTCCTGTTCGTCCCTTCGCTCTTTCCGTAGGGAGAATTGTGACCCTAGAGGGCGCTGTTGCACATCGTCTGCTCGTGCGTGCCAGAAATGGAGGGCGAAGAAGAGCGCATACGCAAACGGGGTCACACATTCTGACGGCTGATACTCGTGAGATATGGTGACCCCAATTGCGTATGCGCTTTTCTTCGCCCTCCATTACTGGCACGCACGAGCAGACGATGTGCAACAGCGCCCTCTAGGGTCACAATTCCTGACGGGTCACAGATTTCGGTACAACACCGGTTTCGCCGCGTTGTAGTCAGTAATGCAAACCTTCAGCTGGTGTACTCATTCTGCCCGATGACAGCCGACTGCTCCACAAGCATCACACGCCAACAGACGTCATTTTAAGAGTAGGTATATTTGGTTTCTTTAAATGTTTAACCGAATCTAAACTCAGCCAAAAAACCCAGCTCACAGCTAGCTCGTCTGCTAGCTAGCTAACTGACAACATATCACATTGCCCGAATTGAGGGTGATATGAGAATCTCAGTCTTTGATACATTTGCAAAAAAATGATCTGAAAATATGTTTCCACGTTGGTATTATTGTTTATTTTCTGTTAATAAAGGTAATAATTAAATAAATTCAGCCGAAGGGCATTAAGAGTGAACTCTACCGTTATAACACGTTACAGTGTTGTGTTTCTTTGCCAAGATCTTTGCGTTAGTTATCCTCGTGCTCTATTTTGTTCTGCTTTGTTTTAAAACTCTGTTATTGTAATACACAAACCCTCATCCCATTAACGTCTTTTTTTAATTTATTTTTTTGTATCGCAGTCGCGGTAGAGATGGCGAACCGCACCGTTGCCATGGAGGCAGTCCTCAAGGCCAGCTCCGCGCTCCCGGACGGCACGCCGAAGATCAAAGGCTACGACTTCAACCAGGGGCTGGATCTGCAGGCCCTGCTGGATTCCTACATCACCACCGGCTTCCAGGCCAGCAGCTTGGGTTTGGCCATCCAGGAGATCAACCACATGGTGAGAAGAGCTGCCCTCACGAAAGATACACATTCCCTCATTCGCCGTCAGTTGGGGTTTTATTTACCCAGGTTTTCAGGTGTTTGTCAGTGTGATTTTATTCCTACCCCCAATGCCATGGAAAGGAATCTTGAAACCTTCAGCACACAGGAGCTGCAATATTTGAAACTATTTTCAAATGTTTAGTACTAAGAGTATAAAAACTCACTACTTCTGCAATTATCCATAATTACACGGTTAGGGATTCTCTTAAGAGCTGGATTGTTTAGTAAGAGTTAAAGAAATGAAATGTGTAATGAACAACAATTCCATCCATGTCTGACGTCTTCACACGCGCAGATAGAGAAGCGCCTTGAGCCTGTGGACGAGGGCGAGGGTAAGGACTCGGATGACCACCGCAGCAAGTCGGGCTGCACCATTTTCCTGGGTTACACTTCAAACCTCATCAGCTCTGGAGTCCGAGAGAGCATCCGCTACCTTGTGCAGCACAAAATGGTACACGTCGATAACGTTTCTGTGACTGCAGTTGCATCCCAGGTAAAATCTCAAACAATGGCTAGAGACTCAGAACCTGTGGCGTCACGCTGTCTTAGGTGGACGTTATCGTGAGCACAGCTGGAGGCGTAGAGGAGGATTTAATCAAGTGTCTGGCTCCCACATACTTGGGAGAATTCAGCCTGGCTGGCAAGGATCTCCGCCAGATGGGCATCAACAGGTCGGCATCTTCTGACACAATGCGCCTCTCAACTTCACATCCTTGAGACTTTGCTGTTTCGGCTGTAGTAGGAAGTCCCAGCTTATGTGTCAGATTCCTTTTGTTGTTTATTTACGTCCGGTCGATTCACTTCATCTCTCCCTCCTTCTCCTCCTCCTCCTCCTCCTCCTCCTCTGTGCTGGACATAGGATAGGGAATCTGTTGGTGCCCAATGACAACTACTGTAAGTTTGAAGACTGGCTGATGCCCATCCTCGACCAGATGCTGCTGGAGCAGAACACGCAGGTGAGTCTCCGGTAGAAGTCGGGCATTCCCGTGGCAAAAGACATTCTCGTATTATCGTATTTGACTTTTCTTTCTTCAGGGCACCCGCTGGACTCCCTCCAAAATGATCCATCGGCTCGGCAAGGAGATCAACAATACTGAATCTGTCTGCTACTGGGCCTACAAGGTAAGTCCTGGTTTACATTGGTAATGTATTTTATCTTAAGGGATCTTAAAAGTCAGCCCAAAATGAAAATGTTGGAAATTTTGCTTATAGAAAACCAGGATGGAACTTTTCATTTGACTTTTTACTCACTTCATCCACCATCCAGGTCCCTGTCTAGTTTGCAATAACCGTTCATTTTTTCAAATACGTCATTAAACGTGCTGTATTGCTTTCTGTTTTCAGAATGACATTCCAGTGTTCAGTCCCGCCCTGACGGACGGCTCTCTGGGTGACATGATTTACTTCCACTCTTACAAGAGCCCCGGCCTGGTCCTGGACATAGTGGAAGGTAAGAGCAGCGTGGTCGCTACAGAAAGGGATCCCCACGTCCGTGCTGCATATCCTGAATGTCGACTTTGTTTCAGATATTCGCGGGATGAACAGCCAGGCAGTGTTTGCCAAAAGGACGGGAATGATCATCCTCGGGGGAGGGCTGATCAAACACCACATATGCAATGCTAATCTGATGGTAACTATGGGGGTCTTCATTTTGACATCAGTTTTAAATACAATACTGCAAAAAAATGTAGTTAACATCAGTGTTGAAAGGTAACTGCATTTATTCTCCTGCCCCCCACGTCTGCTTTCAGAGGAATGGCGCGGACCACGCGGTTTTTGTGAACACTGGCCAGGAGTTTGATGGCTCTGACTCTGGAGCCAGACCCGACGAGGCCGTATCATGGGGCAAGATCAGAGCAGAAGCCAAACCTGTGAAGGTACCGATTTGATCCAGAAATGTTTTAGCAGCATGAAAATCTGCAAAGCATCTCTGATGAGCATTTACCTCCATCCATGCAACCCACAGCCGACATGTTTTCTATTTGAATACATTTCATGCGGTGGCAATGTGGTTGGAAATCAGAATCAACCTTTTAAAGCGGCGGAAAAAAGGATGTTTGTACCCACGTTTGGCCACAAGGTGGCAGTGTGTGCACAGAGTTGGCATCAATGCACAAAGCAGGCACAGGCACATCAGTTTAGCGTCATAAGTGTGTAACGCATCACTAACACGAACCGTTCCGTCTTTTGTCCACAGGTGTACGCGGACGCCTCTTTAGTCTTCCCTCTGATTGTGGCGCAGACCTTCGCTCTACACGCCGACAAGCTGATCGCCGGCCGCAAAACGGAATAAAACGGAATAAAAACGGAAATTTTCCCCCCGTCGGATGATGGATTGGAGACAACCGGTTTCTTTCCTCTCGCTCTTTTCCCTTTCCAACATATAGCAAAAATATAAGTTCATCTTTTAAAAAGTTCTGGTGAAAATCCGTGATAAAGACTTGGCCAAGTGGTGGTGGTGGTGGAGGGGCGGGGGGGTCCCTGTCGTAATGCTTTCCAAAATAATATTTATTTTTAGATAGTATCATGCTCTTGCATGTGCCAAAGGGACTGTATCTCGTTTATCTGTGTGTGTGTGTGTGTGTGTGTGTGTGTGTGTGTGTGTGTGTGTGCGTGTGCGTGTGCGTGTGTGTGCGCGCGTGGGTGCATGCGTGTGGGTTTGTGGGAATAAATAAAAATAAAAACCAAAAAAACATTCCAGAAGTTTTAGCTTTGATTTATTTCAGATGAGCTGCGTGACAAACCAACACAGGGTGGAAGAAGCCTGTGTGACTGGATCAGATCATAACTTGAGATTTTTCTCCCAGTTACAAACAGTCTTTGTGCAGGAGGTCTGTGTGACAGAGGCTCAAGGGGTCCACCATGTGACACTTAGTTTCACATGACTGGGTTTCTGAACTTTGTTGTATAAAAGGACATTAAAAGACGCCTCACGGAGCACACACATGGTCGTTGAATGAAATATAATAGTTTGAGTATTGCATGAAGTTTGGAGTCAGTTGGAAGATACAAACTTAGTTACATACACTTTTACAATCAATTGCAGTTTAAAATAAACTTCTGCCACAAAATCTACCTGTCATAAAGTTCACTGTTTGGTGATCAGGGGAAAGCGTGCAATCTTTTTAGTGACAGAAAAATAAGACACTTTTTTTTTTTTTTGTGAGCCGTAAATGTTCCAACCCTGACGCTCCGACCTCTTTCCGTATGCTCTGTTTCAGCCTCCGACCTTTCCAAACCTCTGTCTTTAAACAAACAAGGCACGGCAAGTGCTAAGCTTCTCATTCACGTGTACATGTGCTGGCAGTGTAGCTGGGCCCTAAATCCGCAGGGGGCTTAAACGCTGTCTGGCGAGACCTGGCGAGGCTTGTAAGAGCATCAGAACGTGTGCGGTTGGTGCTCCCTCTCTGGGTGGGACGTTCGGCTCCTTCCTCTTCTGCTTTCTTCAGCAGGATACAAAATGCATAATGTAGTGCAATGACGAAGCCATTTCCCATCCAATACATCAGGCTGCTATTGTGGGAGTAGATATTTCCTCTGGCTAATCACTGCTCCCACATCCTCTACACACAGTCACTGTCACATTTTTAAACCCTGTTACATTGGCAGGATTCGCAATGGAAATGTGTCTGTAACGAAAGCCGTTCAAAGCCTCGATGTTTTTGACCGTTTTCGTTTTTTGGAAAAAGGAAAATTGGAATTGGAACTGGGATAAGGTAAACTTTCCCAAAAACCTCAACCGCATGTGTCACGCACATTAACACACAGACACACACACACACACACACACACACACACACACACACACACACACACACAGACACACACACACACACACACACACACACAATCTGGGCGTTCCTGTCTTGGTGCAAACTTTCCATTCGGTGCGTCTGTCGTTTCCCATTGGCGGGCGGCAGTGTGTTGACCCAGGGCCCGACAGGTTGCTATAAAAAGGGCAACGATGTATGGATTCTCAGCCCTATAGAAACTCATGTTTGCTCTGCGTGAAATGGAAAGATTAAAAAGACACTGAGTGAGAGGGCGCGGAGGGGAGAGATTGTTTGTGGATGAGCTGCAGTCACGCTACGATAATGTTGTATGGCGTCTCCGCCAGGCCCACCCCACCCCCCTCCCTCCCTCCGTCCCCTGCAGAACAATCAGTACACTGTGTGATGTGCAGGGCCACAGCAGTTAAAATGGCAATCATGTCTTCTACTCGCCAGATTGGCAATTTTTTTAAATGAATAGATACAGGGAGGGAGGGTTGGAGTGAGAAGGAGAAGAAAAAGTGTGGGCGCTGACCTGCTGCACAGCTGCAGGGTGGGGAGGACGAGTGGAGGGACAAGAAAGGAAATGCACAGTGGATAGATTGTGTTCACATTTGCATGTCTATGCATTTAAGTGTGTGTTCACTTGAGGATAAGTTGGGACTTGGCTCCCTCGCTTTTCAAAATCCGGCTTTAGATCTTCTCGTGTTTATTGTTTCAGGATTTTTTTGGGGGGGAGGGTTTATGTCGGGTCACCATATTCCAGAAAACAGAGGAAGAGGAGCTGTCCATAGGTGTCAGAAATTTAAGTGTGTAAGTGTATCCACTGTCTACTCTCATGGACTTTCTGCTGACAAGAAAATGACAGTTTTGGCTCTGTATAGCTCACATTAGTCAGTCATGATGAAAGGTGACTTTAAACCATTGTGTGATAATAGCGAAGGAGAAAACAAAGGGGGGATTTAAGACACAGTCAAGTTTGCAGCGGCTGTCTGCAGCCTATAGAAGAAAACATCCTGGCAGCTGAAGAAAGTGTGCTATTTTTCTTGCAAAAATAAATGTAATCTATAATTTGTGGTTAGTATTCTCTTGAAAATACAAGAACATTACACTTTTATCAGGCATATCAACCTCTTTATATTTGAACCACTATTTCTTCCCGTAATATTCCCATTGACGTGGGAGTCTGAGCCAAGACGGAAGCATGAATAGTTTCACATAAAACAGCAACCGACCAAAGAAGCCCAAGAGTTTAAATAAACAACTTATGAAATTCAACAAAACAAACTTTTTAGAGATCAAATACAAACAATCAAAAAGTAAATTATCAGTACGGTCAGCTTAGCGCAACAACAATACAATTATACCTATAATATATTAAAATAATACCTGGATGCATTTAAACCTTTTTTTTATCTGAGTGCTTCATTGTGTCGTTTTACGTCTGAAACCAAAGCTGCGGGCTGCTGCCCGGTGCGACGTTTTGGGCTCCTTATCGCCACCCCTGTTTACCTGTTAGGTTGCCATAGGAACTGCCGCCTCGGAAGCCCATTGGCTGACCCGCAGAGGCGAGCGGCAGGTGAGGGAGAATAGACCTTTACAGGGCGAGGAGGCGCTCGACCGCGTCAGAAAGACAAACATTCAGACACACACACAATAGAGATCTTTGATGAAAGAGGGACGTGTAAGGCCGGGGATGTGGGGGGAGGGGGGACGGGGGCTGCTTTCCCCCCCACCTCGCGCTCGTTTCTCAGAAACAGGAAGTCGCCAGTTGAACCGCCGTCTCTCCTCTGACGCAGCTGGGTGTGGCCGGGGACGGGCGCGTCACTGTTGCCGTAGCAACCACCTCGTCGCTGACAAACATCCGGACGCGCTGCTTACTCATCAAATCTGAAGTTGGTCCACGGCGCGTTGTCGCCGGTCACCATGGTGCCCCGTAAACAGAGAGGATGTACGTGACGCGGTTTGCCTTTTATCTGTCTGACCCCTCTCCCCGCCCCCTCTACCCCCTCCACCCCCCCTCGGTCAGAGGTCGTCACGCACACTCAACGTGTCTGACTTTTATTAAATAGGACACAAAACCCAGTCCGTTCACATGTTGACTGATAGTATTGAAATAAATACGGTTTTTTAAATGTGTATATATAGTTTTACACACATTTTATTTTGCTGGCATATTTCTACTTTGAATCGTTTCTACATCCCAACCCTACCTCGACTAAAAACACTAACCAATTGCAGCACCAATTGCAGCACTTAAATTGTCATCACTCATAATGGCTCTTAAGGTAAAAGTCCCCGACCACGCAAAGTTCATTGAAGTTTAAAAATGAATGTGTGAAAATTGTACTACGACCAAACTAAAGCCACATACCGTGACATCGGTTGAAATGGGCATCCAGACGCCATGACAGCATTTAGACTTAAGCTGCAGCCTCAGACAAAAGTCATCTTCTGAACACACGCTGAGAGGAGGAACTATTTGTCAGCGAAATGTATTGGTGTAGTTTTGGTCAGGAATGAAAAGCAGCCACAGGGTACGACTCTGCTCTTTTTAGATAGTAATTGTGGATTCATTCACAGGATTCGTTCTACGGTTGAAGACATGTTGGAAAATATACAAAACACAAAGAATATAATCTTCGCAAATCTGTTTAATTCAGAACAAATTGAATGCACCCCAGATCAAACAGCAATCAGAGAACCATACCAGAGAAACAGAAAGGACAAATCATCACCAAATACATACAAAAACAACTGCTGAATCACACCTCATAAACATGTATTTTATTACAAGCAAGCTATTCATTTCAGCATCACTTTCACATTGATTTTGATTTATGGTGTCATAAAAAAACTGAAGATTGTGAAGAGACCAGGCACAAATCTGACTAAACTGTTATATTACAGAATGTGAGTGTGTACATCTGTTGAGGAAAATGTGTTGCAACTGTAGAAATTCAGTGGGACAAACGAAGTTTCCTAATCGTTAGTCATTTTGAAATACATTTATTTAAAAATCAATCAACACATGCAGACTTTAAAGCAATATACACGGCCAGAGGCGTATGACTGTGTAACACTAGGCCCTGTGTGTGTGTGTGTGTGTATGTGTGTGTGTGGTTGTGTTTGTGTGGAAAGGGGGACCAGTCCCCTGTTCCTGCTGAACTGAGCCAGCCAACGCTACACACTGATTATCAGCACAGCAGGCACAGGAGACTGACCCAGCGAGGGGGGGGGACTCTGACCACACTCACTGACATAAAACACACACTGATGCTCATGCAGAAATCCACAGGTGGAGCGTGAACTTCAATATGAAGTCGCACAAAGCTACACACACAGGCAGGCACACACACACACACACACACACACGCACACGATAGAAATCAGGACACGAGCCGGGACGTCTCCCTCCCGACAGGAACAGGAGAGATCTTAGACGCTAATGAGACGGCTGACATTCAGCAGACACGAACACACTGAAGCTGCACAATTTCAGTACATGAAACAGATTAGCAGTATTTTTGTGTGGTCACTGCTTCCGCACGGCCCTCTGGACCACAGTGCGTCATCTTTACGCTTTCCCCACTGAATCGCAAATGCACAACATTTTTACATGGGATCGGAAGTGGAATTGAGCCGCTCTCTTCAGTCGAGGTTCTATCCAAATTCAGTCATTTAGTCTGCAAAAAGAAAATTCACATTCACACGTTTTTTTTTTTTTTAATCCATCGAGCTACAGAGCTGGTTTGCAGCCTTTAAACCGTTGTAGAAGAAGAGTGTGCAGCGAGATGATGTCCTCGTAAAGTGCCAATCAAGCCTGAAACAATTGTGTTACGCATTAAAGAAATCGCGTCTGCTTGATCTGCTGCTTTATCTTAGGAAGATTGCTAGTTATCAACGACACTCATGAAGACACGTAGATGGATTTTATTATTATTATTATTTTAAATCAAAGCGAGCTTCACATTTTCAGCTCGTCTGAAGCTCTGCCGTCGATGCAGGCGAGCGGTGGTTCGATGCGGTCCGGCTCCTCCCTGGCCTTTACCCCCCCTCCCTCCTCCCTCCTGCAGGCTGCAGCCCTGTGGCGGCAGAACTTAACCACTGTGAACATGGGGGACACTCACTGCTCACATGTGGGTTAAGTCCTGCCGCCTCACGGCCGGGCTGGGCGGCTTTGTTGCTTTGTTTGCGTATGCAAACAGGGGGGAAAAGACACGCGGCTCGGCTGGTTATCAAATTAGACGGTGTTTCTGAGGCAGGAACGTCGCGTTCTTCATGTCAGCCATTGGAAATCCCTGGCAATGTGATTCAGCGCGTTAGTCTCAAGAATCACTCTACCAGGAATTCCCCTGGCCATCAGAGACGACTATCGGTTTCAGGAGGACTTGTAAAAGAAGCATGAAACAAATAACAAACACCGCTATAGGCCCTGCTGCGTCATTGTTGCCGCTCGGATACTTAATGGCTGAAGCCCTGTCCCTCCTCTGAAACCTCTGTGTGAGAGAGTGAATCATCACGGCGGCCCGATGTGCTCGCCATTTGCATTCACGGGTCGCAGTCGCTGCGCTGTCTGGGCCCTGTGTGTGCTGCGTGTGCGTCGGTCAACTCCCAGACTTCCCGTGGCCTCTCATGAAAATAGCTTTTCAATGACAGAATGGAGAATTGGAGGCTAGCAGGAAGTGGCCAGTGGAGTGGCACTCCCTCCAAAGACGCTTGCGCCCCCCGTTCCCACTTGTAGGCCCCTTTTATCGGTGCCTCTTCTGTGGAAAGAGAAAGAAAAAAAAGAGGACGCAGAGCGCCGCGTTTCCCTCGCCGCTAAGCTACCGCTACATCTCTTCACGACGATTAAAAAGAACACAACTCTGTTCATATGCCGTTGCAATGATACCTGATATAAACAGGCGCGTTCGACTCATCGGCCCCCGGAGCAGCACTTAATACTCTCATGTTGAAATGCGCGTGTCTGGACACGACATGTTCAAGTCTGTTTTTATATGCAGCAGAGCACTCGCCCGTGTGCGAGGTATGAGTCAATGGGACACTTTAAGGAACTGTGGACTCTAAATGAGTTTTCTGCAGCTGTCTGCTGTCACGGAGGGGAGGGAGGCGCAGGGAGCCTCGGGCGCTATCACTACATTTTTGGGCATCTTGAGAGTGTCTCCAAATAGTACAAATGTCTCTCCAAAAGTTGAGCATTTTCGACAACTACTCAACCAAAGCCATCGGCATGCCAATCGTTAAGCATTCAAGCCCTTTACTTGAGTTCTAGTCTCCACCGGGCCGATGTTCAGACTCCAATGTTCCACAGATAACCAAGAACTTATAATAACACGGTGTGATTCTGTAGCGCCTGGGAATGAAAAAAAAAAAACAGTTTCTTTCTCTTTCTGCTCTCTTGTAGAAAATTTTGTAAACTTGTGAACTTTACACTTCTATGACAGTAGAAGAAGCGTTTTTTGGACTCTGCATAGATCAGCGTAATTTGAAGGGCCAGGTTACGGCAGGTATCGCATGTCGCCCGACTAACGGAAAGCCAAAGAATCAACTTCAAAAAGTGCGTCTTTGGACATTTTGTGTTCTCGTTTGTAATCTCCACGTGTTTACAATTAAACGTGCCGTCTCAAAAAAGGAGAAAGTCATTTGAGGTCCCGGCGCCCATCAAAGACAGTCCACTGACTCCTTTTTTTAGCTCCTCTCCTCCATCAACATAAAACCCTCCATCCCGCCGTCCTTTCATCTGCCAGTGGCTCCTCTTGTGTGTTATTTTCTCTGCCTTTTCATCTTTTCCATCGCTTCTCCCCCCTCCAGCCCCCCCGTCTGAACCCGCTGTCGTTAATGTCCATGAGCTCATTCCTTCCCTCCCCCTGTAATGATGGCGCTCTGGTTGACGCACGCCGTCCAACACCTCACCTCAAAACGCTCGCTTTGTGAGGAACCTCAACGTGTCTCACTCTCACAGTTTTTATTTTTTCTTTTCGAGCGGGCTTTAGGCGCAGGAGCCGGGCAATCCCGTCGTTAGGGCTCCTCTCAAGTTGGGTGTTTATTATGGTTTGGAATAATCACACGTTTCTGCCTCGTGGGCCGCGACTTATTGGCGGCTCATGATTGTGCCGACGTGTTTCGTCCTGACGGAGGAAAACGGGTTGTCACTTGGGTGACGGTCGGCGGCAGTAGAGTCATTGTAGAGTGGAGTCTATATTTGCTCACGCGACGCGCGGAGGCCCCGAGTGTAGACGTGGCCACTGGCTGTTTTCTCAAAGCGCCTCGCTCCCCTTCAGCCGGCGCGCGACGTTGCCGTTTACACAAGGACACGCGGTTAAGTGGAAAAGCCTCTGTTGAGACAGCTGGATCTCAACCCCTTGTTGTTTCAACACATATCTTCTCTTTCCCTATGCCCTTGTGTGCAAACACACACACACACACACACACACACCTTAAGAAATACACACATCCTCGCAGGCAACGCAATCTGCCTTTCCTGCACATAAAACGCTCACTATCGATGGACAAACACGGTTATGTCAGCGGGCCGCCGGGGGGCAAACGTGGGATATGAGTTAGCGGCTTTCTCACCGCGTCTCTTGACCAGGAATGGAACTAAAACATACCGATTTGACATCACTCACACCTCTGGGCCATGAAGCGCTTCGCCGGGCCGACTGTATGCTGCTTTTGTGTACTTCCTCAATGGGTAGCTATCAGGATAAAAGCACATGTAATTGTAATCGTCCCACTGCATCAGATCATTTTTACAGAGTTTCCATCCACGCAGAAAATCAATCCTATTGAAGTCTAAAGGGTTCACGACAGTGTGTCAGCATCTGAGCACAATGGTTATGGATACGCCACGAGTTCCCTTCTTAAAAGGGTAAATACGCCATCATTTGCTTTTCATGATTGCAGTCGTATCCATTACACCTCTGACACAGCGGAAGGTGGGGCAGCATTTGCTCTGCAGCTTTAATAACCCTTTCAAGACGTCGTCTTCGGTCGTTAACATCAGCAGATTCTAATAACCGTGAAAAAAAAATAAAAAAATCTGCAGGGAAATGAGGGAACACATCTTATCGCCTCAAACCTGAACTCACGCACACCTTACAGCGCAGCGGCACCACACCCTGGCTCCCTCCCAGACAGGCCGCGTGTCTGGGTATGTGTGCGCATGTGCTTGTGAGATTGCCTTAGATTCTCGTTGCGTGCGAGGGCCTCATTATTGCCGAGGCCGTGACATTCAGTGACATTCAAACAAGGACTCTCGCTCTACCGCGGGGGCCCCCTCGGTTTTTCCTCAGCCTGAAAGGGCAGCGTGTCGTTGCGCTGGCCCCGGATCAACACAACAAACCACGTTACTGAAAGGACAAAAGAAAAAAAAGCTCAAAGTTGTAAAGCTCGTCCTCGGGCGGCGGCGAGGCAGCCAGGCCCGAGCCCGCGGTCGGCTCCGTGCAGCCCCAGCGTGCGTAACCCTATCCCGGGCCCGATCCCATGCCAAACACCCTCACCGCCACCAGCCATGTACTTAGTGCGCGGCCGCCCTGCTGCCACGGAACCACGCGTGCACGAGTTGATGCGCGCGCGCTTTTGTTCCACTACGCCACACTTTTCCTGAGTTCCCGCTGCTGGGCACACCCACCCGCCAAGGCCAAGGCTCGACTCCCGGATCCTCCACCATCTCTCCTCCTTTCGGCTCCTTCTGCTCCCTCTCTCCTCAGCCCGTCCCTCCCTCCCTCCCGCCAGTCATCCACTCGGTTGAATGATCTCGCACGTTAAAAAAGCCTCTGGCCCTCCTCTTTCCCTCCATCTTTTGGCACCGAGCTAATCAAGAAGTGACGTCACGGTCGGTCAGAGCAAAGCAGGCTCAATGTGTGCTTTCGGCATCACGTCGATCTCCTACAGCCTAGAGCCGGAAACGGGACGCCTACGGGGGGGGGGGGAGACGGTGAGACGGCCGGGGCCCCGACCCTCCGGTGAAACTGGGTTAGCTGCTGGATTCCCTTCCTTTCATGGAGGTTCTGAGAGCTCGCAGACTCACGGGGCCCCTGAACAATGAGAGGAATGTTTGAGCGGCTCCGGCCTCCTTTTACCACTAACGTTACGCTGTCTGGAGAGGTCACACAGACCGACGGCCACCGACGGGACGGACAGAGGACACGCATGTGGTGGACGGGTGACACACACACACACACACACACTGTAAGCAGAAAGTTGAAGGGTGGAGGCAAACTGGTTATACTTGTTGATTAATCCAGACGCTTGGAGATATCATCGATCAAACAGGACAGACAGAAATTAAGCCTCGTCTCTCGCTGAAAGGAACTATTTATGTCTGACCTTTGTAATGGAGCCGCTCCACAGGGGGGAGACCTCGGATCGGGGCAATATTCCAATGCCAACATTTCAGTGAACACACTTTTTACTGAATAACTGTTCCGATCAACACGTTGCAGGAATCGGCTGTGAAGCGAGTGTGAAGCGCCTCAACGCGGAAGACCGGTGGTTCAAGACGAGAAAAAAAAAGAGAAAAGTCAAAGAAGGTTTGCTGAGTCATAAAGTAATAAAGCAGTAAAAAAGGCAACAATGAACTTCTGAGCAGAGGCGATGCTGCACCTACCTGACGCAACAGTGTGTGTGTGTTTTTTTTTTTTATAACTCCTTTCTACAGCTCCTTTCTCCTCAGTATCACACTCTTCAGTTGAACTTCACAGTCGTCCCCCTCCTCCTCCTCCTCCTCCTCCTCCCTCTCTCACTCCCTCCATCTCTGTTTTCGTCTGCGTCTGCCGGCTCCTCGTCTCGTCCCGTCGGTCCGTTTCTCCCTCCGCTGTGCAGACGGCAGCGTGTGTGAACGCGAGTGTGTCTGGTAGCCAGACAGGGTGAGAGAGTAAGAGAGGAGGCGGGACCGACCGGGAGCAGGGGATTCCTTCATGACGATGTCAGAGGACGGGGGCCCTCCCCTCGCCTCTCCTCCTCCTTCCTCCTCCCCCTTCCTCCCCTCCCCTCTGCAGGGCCGAGGCTGATGTGAGAACACAGGAAAGGGGGCAGGGAGATAATTGGCCGCACAGCTGCTAATGCATAAGCAAAGGCTGTTTCACTGGAAAGGTTTGTTACACTGTCTACACTGCGTTCAAGGCGTTCTTCTGCACTTTCCCTCCTGTGTTCGTCTGTCGGAATGAACTCATTTATCCTGAAAGGCACTTTGAATTCAAACCCTCTGAATAATTGTCTGGATGTCGGTAAATGGTTTCAATACTATTTTGAAAGCTATTTCTGCTCGAATGTAAGAAACCTTGGTGCGAGCCTCATGTACGCACGAGATAATGACTTTATAGAGAATCCATTTTAAACGATGGCACAGGTTTAGTTAAAGGCAATTAAAAGATGTCTATCCATGTAAAATGTGACTAAGAAATTGAAGATTTGGCTCTTCACGTTCCCAAATCGTGTCTGATAAAGTCAGAACCTTTGACATTATGAACGTTTACGATGAAGATGGTCTCTTCCGGTTTTGTTTCATTTTTTGGTGGAACTTTAAGATCAGGCGACCTTTAACTGGAGCAGCAGAGTGGGCTCACAGTATTCAGATACATACGAGAGGTATGTGGTTATGAGTCAAACCAACAGAACCATGTCCTCCCTATACATTTCACTCATGAAGAGATACGTAAGTCAATACCAAGCGTTATTTCATCCACTTGTTAAGCAAATGCAAAATGCAAAAGCAATGCAAATTGGGTGCGTTTCCATCAACTGGTTTAAGGGGAATGAACCCATCCCAGTTCATGCAAGAAGGAGTTTTATTGAAAAATCATTGTTACAATGAACCCTTTTTGGTTCAATCCCTCCAGGTCACTTCCTCTAAATTTATTCAGATTAAAATTATTCTTTTTTAAGGCTTTTAAAATGTGAATTGAAATAGGGATGTAACCCTTTCAGTAGTGAACGCGGCCTCACAAAGTAAACACCTTCACCTTATTGTATCACAGTGTTTGCAACTTCAGATGTGCTTCAGGCTTGTGTGTTTGTTTGTGCGGCGCTTGTGTCCAAGCCCGGTTTGATCTGCACCTGTCAAGCACAGGACCCCCCCTCCACACACACACACACACACACACACACACACACACACACACACACACACACACACACCACTACATGCAATCTCCTTCCCCACAGAGAGACAGTAACACAAGCTTCAGAGGGGGGCTATTAAAGGCTTTATGACTTCCCCTTCCCCTTCCCTGTGGGTGTGTGTGTGTGTGTGTGTGTGTGTGTGTGTGTGTGTGAGCGGCAAGGTCTCGTACAGACAACCACGCCCCTGCGAGGGAGCGGGCGTCACACATTCCACACACACACACATACGCACACACATTGCATGAGTCTCTTAGCAACGCATACACTCAGGCTCAGTGAAATGAGAATGCCAGTAAGACACATTGTTTATCGTCAGATGGGGTGATGTTTGGTTTTTGGACCCTTTTCGAACGATTACAACATTTCATTTCATAACTTGATGTAGATTCCTCACCCTGCCTCATTACGTGAGCATATCTGTCCCATCTGTTCATAACATGTGAAGTGTCACAGTGAGTTGGACTGGGCACAAAGAAATAAATACGTTTCTGACTTGTTTCTGTGGTCTGAACCCCAAAGTGTGTTGTGCACACGCTTTCTTACAGAGACGTCCATCAGCACGCCGCAACAGCATTGCAATGAGTGAGATGGTGCCAGCGATGTTCTCAAAAGCTCAACAGCTGGGACAGCCTCCAGCTTAACCGGTGCGTTTAGCCCATGTGACACATTATGCAAATAAACTGTGAAAAGAGGGGCCGTCTGCTGCTACGTTTTCCACAATTACCTTTTGATTGAGAACAAACTCTTGTGTGAAATGTTCTGCAATCGATCCTGCTGGCAGGGAAGGTGGTGCTTCTTTTTTTTAATTTATTTTTTAGCTTTTTGCTGTTGAAAGTGCGTCCTCTTGTCCTGTATACTGCGTCTTATGGTCCTGTAAAACATTATCAGTCCTACGGAAAAAGCAGCGATACGCGGTCGTAAACGTTCCCACTCGGTGTGCATGTGTGCTGCGACTGATTCTAATCCACTGTAAGATAACAGGCAGGTGTATCCAGAGCAGTTTGTGTGCACGTGTGTGTGTGTGTGTGTGTGTGTGTGTGTGTGTGTGTGTGTGTTCAGTTACGCCGTGCGTGTGCATTTGTATAATAAAGGATCCATTCTTTGCAACATTGACCTTTGAGGTCACTGTGGCCCGCACATCTCAAACTCCACGTTGTTTTATGTGCCATTGTTTTGTGTTAGGAGTACAGACCTATATGTAAGTGTGTGTGAAATTCATCGCTTGATCTTAACACATATATATATACATTGTATATACTGTATATCTATTGAGTAACAGTGAAACACACTTTTTTATTCAATTCAATGAGTAGGTCCAAATGTTTGACTGGTATATATACCGTATATATACACATGTATGTGTGTGTAAACATGTGTCGTACAGCGAGTAGTGTTTGTGTTTGTGCGTCGACGAGTCACATGGGGGACGTCCGACTGAGTGACCATCATGGACACTGAATCACATGACTGCAAGCGACTAATCCGGGCCACTGGGTTTGGGTGTAAAAAAATGAATCATTCAAAATCAGAATCATCTTTCTTGGTTGTCATGGTGACGGAGATTCAACTATGCAATGAGCAGTGGAAAATAGTTTTGGAGAGCGAAAGACGTCTGACAGCTGCTCATCTGTGCCAGCTGTTCTATGAGGTGTCAAAGTTGAACGCATTCAGCCAGATGTGTTGGCTGAGAACACATCGTCACCTCACAGACAGGGTTCACTTTTCACTCTTTAGGGTCAAATCCTGCAGCACTTCTTTTACACTACGTACAGCACATCTCACATCTCACTGAATGTCAGGTGATCGTGTCACGTATAAAGTCCGATGAGATATATTGACGCGTACACAATTATACTTTTCTGTTCCAGCTTCACTAAATTGATTGTGTGAAAAAAAATGGGTTACTTTCAAATATTCTAATTCCCAAAGGGTTTCTGCTACATCACTACAGAAGTTCTAGTGTTGGACATATGGACAATATCTAGGAACGGTCATCCTAATCTGGACAAAGCTCTGTTCCACAGCTGGATTCGAGTCATTTAACTTTTACAGTGAGGTTTGGCCTACTCGCTTCCGCATCAGAGGTTTTACTTTCTTACTTTTAAAACCAATCTTATCTATAATGTACTGCTGTGTGCACGTAGGTCCAAGTACATTGAGCCGCTGTATTTGCCCCGGTAGCAGTACTGAGCAGTGCACTGAACTAGCGAGGCGGCCTCCCGAATCAACCTGACATTCCTTCATCCCTCTCCTCCTCCTTCTCCTCTTCCTCGGCTCCACCCTGAATCAGCAGCCTTGGGCAATCCCCCCCCACCACCCTCGAGCAACGCCCAGGATATTTGAGGTCATAACTTAACTACACCTCGGCCATGCTGGACCGTGTCCCCGGAACCCGGTCCAGAGCCGGATCATAAAGTCCAGAAAATGCTCCAACCGGCCAGTTGTGAGGCTTTGAAAGGGACCACTTGGCTTTGACCGGTTTGTCCTCATTTTCCTCTCTCTTTCCCCCCTCGCACTCCCTCTCTCCTATACCTCTCTGGTATTTATGTGTTGGCAGTTACCGTGGAAACAGGACACACACAAACACTGCGGCGGTAGACAGGAAGTGCTGCGGAACCGCAGTGGCGTCACTGCGGCTGCGCGCGCGCGCTCCCCCTCCCCTCCCCTCCCCTCCTCTTCCCTTCCCGGCCGGCGTGCGTGCGTGCGTGCGTGCCGTTGTCCCCGGCAGGCCCGTATGAGACCGCGCTGCACTCTCTCGTCGCTCTCGTTATTATTAGCGGTGCTTTTTCAGCTGTGTGTTCCTCCCCCCCCCTCCCCCCCCCTTTACCTCACCTTCTCTCGCTTCATGCTTTACACCACGTTGGCTGGAAAATCTCCGTCTGCTTTGCGTGTCTGAAAAAGGAAAACCTGCCTGCAGGGGCGTTCACAGCGGAGGAGCTGGTCCCATTTCAGATCTGGGTCAAGAATGTGTTTGGGTACACTGTGTGTTTTGGAGATGGCGAGAGGCCTGTGAGTGACGTGTGTGTGTGTGTGTGTGTGTGTGTGTGTGTGTGTGTGTGTGTGTGTGTGTGTGTGTGTGTGTGATCGAAGGAGCTGACCGGTGAAGTGTGTTGCAGACTCTTACATCAGACTGGCATTCGTCTACCGCGCACATCCCTCCTGTGCTCCCCGTGTCTTTGTTACACACCACAGCTCTAAATGCGCTCGAAGAAGATACCGCCCTCCACCAGTGCACATGCTAAAAATACCCCGCCACCTTTACAGACCCCCTCCTCGCTCACGTGTTCAGTTTATAATGTTACACAACTTCCAACGTGTTGAGACTTTTTTTTTTTTACTACTTACTTTTAAATCCCTTTTCTGCTTTCGCCTCCTCCCTCCATCGCTTTCCTCGCGGCGGCCTCTGCTCCCAGTTCCATCGACAGCCAGCCTTCCCTCCATCCATCCCTCCATCTATCCATCCCTCCAGCCCTCCATCTATCCATCCCTCCATCCCTCCACCCATCCAACCAGTCTTTGGACCAACCGGCCGACCACCCAGCTGGTTAGCAGAAGACCAAAAAAACCCGGTGAACAGGTTCCGTGGACACACAAACCTGGAAGTCAGCGAGTGAGAGAACAAATTGAGCAGAGAGGTGGAAAGATTGAAAAAAGTGCTGCATCCATGGACAATTCACACGCACACACACACACACACACACACACACACACACACACACACAAGTCAAGAAACCGTAAAACAAGAAACATCCATTAAAAAGTATCTATTTGTCAACTACTGTATGTAGTGGGACAACGGTTGCAACCTTAATGGCATAAATGACTGTGAATTGAATGCTTCTGTTTTGTTAATGGCCCTTTGGCTGAAAAAGAGGAATAGTAAAAAAAGAAATAAACAGCCAAAGTCTATGAATTATATTTTTCCGTCTGAGGACGTACATTTTCCGCCTGTGCTCGTGTGTGTTCGCGGTGGCCATTGAGAGAGGAAGCATATCTGGGGCCATATGGCGTTTCTGTTCCTGCTCAACTGACATAATCCGGATTGACACCCGGCCCGGGTGACTTCCTCTGCCTCGTTAATCACTCTTGTGTTAACAGGCGCACAAACTCCAATTCCTTCGCCCTTTACAGCTCCGCACCACATTCCGCTCTCCCTCGTTAGCTCCTCGGCTTCCAGCGTCAGCCTGCAACGCGCTTTCCCAGCTGGCCGGCCCGCTCAGCACTGACCCCCCGACCCTCCCCCCCCCCCCCCCCCCCCCATAAACACGTCCATGCCATGCTTTCTCCACCTGCTGCTCACCTGCTGTTTGAGAGTGAAACCAGACCAGAGGGGGACGTGTCTGTTTGTACAGCGCCGGGGGGGTCAACAGGAGACGTTCCAGTGACACGTCCCTTTTTCAATTAGAAACACACAACATGCTCCCACCAGCGAGGAAAAAAGAAACTCCTTCAAATACCCCTGAACAGGAAGAAACCTCGACCAGAACAAGCGTGGGAGACTGTTTGCTTTGACCGGTTGGGTGGGAAAAGAAAGGGCCTCTTGTTTTTAAAATGGAGCTTTGTTCTAAGTTTAGGTGTGTGCTTTGGCTCTCCTGCCCTTGTGTTGTAAAACTGTGAAACTACAAAAAAAAAGAGGGGGAAGGTGAAACAACCCACAGCCGTTGGACGACAGGTGATACTTCTAGTACGTTATCTCCACGAGAGAGACCGGCCAAGTGGGATCAACGCCGGGCTGTGATTGGCTGGTTCGAGCTGAACCCTCTGCACATTGGGAGATAAAAAGAAAGATTGAGAGTATAGGGGAACGTTGCACACCGAAGAAGAAAAAGTGAAATTGTGGTGAGCATTTATATTGCCGTAATTTAGAAGTTACGTGGCAAAAGAAAGGTGGTGCATTGATTTATATCATGGTATCAAAGCTTCCTAAACTGAACTGAATGAAGAGGACAAGAGACAGATGGAAACGTGCAGTCAGCTTCTTAATTGGAGCGTTGAGAACTTGCAGAATATCGCCTTTCACGATACTGTAAAAACACCCGCGGACACGTCGTTTGCAGGGAGATGAAGGTGGTCTGTGTAGTGGTAAATGTTCCTGCCCGGTCTGTCAGGGTCAACGGTAGCCAAAACACACATTCGGTGCGGGATGAGCCACGGTCCGTAAATCACAGCCCACGCACACATAAATCTACAAAACCCCCTCAGTGTAAATAAAGCCAGTGTCCGCCAGCACCTAAAGGAGCCCGGCACTGCAGCAACAGGTCGTGGGAAAAGAAACGCATCAGTCACAGGGGACGGAGACGAAGGCGGACCCGATAAGAACGAAACGTCCCCTCGTCTCGATGGAGAGATAAAAAATAGAATAAAAAAAATCCAGTTTGTTCCCAAAACTGATATTTGTTTGTGCAAAACCAGGTGGCCTTCCTAAACGTGGAGGATAAATGGGTGTTTCACCACGTTAAGCCAAGGTGTGCACAACTGGGTGTGCCTTTGTGTGCGTTTCCGCTGCTGCCCCCACCCATGTGAAGCGCGCTCCTGGGAGAGGGAATGTGCCCGTACTCGTGCTCTCCCTTCCACCTTCAGCTCCGTCTTCGCTCCTGTCGCCCGTCTCTTCCCGACTTTGCTTTAATCTTCTTGATTTTGTTGTTGTTGTTGTTGTTGTTGTAGTTATGGTGGACGATTCCCCTTCTCTATTCTAGTTCTCTCCCTCTCTGTGCACGTTGGTGTTGCTGTCCTTATTTGGCTTCTCCTCGAGTGAGGGGGAGTGCGAGTATGAATGTGACCGTGTGTGTGTGTGTGTGTGTGTTTCCTCCTGACTGTGAGTCACTTCTTGCCTGACTCACGAGCGCTAACAAAAACACACCGTTGCCATGGGGACCCCCTCCCCTTCCTCTCTCATCTCTCTCTGTCTCCCCCTCCCTGTGAGTCTGGTTTCTGGTTCCTCTCTTCTTGCGGGCACCGCTGCAACCCAGGCAGCCCTGGCACTGGCACACAGGGGGGGGGGGCTCTACCTTGGGTGGGACGAAAGCAGAAAGAACAAAAACGGAAGTAACGGTGAAACCTGTCACAGCCGTGTATAATCAATTGCAAGCACCGATGGCTGTGTTAGCTCCGGTGTGCTGGCGTCGCTGCTTGGCCTTCGCCGACGCCGCCAGGGAGGCTTGGTATGAGGCCCACGTGTGAGACCAGGTGGGGGCCCTGGATGCACCCTCGTCCCCACGCGGCCAGTGTTTGGCTTTCCTCCGGGAATGTCGAATGGGGGTGGTTCGTCAGCCAGTGGACAGAAAACGCACACCAATACACACATATATACACTATGTGGGCCAATGAAAGAGGACATTGCAGAGACATCTTCACTTGTTTTCATCTGGACTGTGGATTACACCAAATATGTATCTAAAAAAGAAAGAGTTCAGAACACAAATATGTGGAGTGGAATTGGAGACTATTAAAATCGCCCAATGAACCAATAAGATGGAGGAATGGGAGAGAACGACATTACAAGTTACACGTCGTCACAAGAACGTTACGAGATCACGCGCCGTAGAAGCTTTGAGAGATGACAACAATTTAATATATTCAAAATTGCCAATGTCACACTTTATTGAAAAAAAAGGCAACCTGCCTTATACACTTTATCCATATACTGTATATGCATCATGTCATGGTAACAGAGCATTTTTCATTTTGACTGTCAGAACAAACAGTCACTGACGGACACACGGAGATGAATACCAGACACAAGGGCTGATTTACAGGCACAAAACAAAGACAAGACGTCCAATTGCAGGGAGCCTCCGACTTGCAGTCCCTCTCGCAGCGATGCATTTTATCAACACGGCGGGGATTAAGGCACTCATACCTTCTCCACACACACACACACACACACACGCACACGCGGGACTCTAAATGTGTGCACGACAGCTGTCCTGTGTGTGTGTGTGTGAGGTAATCCCCAGTAAGCTCGCTGGCTCCCACAGTCTCTTCCAGTAGATCCTCCGGAGCATCTCTGACCTCACTGCTGGAGCCTCTGCGACGCTCCGTCCGGCCCGCAACCTGCATGCTGATCACATCGCTGATCCTCCGCCCGGGGGCCCCGCGGCTCCTATTTCATTAAGGGACTGGTGGGCCAGTTTTTGGTGGATTCTGAGTTAGACGAAAATAATTTACACCATTCTGATGCAGCTGGTGGTTAGCTTAGCTTAGCTTAGCATAAAGACCAGACACAAGGGCAACAGCTGGCCCGGCACCTCTGAGGCTCACTCACTAACATGTTAGATCTTGTTTATTTAATCCGTGCAAAAATAAGAATTTTGGAATTTTGGGCCCACCAGTTTGTTGACCCCGAGCCGTTGCCGGGCAACCTGTAAAAAGTTACTGGGCCTAAATAAGAGGTTCTGAACAGCCAGGATCATATTCTCCTCTGTCTGGTTTGTGTGTTTGTGGTGGAAGTTTGCCCTCTGCTGGTCTCCTCCAATGACAAACGCTTCATCGTGCTTTTTGTTTCCTGAGAAATCCTTCCTTCCTCAAACGTTCCAGTATTCTTCGTTCACCTCGGCAATACATTTATTGTTAGTGGTGCGTCCCTTTGTCTTTTCCGGGGAGAGAGGTTTTTACATTATTGAGACGCAGTGCTAAATAACAAGGAGCATTAGTTGATCTTTGAATAAAGCGGATCCGACGGATCGGTTAATGACTCTATGTAAAAGTACACGTGGGAGACGCCACACACTTCGCGTGGTTATTATCCAACATCTGCGTGGGCTCAACTATTTCACAGTGGTCTTCTGACAACTTTGGGATTTCCGCTGACTGAATATCCACAATCATTATCGCATAGAATTCCCTAAATGCAGTCTGTGATGATAGGATACTGGTTTTTATATATATATTGTTGATACATTTCAAATATAAAAAATAACTGTCCCCCTTATCTGTTAGAAACAAGTCTCTTAAGCAGGGAGAATACACTGTTCAAGACGCTCTTCCTTCTCAACATTTTGAGAATTTTAGCTGTTCATTCCGTTTGTTTTGCAGTCAGGCGGCTCTTTCTCCATGCTGTCCTTTGAAGAGGGAAAGAAAGCTGGTAAATGTTCCAAACCCACAGCACAACCTTTTCCTCCCGTCACATTGAGTTCCAGGAACAAAGCGTCTCCCGTTGCGTGGGGGCATATCGTGGTCCTTCCTCGCGCGGCGCTGCGGCAGAGCTCACGTCTCTGACGCCTCAGAAGTTGCTGAACAGCTCGTACTTCTTCATCCAGTCCATTTGCGGCGCCTTCTTCTTCTCTTTGGCGTGCACCTTCAGCTTCTCCTCCGCCGCCGTGGCGCTCAAACTCAGGCCCATCTCAGCGAACGGGTCCGTCGTCCGGCCGCCGCCGCCGCCGTCGTCGTCCGCCAGCTGGACGAAGACACAGACAGAAGGGCTCGAGGAGACACCAAAAGACCCAAATACAGCAGCGCCCCTGCGAACGCTCGCACCCACCTGTGTGCTGTCGCCCCGGCTGCTGAGGTCGGAGCGGGTCGACCTGATGGAGCGCGTGGAGGAGCTGCCGTTGATCCGGGGGTTGAGGGAGCCGTTGGATATGGACGGGCCGTCGTAGTCTGGTGAGGAGACAGTCAAACATTAATAGGACATTATAAAGATCAAGATCACCATCTTCCCAAAAAAAATTTCTAGCGTAAAAATGATGGAATTTGTTATGCAGATTTGTTGACCTAATTTTTTTTTGCAGTAAGATGCCGGCTTTGACTTTCTGACACAACCGAGACCTTTTGGACCATGTTGCCTCACTAACAGCTCGGGTTACTGTTCGGAGCAGCACCTACCTCGGACATGGCTCACCGCAGGGACAATCCCTCTCCTCTTGAACTCTTTGTCTGTTTCTGGATCCACCACCAACAGCCAGGTCGCATCTCCCCCTTTCTTAATGAAGGCCACCACCTCTGCATGCCGCATGCCCTCGATGTTCACACCGTTCACCTGGAGGACGCAGAGACGGAGATTAAAGCGCTTTCTGGTGAGAGGGAAGGGTATTTGTAATGGTTTTGTAGGTCACTTGTTGTAGTAATAAGGTTCTCTAGCAGCAACACCGGCGGCAGACTGGGGCTGTGTGAGGGACTACGTCCGGCCTTTTCCCCTTGAGGAGCACTCTCGATGGCCCTTAATCGGGTTTCATCTATCGCAAAAGGGCCCCCAAGAGGGCCCTTCTGAGGCGAATGAAGGGTTAATGTTATGTGTGCAAACTGACATGAAAAAATGATTTGGTTACTTCCAGCATCCATTTCTCTTTTTCAACAGGGGCCGAGTTGATTCAACGCCCCGCTGGAGATTTATTTTTGACATGTTCCCTTCAAAGACAGGCGGTCAACCACTGCTTTATTGAATGAATTTATGAATTCACATTTACTTTTCGTAATTTTAATTTATTGTCCCTACAAAAAATGCACAATTAATGTACAATACCCGAACCATGTTGCCTTGGCAGACTCTAAGGTTCCCAGTTAATTGTGATTTCTGCTTGTGAGACATAAACAACCTCCATAAATCTCTCCAGGTCAGTGAGTTGTTTCCGATTCAGTCGCTTACACTGTGCTTCCACATCTGTCCACTAGGGGGAGCCATGGCTTAACATTCGGTTAACACGCCGTCAAACGTGACTCCCGGACCTCTTCACAAAATGCAACGGTGGCTCAGGAAAGCCTTGAGGACAGCTGTACATCTAGCAGCAAAGTTAGCATTTACCAAAAATGAAAAAAACAATTGTTGTCCAAACTTTCTAAAACGCATTTGAGGTAATATCAGTCCCAGAAACAGGGACACAGAGACTGACCATCTGTTGGACAACACTGCCGTTGGAAATCACAATTAGCCTTCTCACTGCTCGCTCTCACCGAGGAGCTGAGTGCATTTGGAGGCCTGCTCGGTCTGCACCGCGGCCTCTCTGGCGGCGGCGCACCACGCCAGGTTTGTGTTGATACATCATCAATTATTGACGGCTCTCCTGGGCTCGTGGCCTCAGTGCGGGTTTCGGGTGTCCGAGTCCTCAGGGGGAATTTATTACAAATTTCGCCGCTTGTGACAAGACGGGTCGTAGTAAAGATGAGAAGAGTAACTCTTCTTGCTCTCATTTGTTGGTTTGGAAAAAAAAAAAGGAAATAGGTATTTAATCAAATAGGTGTGATGAGAGACTGTATGGTAATAGAGAGAGAGAGAGAGAGAGAGAGAGAGAGGAAAGAGAATCCAACATAGGGGTGGAATCAGCAGATGGAAAATATAATAATGTATAAAAATCAAATCTTTTCTTCCCACGACTGGCGCCATTGATGAGACGGGCAAGGGTGCAGACAGAGCGTTTGATGCAGAGAGAACAAGCATCTTTGTATTCAGCAAAACAACAGGTGTTGTGTCATGTTTCACAGCCCTTCGTTAACAGTCCATCCCACACAGGACAATACACTCTGCCCACAGGGCTAATTGATACGCGCCGCAGGAACAGTGCTGACGCTTATTTCTCCTGGGGCTATTCCTCTGGGAAGCTGTTAGTACTAGTGTGTGTCTGTGTGTGTGTGTGTGTGTGTCACAAAGAGTCCAGCCACCTGACATTCACCGGCTCTCTTTTTTGATGCAGTGTGCGTCTTTGAAAGAGACCTCGGATCAAACCAAACTATTTCCAATGCGTCTGCACATCTGTCTCCATGACGCATAAATGACTTTCAAGTCTTTTCTTAATTCCTCTTCTTTGATCAGGATCCCCTTCAGCACTGTGACGGGCCGTGGCTATTCTTCCTGTGCTCCTCACACACACACACACACACACACACACACAATTAAACACCAGACATCAAGCTAAAAACATTAATAATGAATTTGAAATGAAGTGTTATCTTTAAATGTCCCTCATCCTGCACCTTCACACACACATTTCTCAGCTAGTTACACTTGGTGGAGATGTCATTTCTTGCACCATAAATAATAGTTCAAACACAACAACAGATTAAAAATCTTTGGTATTCAAGCTCAGTTTTGAAACTCCGGGACCGGGACACGTTAAACGTGCTGACTAAGCTACAGCACAACCTTTTTACGGCTCCAAATGAATTCAGCAAGTGATTTCAGGTTGTTTTGTTTTTTGCAGTGGAAAGATTATTTTTCCGTCCGCACGCTAAGATCTCCTGATGCAGACAGAGGCAGAGAGACGGAGACAGAGGGACGGAGACAGAGAGACGGAGACAGAGAGACTCGCGTCACGGTTGCTCACCTCTCCAACAGGCTGCTGACAGATGACACAAGCGCTCAGAGACGGATGCCGTCATCACATAGAAATCACATAGTTACCAGTAAACTTCTCATGAGATCGTCCAACAGGAAATGTGAGATAAATGCTGAAAACTTTTTAAAGCTTAAAGCAAACATGAACATTCCCATGAAATACCAAAAGGAAAATTCAAGTTTCTATTAACAAACTGACGCATTTGGCTTGTTTCAACTTGGCCTGCAAACCAACCAATACATTCTCTGTACTATCCATTGAGTCAGCAACTGGTTCTCATGAACATCAATCATCAATCAATTGTAAAGCCTTTTTTCCCGACTAACAGTCGAAAATCAAAAGATAAAAGCAGCAAATCCTCACATTGGAAAAGCTGCGTTTAAGCCATATCGATATGATACTTAAAAAACCCGGCAATCCAATTACTTTCAGCTTTAACTAGGGGAATTTTTACCAAACATCTTATTATGCGTGTCATTTATATTCAAACCTTTGCATTGCAAATCAAACTTTTAATTTGACTCAAATTGGCTGAACTGTGATGCTCAACTGATGTCACCAGTGAGGTCCTCACACACTCTCATCAGCCACCGAATCCTTTTTTTTTTCATAATGTCTCTGAAAAGCGGTCAACAGACATTATGTCCGTAACCGGCGACTGACCATAGTTATCAGAGCAGCATTTACAATTTCACTCAAAAACCTTTACTGTGACATGTGATCACGTGACTAGTAAATAAAAGAAGTTGATGCCGAACATTTTATTCATTTTTTTAAAGCAAATTCTAATAAAGGTGTCATTCAAGACCTTGAGTATTTTGGGGGATGCAAAACGAACTCTATCGCACCTTCCAATCAGAACAGCCTGGCGTCCCGTCCTCCAGTGATGTACAGCCAGCGGGGTCAAAGGTCATGGGAATGAAGGGTGAATGTTGTGTGTTTACGCTCAGATAAAAAAACTGTTTAGGATGAAAATGACCAAATTACGGCAGGAAATTTAATCAATAGTGAAATCCATTATTTGATGCTGAAGAGGCAGCACATCAAGATCCTGTCCACGGATAACGGAATATTTTAAAAAACTTTAAAAAACTTGTTGTTTTGTTAGATTGACTAATTCTCCAACATTCCCCGGCGTTCTCCCTCTATCTGTGTTTAAATAAGCACCGAGGACAGAACAGACGACCCAACGTGTCCCGGTGAGGAGGCTTCACCCAGTTCGTTCTCTGACGTGTTCTAGACTAAATAACTGTCCCCTCATTAGCGTGTGCGCATATTTCATGATCTCCACATTCTACTGCCCGAAATTCCAAGTGCACAAAGGCGTTGACAAGACGCTTATAAACCCCCCCACCCCTCTCCGTTGCATACACAACAATGATAACATAACCGCCACTCCACCCAGGCGCCTCCTCCTCCGCCCTACCTCCACCAGCCTGTCCTGGGGCCGCAGCCCGGCGCGGTCCGCGGGGGACCCCGGGTCCAGGGAGCGGATGTACTGGCCGGGCCTGGACCGGTCGCTGTGCAGGTTGAAGCCGTAGCCGGCGCCGGAGCGCGTCAGGTGGCAGAGGCGCGGGCCGAGCTCGGGCGGGTCCTCGTGGGGTCGCGGCTGCGATTCAGGCGGGGCGAGAGCCTCCTGCAGGGGATTAAAAAAAAAGGGTTCGTTGCATGTCTTTTATACAGGAAGAAGAAAAAAAAAAAGACACAATTACAAGTTGAGGATGACTGAACACAGCCGAAGGGCTCCACGAAGCTCAAAGAAGCGCACGACAATTGGCTCATTTGTGTTTTCATCGTGTGCTGCCAACAAGTGATGGCATGGATTCCATATTGTTACCGATTAGCTGCTCCAGCAGCCCGGGCAAAGACATTGATGGAAGCCGTGTTTCATTTCACCTCGAGCTCTATTTTGACCACCGACACGCCGGGGAGAGAATGTCTACGTACAGGCAGGGCGGGCTGATCTACACACTACGGCGCACATACTGCGTGCATGGGAGGAAGGTGCAACACTATTACGTAACCCGAGGAGTCTACTGTTTTCACCATGTGACGCCAACATCACGGTCCAGCTTGTGCCTGCTAAAAATACATACGAAGTGTGTGGGCAGAGGGAGAGAGAGAGAGAGAGAGAGAGAGAATGTTAAAAAGGTTAGAACGTATCCATTTATCTGAACTGTATCTCTTTAACATTCCTGTGTGGTTCCTGCTAATCCACGTCAAGGCCGACCCTCGATTACCGCGACACTGCCTGCCAGCCTACCCCACAACGGTTTAGAAAGAAAAGAGCACAGATGGCAACGTGTCATTTCATTTCAGGCAGTGGATGCTTCAGGGATTCTTAGCGGGGATCTGGGCCTGAGAAGGAAGGAGAGAGAGAGAGAGAGAGAGAGAGAGAGAGAGAGAGAGAGAGAGAGAGAGCATCTCTCACGAATCCCTCAAGAAGATCCTCCTCTTCCCGGCTCCACATGAGGTGCCCGGGTTGGGCGGCTGGGTTAGAGCAGGCCAACGAATTAGCAGCAAGGCAAAGGCAAAGGAGGGAAGCAGGAGAAGGAGGAGGAGGAGGGAGGGGGCGCGTGGGAGGGATAGAAAACGAGATGCGGCGAGATGAGGGGGCGGAAAAAGAGAGTTTCGAGAAAAGAAACGGCGTCGAGTTGAGAGCAAGCTGAAATACAGCGGGCAGATTAACATGGAGAGGAGCCGCGGGGGGCGGGGGGGGGGGGGGGGGGGGGGGTGGTGTGACCGGGGGTCTCCACTCCGCAGTGGAGCTCCTCCAACGTAAACATCGCAGCTGGGAGTCATTATGTGGGGGTGGGGGGGGAGAGTCTTCCAGTCCAAACCCCCGGGCGGCCTCCCGGTGCCTGTCCGCACCTCGCTGATCTCTTACAGCGTCGGCCCTTTGACCTTTGAGGGCATTTCGGAGGCTTTTTTTTATACGTAAAGGACGGAGGTTCAGGCATAATGAATGAAAACGGATCACCATGTTTGTTGAAATGATCTTTCTATCTATCAGTTTGATAGGAGATGTGGAAAACGAGACGTAAATGTTTTCCCCTCTTTTTCAGCAAAATAGTTCTCCGTTCTCCCCCCCACTGTGGAACGCTTGGGAAGACAAATGCAGCATCCACGTTTTTTCTTTTCTTCCTGGCTCGTGAATGTAATCGTGGAAAATGTGGCCGTAAATCACCGTGTTTTCTCCGTAATCTACAACAACATGGAATGTTTCACACCCACAGCGGAACATTGTGCAGTTTGATGCCTCAGCATAACACAGACACACACACACACACACACACACACACACGGACACAGACCTGCAGTGACCTCTGTGTGACTGCGGCCCACTGAGAGGATGTGCTGTCCATGGATTCCACTGCTCTCGTGTCGCACTCTGCCTTTGTTTCCGGCTGTCCCGCTGTATGCATGCGGGGGGGCAGGACGCTTTACACTCAGTGTGCGTGTGTTTACTGACGCTTGTGATTGTCAGCCTGTCGGAGGGAACGTGAGTTTTACGTCTGAGCTTAAATATGAGCTACGTTCCCACACATGATTCACTGTTGACTAACCGCCGCCCCCTCCTTGTTGCTGTGAGTGTTTGCCTCATTATTTGTCCACTAAGTCATTTCATCCACATTGCCGGTTATTTATCAGATAACTTGAGGACCAGAGGGGGTCATTTGTGTGTCTGTCTGTGGATTTCGCTCTGCGTCCGGCTGCTGGCGGGTGGCGTTGGCGGCTGATGAAACCGGATCGCGCCCGGTTGAATTATTGAGCAGCGGCCGACTGAGCTGGATGGATCGTGACCACTCTTAACCCTTTCACAGCCAAGGGTCATTTGCTCACTGTTGTCCCCCAACACAATGAAGTGTGTGCGACGTGCATGTGTGCGTGCGTGTGGGTGTGTGTGATTGTGTGACCTTATACGTGTCTTTGAGTTGCTACAAAGAGACTTAAATCCAGTGTCTGTGTGTACGCAGGCGTGTAAAGCTTTTTTTTTTGTCAACAATGCGCTCACCTGGAAGCTTCCCAAAGGGGGATTAATGTAAATTAAATATCCCCAATCTAATAAAGATTGGGTTTCCTTTGAGCTCTAAGTCTATACATGCTGCTTCTTTCTTGCTGCGTCTGGTGTGACGTCAGTAATTATCCGAGGAACTATTTTTAATGCGACATGTGGAAACTCACCGCTGTCGACATCAACTGCACTCCAATAAACGTGAGCGTCATCTATTGAATGCAAGTGTTACCAGTGTGTTTGAACTGATCAGTAGACAGAAAGCATGGCGTCAAACCATTGTGAATCTGCAGTTAAGCTGAAAAAAAAAATCCTTTCATAGGTTTTTATTCCATTTTTCTGTGACTTTCTGTAACTCTGCCAGGGTTCTTTCATGACCTACAAACTTCCCAATGGTTGAAAAATCTATTTTCCAGTTGGAATGCAGAAATGACAACAAGCCTAACTGACTTTTCCGACAACACATGCCAATCCAGGCGGAGGACCCGTTCTAAATCCCAAAGTTTTGGTCCGTTGTGGGAGGAGAGGCCTGATTTTGACGGTCAGCTGGTGTTAATTAGGCATAGCAACAGTAACTAAGGGTGGTGCTGTGGGGGCAGAGATGCGAGTTTGTTTCTCGTACCTACAAAATGTGATTTAAAACTGGTGGCTAAAACGCGAGCCTTGCTGGCGTAGTAGACGCCAGCACCAATAACAGCAGCACGCGAGACACGTGGCTGATGTCTTGTTGTCATGGAGACAGCAGTGGAGCCAGTAAAGTCAGTTCACTCTGAGCGGTATTTACAGATAATTTGATATAGGGAAGAAAATACATACACATGTTTGTTATTAAGGGGAGGTTTAACTTGTTTGTGGGGTTTGTACATTTTTCAGCGTCTTTGTGCGAGCGAAGCCCACGACAATAAAGCAAAACGCTGTCACTCAGATATTGTGGCCGTGACAGCGCCACCCTCAAATTGTTATTGTGTGTATCCGTGTGTGCGTCTGCAGCTGCTCGAAGTGTTGCTCAATGCGAGAGGAAAAAAGAGCAGAGCTGGCCAGTTCTCAGTGGGCGAGAGAGAGAGAGAGAGAGAGAGAGAGAGAGAGAGAGAGAGAGAGAGAGAGAGAGAGAGAGAGAGAGAGAGAGAGAGAGAGAGAGCGGTGGGAGAGCAACACAAGAGAAAGGAAATGACAGGCAGCTGGACGGGAGCGGAGAGGGATTTGGAACTTGTAAAAATGAAATGAAGGCGAAGGGGGAGCGCAGTGGGGAGGGAGAGACAGACGAATATGGGCAAGAAGACAGATAGAAGACGGGGACGGAACCACAGCTCTCCATCACCGGCGGTTCGGCCCACTGGGGTTGTGGGATATTTTGCGTGACAGCTGCGAGATACGAAAGGCCCGCTGGCACTCAAACTATAACCTCTGCTATCCAACACAAGTTCAATCCTTGATCACCCGTTCTGCTCAGCTTGCTGGAGAGAAATTGGATAAAGTTTGATGAAACTTTCGTGGCTGTTTGAAGCTGGAACGCTGGTTAGCTTAGCTTCGCCTAATGATTGATAAGGGAAAACAGCTGGCCTGGCTGCGTCCCAAAGAACGAACATCTGGCTTACAGCACATCCAGGGCTCACTACATCAGCACGTTGTCTCTTTGTTTGTCTCAACGATCAGCTGAAATACAGTGAGACGAACCCGCCGACAAGCAAGTCTTTTCTTTCTTTCCGATGACATTCGAACGGATCCGTCTGCAATATGCTTTTCATGATAGTTACAGTTGAATAATTAGCGCAGAGAACAGCTTTGATGTCTCACTTCACGGTGCAGAGAGGTCTGTCTATTATTACTTTTCTCCCAGTTCCCCGACGTGCATTACCTCATAGCAATGAGCCTCGGCGATGCAGAGTGAAAAATACATTTCATCAATTAAACATACTTTTGTCCTTTGAGAAAATGAACGGTCATTGCACCGCTCACACTCATGGCTATCGGTCCCAGTGTGTGTTCATAGGCCGCTTATTGCTTAACCTCACAGCCCTACTGTTTATTTTTCCTGATTTGCTCTGGGCGGACTAACCATATTTAAGAGTGACTAAGACCACCTTTGACTTTTATCCTGTCTATTATTCTCCCCTATTACATTCAAGTGCGTATTTATATGCAGTCAAGTGGCTGAAGAAAACCACATATCTGCCTTTTTGCATTTAAATGTCAATCTCAAATGTGTGGGCTGCTGGCGAGGCTGATATATTCTGCAGTTATGTGCTGTCATGTGTGCGTGTGTGCGTGTGCGTGTGTGTGTGTTTGTGTGCGTGTGCGTGTGTGTAGCAGATGAGGGAGTGAGATTGTCAGAGTGAATGTTTCTATTTCATCCTCTTATCATGTTTATTTCAGGTTCGTTGGATAACTTTTTCCATCTCTGTTTTTATACGCCTGACAGGACAGCAGTTCATGTTAGCAATGCAGTTAGTGAGTGTGTGTTTGTGTGTGTGTGTGTGTGTGTGTGTGTGTGTGTGTCTGCGTGTCCACACCCCTGTTATCAGTACGTGGCAGACATCCCTTGTCACTTGTTTGGCAACTTTGGGAAACTGTAACACGCGAAAGAGAACACAACATAAATGTATTGATTAACTGTGACACTAGTAAGTAGATTGATTGATAATAAAATAATCTGTAGTTTTAGTTTAGCATGTGTGCTTTTGTTTTTAAACCTCTTTCTCATGTTTTTAAACTACAGCAGTGAAGAGACATTGACCTTATGGATGCACACATTATGATGTCATCTGTGAGGCCTCCCCCACAGAGAGGCCTCACAAGATTTCTGTAGCTGTGTGTGCGTCGAGTTCGCAGGAGACAGCAGACGGATTTTCATTTATCTCCTTTAGCTCCTGTCGCGCTTTAGTGCACGCCAGCTTCCCCTCACACACGTGAGCTAACGCTGTCCATTTCTATAAAATTACCATCTGATCCACACGTACACAAAGTCACATCCACTTGACTCCCACCAAGAGGCAGTGTGTGTGTGTGCGTGGCGTCGCCATTAAGCGCCTCTCTACAGTGCTTATTGTTTTTTTTTTCTCGCTCCCCTGTTTGTTGGCAGCGTTGGCTGTGTGGGCCGCACGCCGTTCGAGCCTCGGCCCGCTGTCGCCGGCCTACTCGCGGCGCTGAGAGAGTTCAAAGATGGAGTCAAGAAAATGGAGCCGGAGAAGCAGCTCGAGCGGACGCTTCCGAACATGACATTACCGCTGCTGATGGAAGATTCCAGACACACGTCACGTGTTTATGATTTCGAAAAAGGGGGGAAATCAGAGATCTGGACTAGACGACAGGCCCGTTTTAACATATTGCGACCCAGGAGCTACACAAAAGTAGCACAATCTATGAATAACGCTGAAGATTTGGGTCAAGTTTCTCAATTGCTACACATCATTTGAATGTAGGAGGTGTTGAGAGCAGATTCATAATCAGTAGAAATCACAGTTAAGATGATAGCAATAATAATAATTAACATAATTTGTATGAAGAAGGAATGAGAATTTGTAGAACTTATGGAAAAGTATCCTTAGTTTTTCTTTCGTGCGATGTGAACACTGCACCTTAAAGACGTGTCCTGTTGGAGTCAAACAGTATTTTTGAGTCTGCAGAGAGAACCAGGTGGACGTCTTCTGGGTTAACAAGGGCAGCATTTTAAGATATTATCGGTGCGTGGGGAGACGATGCATAGATACACACAGCTGCGCTCAATCACACACCCACGCTCACATTTAACACAATACCCTCAGTTGTCCACGTCCGTCCTGCATGTCCCACCTTACTTATTCTGTCCCTGTCCCACACACATGCGCATATGCTTTCCCCGCTGCTGACCCACTTCCTTTGTACTCTGTTTTTACCCCGGGAATTTGGTTTACTCTTTCTCAAACACACACACACACGCACACACGCACACAAACACGAAATCTGGACCCCTGCGTCTTGACGTAGCGCCGTTGGTATTCAAACGAGGGGGGCGGATGGGGGGGCTCGAACACCAGCTCCAGATGTTGTAAAAAGTATTACACGCTTCGATACTCATCACAACTGTGCAGTCACTTAAACATCAAATGTATGTAACCGTAACCATATATATATATATATATATATATATATATAATGTTTTTTGTGTTGTTACAGGGCTACAAAGACATCTGAAGAAATGAGGAGTAACATTTGTACAACATTTGCAAAGCGATGGATGAATTATGGAGACAAACAAGAAGATCTACGAGAGTTGTGGGTTACGGTTTCCAACCTTGTCCCGTCCCTGAAGACATCCCTTCTGCTGGTATCTCCTTCTCTCGCACGGATCCACGAGCTTTACTATTTGTGTTTATTCAATTCCGACCCAATGACCTCCAGCAATGACCCTTCAAAGCGCAAGCTTTTCCCACACGGATCTCTTTCACTCCCGTGCACGTGTTTGACTATGTGGAAGTTGGATGTACTTCATCTCCACCTTTGACTTGTTTAGTCTCTGCTGCTGGTGTTTAACTGGAGTTTGTTAAGGCTCCACCACCTGTGACACACGTGTGCACTCCCACAGCTGATACGCACACAAACCACACGTACACAAGGAGCAGAACACAATACAATGTGAATCACACAGAGTTTAACTGTTTTTTTTCTTGACGGGGCCACATGATGGACACATGTGCACTCTGCAAACACACACACCCCTCCTCTGACTGTTTTAACAGATGTGTGTGTGTGTGTGTGTGTGTGTGTCTGCGTGTGTGCGCTCTACAGGAAGCTGCCTGTCCCCAGCGGGCCTCTGCAAACCCTGCACATGATGTAGTGAGGTGTATTACAACTTTCAAGTGCTGTTCACGTGTTCTATCATGTTACAAAGCTCTTGGAAATAACCATTTTAAAAAGGTCAAACTAATGACAGACAGTTAGACTCTTTCTCACACACTTTACATCCACCTTTCAAGCACACACATTTTCCTTTCCAACCAGCAGTGTGTCGTTCAGGCAGCACAACTGAAAACAACGTCAGCAGAGGACCACAGTATGTTTTCTCGTGTGGTAAAAACCGCTGCAGCAACCAGCGGGGAGGGAAGATTCCGACCGGGGACACAAAATTCCACAGTACGGCTACTTCCATAACAAAGTCAGGAGATGTTGCATGCGAATGTGCAACCAAATATCGGATCCTGTGTCTCATCAGTGATCTTGGAGTAAAAAAAAGGAGGGAATGGGAGAAAAAATGCTCTGGACTTTGGATCAATAATGAAAAATAGTTAGGAAATGCAGGCTGAATGCAAGTGTGAGTGGCTGCTAGTTGGAAAAAAAAGGTTCTTGTGGGAAAGTGACACCTGAGCTTTTACCTTGAGCTTTAATGACACACCTGAGTGGATGTGTGCGAGTGTGTGTGTGTGTGTGTGTGTGTGTATCTGTGTGAACAGAGAGATGGACAGAGAGGACGTGTCTTTATAGTGTATTTTACCCCCTACGGTTGAGTCCAGGTTTGTTTTGAAGAGTCCACTATAGTTTGACTGGCTTTCACGTTTTTTACCATTAATTATTCACTGTGATGCTCAGAAGTCACGTCAAAGGCTCAACGCCGCTTTTCCAGCCATCACGTATTGCACGAAATGCAGCGCAGGGACGTTGGCCAGTGGATAATTAATTTGGTTGGACAAGAACGGCAGTCAGGGCGACACGCTTTCTGTGACCTTGAACTCAGGGGTTTGGTGAGCAAAGTTGTCTGTTATATTAAAGGTTTGTGATGTTCTCAGTGACAGCAGCATTCCCACTACAATGGGCTGCTGCAAGCCCATAACTGCATTGCTTATGTGCCGTTGTGTAATGCACAGTAGCTCTTTGTCGAACGCGATGGGCCATTAAGACCTGAACATTGGATTTATACCAACCCGACATGGCTCCACTGGATTTGTGCCGGAGAGCTTTGTGAGCAAAAATAGAGAAAATGAGCAAAATAGAAAAGATTGCTGTCTGTTCATGATTGATAGTTTGTGAGATTGAGTTGGAAAGGGAGGATGAGAGGCAGTAAAATTGGAAAAAACATACAGGCATGGTCATATTACCCAGGGAACACACACACACACACACTGACACACACACACACACACACACACACACACACACACACACACACACACACACACGCACACACAAACGAAACCCTGGAAAATCTATTTCCCAAATTTTCAAGTGATTATTGGCTTCATGTCTACCTATTTTTCTGCTGTGAGCTTGTTCATAGGATTATTCAGTCTGAGGTTTCTAAGGGCACACTACATAGACGACACACACACCGACCCACACCCCCCCCCCCCCCACACACACACACACACACACACACACACACGCACACATACACACACGCACACATACAGACACATTAGAGAGGTTAGATTTAACTGATTGGCCCCGTCACTGCTCTAAATTGGGTCTGAGTGGCGCTCACATACGGGGCAGGGTGAACCTAAGTGGAAACACATGTTTGTGTAAATGCAGAAAGTTGAGCCTCTAACAGCCAGCATGGAGCCAAAGTCCAGCAGATCTCTGCGTTCCAGGGGAGGCCGAGCGGACGGAAACATATCCTGTTTTCCATTTCTACATGGGATAACAAAACAGCGAATTATAAAAAAAATTAAAGTAAAGAATTGCAATGTATCAAATGACTATGGGGCTTTACGCAACCAACGGTGACCACTATGTGTAAATAAACACAGGAAGACGAGACGCGCGTTGCCTGTACAACATCGTTCCCTCTGGAACATCGTATCACACAGAAAGTCTTCATCCATACGCATCTTTTTACAATTTCCCTGGATTTCCGGTCCCGCGGAGTCACTGCGCGCTCCGTAGCCGGATTCCTAACCTCCGACTGCTCCCGACCTCTGACCTCTAGCCCCCTTCGTGACCTTCAACGCAACATCTGGGTTGCTTTCAGTTAGCCATGTTCTTCCCTCAGGACACACACACGCATCAATGAGCAGACACGTGCAGCACGGGATGGAAAACGATGTCCGACATCCCATAATACTAATCCGAAGCTGGCAAGCCATCAAGAGAACATCGTCTGAGGTGAATGTCTGAGTAGAGCTTCCATGAGCGTGAGAGCAGGCCTCATCCAAAGTGCACCAGAAGAACCGTACTACATTAATACTCAAAATGTTGCGTGAGCAGCAGCGCGACACAGCGCGCAGGTCCCCCCGTGTCCCGGCTGCGTTGGCGGAGACCACCAGCTCACCTTCTTCGCGGCCTTCGACGGCGACCTCCTGGCGGGCTTCTGCGCCTGGCCGCTCGGCGTCAGCGTGACCTGCTGCTCGGACGCCGAGCCGTTCTCCCGCTTCTTGCCGGGCGACGACGGGGCCGACGACGGGGCAGGTGAGGGGGAGGAAGGGGAGGACGAAGGAGGAGGATGTCCCGCCGTGACGACGGCCATCTCCTCCGTGGCTGCGAGGCGCCGGCTGCGCAGACTCTCGTGCGTCTCCTGGTCCACCACCAGCAGCCTGGTCTCGTTGTCCACGGCTTTGATCCGCTGCACCACCTGAGGGACGGGACGGAAACATACCGGTCATTTTGTTTTGAAGTGGAGGGCAGAGGACGGTCGACGCTGCGGAGAACCAACAGCCCGCCGCCACAGAGGAATAGTCCAATCTCATCACGAGAACAGTCGTTATCGGCCTCTGTGAACGCATCCAGTCAGCGCCAAGGAACAACTTTCCAAAGTGTTTAATGCATTCACACTTTTCTTAGATGAGTGGGTGTGCAGCCCGGTGATAGAAATACAAGCATATAGACCAAAATATCAGATGTGATGGAAATTCACTTTCCAAAAAGCCCAAAATGTGATGGTTTCAGCCTCTTAAATCTGCTGATTCAGAGTCGCTTAGAAAATAGACATTTGATGGTTTCTGTTTATCACTTTGAGTCCAAAATATGCTCCGATGAAATCCATCATATACTCTCTTAAAAGCAACAGTGCAACAGTTCAGAGGCTGTTGGTGCTGACGGTATTATTTTTTCTGTGAGGATGGGAAAGCATATTCTGCTGTCTATCTGAATACCAGCCAAACGCAGATCAGCTGTCTCAGTCTCGTTTCAGCGCATAAATGGGACAGTTACTCACTTGAAATTGTTAAGTGCCACTACAGCAACACTGGGTTTTATTCAATGCAAAGCGTGCTTTCATGTGGGTATAAATTCAAGTGCTAAAGAGCAGCTCTGAAACCATCAGTTTTCAAGCAGTCTTTCCCCCCCACTGTGTGTGCGCTTGGCTGAAAACGTGTCAGTGCCAGGACGCAGGCACCAGCCATGTGCTGTTGTTACTACCATCCCCGCACCGGCATGCAGCATATGACTTAAAACGAATGCGCATCAACTCGCCTGGTGGTGCGTCTCTTTCTCCACGTTGACCCCGTTCACTGCGACCACACGGTCCCCGGCGCAGAGCCCCGCCGCTTCTGCAGGGGAGCCGCTCTCCACCTTTCGGATGTATTGTCCGCTCTTCCCCTTCTCGCCGTGCAAGTGAAATCCATACCCGTCCTCGGCTTTGGTCATGACGCAAAGCCGCGGTTTCCGCTCGCTGGCCATGTCTCTTTGGCGGTGTAAAGCTTCCTGCAGCGTTCGGTTTGTGTAACGAGTAAAAAAAAATGCAAAGATGAGCGTCTTAGGGGAGCGGGGCTAAACTTTCACGGGGCGAAAACAGATCTTTCCGATGCGCATGCTTCCCACCGGGGAGACGGAAACGAAATGCAAATAACTCCAAATGCACGTAAAAAGAATACACCCCACTGTTAAAAATACATGCAACCCCTCCCCGACCCCCCTCCTGCCACCTTTAAAGAAAACAGCGCGACTGCTCTTCCAGATCGCGTGTCCACCTGAAGCGCACTGCTGGCGACTCCAAAAGTGATCCGTCGCAGCGCGCGCGGACTTCACAACTTCCAGAGGAGCATCGTCGATCTTCACTACAGACGCGTTTTTAAGTTGAGAGCTTCTTTCTCCAAATGCATCCAAACCATACGCTTGCGGCTCTAACGCAGATAGCGCAGGGTTAGCGCCGTGTGCGCGGTAGCACCACCTCCCCCCCCGGGCCGGTTATCTATTGGTTTCTCTGAGGAAAGTAAAATATTCAGGACACAGAGGATCCAAAGCTTTACAATACTGCCCCTAAGTGGCAGTCCTCGGTCCTCTGGCCTCTGTCGAGGACCGGAGCATTATTTGATTACTTTCCATCACAAATTGACAGCTGGAAAGGTTGAAAAACAGATCCCTCATAAGTGTGAGCTGCTTGTGTTGGGGACTGAATGAGACGATGAGGATTTTGCTGTGCAGGCGACACAAAAAACAACTGAGGTAAATTTAGCAGAGTGAACTGACATTTACGGTAAACACAATTAAACAGTGTAGAAAGGTTAAGGTGTACACCTGAATGACAATTTACTACACCTAGACAGATAGAACATGTTTACTGTACCACTTCAGAGATTTTCCAATGTAAAAGTGCCGTATTTGAGAAAAAGATAATTTCATTATTCGAAGTTTGATATATAGAAGCTATTTAATCAATAATTCCAGACACTGCCTCTTGTATGTGTGTTCAGGACCTCTCCACCTCCACCCGCACTGACATCTGACATTTTTACAATTTGACAATTTATTGAGAGATTTTTCAAATTAAGATACCATTTTATTTTGAAAACCATTTACCGTTAGTTTAAAAGCACTAAAATTAAGGTGTGTGCTGAGGTGACCGCATAGTCTCAAACAGGTGAGTACAACAACACACTTGAACGACAACCAATGCGTTATTTCCTCTACTGGTTGTATGCTGCCAATGTGGAGGTTATTTTGTTGTATATACGGTGATTGTTGTTAGCAGTGCTTTTAAAATACTGATTATTCGATAGCTTCATGCTAGTTAACACAGGCGGCCATAACATTGTTTGTGGTTCATTTTTGTTTAACCGAGTTGTGTGTCCTTTATGGTGGATTCTAGTTGTGCTTTTACCCAAGGCCGCTGGTTGTGTATTTACGATTAATCCGAATGCGTCTGTGGTTGCCGTAGTAACAACAGTTGTTAAGAAATAGCTTGACACAATATGTTTTATTTTGAAGGGTTTAGGGTTTCTTTAAAGTAATCTTACTTGAGAACATATTTTAGTACTCCCATACCAGCTCTGCCTAACAATAGCTGAAGCTTTCTGTTCTATTCAAACTACAGAAAGCGGGGATGTAATTTCTAAATGTGACCACTGGATGGCAGCAAACACTCAGGATTATGTATTTAACAAATGTACTATTCGGTCATCTGTGCCTCCGTTGCTTCAAGGTCGGTACCATGCTTCCAGTCAAAAACTTAAAAACTTAAAGCGTATTGTGTCAAACTAACGGAAATGAGGAAAACTGGTCGAGATGTATGTATGTTGTGTTTTTGGTTGGGTACATTGTGTCTAAAAGGAATATATATAAGAACAGTAACATGACTACGAATGAATACCGTAACAGATACAGTATCTACAACCAGCCATTCCTGGTTTATTCCCATTATGCTATCCAATGAAGATTGTAAAATGTGCTGCCACTGGGAGATTTTTCTGTTTGTAAGTAATGGACACACACACACACGTTTGCAGATACACGCACGCCATGTTAACGGCACCGGTGAGGTGTTTTGATGAAGGAAGAAACACGCTGCCATCAGGGTAAAATCCCCGGAGGACAATCCAAGTTCAGTTTGCACTTAAATGGCTCCAAGAGTTGACAAACACACGGCACATAAAACCTACGCAACACATTTGCTACACTCTTTTCAGACATGTTTAGGTACTTTGTATTTATGTATTGTGTAGCTTTTCGAGTAAGTTTTCTTAAGGCTTTGGTATTAATAACCTTTTTTCTATGTTATGTTCATCCACAAATACAGCGCCTCGGATTGATTTACAGGCTCCTGCCGCGGTCTTATCTGAAAGGCAAATCTGAAAACGGTTGTCTATGTATGAAGTGCTGGTCTATTCATCAGGCTTGTCAGCGCTGCGTGCAGTTTTCTTGAGATTTTCCTTTTGAACTTAAAAACCTTGACTTGAATTCTAATTCCAAGCACTTCAAATTCAGATAAGGAAACCTGGAGAGGGGTCAAGTTCTTATGAAGCACAGGCATCCTGATTGCATCTGGTTTGGTTTACTGGAGGAGTTAACGAAATGCTCCGAGGCGTCCTGCCTCTTCCAGGCAGCGGGAGGGAGGGAGGGAGGGAAGGAGGAACACGGCATGCTGCTGAAGGTCGAGCTGAGGTCACTCAGCTTGAATTAACCTTGCAGGGCTCCTTCTGACTCCCTTTGCGCTCCTCTACGTGCCGTCACGTGCAGCAGAAAGACGCCACGGGCGGCGGGAGAACATGTGCTCGGCCTTTTGCTACACGCGTGTAAGTGTCTGCGCCGCTTACTGTTGTTGTTTCGCCGCCACGCAGATGAAAAATAAAGCCGAGACGCAGCTCAAGCGGGTTTGCAGGACATCTTTGATTATTGTCTTCGCGCGTGGTTTGCAATTTGTTCTGCCGTCAGTGGTCGTCATTACGTTCTGCCCTCATTTGCAAACATTTCCAGTCATCGCTTTGTTGACGCTGGGCCTTAGAATGTTTCTTTCATTTACTTGTTGTTTTCCTGTTCACAGTATATTTTTACACTATATTTACCCTTTGCATTTACACTAGCCAATCATCGACAAAGTTAAATATACAAAAATTCTATCACGATGTTTGTTTAGATGTGAACTGCAAGGGTTATTTTACACGGTGTCAAAACACTCGATGGAGTTCTTTGAACTAATGGGAGACTGTCATCAACGGCTTTTTCTTAGAATCTCTCAGAATACAGTTTCTTTCCTGCAGGAGGCACAGAGTGTGCACCCACACAGACGCACAAACAGATTGTCAGTAAATAGACATTATATGGGCTGCAACAGGACAGTGAATGTTATAGAAGTACACAATATGAAAGAAGGAGAGACGGCTGATTTAAAAAAAGAGGGGACACAAAGTGTGAAACAAAGTTGATATTTATTTTTTATTTCATAGTCTGTGTTATAAGCTGCACTGAATCAAAACCTACGTCTGTGACATACGGTCTGATATAGAACAACTTCATATAATCAGTGCAATTTGAGCCTGCGTAAGATAACCACGGAGGTTTAAATAGGCAACGGCATGCTGACACTCACGTCCCGGCTAAATGTGGGCACAATGTTGGCACTTGAGACACGGTCCGTCAAATGATGGAGAGTTGAGAGCGAAGTGCCCGAGGACAGCCAGTCCAAACTGGTCCTGTGTGTATTCATATCAGTTTGAAATAATTGCACAACACATTGTGTTTCATTTAGTTGCATTTATTAAAGAAACTGTGAAACAAGACCCAACCACAACCATTATTCACAAACAACCAGTCAGCTCTGCACTGCCTCCCTTTGCTTAGCTGACATTGGATATGTATGTAAATGTGACACCTGGTCACATATTCCTGCCCTGGGGGGAGAAAAAAAAAGACATTTCTCTTATTTATTTACTGCTATTGCGTTACATACACAAACATTGTTGACAATTAATGAAATGAAACTGAAGCGAGATTACCGCCCAGGCATAAAGCTTCAACTGGAAAAAGCAATAAAGCGAAAACAGGTTCATGCCCGCAGGACATATCGCAGCCCTCAGCCGCGCTGCGTTGAATCAACGCAGGTCGAACAAAAAGGACTTTGGTTATTTATATTCGTGATGGCTGCCTGTAACAGAAGGGCTAAGTTAGGATTTTGTTTTTTCTTCATATGGCTTCCATGGAATTCAAGATACCAAAGTTAAAATAACCTTTAATGTGAAGTGTTTAACCCTCACCATGAACACCGTTTACATGGTCTTGCTGGGTTCTATTAATAACTGTGGAGATGCCACAGCGTTACCAGCAACGTCCCTAAAATGTTGGCATCGAATGGTAGAGCTCATAGTCCAGCACGATGAACGGCGGCTTTCCTTCCCCATCATCCACCTTGTTTTCCCCATTTGAGAGAGAAGACATGAACAATTGGCTGAGCTACCTTGAGGCATTTTTTTCACAGCTTTGTAACATTGAAGTTAAAGCCTGACTAAAACAGGCCAAAAGAAATATAATTATACTGACAAAAAAAAAAAACCACTTAGTATGTTTACAATCAACCGAAAGATAAAGAATGACCGGCGGTTCAGTTTCAAATGACGGCTCACAAAACGGCCTGAGGGAAAAAGAATCACCAAACTCCAATGACCTTTTGCACACGGCTCACATGATACGTAACCTTCACTTCCACACCACTCACTTTCATAGTTTTAAACATTTGCTCCGCTAGTGCGGTTTGTATATGACACAGTTAAACATTGTAACTTCATCATTAAACGTTATAACTAAAGCATTAAACCACAATCCACGGTTTTTCTGTAACTGTAGTTTAGATGCCTGTTAAATGGGCCGTGTTGAAAGTGGTTTCCTTCTTGTCATGTAACTCCAGCCGGAGGTTTCGGAGCAAAAAAGCAAAAAAAAGGTTCTTCCTCACTGTGTAGCCGAGTCTTTCATTGAGGAAGATTCCTGCACGGATCGGTCTTAGTGCTGCGAAAGGTACATTATATACTGAATTGATCAAGATAACAGGTTAATGTAGATGAATAAAAGCAAAAGGCGTGGACAGTAAATAAAATAAAAGCACATGAAAAGGGCTTTCTTTTTTAAATATGATCAAATATAAAACTGAAAGGAAAAAAAAACATCCTTATATAAAGTAACGATTTGTACAATACAGTCAATGCAGAGCTGTGATGAACGCTGTCTTCTCCCGGCTACCTTGCTCTTCTGCTCCACAAATGTCAGTCCGTGAGAGAAGGTCGGCCACGAAGACAGGAAATACCAACGTGTGAAAGTTCCAGAAATACATCATCCAAGTCACATCATGCAGTGCTCTAATACATGGGGGAACTCATGGCTGAGCGATCAACTCTCTCTTCTGAAGCTCAAGGTCCCCAATTACTTCCGCCTGGAAAGAATCCTGAAACAAAAACACCAGAAATCAGGCACACGACAGAGACTGAACTTATTGTTCATCGAAAGAGAGTTTGAACTGTTTTACAACTCGGGGCCGTGTTGATTCCCGTCTGATAAATAAATATCCGACATTAAGGACACTTCCAAAGTATGAATAATGAATAACATCATTCTTACGACTGCAGGAATCTATTTAAAGCACAGTAGTTATGTCTCCCGCCTGTTCGAACCCCTTTTAGCACACCTGCTGACTGCAATGCAATGTTTAGGTATTCTACTTAAATCACATGGTTGTCATCACAACGTTGTGTCATTGAAAAAATGAGTTTGTGTTGCTCAACCAGAAAATCACATTCATAGCATGAACACTGTTTGCACAATACCTGAATTCTCTCCATATTTCCATTCTGGGTGCCGTTTCGGAGTGGGAGAGCAGGAATGTTGTTTTCCCTGGACGCAGTCTTTCTACCGTCCATCTCGCCGGTGACGCTAAGGCCCTTTGGTCTTCGCAAGCACAGCACCTTCCGGAAGCTCTGCTTGAAGTTTTCGGAGAGGAAGCCGTAGAGGATCGGGTTGGCGCAGGAGTTGACGTAGGTGAGGATGACCAGGAAGAAGTAGACTCCGGCGCTGGCCTCGGGGATGGTGTGCACCAGGTTGACGAGGTTGGTGGTGAAGAAGGGCAGCCAGCAGAGGGCAAACACCATCACGATGACCACCACCATGCGCGTCACCTTCCGCTCCGACTTGCGCCGCTTAGTCACGCCCGCGCGCACGCCTGCCGACCTCACCTGAAACGGAGATGGTCATTTGAAAAGTTGGGAGTTTTATTGCATTTTGAGAGCAGTAACTTAAACTTGTGTATTTTATGTAGAAAAAAACCACAGTGTGCATTACCTTGATGATGATGAGCAGGTAGCAGAGGATGATGACAACCAGAGGACCAAAGAAGCCCAATATGGATGTATAGAGGATGAAGATGATGGAGTGCAATTCACGTGGCTCAGGCCACGTTATGTTGCAGGCGTTGAAGTCCTCTTGTACATTTGAGTAGATTGTGACCGGCAGCACAATCAAAAAGGACACAAACCACACGACGCCGTTAAATATCTTGGCCACCTGTGGCTTCCTCCACTTCCCGCTGCGCAGAGGATGAACCACGGCCAGGTAGCGATCGATGCTCATCACTGTGAGGCAAAAGGTGGAGGTGAACTGGCTCATGGCGTCGGCAGTCATGTACACCTTGCAGAGGAAATCCCCGTACGGCCAGTAGGAAAGCCCACTGCTAATGCCTAAAAAGGGAATTCCCAGGATGTACAGTTCGTCGGCCAGGGCTAAATTAAGGATGTACAAGTTGGTAACGGTCTTCATCTTGGTGTAGCGGATGACCACGTAGATGGCCAGCGTGTTACCCAGGAGGCCGACAATGAAGACCATGACGTAGACCACTGCGGTGACAATATTGAAGGGCATCAGCGCCATGTCCCAGGTGGTGTTTCGGGAGGAGTTGGAGGACGACAAGTTGACATTCTTGGGTATCGACGTCCAATTGTAGGAGTCCTCCATATTGAAGGAGGGAGTGCTGGTATTTGGTGTCTGTTTGGATTACAGCGGAAACTGTTTAGTGAGAAACAAGACGGAGACAAATTTACAAACTCTTAACGTGTGCTTCAAACAAAAACGTACTGGTAGTTTATTGTTGTTGGTGTTCTATGGCTTGTGAACTTCTGCTCTAGTATTTTTGCTAATTGATACCCTTTTGCAGCAATGATTAGGTGATAGTTGGCATTCTGGGCAAGATGCCTTTGTATACCAGGCGAGAGAAGCTTTCCGCTGAAAGCCTGGCCATTTTACCATTTCTCGTAATCGGAGGTTCCACTTAAGAAGATGATGAGTTAGTTGCTTAGATTAGTTAAGCATGTTTCAATACTATTACTGCAGACAGCCTGACACAAATGCCTTCAGCCAAATGGCCGAGCCGCATTGGCACAGTATCAGGTTCATTATTTTGTAGACGTTACTCAACTGTCACCTGTGACCAAACAACCATCAACACTGTCAACCCGCTGAACTGCCTTAATGACACCTGCATGTGGATGTCACAAAATGTCCTGCAGCTCAATGCTGTTAGGATAGATGTGTTGTACAATATCACCCGAAGCTTACGGCCCTGCTTCTCTGTCTCGTTCAATAACTCAGGAGTGCAGAAATCACGGGGTAATTTTCTAAACCTCAGTTTATAAAAGCTGGTTAAATCAATGGTTAACTCCTGCGTTAATCATCTCAGAAACATTTCAAGGAATGGACCATTTCTTCCTTCCATGAATCCGGAAACCATCATTCACGACCTTTTGAATTTCGTTAAATTGAAATAAATGCATTTAGTTTGATTCCAGTCACTGATTAAAGCACCTGGATCGTGGCTCGTTTAATAAGGACAGCTTAACTTTTCATCTGATTATTTCAAAAGAATGACTTTGTCAATTATTTGAATTCTGTCTGTCAAAGATAAATATACAATAGCACCAACCTCTATTTTCTAAAGTGTCTAAAGTGTCTTTTGTAATTGTAATTGTAATTTTGTAATGTATATAGTGGCATGCTTTAACATATCTGAAATTAGAATAATGGCCAACTGGCACCCTTTGTGAAAGGGTTTATTTATTATATCCTTCGATGGGGCCTTGGGGGTGATTTTAAATAATAGTTAACCTAAAACAGCGGCCAGGCGTTGCTGTAAAAATGTGTTGCACAAATAAATGGTGTGACGTGAGAATTCACTGAACCGCGCTTCTAAACACGGGAGTGACCCGCACCCCGCAGCTCGTTGTTGAGAAAACAAACACAAGCCCGTCTCCACTTTGGGCCGACAGGTTTTTAACTTTATCGTCCACCAGACCATAATATCTATATAGCCCTTCTCTGAAATGCGTCGCTGATCAAATAAATAAACCGTGTTTAAGGTCATGAGAAACATGACCCTGAACATTCCAAACACACATCTCCTGCCATCTGTTAAGAACAAGAAAAAACATTTACACTGCGAATTTAAATTATTTTGTTTTTCACATAGCCGTTTTTTTTTTATTTATTTTTTAAATGCTGCTAATATTCCCGGATGGGGCTTGAACTCACTTTGCGCGTCTTTTGCTCTCCGCTATCTGTTGTGCGTGATGCGCGTCTCTCGCGATGTTCACCAGGTGAAAATCCCCCCTGTGGCTCCTTCCCCCGGCGGCTGGCAGAAACCCGTCACGCCGGACTTTTCATCCTGAGGCATTTTCCTCGACGTGTCCGCGCGCAAAGACTTCAGCGGAGGCGCAACACGCGCAACATCTTCTGGGGTTTTCCTCGCTGCGCGCGCAGAAATGTTTCTCTCAGCCGACGAGGTTTCCCACACAGACATCATTGAGGCGGTATTTATGGAGACAACATCACCCCGCCTTTGCATGGAGAGGTCCCACCCATGGGGGGGGGGGGGGGGGGGGGGTTGTAATCACCTCACGGCACAGCACCCGTTTCTTTTTTTTTTGTTAGGGGAAAAGCACACCTTCGATTCCTCTTTTCTTGTGTACTGAGCTTCCAGTGAATCATGAAGTGATACAAACTATTTGAGTTGCTACTGTGTGGGAGAGACAATAAAGAGGTAAAGGAAAGGCAGTTGGATGTCCTTTATTGGCCCCTGTTTGACCGGTCCCATGCGGACCAAATGTGCATGAGATTTGTGAGTGTAAAGTAAACACCGTCACACGGCTGTAGCGCCGCTTCAAGGACAACGGTGTGGCTCATTCACCATTTTTATTTCGTCTCCAATCTGTATCTGCTCTCATTTTCAAGGTTATAACGACGGCGTCAACAAAAGCTCTTTTTCTCCATTCCCAACAAACTTGAGCCTGGCAGACCTGTTTGTCCGAAATTGGAAAACAGTTCATTGGAGGTTGGAAAAAAAAAAAGCTGTTGACATCACAGAAGGAGCATCACATGAAAACACGGCTACTGCGCCACACCGAGCTGCATGCGCTCTGCACCAGATGCCCGGAGACTTTCTCCTTCCATTGCAGATCCCTCATTGCGCCCACCTGAGCTTCTCTCTCCCCCCCCCTGTGAATACGCACTGGCCCACATGGTTACTCCTCTGCAGCCACCTGGTGCCATGACGGCTGTGCTTTACATTGTGTCGTTTCTCCTTGGATTAGTTTGATGCTCACAATAAACTACAGACTAAACATCTGATAAACCACGGAGCTGCCAAACTGTGGATGGGACACTTTTCTTGCTTTTTCCCAAAGCAGCTCTTTGCCATTTAGGTTGTCCTTGAATGTCCTCTGTTCGTCGTGTTGCTTGTGTCTTTACATTATTACATTTGCTCCGATGATCTAGCTTCCTCGCTTAAATTATTTTCCTCTACACTAATTGAAAAAAAGAGTGCAGAAATACATTGATCTGCCTGATACATGCCTGTTTAGACTAATTCGATTACCTCGTTTCATGGCATTTAGAAAATACATTGGTATATTTTTTGGTCGCAGGTCTTTTCTTTTTCTTGCTCAGATGAGTCGCTCTGTCTTCGCGCCCCTCTTGACTCTCGACTTTCCACATCTGGCCTCTCGCCTGCCGGCCCGCGCACCACGTTTGATCGTCAACGACTGTCCGTCTGATGACACAAAGCTGGCGGGGATCGACCGGAGAACTCTCTCAAGCTTACAGAATCGGGACCAACAAGAGCACTCAAACGATCAATAGTCCACCTTGTGATGACAAAGATGAGGAAGAGCCTTGTGCGTGTCTGCTTCTGTACGGAGCGGTTGATTGAAGGAGTCAGTCCCGAATGAGACTATCCAGAGTGGCGACTCTGTGGCTGATGCTCAGAAGATTAAGCACCCTCACAATCAATCGGCCTCGGTGCATCTTTGATTCATTTGTAATGAGCGAGACTATTGTTTGACATACTTATTGACTTTCTTCATCCGTTGTCATATAAATTGATAGAGAAGTGATGACTTGACATCATGGAAGTTGTGGTGGTTTGTTTTCGTAGGCCGTTAATGACGCTGTTAATTTGCCCACAGACTCCAGATGGAGCTGTTGAAGGCCGTGGGAATAAAATATGGGAACTATTAAGATGAACTCTGCTCATCGAATTAGAGCGTTAACACGATTTGACTTTCACTACTTCACCACATAAACCATGACGCACAAGCAACACAACCAAACAACAACACGGCTTCACCACCTCACTCTTCTTGATTCTTGAATCTTCAGAAGAAGTTATGACCCTAAAAGGTTTTTCTGATCGAGACGTTGGGTACCAGGTGTGCCACGTCTGAGCTGACGAGATCGGAAAGCAGCAGGAATAATTTGGCATCAGACAAACTGCTGAACAGAGACAACATTACATTATTGCACATTTTATTCAGCCGACGTTAAATGGAATGTTATTGTGAAAGGTTTTTGGCACCAAACCAGGGAAAGAGGAATGTCTGAACTTCTTTCCCTGATTATCTTTCTTGCAAGATACTGGAACATTTTTCCTTAGAGAAACAAAAATATAAGAAAAAGTCTTAAACACAACTGAATATCATTATCAAACACATTTTGTAATTGTGTTTTTGAGTGTAAGACACAAACGTCAACCCTTTATAAGGCATGGCGTTGAAGTTGAAATGATTTGCTTTTATGATCTGTGTGCCGAACATTCATCATTTAAAATCTCCGAGGCTCCAAGCTGAAATAACATTATGGAAAAAGACTTTGTGATCAATCTTTAAAAATCGGACGGCAAAATGTTGTTGTAAGCTGGGCCTTGATCTTGTGTCATTCTCCGTGCAGAAGCAGTAAAATATCTGAACACAACCCGCTGACAATGTGGCAATGAATATGTCAAACAGGTACTCACGTGCATGAGAGACATGCTTCACACACACACACACACACACACACACACATTAGCATTATTAGATCCACCAGCTGGGCCCCGGTCATTGGACAGGAGTAACTGGGTTAGCTTGATTTGATTGTTCATTGCTTGACATCGGCCCTGATTCAATTATGCTACAAGAAATCCGGGGCCTCAAAATCCCTTTTTTAAAACCCAAACGCGGTTATTTCTGTTGTCGCTGTTGTTTGCGAAACAGGCGGTTGCAACTGTTGGTTACAAGCTGCTGGTTCGCCGTCACTGTATCGAGAGCCGAGTGGAGGCAATGGAAACGCTCTAAGCTTCTTTCTGAACGGATAAAGCTACATTAAAAACGAAAGGAAGTCCGTGAGAACGTGAGTGACTCTCTGTAAGCTGTAAGCTCAACGTGAGTGAGCTTACAGCTCGTTACCTGCAGAGCTGCCTTCGGTGGATCGTAGCATGTAGCCAGAAAATAAATCACATCTCGTGCTTATTAAACAGTGGATACAGTACTTATACAATCACATCCGGCGTAAAGTCTCGTGACTCCAGTATCATTCAAACTGTGTTGAGAAAAAGGCAAAGCTCCTGTTTTCAGGCTTGTTTCAGCACAAAGTAAATATACGTTTGGAAATCTGAGGGCAGATGCATGATTGCCCCAATGGGCATCTAAATTATTGTCGCAGCGTCCGGATTGAATCTCCCTGGTTCAGCTCAGTGAGAACACTACATTATTTATATCGACGTTGTGTTGGATCACTTCATCCAACACTACATGGCACTTCCTGGCTGACACGCACAGGTTTTATGTGCAGCTATTGTGAAGAACCTTCTCCCCTCCCCGTCTATTGGAGCCCATTACATTTCCATTATCCAAAGACCACCTGTTACAGTAATCATTCATTAATGATTAAGAGTCTCACAGCTAGTAAATCTAATGTTATTAACGATTCTATACTCTATAGTTTTTAAACAGAGGGAGATTTGAGGGATTTTTTTTTTTTTTCAAAAATAAAAATATTTTTTCAATAATAATTTGACCGAATATTTTTGGACATTTTTAATATATTATATTTTGACTTGATTTTCAAAAGAATAATGCATTTCAAAATTATCAGCATGACTTCTGACCTTAAGCTATGGTTACGTACACTTGTTTTAATGGGCACTAATAGCTTCCATTAGTGAATTTCTTCTACTGTACAGGACAACATATTAATGTGAAACTAATGTCTGGGCGAGAGCCCACTTCGACAATCACTTGTCTTGTGCATTTCTGTCCCCTCGGTGATCCAAATTAAAGTGGCCCTCATCTAACAGATACCATTGAACTAAATGAGCACAGTCTGTCTGACTGACATGAGAAGAAAAGCTAAGTCTCCCCGCTTTAGTTGCTCCTTTTGGCTGGAACTCACTCACACAGATTGGTGTGCCAGGGAGCACAATAGCAGCAGGATTACAAGTGAGATTGGGGAGACGCCTCTTTAAATTTCCAATTGGTTAAAAAAAAGGAAAAGAATGTATTGACGTCATACATCTAGATGTCCATGCCGGCTACGTCGCTGACAGAGAAAAGAAGCTGAGTAAGAACAAAAAGAAAGATAACACCTTTTAACAAACCTGTGGATTATTTATTTTTTCATTTTTCTCGCACGTTTCCTAAAGCTGTAAATATCTCGCTCTATCTTATATAATTCTTCTGTCTCTGTGTTTCCCTCGCTTCCTCCTCTTCCCGTCTTACCTTTTAATGGATGCGTTGTTCGCCCATCGGTGTTCGAACATTTGCATTCATTTCTCAGCTCTTTATCCACACGGGACGGTGCGTTTTATGCCACTAGGATCGAAGGAATAGTGCATTTGTTTACGCCACAATAAACACAAAACTACCACAGTGCGGTTAACTGGCATGGTAACAAGATCTGCACGCTTAGCGGTGCACTATCTAGTTTGATATTGAAAAAAGTGTGAGCTCAGTTTATTATATGCACTCTTTGATTACTCTGTGCTTCAGGATCCAAAGTTCTGCCAGGCTATATTTTTATTTTACGACAGTGATACTACAGTTTTAATCATTAACTAACTCTAATTATTTTCCAATGTTCTGTGCTCCCAATGTTTCATTGTTGTATTAACTCATCGTTGTGAACACTTGTGGAACATTAGCAGAATATAAATACACACATATATTACATTAAACATCAGCAAATTTAATCACTATAGAGAAGTCACAATATTCCCGATGATTCAAAGGCAGGACTCGGTCCACGTTGGTACTGATAAGCAGCAGCTCACTGGGCACGAGCACAGAATACGAGGCGTATGGAGTAGGCAGTGTCCAGGGAGTAAACAATGACGTTGAGGATGGTCATGAAGGTGACGACCACCAGCTTGTCCCAGGCACACAGGTGGCCACAGTTACTGGGTCTCTTGTTGCCACGGAGACTGTAGAGGGGCCACATCACCGTAGCCGTCAGATACATAACCGCCGCCAAAATGTTATAGACGATCACAACCTTGTCAAAGGGCACCGGGAAAAAAGAGGCCAGTCGCCCAGCGGAGAGGAGGATGATGAGGATGGCGAAGATGAAGCACAAGCAGTACACGGCCACGCACCACTGCAGTTCCGGCGAGCCGGCGTACTGGCCTTTCTCCAGCGACGTGAAGATGAGACAGGCCAGGAAGGCCTCCACCATCTTCATGACGCCCGGCGGCGACGAGAGGAACCCGCTGTTCTGCCCGCTGGGGCGCAGGCGGGTCAGAACCGCCTCGGCCGCGTAGAGCCCGAAGCAGACCCATGACACCACGGAGGCGCCGATCTGCCTGGGGCAGGCCTTGCAGGTGAAAAAAACGGGGTACATTACGGACACTGAGAGGCACATGAGGCTCGCCAGCATGGCGAAGGCGGTGGTGAAGTCGTCCCAGGCAAAGGGCAGTTTGGCGTGGACACTCGTGAACTCCAGGGCGAGGATGAGAAGCGTGAAGGAGAAGCAGAAGCACCAGGTGAACATGCACCAGGCCCAGTAGGGGGAAGGGTGGGTTCCCGCCGACGCCACCAGGCTGAAAGACACACAGGTGAAGACGGTCGCCATTAATCGCACGACGCCCACCGGCTGGGTGAGCGAGCGCAGGTCCACGGCGATCATGGCTGGACGGGACGGAGAAGAAGGCGTTCTCAAAGTCAGTTGGTCCCGCTCAGTGCAGCCGCGCCGCGTTTCCCAAACGGGATCCTGTGGGAGAGATCCATGAGGAGCATCGGGCCGGCGCCTTCTTCCAGACTGAGACTCGAGGCGTGGCTGTGTGCATTCACACGGAGCATCCTGGCCTTATCTGATCAGTTTATGGCAGCATTTCACTCCACGGATTGGACGCCGCGTGGAGCGTTATCGCGCTCGCCTCAGGAAACACATGCTGGACTCTTGCCCCCCCCGTGCATACCTGTTCCTCCATGACAAAAAGGGAAGGTCACATCCTGCGGACGATCACACCTTTCCTGCTCTGCAGCTTGATTTACTGCTTTTGAGTGGGACAGAATTCTTTACACATTCTTCTCTGTCTGTCCTTGTCCTTGATTATTTTCTGCTCCCTATATTTTTTGACTGTTGAGTCTCCATTGGTACTTTTTTCCAGAGCAGCAATGCTCTGGAAGAAATGCGGGTCAAAGTTCATCTGAGTAACCTCCCATGTTTAGACAAAGATTTAGCAAACCTGCCATTCATTCTGACAAATTACTCACGTTGTTAGAGAGAGGCTGAACTCATAAAGGCATTCCTTCCCTCATTAAACACAGAGGGGTGAATAGCCGGAGGGGAGTAGTGCGATTGTTGCCTGTAGCAGTGTGTGTTTCAGGGTATGCACACTTTGACACACCTTTTTTAAACATGCTTTCAGAAGTATAGGAGAGGTTCCAGGGTAACTGTTAAGCCATTAAAGTATTGACCCAAGAAACACATTGCTGTCATCCGTAATCGTAAAATCGTAAAGTGCAGGAAAAAAAATGCGCGGCGAAGTGTGTGATACAAATCCAAACTTTTATTGCATTTTGTTCGTTTTTCAGAGATGAAGAAAAATACGCTGTAAAAAAACATTAAGCAAAGCTCCTGAGATTACATCCTCCCAACGTTAATAATGAGACAGTTTTGTGTACTCAGAGAATACATTGTCCAAAGCAGGGGTTGGGAACCTTTTTGACTGGGAGAGCCGTAAATGGCAAATATTTCTAAATATATTTCATTGAGAGCCACAAAGAATTTTTAATGTATAATGCAACTTTTGGTGCTGCACTGGGGGCGGACACTACGGCCGACGGGGGCCGGGGGGGAGGCACGATGGTTGAACAGCAACCTACGCGGCTCAAAAGTCAATTTCTCATACAAGGTGCGGCGTGTAATCGGGGTTGAAATGGGTGTGTCGTACAAATTGTTTTCAACTCGGTGGTGTCACCGAAAGAGCCATATATGGCTCGCGAGCCATAGGTTCCCGACCGCTGGTCTAAAGTGAAAAAAAAATCAGCCATGAAATTAAATATGTTTTATGGCTGTGCACAGGAAATGCTTTGCATACCATTGTCCCGCTCTCACGTTCACCCCTTTGGGTCCTTGTGGACTTATATGACACACATTTGCAACTTAGCTTCTACTGACGAAGAACACCAGCCTAAAAGAATAAACAGTATCTGCAATGTAAGCAGCGAGGTTAAAAGAAGTCATGAACGTGATAACCACCAAATTATCCCAGGGACAAATCCGATTCTTACAGATGCTCGGCCTGGGATTGTTCCTGAAGCAGTACACAGGCCAGACGACCAAAGCGGTGATGTACATCAACACTGCCAACACGTTGCAGACGGTCAGCACTTTGTCAAACGGCGCGGGGAAGAGGGCCAGCAGGCGGCCGATGGTGAGAACGATGACGAGCAGGGCGAACACGAAGCAAATGGAGTACACCGCCACGCACCACTGGAGCCCCGGGAACTGGGAGAAATGGTTGTAGTCCAGGCAGATGAAGATTATGCAGGCCACGAAGGCCTCCAGGACCTTGAGAAGGCCCGGCACCGTGGACAGGAATCCACTTATCTCCCCGGGTTTGGCCCGGGTCAGCCCGACCTCCACGGCGTACAGGATGAACGCCAGGCAGGACGTGACGGCTGCACCGATTTGCCGGCCGCAGCTGGAGCAAGCGAAGAAGACGGGATAGATGATGGACGCGGCCAGCATCTGTAGGAGTAATTTATTAATCCAGTTAAAAGTAGACAGGTACAGAATAGCTTAATGTCAAACACATTCCGTCAGGCAACGAGACACAGCCATAATAATCCTTTCTATTGGGCATCAACTTAATTAGTATTGCTAATAGAATAGGCTTTGAGCCTGAATAAATGCTGCAGGTGTGGGCGACGCCCATGAGACGCATGGGATGAATATGCGAGCGTATCCGCTGTGCGAGGAGTGCCAGTAAAGAACAATTGTTTCAGGTATGTTCTGTTTGTAGGTTGAATAAACTCAATCAATCAAATATTTGCGGAGATCTGCTGATTCTAGTTACTCAAACGAAAAGGTCTCAACAGCTGCATTATTTCATTTTGATTTGCGATCTGCCACATTTTTAAGATAAAATACAAAGAGTCAAAAAGGGTACTCACCATCAGAGTGGCCAACATGGCGAAGGCGGTGGTGAAGTCGTCCCAGGAGATGGGCACCTTTTCGCTGAGGCTGGTGAGCTCCAGGACGAGGATGAGGATGGTGACGCAGAAGCAGAAGCACCAGCTGAACATGCACCACGTCCAGAAGGAATTAGTGCTGTGGCCCACCGACGCCACCAGGCTGAAGGAGACGCAGGTCAACACCACCTGCAGTATCCGCACCACCAGCGTCCTGACGTCCAGGGTAACCATGGTGATTCTAGTCCGTTCGGCGTTGAGATATCAATGATATCAATGCGATTATCTCTCCTCGCCCACTTGTCTTTTTCAATCCTCGCTGATCTAAAATATGTTTTTTTTTGTGATCTCACGAACAGCTGTTTGGTTTCCGTCAGTCCTCGCGTCTCGTCCTGTGAGTGCTGACCGCGTGATGGAGGGAAGAGAAATGCGAACACTTTGGCCTCTCCCTTCACGCCACCCCTTCAGACTTCCCTGTAGTGGCTACTGATCAAACATTGGATGTGCTAGCGCAAGCACAAAGGGTGTTTGTGGAGGAGGACCGTATCTGTCCGTGCTTATCGGTTGTGTGCCTGGGCAATAAACTAATTCAGATATTATAGCAGCATGAGCAGCTTCACCTTATGACACACCCTCTTGTTTCAAAGAACCTCATGTTTGATAAATGAGCTGCTCTCCCATACACCAAAAGGTAGGCTCTGTAAATGTGTTACAGGCTTTTCAAGAGGAATCGGTGCTGTATAATGTGAAAAATACAGTTTAGGAGATGGCAGTGTTGAAGCATACTGAAACTGAAACGTCGGTCGGAGATATTGACAAAGGACGGAAGATTAGGATATTGTCTTTTCTCAATGAATCAGTTTATTAACTGTAACACACCCACCCACCCACACACACACACACACACACGCACACACACACACACACACACACACCCTTTAACAACGTAATCCACAACTTTAAATGAGTTATTTAAGTTCTGAGTGAAGCTCGTCACATCTCACGTATCTGGTATAAGAATGAAAGTAGTGATAAAAACAATATGAGAGCAATTTAATGTTACTTCTACAATGCCATAATCTCAACTGCCAGACCTTTTCCTGTTTTGGTGTTCCGCTTCTGTGAAAAGAATAGATGGTGTCCTGTATCATACATGGTGTCCTGTATCATCTAGTACAGTATAAAACACAGACTAAACAAGTCCAAAACACACACACACACACACACACACACACACACACACACACACACACACACACACACACACACAAACATGCATCTATTTCATGTAACTATAAATCAAAGATCTCTCTCTGTATGTCGTTCAACCAATCAACTTACCCTATAACTGTGCTACACGTGTGTTGCTTTCTACATGGAGGTGCACACGAAAAGCATGCAGTGCTGAAAACAGGACTTGAACTCGACCCAGTAACCAAACTCCCACCCATCATAGTTGCTCCAACTATTCAAGGAGACATTCATCAAATGTCCGGTTGTTAGTTGTGAGTAGAAGTTGGAAAGCGTAGAGCTGGAGGGGGTTTGGTTTTGGCCGCCGCTGGGAGACATCTGGCATCATTTCCTCGACTCTCCTGTGGATCATGGGATGGAAAGTCAGCGGTTCGGTGGTTGGTAAAACAAAAATCAGCGTGTTGCTCAAGCAGCTCATATTTCTGCCGTTGAGTCGAGCTGTTACCCTCACGAGTAAACCTGCTGCAGCCGCAGAACCTGTTCATGTGTAAAAGCAATACGTAATCTGTGCTGTTGACAGCCTTTTGTAATCATTTACCTCAATATATTGTACAGATTCTTCAGCAATAACTTGCTGACACCGTAGATGAGGTTATTCTTCATTAACCGCTAACCCCATCACTTTCTTTGAAACCCGGACGCGTGCCAAACAAACAAAAACACACACACTTTTGTCTTCTCCCACTGGACAACTGTGTCTTTGATTGACGGTCTTGTTAATCAGCCCTCCTCTCCTCCGCCTCCCCACTTTTGTACCTTCTTTGCAGTCGCTTATCTGCAGGTGCAGTGTGAGAAAAGAATTGCCCATTATTGATGGAACGACTTTCCAAAAATATTTTTAAAGTGATTTGTAGTACTATGAAAATAAAAAGACAAGTTCAAAATCTTTGCAATCACATCAGCTTTCATGGTTTTATATTTTTGAAGGTTTTCATTAGAGTCGCTTCAACATGTTTGTGGAGCAAGTAACTGATCGCGGACGGTGATAAATAGCAATATTCTTTTTGCAGGACCGGCTGACAAGGGCAACTTGTCAGTGGGTCAGAAGTCCCGGATGCAGGAAGCATCATGAGGGACTTGGTGGGTTCGCTGAAGAATCCCTGAAATGACTCCACAATCTGCCCCCCGCGGGAAGGAATAAACGAACCCTTCACCCAAACATGATCACGTTGCATATCTGCTGCCCTCTGGTGGCCAGAACTAGTTATTTCCTCTGGATCTCCTTTTGCACGTCAGCACGGGGGAAGGGTGTTGCAATCCAGATGTGAGGGGTAATGTCATGTGACCTCTGTGTATCCTGTGCCGCCTCCTCATCTTTTCCTTCATGCGTTTAGTTCACACTCAAAGACCCCTCACGTACGTTCTTCACCTTGTCAACGCGTCACGGTTGGTTCCTCCATGAGACGTAGAAAATCTAAACCACCCTGAACGCATTTTAAACCGTAAAAAAAGTGGTGCAAAGGTCGTTGTTGTGTGAAGGATGTGGGTGGGTTTTCACATATGTTTGTGATCAACTGAGTCAGACCACAGAACCCAAAGGAAACAGGAAACGAAACCCCTTCCTCTTCTACTCCAAGCACTGCACTGTTTAGTGCGTTTAATAACTGATGCACTAGGATGCGTCGGCTCTTGAGGGGACCGGATCCTCGTAATGACGCAGTATGTTCGGACAAAGAAGACTTTGTTCTCAGTAAACAGCCGTCCCTCCCTGCCTTTCTTTTCGCTGAGCCATTGCTCACTCTCATTGCCTCACTGGTCATGATCTGAATATAATAGAACCATGTATATGTACTCTGTTCCACCCAGTCGTAAAGGGGAGGAGGAAAATAGGGAGGAGGCATTGGTTCCCGCCTGGACTCCAGAAGCGCAAGAAAGCAAACAGGAAATAGCAAGGGATCTTTATTCGGTCGGGTCACTCAGTACGAGGCTCCGTTAGTGAGGGTCACGTAAACAGGTATGGTTATTTTGTTCAATAACTTACATGACTGTCCTCTGCGGTTGGGAATGCGTAAAGAAAGGGCGAGGCACACGTGCATCGCTGTGACGAATCCTTCTCATGCGAGATTCATTTCTTATGGATTTAAGAGGAGACCAGGAAGTAGCAGAGTCCGCCTGGGAGATACGCATTAATTACGGAGCACAGTTCGGTTTTTTTTCGAATGAAGCAGTAAAGCGCGTTGGTTTCACTGAAAGAGGCTCTGAACTATCGGTGCAAACAGCTTTTAAACTTAAGCCTCCCACTCAGCATGAGATGCAACAGTAACTCTACCGTTATGCCTTCATAGTTATACCTTTATTACTTAGTTTGCCTAATGGTGGAAAGAAAATAAATGGTGGTTTTTATAATGTATGTGAGTATTTCCAAGGTATGCCCCCACTAGATTCAATACCAAACTATAATAATATCTGATTAGCTTATCAAATGTGATGCCCTGTAAATGATACTCCTAATAATAGCTCATCAAAAATGCATAATAACTTTTAGATTAACGATGTATCGAATGACGGCGTGGAATGTTTTGCTCACAGTGACAGTGACAGTAGCTGTTACTTAAATGTGGAAAAGCTCCACAGTGCTTTGTGAGTTCGAGGCCGTCGTTCCGCTTTCCAGAAGTTTCACTCCCACAGCTGCCGTAGCTTCCTTTTTGTTAAAAAAAAAGCTGAAGAAATCAGAAACACAGCACAATGGCCACTCAGTGCCGAACAGCAGACAGAAACCGGCCGGCGGACGTCCTGAAGCACTTATTGTGGCAGCTAAATAGCCAAATATTTGTCCCAGGAGATGGTGGAGTGAATACTGGATTTGCTGTTTCCGAGAAACACAGAGTCACGTTGTGCAGGTGCAGGGTGGTGTGGCGGGTGAAGAAGATGTGAAACGTGTGGTCAGAGGGTGTAGAAATACCAAATGTCACAGAGTGAACAGAAACCATTTTGCTTTTCTTCACATCCTCTTGCTGCTGTTCATGAGTTACAACGATGAATCTGAGCTGAGCTCAAGGCAGCAGTCCGGCCTGATCATCTCTCTCGACGATATTAAGAATCGGACACGTTGTGAGGTGTTAGGGTTAGTTTAGCTCCAGTTTGTGTTAAGGAATCGCCTTCGCCACAGCTATGTCACCATGTAATAGATAGTGTCCCCAAACAGTTTGAGGTTTTGGCAGAAATGGCTGATATTTATAACTGTATAATACAAATGTTGTTATTATTGTCAAAGCCGGTTCATCAACACTAGAAGACAAATGTTAATACACATTTTTTTAGTCTCACGTGCAGTAAAGCTTTCTGAAGATGGAAAAAGGATATCCACCACAGGACTTGGCTCCACCGTACCCCGGGCCACCCATCAACTATGGAGGGCCCCCTCAGCCGGGCATGTACCCTCCGCCGGGGACGTACCCTCAGCAGGGCTTCCCGCCCGCTGGGCCTCCGCCCGCGGCCTACCAGGGAGGTCTGTGTTCGACCCCATCAACAAGCCCAGGCTTGTCTGTTCTTGTGAGAGCAAAATATCCCAGAATGCATTTCACCTCAGCAGGCTACGATGGAAGATGAGTCAGCTGCTGTTCCAATTGCGGAGATAGCCGTTCTCCGTTCTCCCGTACCCGCGAGTTTAGACTCCCGAGTCCGTCTCCCGAGTCTATTCTCGCGGGAACGCAAGCCCGTTCTGTCCGCCTTGAGTATTGACAAAGGGCCAATGTGACACCATTCTGTTTGAAACAAATGGTCCTTCTTTTTCAGGCTGTGTGTGTACAACAAATGAACACAAATATACCACTTAAGTGTATTTTTAGCAAAGCCAGTTACTGCGATTGATAGACGTCATTGTTTTGAACTGTATGTCCTTTCCTGCTTTGCGTAAACTGGCTTTTCTCTCACAGGTGCGCCCTACGCCGCGGCCCCGGGTCCAATTACCTCCACAGGTTTGATTGTTGCTTTGACGTAACACAAACAGCTTTTGAATGAGTTAATGGACTTTTGCATGAGGCGCGGTGGATGAGTTGTCACTGTGTGTCTCTCTGGTGAACTAAGTACTTTAGTGGCCTGAACGTAAACAAGTATTAGTTTCTATGCCTAAAGCTAACAAAGTACTGCCTGTTGCATTTTTGCCTGGTTTTGTTTAGAGTTTGTAAAGTCTTTCTAAGCCAAACGCCGGTGTTCTTTACTAAACTTAAATTACCTACATATAGTTTTAGGCTTCTCACATCCAGGGATATGTCGCAATTCTCATCTACATTGCTCTCAAAGTAGAATTTACCATGGCACTATGAGAATAATCCGACCTCTTGTCTACCTTAAAACCCTCTATGTTTGGATGCCTTAATAACATAAATTACTAGGCAGAAATAGGAAAGAAAGAAACAGAACAAAACCTCACAGTTGCTATATTGCATCCTCAAACCTGGTAATTAAATCATTATTGTTGAAGTCTTCAATAACAGCAGTAACACATATTATTAGGAAATGTGTTTGAAATTTAAAAAACTGCATTATTCTTTAAATAGAAAAGGGGAAGTGAGGAACAGGGAACTGTTCTAATTTTCTTTACCAGCTTTTAAAGTGAAAATAGAGAACCAGGAATATGAAGATCGACCCTGAACTTTATGTGCTGTGCGTTTCTCGTCCACAGTGACCCACTTGGTTGTAACACCGGCGCTGCAGGACGTCCCGGGACAAACTGTGTGTCCCCACTGCCAGCAGACAGTGATCACGCAGACAGAGCTCACTGCCGGCCTGATGGCCTGGGCCATCTGTGGAGGCCTCGCCGTCTTTGGGTAGAAAACACTTGTTGAACTGGTCTGCCTTCTATTTCATAACAAAAAATAATAAAGTTCACAATTGTCTTGGTTTTCACCCGCAGGTGTTTTCTCTGCTGTTGTATCCCGTTCTGTGTTGATTCCTGTCAAGATGTGGAGCACCGCTGTCCTTCTTGCCAAAAAGTCATCTACGTATACAAGCGAATGTAAAACTGACGATGAATGGGGGGTGATTTCCTAATGCTTGCTTTACACATGTTTTATACTAGTCAATATTATAATACAAAATATACTCATCCTATACCGAGATCTCCTCTGTCACTCTTTCACGCAATCATTAAAATGCTTTCGATATATGCGTGCAATGTCATTACAAACATACCAATGAAAAACGTTTACTTTTTCAGCTGTAGTTGTTTGTCATCTATTTGGTCTGCTGGTAAAACAGGTTGTTTGCCCGTTCACTTTCTACAGCATCCTGATTGGATTGTATTGCTAGTGAACCTCATAAACCTGGTTAATAAATAATTATACCTGAAACGAACAATGGTTGTGCGTGTGGTCTGATGTGTAAATACCAGTATGTTACTGGTTCAAAAATAAATGAAGATGGCACACATCTAGAGAAGCTTCAGTACAGGCCTCACAATATGTGGAGAAATCCTCATCTTGTGGGGCTCAGGCTGTGGCTGCGTCTTTTTAGGTGGCAGAGCCTTTTGGATCTGAGTGGCCCAACGCGGAGAAGAGCGGCGGCTCCCTCGGCCTCTCACAAGCCAAAAGGCGTACAGCGAGAAATCCGCTCGACAGGAATGTTTGACTCCCCAAATCCTCTTCCAAGACCCTTAATCTGATCGAAACGCGCAGAGGAATGATTGTGAGCTTCGACCGATGGATGTACATTCACAATATTTGGAGAAATGTTACTCTTTTAGGGCTTGTTGGAGTTGTTTTTGGATTATTTTCAAACGGATAAGTTTACACTGCAGCCAAGACAACTGTGAAGTATTATTCTATTTGTTTGTGATGAGTATCTCTTATGAGACGGTATGTAGCAGAATTATTGGGGTTTAACAGGGTTTGCTCCCTTGGCTCTAGGGTGTAAGAGGCCTCAAACAAACTAATTTACTGATTATGTTGATTTCATACAAATATCTAATATGATGAAATGATGGAATTTTGGACAGACATGGTAAACTGCTTTATGATCTGTTGGTGGAGGTACAACGAATTAGTTAAGGTGTTAAACTGTCAATCATGATGCCACGCCCCTCTGCGCCCTTCCACAGGCTCAAAAGTCTGAATTTATATATATATATATATAAGAAATTAATTTCAAAACAAAATCTAAAATCTAAAATCTGCAACTAAAAAATATAATACAGAGAATAACAAAAAATGATTACACTACACTCATAATTCAATGTATTGTGATATTGATGAGCTAAGGGCCTGTTTAGGTGAGCGAGGGAATTCCAGATTCGCTCACCAGGTGGAGACAAATAAGAAGGAAATAAAATGCCTGGGCGGAGACGACAGCGATGAACAATTAACAATTAACAATTCACATTAAGCTGTAAAACTGAGCTGTAAAACTTTCAATCATGACGCCACGCCCCTGTCTGAATTTGAAGAAGAAAAATCTGAAAGTTAAAAAAAAGATTTGAAACTTTAATTCAAATTTAATTTGAAAAGATAGAATCTGCAACTGTGAGGTATAATGCACAGAATAACAAAAATATATTTAAGTGCAGAATGAAAAAAAAACAAAAACGTAACTTATTTTTGGATGAAAATGTTTTTTATTTTTACGAGTCATTTTTCAAATATACCTACTTCCTTTATTGGTACTTTGTGTCTGAAGAAAGGAGGGCAGTCAAAAATGCTTTCACGCAAATGCTCGAACAAAGGAACTCTGTTACCCCATGTTAACCTCGGTTCTTATCTCAACTAGGTTTGCAATCTCTGAGGATGGTCTTCATATGTGTGTATCAAAGGTCAGTGTTTTGACTGCTTGGAGAGGCCACAGAGCATCTTAATACGTGCTTGTGTATTTGACCTCCTGCTTGCAAGCAATAAATGGACTTTTCAACTTTGATCATTCATCAAGACTCTGAACCTAGAAACTAATCATTCTCTTCTCCCAAACTAGTTTTATTGAAATATTTCACAACGGTAATCAAGTTGGTTAATTATTTACTTTTATGAATGTAAGTACCATTGATGACTGAACTGTAAATGGAGTGCTGTAAAAATACAGTAAATGAAACATCTTTCCTTCCAGACTAAGTAACGTTTTATCAACCGTATGAAGATATTGCGTTAAGCTCATAAGGAGACAAATGTTTTATCAACATTATGACTTTAAAACTTTTATAAAAGCAATGCTAAACATATTGAAGAGTTAGCCTTGATGGTTTTACAGGTTGTCTCCTGTTATTGTCACGAATCGTTCGGCTCGTCGGCGAGAGAGGACGCATTCTCAGGATTCCAATAACAGGCTTTATTCCAAGCAGGGAAACAGGAACGGGAGACACAGAAACTGGAGACACGGGTGGCAGGCATTAACATGCAACAACGGCCGACAAAGGACTCACAAACACAGGGGCTTAAATACAGACGGAAGGTGCAGGTGATTAGAAACAGGTGGGGACAAACAGACACTAACGAGGGGAGACAGGACAAGGCAGAAAGTGAAGGTAACCCAGGGAGACCAGACAACTACACAAGACAGGACAAGACCAACAGTGACATAGCCCCCCCCCCCCTTAAGGACCGGATTCCAGACGGTCCTATAGAAACCTCTCAGGGAGGGCCAAGGCAAAACGTGACAGACAAGGGGCGGGCGGGCGGGGACCCGAAGGTGTTGGTTCCCCCAGGGTCCTCCGGCGGGGGTGACGGTGGTCGGCCGGGACGGCATCCGGACTCCTCCTCCGCAACAAGTTATTTATGGATTTTAGTTGATAATAAATTCCCCCTTTTTAAACCACGCTTTTATGTCTTGTGATCCATGCTGTTCTCCCTCTGATGTAAAAGAACCTGTTTTTATGGAGACCTAGGCTCCTCAACTAGGTGGCGTTGCTGGTACCTTTTTAATTGCGTATAAATTTGTTAACTTATTTTTTAACGTCTAGATTTTAAGTCCCCCGCCTCACAGGGCTGACACGTGTTCAAATTTCAACAAGTCTCTCCGGATTGAAAGACTATTAGTTTTCATTTAACCAGCACCGTCCTCAATGATCAGACACCATTGCAGCCAGTTTCACACTACTGTGATAAACAAAAAACAAATTTGTAAAAAACCTTATTTTAGGAAATAGCATGTGCTAGGTTTTTGGCCAGACGTTATGTAAGGGATAATTTAGATGAAAAAAAATAGTGACAAACCCACAACATTCTTCATGATTAGTATAGGGAGAATGTACACAAATAGGCCTACTATAAACTTACCAAGCACTACGCAACACTGATGCTGCAGACTGAATATTGCAAGTATTTATTTCAATACTTACAGTATTTCTTACCATAATCAGTAATCAACCAACAATGAAATCAATGAAACAAATAAAATCTATAGATAAATAAGTACATACACTTTGACTCTGAAGAAAAACTACTGTAAAAGCAACAAGAATACTGTAACTATTCATCATCTCCTCTTTGAGCTCCCCCTCTCATTCTCACTCTTCTTCTTCTTCTAGCCCCTTCCATTTTTGTTGAAGACAGGTGAACTCACCTGCTGCCTGTTATAGCCCACCTGAGTGCTGCGTTTTCAAATGAGCACATGTGTGCTTCCACACCTGGTGGATGTGTTTATCCAGTTCGCTCATTAGTGTGGTCATTGGCAATCCGGGGCTTTGTAATGACAAGGAAGTAACCTCACAATCCTTATCTGTGTCTAAGGTGAGAAAATGTGTGTAGAGTTTTACAAATCACTGTGGGTAATGTTTTGCAAAAAGGGTGAAGCAGACATTGTGTATAATGTTGTGCAAATCTGTGGAGGTGTTTTGCTCATTTGAGCAGGATTTTGCACGTTGTGTGGAAATTTTTACTTTAGTGTGTAAACAATCGTAAAAAACTGTAGATTCAACAGCTAAACAATAGCATTTGGAATTAAAAGGAAAGCAAAAAAAATCTTAAATGCAAAATTGCACAAAAAGAAAAGTGCAAAGATTTTACCGTAGTTGAATGATCTAAACACGAGGTGAGATGCCTCAGTCTCAATCTAATGTTAGTCATCAACATCGTAGGTAATTTTCACTGTTTCATTACATGTCTCCTAATGACATTAAAGCGCAGAGGAAACAGGGTTGTAGTAATAACAGAGCAGGGAGGATGTGATAATACTACAGAATTTACATCTGCGTATACTCTCCACTGTATCAGTGGAGTCTCTTCACTGTATCTTGTGGGAATAAAACTTGTATTAATTGGACTATAGTGAAGCAGTGCGGCACCATAATATGTGTTGGTGATATGACAATATAAGGGAGAGACAATTATAATGGAGAAAACTAAAAAATGTTTTTATCGTCGTTGCTTTGTAGTTGTAAGATTTCCGATGGTGCCTGAAGCCAGCATCACAACAGCTGAGTTGTTGACCAGCTCACGTGATGACGTCATTTCACGCCAACGACATAAGATTAGTTGACATTTGTGTTTCAGAAAACGCATAGAAAAAACACATAGAAATAAAATGTACGAAGAGATTCTGTGAAGATTCACACAAAATCATTATTAGTTTTTCACATTTGGCCGTGGATAAGAATAGATTAGTTTAGTGAGTCTGTTTTTAACAATCCGGACTCATATGAAACATTTAAACAGAATCTAAATACAGCTTTTATAATAATTTTCCTTAACAAGCACCTCTGGTTTTACTCTAATGAAATCAAGCTGAAATTTTTCCCTCAAAAACTTAAATTTTCCTTCAAGCTTCATTCGAAGACGGAAGATTGCCCGGTGCAGTTTCAGGGGTTTGTTTTACTGCCTTACCAAACAATATGCAATATTGTGTAATACTGCTTGGGATAGTTCAAAACCTCAAAAAGAGAGCAAAATTGTCATCAGCAGTATTTTAAGTGTACTGCTGGTTTACAAAGTCTTCTCCTGAGTTAATGATCCGTTTCATTGCGCTCAGGATCAGTGTATCAATCACATCATTTGTTTCCATCTCTGTGTTGTAGTTCTTCACAGGAAAGATGCAGTTTGGTTGAAGGCCCAGGTACACACTGATTTCGTCCACCTAAATTGGAAAAATGCCACATTTAAGAAATGCCGTTCAAAAGTTATTTTTTTTTATTTCAATCTTAAAATGTTTCCAATTTTAATAAGAACATTCTAACAACTGATAAAATAAAAACCTACCGTTTCCTTTACATTCCTGCTCCTACACACGTTCTTTATATCGGAGCCGACCGCTGGACCAGCTCCATCAATTTTGGTGAGAACAACCAGCTGAGGAATCTCTGCCAATGCAAAGTTTAATACAACTCAATCAGATGTATGTTTGACAGGTTATTCAATCTATGAGTCACGAAAATTAAACCTTACCCAGGTCTCTAGCTGCAAGTCTGACATCCCTCATCTTATTCCTAGATTCATCATCCAGTATTTGTGATGAGGTGCCATCGATGACACAAACCAGAGCATAAACTTTATCCCTGTCAGTGGGGCTCTTGTTGTAGTGTGGATCATCCTCTGATATTTTATTGCATGGATTGAACTGTTCAAACAATTTAAATCAATAACTTGCAAATAGTTCTTTAAACATGTCGTTGCAATAATATAATTATTGATACAAACAGATAGCAAAGCAGGGTGGTTTTACTGAAATTCATCCCACAATGCTTAATGACGTCAGTAATTAGTGGGTCTTTACCTTGTAGCCGTCGTTTATGTGCCCCTTCATGTCCAGTTGGATGTCTTCCACACAAACTCCGTGATGATCGTCCTTGTGAAGACCCATGATGTCAGTGAAGACAAAAGGGTAAAATGTCCCTGGTCCTCCTTTGTTGAATTTGAAGGTTCGGTGCTGTCAAACAGAAAAGTGCAGGTGTGATGATTTTATTGAAACCTGGAACTTTGTCAGTCTTGACGTTGTCTAGGAGAAGAGCACACCTAGTGGTAGAAATTATAATACATGTAGTAATGTTTAGTGTTAGAATTGAAGTTTGTGTGTTATTAGATATTAGTTAGTACATTAGCATGTTAGATGAAATAATAACTATGAATCAAACACAATTTATAGTCATTTTAAGTAATTTCATTGCTGTACACATTAACATCCTGCACAATGTAACGTTAAGACCTGGAGGCGGATGCTAATTGTCGTCCTTTATGGAATTTTTCTCATGTGAGGTAGTGAGTGATACATTTTTTAAGGATGTACGACAGCCCTGCGAGGCAAATATTTTTACTTTAGTAACATAACGGTTAAGATGTGATGATTTAGGATTTAAAGTGCCAGGGTTTTTGGACTGCAGTACCCTGAAGGACCATGTAGGGGCCCTCAGTACTCCAGTTATGTTTGTCAGAAGTGTGTTGTCTTGATTGGGTTAATTGTATCAGAGATATTCTAATATATGAAGAGATGTGGCTCTCTGGTTACTTCCGGGTTCTGGACGGACTGCAGTAACACGTCTCTGTCCTAGCGAGGGCGCACGCAGGCGAGTGCAGAATGCATTGGACCCTATGGGGCTTCACCCCCTAAATTCCACTTTTCTCAGGATATAATTTTTTGTCAAGCAATTTGAAAAAGGGGGGGGGGGCTAGAATAATACACTCCGCTGAAAATTGCATTTTTAAGTTCACTCATCTGTTCTAAAAATCAGTTCAAAAAATGTGATGACGTCACATATTTGCACACTGCCGGAGGTGCTGCTTTACGGCCATTTCTTCTGCGATCTCTTCGGCACTCCCGGATCATGGCTTCCTTTCTCATGGCATCAGCAACATGATCGACAACGATAACACAGGCTGCTATTTGAGGTAAACTTTGACAGAAAGTCCTCCTAAACTTTATATTTCTGATTCTGCTTTAGCTTTAGCTGCCATCAAACGGGGTCTCTGGTCGTAATCGGTTGCAATCCGTCACTGACCAATCAACATTCATTAGCAGAATGCTAGCGTGTTCCGGCCAACAACGGCCCAACCTGTAAGAAACCGAAAGGACATAAGCACTCATTCATTCGACATTTGGCCTATAATCCATATTGAACTTGCGGAATCAACAATAAAATCTACGTTGATTCCACGACAAGCAGGAGAAAGAGCTAAATTTAGCCGTCTAGCTCCAAAGAGTCCAATACAATCTGCACTCGCCTGCGATCACCTCCAGTTGAATTTAATGGAACTGCAACCAAGATCGATACAATGGGCCGAATAGGGAGGGATTCACCTGTGCCTCATTGGCTAGGCCACTCGGGGTTCTTGTGTTTGCCGAGTCTGGGAAGTAACTCCCTGAGCTTAGCCATGTGAGTGTCAAGAGAACCTTTACCTAGATTCGTACCCCTGTGAAACCTTTTTCGAGTTTCGAGATCTTTTGGTTCGCCGTCTTATTATACACTTTAAGTTACGTTGTTAATTGCCCAGCCTTGTTTTTGAGTGCCTGCAGGTAGTGATGGGCAAATGAAGCCCTGTGAATCACTGAGGCTTTCCAGCCGATTGCGTCACCTAAAGGTTCACTCATCGAGGCCTCAATGAAACAGTGAATACTGCCATCTGTTGGACAAATTAAATTACAGTCAATGCCAGTGTACCACGACTTCAGCTGAAATGTATGATTTACTTATGTTATGTGTGCAGAAACAGTAAACAATGGATATTTCTATAGTGTGATCATGTGTAAGTATGTGGACAACAACACAGACATGAAGCGCTGTTGTTAATTAAAATACCAATGACAACATTTCAAGAGTTTGTATTTTTATCCCAAAACACTAGTTTTTCCATTGTTTTTGGATTCAGGCGGTTCCTTCTTTTGGACAACACTTCTCCAGCCTTTGAAAAAACCCTCTCACATGGCACTGAAGATACTGGCGAACATAACAAGGTTACTGCCAGTTTGTAAAGGTGAGGGTACATGGCTTTATGTCCATGCCAATATACGAGTGGATCCTCATCCATTGAAATATTCATCTCTGACAAGTAACAATCCACTTCAATAACGGCATCTGCCACCACTGATAGTTCAATGTATAGCGAGTATACAATATTCACTATATTATGTATATTCAGGGTGCGCTTTGACAAAAAAGCAGAGGGTGGATGTTTTTTTTTATTATTCATAGACAAGAACATTGGACTTTTAGCTTGCATAACTACAGAACGCAAAGGGTAGACAGGCCCTTTTCTCGGGTCCGTGGATCACATCACAACATGGCAACACTTTGAATGTTAATTTAGTTGTTTTATTATTAGGTCCTGTAAAGTAAGACGATATGCTCAGTGCCGGCGATCCGCACACGCACATCACACACTGCGTGTAGGGAACCAAATGCCTGGGGGGGAACCAAAAAATTGGGGACGTGGAAAATCATCACAGTAACGGGCACCCGCCCGCCGACTTGCGTCAATCAATGCATATGTGACCGGATGAGGGTCTTCCCCTCCCCCCCGATCTGCACACAGGGGCAGGGACTGGCCAACCTGAAGCTGGTTCCAGCTGATTGGGGGAGGCGGTGACGCTACTTAAGCCCATGGCGCATGTACTCCTGTGTTGTCTCCCCTTCCTGGTTGTCAGTGGAGACGTGTTGGGTAAGGCGTGCGTCACGTCTTGGCCGCTGCCCAATGTCACCAGTTTGCTGTAGTGCGGTAAGGGCACCTGTACCTTTTTTCGTGTGGTTTTATTGTTCCGTGTAGGCGGACCTAATGTTATTCCTGTTGTATAGTAACCCTGCTTTGGCCATGGAGCTATGCCTGTACTGCTGACGGCGAGGTCTCTGTACGCTGCGGGCTTCCTTCTTTTTGACCCATCCGGGCATAACTACATCCTGACAGTAGTGATCATTATAGTGTGGGCCGCCGCCGTGAGTGTGTGTGTGCACTAAGTGGGTGCCGCCGCCGGGGTCCACGGGCAGCCCTCCCCTGTAATTCGCTGGACCGGGTTACAACTTCAAGCATGCTGTGGTGGGACCACCCTGGTGGCACTACCACTTAACGAGCCAATATTCCCTGGCACACCTTCTCCCACTGAGACTGTTCTTTGTATGGGCGCAGTCATTCTGGATTCCGGTAAAACAGTTTTAAAGTATAGAACGATCCAAAACAACTGGAAGTGATTCTGATTGTATTTACTGTTGTATATATTGCATGGGGGTTATTTTCTTCTTTGGCTAATTTTGTTATTTGTTTGTTTTTTTCCTTCTTATGCATGTTGATTTATTGATTTGATTGTTTAGTTGTTGTGTTAGGAAGTGAATTGGTAAATAACTATCGAAACAGATGGTTATTTTGGAATTAATATTTAACTGAATAAAACTATTTTTATAAATGCCTCTTGGTCTCTGGCCCAAATAATGGTAAACAGACCTGTGTGCTGCAAACCAAATGGTCTTGGGCCTATCCCAAGTGGCGTTGTCTGGCTGCTTTGTAACAATTTTCCTCGAGCGTTACAGCTGGTTCACTCGTAGGGACGCTCCCTCCAGCACTCTCCGCTCGCGTATTGCCACACATAGGTAACTCACCGCATTTAACGTCCAGTAACGGTAACGGCGTTGCAACGACGGACAAAGTAATTAGTTAATTACCCCGTTACTGAAAAAATAACGCCGTTTAAACAGCGTTATTCCAAACACTGATGGTAAGTACCAGAAGGAATACAATAACAGGAGACTGGATACAAATATCATTATTCATATTTATTGTGGTTTATAGTAATAGCTGTGTCAATATAAGGTAAAGTCTTGAAATAAAACGGATAATCAGTAGACTAATATAAGTTTCATAATCAAATTTATCCCCGTCTAGACTTAATTATTTGTTTTGGTTTTCTTTTTAGATTTGCCTCAAAAGTATTGTAGGTCTACTGATCGTTGAGAAAGTCTTCTCCAAATTCAATGATCCGTTTCATTGCGCTCAGGATCAGCGTATCGATCGCATCATCTGTTTTCATCTCTGTGTTGTAGTTCTTCACAGGAAAGATGTAGTTCGGTTGAAGGCCCAGGTACGCACTGATTTGGTCCACCTAATTTGGGAAGAATTTGCATTTAAGAAATGCCGCTCCAAGCTTATTGTTGTGTATCAATTTCAAAATTGTTCCAATTTTAGAAACAACATTCTACCAACTCATAAAATAGAAACCCACCATTTCCTTCATGTACTTGCTCCTAAACACTTTCTTTACATCGGAGCGGACCTCTTCGCAAGCTTCATCAATTTTGGTGAGAACAACCAGCTGAGGAATCCCTGCCAATGCAAAGTTTAATACAACACAATTAGATTTTTGTTTGACAGGTTCATTGAATGTATTTATGAACCACAAAGACTAAACCCTCGCTTACCCATGCTGCTAGCTGCAAGTCTGACCTGCCTCATCTTTTTTTTGGTTTCAGTACTTTGTAGACTTGCTTTGCTGGCATCAATGACACAAACCAGAACATGAACTTGGTCCTGCAGGGTGGGGCTCTTGTTGTAGTGTTGATCATCCTCTGATATTTCAGAGCACGAATTGAACTGTAAAGCAGTGTGAATCACATAAAAACCTGTGTGAATAGTTCTTTAAACATACTGTATATTTACATATGATAGATACAAACAGACAGCAAAGCTTGATGGTTACACTGAAATGCATCAACAATAATTAATGACGTCAGTAATTAATTGGAGTTCACCTTGTAGCCGTCTTTAATGTTCCCCTTCATGTCCAGTTTGATGTCTTCCACACAAACTCCTCGTTGGTCTGATCCCTCAAGGCCCATGGTGTCAGTGAAGACAAAAGGGTAAAATGTCCCTGGTCCTCCTTTCTGGATTTTGTAGGTTCGACGCTGTAAAACAGAAAAAAGAAGATATGATGAGGTTATTGAACCTTTTGATGTCTCATGCTCGTTAATATCATCCGAAGCTGCACAAAGTGCTGCTCGTCTGATCTGTGTCCTGCAATTATCTTCACAAGTTAACACAAAGATAAATAAATCAACAGGTGAAAGAATTTTTTAACTTCATGAAGTGTTACAGTTTATGACATATGACCTCAGTTAGACCACGCACAGAAGGGTTTCATACTTTTATGGTGAAGCTTGCTGCAGAGTTTGCATCTGGCAAAGCTCGTCCAGCGATTCTTCCTCGTAAAACACTGTCGACAGAGTTGATGAAGCTGGACTTTCCAGCACCAGTTGATCCATGAAGCAGAACTCTGAGATGTTTCACTTCTTTGTTATGAGGCTGATAAGTCTTCACAAACTCCAGGTCTTCCTTTTTTTGGCTGTGCATTAAAGAGGTAAGACGATATGTCACATCCTTTCCCACTTCAACATTATCATTTTTTTAATATTGCAAATATTTTGTGGTAGCTGTAATGTTACCAGAGACACATTGAATTAAACACACCACTCACCCCCATTGTATTTTCCTCCACTCTCCGATCAAAGCTGAAAAGTAGAGGGCACATGATGATTTAATATCATCAAATCACAGATAAATCAGTAATTTGCATCTTTTGATCTACTTTCTGCTTTTGATAAGTAGACAAGCAAAGGATTCTTCTGAGTTTAAACAATGTTCTGAAATATTTTGAGTGTCTTACTTTGAGGAGGAGAAGGAGAAGGCTGATGATCAACTGGAGCAGGTTGTGACTGTTCTCCACCCATGGCTACAAAAGGACAGTAAGGCAACATTTAAACAAGCATTATACACATCATTAATTATAAAATAGCGTAAATTCAGATACTGAATGTTGCAACTTATCACCTTTAAAACGGGTTTGTGGGCTGCACAAGCAAATCATTTATTCTTAATTAATATGAGTTATTCTAATTGACTGAGTTTTTAATGGTTGTTTAATCCCTCAATAATTAACTATTTTGCATTTTTATGAATGAATTAATGAATGTTGCTAATGCCTAAGTGAGGGCAGTAACTTACAATAGAGACTAACTTACAATAGAGACTATTTCACTGAAGTACTGTAGCTATTCCAAGTGATTGGGGGAGATCGGGGGAGGCGGGTGTTCCCGTGTTGTGGGGTAGTCAAGTTAGGTAGAAGCGTTCCGGTTAATAACAGAGTGAGTAACGTAACAGCTTGTAGAGACAGCGTGGAGGTGTCTTCTCACTGCGTTCCTGAACAACAATAAAAGGATTCCTGCCCGTACGTCCTTTCGCCTCCGTGTTGTGAGTGAGCCATTGCACCCAAGACACTACAAGATCTATTCTATCTATTCAGGAATATGGTGGAAAGTAACAAAAGTTTAGTCACTTAACTATTCAGGTCTTAATGACACGCCGCTGATGGGAACTACTTTTTCTTCCGCCTTGTTTTCTTCCCCCGTCGGCCTTGTCGGCCGTAGCCCTGCGCCACAAAAGTTGAGAGCCCTGCTGAGATGATCTCACATAAAAGTATCGGATCGGTATTGCCGATACCAGCCTGAATTTTACTCTATCGGATCGGAAAGGAAATCGGAGGTGTCGAACATCACTAGTAAACAGGACCGTCCTGACTCCTCCAGCACCGGGAGGTCCGCCTCATCTCACTCACTGAGCAGCCTGTTCTCTGCGAGCCCTCTGTGAAATGCTCCGCTTTCATCCACACATGTAGATCTTTAAAATATATATATTGAAACCTCCCATCTTTGCTTCTGTATCCCATATCACTGGCTGCTATTCTGACATCTCTCATCTTCTTCACATCTCCATCACTTAATATAGACACTGAACCAGCAGGAATGACAGACAAACTCAGAACACGTTATGTAATCGGGAGATGATAACAGGAGACAACCTGTAAAAACATCAAGATTCGTAAAATTTCACGTAAATATAAAATTTATAAGGTTGATGAAACACTTATTTACTTTCATTTTTTTAATTCACTTTTAATTTTTTTTGCACTGGATCTGCAGGTTTACATCTTTTAGGAGAATATTTAATATTAAATACTTCATTATAATGACATTTGTCATAACAGACATAATTAGAACATATAAATCCTTTACCTTTGTATCTGTGGCTCTGCAGTGTCGCTTAAAGATGGAGTGCTTCAAGAGAAGAAGCTCGTTATATAGGATTTATTTTTTCACTTTCAGATTCAGTATGACTTTCATCAACAAAAGAAAATCATTTACCGACTTAACCACAAAACGGGCAAACGCCTAGAAAGTTCTGGTCACACGGGACTTCTTATTAACTAGTTTGGGAGAAGAGAATGATTAGTTTCTAGGTTCAGAGTCTTGATGAATGATCTCCCGCGTGCAAGCAGGAGGTCTACTTGAATGCCTCACCTAATGTTTTCTTAGAAGAAATAATAATTAAAATGTTGGGTATTTTATGTTACCATTAGAGAGGATAATTCCTCATTCTTTTTCCTAGTACAAGGCTTATAAAATCCACAAAGATGATGGAATGCTCTTTCATTTTCTATAACGTGATGGGCCTTGAGAATAAGAACCAGGGGGTGAAAGTGGAAGACCTGAAACTGGCCCTAAAGTGACACGTGTCAGACGGTTATCAGGTAAAAACTCTTTGAACTCTAAATTTAGGTTATCAACTTTTCTTTTTGTACATTTTTGCATTCAACCACTTTGTTGCATTCGATTGTTCCAAATGCTGTTGTTTAGCTGCTCTATTTGATAGTTAATAGTAGTTCATCTGACAAATACTACATCTCATGTCCCACTCTGGAGGACAGAGTTCACGTCCTGGTTTGTGTCATTCTTGCTGGTTCAGTGTCTATATTAAGTGATGGAGTTGTGAAGAAGATGAGAGAAGTCAGACTAGCAGCCAGTGAAATGGGTAAGAGCAGAGATCTCAATGATCATGAGCGTTCTGAAGGAATCAGGTCTGTTTTCATGAATCAAAACACCAGCAAAGTAGAACAGATTATGTTTCTGTCTTTACAGGAATTCTCATAATATATGCGATGAACAACGTGTTCCCCACCCGTGTTTCCTTTTTGTAAGCGTTTTTATTTATTTGATAGGAGTCATTTTTCAAATGTACCCACTTCCTTCATTGGTACTTGACTTGGTAATACCATTGTCGTAGTTCATTGATCAGTTTCAGGGCAGTTTGCGGACTTTGCTCTCTGACTTTCTAGGCGTTTGCCCGTTTTGTGGTTAAGTCGGTAAATTATTTTCTTTTGTTGATGAAAGTCATACTGAATCTGAAAGTGAAAGAATAAATCCTATATAACGAGCTTCTTCTCTTGAAGCACTCCATCTTTAAGCGACTCCTGCAGAGCCACAGATACAAAGGTAAAGGATTTATATGTTATGTCCAATTATGTCTATTATGACAAATGTCATTTTAACGTAGTATTTAATGTTATTAAATATTCTACTGAAAGATGTAAATAACCTGCAGATCCAGTGCAAAAAAATGAAAGTAAATAAGTGTTTCATCAACCTTATGAATTTTATATTTACGTGAAATTTTACGACTGTTGATGTTTTTACAGGTTATCTCCTGTTATCATCTCCTGATTACATAACGTGTTCTGAGTTTGTCTGTCATTCCTGCTGGTTCAGTGTCTATATTAAGTGATGGAGATGTGAAGAAGATGAGATCTTCCTCGTGAGGAACTACCACGAACAAAGCACCACCAATGATGACATGAATGCGCTGATCCTGAGTGCAGTGGAACAGATGATTCGCTTTGGAGAAGACTTAGTCAACAGGCAGTAGACCTTCAAGCTGCTGAGACGAAGCTCAAAGCATGAAAACACTGCTTTAAATGCTTTCTATTACAGAATTGTGCAAGGTAATTAGGGTAATTTTTATGAAATCATTGAAAATATTCCTGACGTGAAATCACTGTACATAATAAACATACGTACTTTGATCCAGAGCATGATGTATGACAAGTAGTTTTGTTTAAATTCACAAGGTGACCATGTGTGTAAGGGTTACAGGTATTACAGGAGTGTTTTCCTGTGCCAATGTGAGGGTTGGGGACAGAGGATGTCGCTTGTGTACAGACTGTAAAGCCCTCAGAGCCAAATTCATAATTTGCGATTTTGGGCTATACAAAATAAAATGAATTGAAAAAGCACAACTCGGCAACAGAAATCCAATCAAAGTTCTTCACATGTGTTCAGTCAGGTTCAAAATCGGGATATCGGTCCAACAGGCAAACAAATCCAAAAAGGAGGCACGTATGAATCTTCGGTCGAGTAGTCGGGAAAACTGGGTCCAACCAGGCAGCTCAAAAGCACTCAAGATACGCAGTAGACTTGTTTGGATGTTTTTAATGTGTTTTTGTGGAGCACTGTATTGCCTTGTTGTTGAAATTTGCTATACAAATAAAATTGCTAAAATAGATAAAACACTTTTTATATATATGCATTCTACTGTGTTATCTGTAATTCATTTCACAACAAACATGCCAAATGAAAACACTTTTTTTTCAGCTGTAGTTGTTATTCACCTAATTTTGTCTGGTGGTAAAATAAGTTAGGGTTCAATAATGGTGCAATAATCCTTTACTTCTCTTAAATCACATGATTTACTGTAACTGAAAGTGAAAGCATAACCGACAGTATATAAGAAGGGGCTTTGTTCCACCACCACCACCACTACAACACCATCACTACACCACCCCAGCACCCTGCAGAGCCACAGATACAAAGATAGGGGATTTCTATTATGTCTACCAACTATCTACCAACTATCAAGACGAGTGTCATTGTAGTGTGTTCTTATTAGTCTCATGGTGTTATTATTAATCTACTGAAAGATGTAAACGACCCGTAGATTCAGTGCTAGAAAAATGCAAGTAAATGAAACAGTAGAAAACCCAATAAAATCATCAAAACAGAATATTTAAGGTTTGAAAATACACATACAAGTCCTGCGCCAAGCCCACTCAAAGGGTTTCATCCACGGGGCAGGAAGATATAGATGGAAGATAAACATGCTGCAACAGGGTGGGGCTCCGGGAAAAACCCAAGAGCTCGTAGTCGATCATCTTTGGTACCACAAGATCATAAACATTGACGCACAAACATCTGGATTATGTTGCTGTTTATATTAAGTAGAACTAATTAATGCAAAAAATGCAAACGCAACCAACCTAATTGAATGATTGCAAAAAACAATACAAAAAACAAATGACTTTAATCGATTACTTTTATGTTTCTAAAACCAAAGAAAAAATAAATATCTTACACCATGCTGTCTACTTTTTGCCAATACAGACAATTATTTTACTCAGCATTTCATCCCTTATCATAATTTCTGATTTGTAAATCTTTGTTTCATAATCCAGTGTCATAATTTCATTTAAACAAGGCCATTTCAGCCTCGATATATTAGGTCAGGGGATCGAGATGATCCCCTAAACATGCTGCAGTTTCCCCAATTCTCATCGTCCTGTTGAGATCTCTGTTGGTTTAAATTGTTTACATTACATTACATGTAATTTAGCTTTTTGTTTTACCCAAAGCGATTTACAATAAGTGCTTAGTCATGGTAGGATCCTCCTGACGCTGCTGTAGTGGAGTCACCCACACACAGCGAGGAGCGATACAGCCACTGAGATCAAAACAAACAGTGCTAATGCCACATTTTCTCACTTGCCGAACTGTGATTCCATCATTTTACTGAAAGGATGTGTGTGCATTTATTTGTGCAATTTTTAAATTACAATCCTAAATTAATTCAATGGGGGGTGGTCAAAATAAAGTCAAAATAACAGAAAAAAGAAAGTATTGAATTATAAACACAACAATCAAAATAAATAAACAGATTAAAATCTTTTTCCCCGTATAATTAAAAACATAAGGTAAATTATATTTGATATCCTTATACAACTGCCAAAATAATATCAGCATACCGTATGTGTCACAGAGCAGCCTTCCGCTCTACCTCCTCTTCACCACCATAGGACACTTTCACCAGAATATTAACCATCTGAAACTCAACATCCCATCACGCCTCTTACCTGGGACTAATTGCGCACACACCTGCACCGCATCCACACTCACCCATATAAACCGCGTTCACTGCAAAGTATTGTGTTGCCCCGGCATACAATTTCTGAGCGGTTTTCACCGTGTTTTCGGAACTGTTACCGACCTTGGATTGTTTATACCGACTTCTGATTCTCCCGCCGCATACCTCGACTTTGGAAATTAACAATGTGCTCTTCCCTGGTATTTAGGAGTGAGGCGGCCGCAAGCAAAGAGCGTTAAGAGCGAGCGGGACGCAGTCCAAGTATTGTTTGTATATCGACAAAATAAAGAATTGCACACTCGCCAGACCGGCTTTAGTCTGCATTCTTCCGGAGCCCAGACACCCACGACCGTACAGTGGCGCCCAACTTGGGGGGACAAACAATGCACGAGCACCAGCAGGGGATACCGGCCCAGCCGATCATGGCGCTGGGCCAGATGATCAGTGAGCTGGCGGCCATCCAACGTGAGCAGGCGGGGGCGAACCGGCAATTCCTGGGGGCGATCCAGGCCCAGGTGGGGAGACAGGCCCAGGCTCTGTAGCTGCTGGCGGCGCGGCCGGGGCCGCCCTGCCGTCACCTAGCGCCACTACACTGGCAGGGTTGACTCTCCACTGCCTTACAGCGGAGGACGACGTCCAGGCGTTCCTGGAGGCCTTCGAGGCGACGGCGGGGGAATGGGTCAGACTCCTGCCTCAAGCGCAGACGGCGGCCACGGGGCTGCTACCAGCGGGACTTTCGCAGCCGTCCGTAAGGCCGTCGTGGACAGACTGGGGCTGCTGCCCGAGGACCACCGGCGGCGATTTCGGGCAGCCAGGTTGGGGCCGGAGGATCGGCCGTTCGCCAGGTGGCTGAGGGGCGCAGGCTGTGATTTACGAAATAGTGGTGGAGCAGTTTGTGGAGGACCACCTGCGTTCACGACCGACAGGGACATGAGGTATGTGTCCTGTGCTCAGTAGTGACGCAAGGTCGTCCGACGCTGCAGGGGGAAGCGAGGGGGGACCGGCGGAACCTCCCGTTGAGACTCTATCAGTTACCGAGTTTCGCTCCATGGAAGATTTTTCACTCGAGTTTTGTGACTATAATCTACACTCAGCCTACGACCAAGTGATAAGAATTGACAACTGGTGCGCCCTGACGCAGCGCAGTGATATCCGTACTTTTCATTGATTAGGGACAGACGGTATAGAGTGCCTCGTGACGCTTGGACGAGGCTGGAAAACACCCAGTTGCTGGTACTGAAAAGCCGCAGGGAAAATCTTTTCCCAGACTATAATCCGATGGCGGGTCACATGGGATACGGGAAAACACCTAGATCCGGATAATGACCCGATTTTATTGGCCAGGCATCCGGGGGGGTGGCGCAGGGCAGGTGTGCCTCCTGTCCGGAGTGCCAATTAGTTAATCCACCAGCCATCCCGAGGGCACCGTTGCGGCCTCTACCTGGTCGAGTTTGTTGCCTTTAGTGGACGAATTTATCTCCACACTCTTCAACACATCGGCGCTGGTGAACTTTGGTAGAGAAGTCAGGCTTGTCGAAAAAACTAACGTTACCGTTAGCTGCCATTTCTCCATCAACAAAGCATACAACGGAAGTGGATTAACGCTACTGTGACGTATTTCCGTTTTTTGCGTAAATGGTCTATTGCCAAAGTGCTGCTGCGTTTGATATCGCAAAGACTGCCGTGATCCTCCGGTTTGGTCTTGTGTGGCGTCAGCTGCTCGCCTGTAGCACTGACGTCTGAGTTGCCCCATGGTCTGAAAAGTGATCTCATTTCACTTTCTGCTGTGCTGTGAACAACGTTACGTGCAGATGAGCATCAGGTGATGTTAAAATAGTTCTTAAAACTCCAATGGCTTGCTGCAAAGCGTTTATTGTCTCGTTTATCGCCGATCGCGAGCTGAACGTGACAGTTTCTCAGCCAATCACAGAGTGAGGTTGACAGCCACAGCGCGATTTTCTGACATCCGTTTCCACCATACTCTTCTCTCATACACATATATACTCTCTCTCTCTCACACACACACATTCGATAAAAATAATTTAGCAGAGGGGGGGATAAGAACACCAGAGGGGGGGAAATACCCCCATCCTCCCCCACAAATCGCACCCTGTATATGAAAGGAGAATATATGTATGCGTTAGTGAAAATATATGTACGTGAAAGGAGAATATATGTATGCGTGAGTGAATATATATGTACGTGAAAGGAGAATATATGTATGCGTTAGTGAATAAATATGCACGTGAAAGGGAGAATATATGTATGCATGAGTGAATATATATGTACGTGAAAGGAGAATGTATGTATGCGTATAAGTACCAGAATGAATAATGTCTTGAACGGCCCCTCATAGTTTCAGACTTCTATGCATGTAAGCATTTCATATGTATGTGTATATGACACAGCAGTATATATGTATGCGTATGTGTTTCTCATTTACATGTTACTGTCTCCTTTTACAGCAATGAGAGGAGGTCAGTCATCAACTGTCATCATTTCAGCTCATACATGTTAAATCTATTGCAAAACTGCTTCAAAATGTTAATCATGCCAACATAAAAAAAGAAAGTAACTTTCTCTTTAGCATTTTCTAGTGAGCCATGGAGGGATGTGACAAAGTGAGAACGATTCACATGTTGTGCATTTAATAACAAAATGTTAAAGAAATATACTAAACTAATCTAATTCTGTTATTCTTCGATTAAAAGGGACTACGAGGACAAACCTCGAAACAGAGAAGTCAAACATCTCAGACTTCTGCTTCATGGATTTGAAGCAATTTCTCAAAAAAGCTTTACACGGCAAGTATGAATAACTTATTTGCTTGTGGACTCCAAAGAACAGTTAAAACAATTAAATACTGCAATATAGGCATCACTGATGTTTGATAGAATGTGATGATGTTCATGTCGACCTCCCCAGCAGCTTAAAAAAATTATGAATAATTTATCATTGTTTCTATATTTTC